>CM061918.1:122885910-123146674 GCA_031002005.1 Vandiemenella viatica
AAAAAAATATCGATTTTTCGATACATCGATATATTTGCTCAAACCTCACTTAGGTTAGAATGTAGGACGCTGAATCTATAATTGCTTTAGAATGTTGTTGCCATAACCGTGTATGTGTTTATGAAGAGTAAATAGTTAAATCGTGTGTGGATGGTCTTGTTATAAACGCATTAAAATTGGCGAAAAAATAAAGTATGCGAAGAGGTGCCCCTAAAATTTTTTACTCATTTCGCCATGGTATAAAAGTTATTTTAAGAATGAACACTGGCCACACCGTAATTATGTATTGCAAGTTAAGAATATAGAAACATCAGGCGAAATCCCTAATCGATCAGTTTGTATTACCCTACCATTTGCAATACTTTTCTGTTAATTTCCAGATGAAAATAATGAATGGATAGTGGGATACTATTACAGTCCTTCGTTCCACCACGTTACATTCGTGTGGGCATGCTTTTTTTTTTACTAATAGCTGTGAACTAATACAATACATTCACGACATTTACGACTTCAAACTTCTGTGACATACAGTTAAAAGGAAGTTAATGGGAAACATTGAAGCCTAAGGTTAGATATTGACTTTTCATGTACTGTATCACAACATGACACATACTTTTTATGATGTAATTGGCAGAAGAACATGTGAAGGGTTTAGATCTTGTCACTAGGTTTTAAGTTCAATTTCCTCAGCCCTAATTTAATTTAGTAATTTATTTTCCATTTTATATAGATCAAAGTAACCAATAGGAGCAGCAGGCCTAGATACAGGTAGACACTATGCTATTGGAAATGCAAAGCTTATACAAAAGATGGGAAAGAAAGAGATCCAAGACGACATATAAAAAACACGTAAGCTGTCTGAGTTTTTTAATGTTCGTAATGATGTTTCTGAATCTAAAGAAAATGAAATAGAAAACACACAAGTTGTATCCCATCGTACAGATGATGGTATGATATCAAATTCATTAAAATGTAGTACCATCGCTGATATGGGCTCAATTATCACAAGTGATACTGCATCCCAGTAGAACTCTTAACGGCGGACAGAAAGTTGACAGAGGTCGAAAGAATATCGCATACTTTCAATGTTACTACATCTTCTCTTCTAAGTAAAATGTACTTCAATGGTATAGCGAGCAACTTTGATCGAAATTATTTAATTGCAAAAGAAATTAGCGAATTGTAGAATACAGACAGCAATTTTTTGTCTTCAGAGAAAATGTATGGCAGTGAAAATAAACGTTTTTGTAAGAGGTAATTTTTCACATATTACTAACATAAAACTCGCGTTAGAGATTGTGTTATTCGGAAACTGAAAAGAAACGTTTTTGTTTTGTTTGCAAGGCTACGGATTCGGACAGTTCGGCCCGGTTACGAAAGACAGATTATGACTGGAGGAACGTGCATATTTTGCTGAAATGACGAGAACAAAGCAGTTCACATTAGAGTTGTAACAGAAGTCATCTTTTCGGATGTAGATGCGGATATTTAGCTTGACATCCGCGGATGCAGATGTATTGCGGAAGTGGACGCGGAGGTGGAAAAATATATTTATAATTGAATAAAATTTTCTCGGGTAGCTAGCAGAGTCAGTACATCGTTTGACCACGACGTTTCGGCGGTCACAATCTCTGCCGCTATTGTCAAGTGACTGCTGCCGGACGACGACGGGCTCCAACATTCTCTCCTCACCCTTAGGTTCAGAGATTCCTTTTAGGAAGTTCTTGCCTTATTGGCATCACCTTCCTTCTTTCTTTTTGTTATTTTGCGTCGTTGCTTTTTTGGATTTTTCTTTTCTTTTGGAGCGTTAAGGTTCCTAATAATTTTTTTTTGTTTTTTTTTTTGTTTGTTTGTTCAGTTGCTGGTTGTAGGTGTTGTTCTTCTCGGTTTGATAATGGCTTTTCCCGAGCATCGTCGGGTTGTGATGGTGTTGTTGCAGCAGCAACTGCTTGGGCCGTCGCTGCCGCGACCATTTCCGGGATCTTGTTTATTGCGTCGGTCACTGCTTGTGCCAGCTGACGCAGCGCAGCGGCCGACGTGTCTGCGGCGAGAGGCTCGGAGTGACTGCGGGATCCACCCTCCGCGACTGCTGCCGGTAGCAGAGGGAGCAGTTTACTGCCAACGCCGAAGGCGTTGGCTGAACTAGAGGAGGGCTACCTGTCGCTCAATTTGCGACATTTTCCCCTTCAGTTGCTGGTTGAGGATGTGATGTTCTTCTCAGTTTATGGTTTTTGACGTTTTCCCGAGCTCCGTCGGGTGGTGGTTGCATTGCGGCGGCAGTGACTGCTTGCGCAGTTGCTACCGCGACCATTTCGGGGATTTTGTTTATGGCGTCTGTTACTGCTTGCGCCAACTGGCGCAACGCAGCAGCAGACGTGTCTGCGGCGGGAGGCGCAGCAGGCGCGGGCGGCCTGCGCGACCCTCTCACCTCGGAGTCAGCCGGCCGACTGAAGCCGGCCGGCCAGCCAGAGTAGCCATTCACGTTCATCCTGAAACAGAAAAAGAACAGAGTATGCTGGAGGTTGTTGTCTTTCGACATTTCCTCCGCGGGGATTAGTGATGGGGTAAAAATATTGCGTTCGGTTTTTTTTTTTTTCACTGCCTCAACGGCTTTTGTAGCCCCGCTACTGTGTGTAGCTTAATCTACAGTTTCAACTAATTATTTGGGATCGCTGTGATGCACGTTGGGGAAAAACCCGGCTTTGACCGTTAAACGGTCTTTATGGGAAACCCTTCCTTATTCTTACTAAGGATCGCTTGTGGTAGTGATCCTTTAAATCGGTGTCATAATGATACTACGTGGTACTTTAAATTTGTGCCATTCCATTGGGAGTACTATACCCACTGACTCTAATCTGTCTACTTCTGGGCGTATAGTGTCAAGCCTGGTGAAAAATTTCTCTGCTTGTCGAAAGATTTCTGCTTGGATGGTAGGCATATTGGTGATCACATGAAGAAGGTCTATTGGCGTGTAGGTGCTCGCATGACTTATCATCCTTAAGCATCTATTCTGCACTCTTTGTAAGTGCAGCAGGGTAGATTTGCATGCAGTTCCCCAGACCTGGCAACCGTACATAATGAAAGGTAAGACAACGGATTTATATATTCTTATTTTTGTTTCAAGTTTCAAGTCATTGCTCAAGAAGATTGGTGTCAGATTTTAACCACGGCTAGGGCTTTTTTTCTTCTGTCGAGGACATGTTGGCGAAAGAGTAGTTTGCGGTCTAGCGTTATTCCCAGGTACTGGTGCTCGGTAACCCAGGGTAACCTTACCCCCATTAGTTCCAGTTGTCTTTGTAGGTTCGGTTGTTTAGTGGAGAAGTACACTGCGGCACATTTAGTTGGATTCACTTTCACCTTATTTTCACGACACCAGAGACTAAAGGCGTCTAGGCCTGCTTGGGCGTTGGAGATATTCCTTTCGTGGTTTCCTCCGGTTGCGTAGATGAACGTGTCATCAGCAAATTGTGCAACATGAACGTTGGGCGGGGTTCGTATGTCATTGACATCAATGGTGAACAGATGTGGCGATAAGGCGGATCCCTGCGGTAAGCCCACGTTGATAGTGAAGATGGATGACTTTTGGCCTTCTATTTGGACGAAGAACCTCCTGTCCTTGAGGTAGCTTGCTATGAGGGCAATGTAGCAGTCGGGTATGTCGGTGTGATGGAATAGCTTGTCTATTAGTTTGGTGTGCCACACTTTATCATAAGCTTTTTCAATGTCGACAAAGATGGCGGCTGTCGACTTATTCCAATTAAAACCTTTGCTGATTTGCTCGGTAATTCTTACTAGCTGACAGGTGGCTCCTACTCGGCTTTGGAAACCGAACTGTTCTTTCCTTATAGTTTGTCCAAAATCTAGGCTTGCTTTAATTCTCTTCAGAAGAATACGTTCCAGCAGCTTGGAGGTAGCCGAGAGTAAGCTAATAGGTCTATAATTATTCGGAATTGTTTTGTCTTTACCCCTTTTGGGCAGAGCTATGACCTTAGCCGTTTTCCATGCTGAAGGAAAGTAATGTTGTAGGAGGCAAGCGTTGAAAATTCTGGTGAGAAGTACCAGACCTTTCTTTGGCAGGTTCTTAAGGTGACTATTGCCTACGCCATCGATTCCCGGTGACTTCTTTCTGGCTAATTTCTTGATGACTGTTCTCACTTCACCGGGTGTTGTTAATTCTGGCTGGTCAGAAGGAGGTCTGCTTAGCCTGTCCTCTACTCGCTGAATTGTTGCGGCCTCCGCCTGTTCTTCCTCTGGAGTTAAGGGGTAGACCACTTCTGAATGTTGGGCGTTCGGTTGCTGCGGTCGGCTATAGGTCCTCTCCGTTGCGGGCCTCGATGCGTCTTCTTCGTGTTGATGGCGGGAAGTGCCAGGCGGGCCGGACACCCACCGTACGATGCTATGTGCCCAGGCTTCTCACAGTTGCAGCACCAGGTCTGTTCTCGCGGCTGCGGACATCCAGAGAGTCTGTGAGGTCCTCCACATCTTAGGCAGCGGGTTGCGTTGTTGCACTGCCAGGAGCGGTGTTGGAACCCCTGGCAGTTAAAACACTGGATGTATTCAGGTGGTGGCTGCTTCTTTTTCTCGATTCTGACGGGTTTCCCCGCCAGAATCTTGACTGTTCTCAGGACTGTTGTGTCCTCTGAAGTCATGAAAGAGTACAGAGGAATCTTTTCCTCTGTACCGTCCTCCTCATTTGGTGGATGCGGCTCGCCTCCACACCGTGGCTAGCGAGCTCGGCTGCCACTACAGTCTCCTCTGTTTCTACAGGAGCCCTCGGATGACGTGCTGCTTCTTGCGGCGGCGGAGGTCGTCTTCTTGAAATGAGATATTTTGGCTTCCCAAAAATTTCTCTATCGCCGCTAGGTCGCTGGGGCAAGTTGCGCAGATGCGCACCCCGGCTCCTGATGGCCAACACATAACGGGCAGCAACGTCTGACAACGAATTTGCTCCGTTATGGTCGCCCAGTTTCCCTCATAATTGACAGTGAGAGGGAGGACAGGGCCCTTCTCAATGTCGGTCTCTTCTTCGTCGCTGGAGGCGGCCATTGTCTCCTCTTCTTCCATCGAGTGATCGGCCGACATGTCTTCCTCCTCCCCTTCCTCTGTAGGGGGCGGTGTCGCCGGCTCGGAGACTTCCACCTCGGAAGCTTCAAGTTCAGGGCCCTTCTCGGATTCTTCGTCACTAAAGGCGGCCACTGTCCCCTCTTCTTCCGTAGTGTAGTCTGCCGACATGTCTTCCTCCTCCCCTTCGTCTGGTGGGGACGGTGTCGCCGGTTCGGAGACTTCCGCCTCGGAAGTTTCTAGCGCTGGCGAGGTCGGAGTAAGCTGTGGTTTCACGCCTCTCTGGAACCGCAGTTCCCCATTTAACATCATCCTCTCGTACTCTGCCAATGCTGCGCGGTTTCTGGCCCTCCAGTCGTCCGCTGGTTTTTCGTCGGATGATGCTGAACGTTTTCTATTTCTTCTTCCCATGGCTGTAGAAATAGGCGTAAGCTCACTGCTGCCGGTAGGTTATTGAGGTGCTTATATATCACGCGAAGTCCGCGCTATGTCATCCTTTTTCCGGTCGGCCAATGGCTAGTGACGGGAAACGTTGGCCACTAGCGGGAAGCGTTCCTATTGGCGGAAGCCATTAGCTGCTGGTGGGTTCCGCTGATTGCTGGCGCGCAAGAGAGGTGCGTGTTTCCCAGGAGTCCTGCTGCACTCTCATTTTCTGGATTGCTGGGCTCCAGGCTTTACTTAACTGAAATCCAGTATCTCTGTTAACGAGTCCTTCGAGATACGAATTTCGATAGCTTCCGAGAAAACACTGTCCCAATAACCTCTCGTACGCGCAAGAATTCTTGTTGCTTTGAAATTAAAGCCATGGCTTTAATTTCAAAGCAACAAGAATTCTTGCGCGTACGAGAGGTTATTGGGACAGTGTTTTCTCGGAAGCTATCGAAATTCGTATCTCGAAGGACCTCGTTAACAGAGATACTGGATTTCAGTTAAGTAAAGCCTGGAGCCCAGCAATCCAGAAAATGAGAGTGCAGCAGGACTCCTGGGAAACACGCACCTCTCTTGCGCGCCAGCAATCAGCGGAACCCACCAGCAGCTAATGGCTTCCGCCAATAGGAACGCTTCCCGCTAGTGCCCAACGTTTCCCGTCACTAGCCATTGGCCGACCGGAAAAAGGATGACGTAGCGCGGACTTCGCGTGATATCTAAGCACCTCAATAACCTACCGGCAGCAGTCAAGGGACAAGAGACAAAAAGACAGTTTCTGCTACACGGACTTTTCTGCTAGAGACCATGGGAAAAGCGAGTAAGGCAAGGAAAGCAGCAGCAAGGAAAGCAGCGGCGGGAGAGAGAGCGGCCAAGATGGAGGTCTTTGAGAAATAAAACCACCATACCGACGGATGCCAGTGGAGATGCGGTCAGAAGCTTACAAGAGCTTCTCCTACGAAGATCTGACGCGCGTCGACCACACCAATGTCACTCTCTTCGCAGAAAGGATGGGGAAATTCACTTCGCCCACCCGCTCTCCAACATCCAAAAAAGCAAATGTCAGATGCACGCCGACAGAGGATGCTGTCACGGACGCCAGCCTTCCTGCAACACCACCACCACTGCTTCCGGAGGAGGAGGAAGAGAATGCAGACACCATGTCGGTGGACACAGTGGCTGCATTCAGCGATGAAGATACCGGCGAAGCAGCCATTGAAATAGGCCCCGTACTGCCCATCACAGTACACCACGACGGCAACTGGATGTCGTACTGCGAGCTCCTTCGCCGCAATACGACACTCCCCTTCATGTGCTGGCCAGGCAGCAACGGGGTACGGCTCTGTTTGTCGTGCCCCAGCGACCTGAAGGCCGTGGAGGAGCAGTTGCGCAGTGATGGCATCACATACAAGACCGACGAACGACGCGTGAGACAGCAGAAGCTGGTAGTCCGTGGACTTCCGGTCGACACGGAGGTGAAAGTCGTCGCCTCCGAACTCGCTAGTCAAGGCGTGGAAGCAAGCCACGTCTACCAGATGCGGCGAACGGGTACAGAGGAAAAGATTCCTCTGTACACGTTCAAGACAAGCAGCAACACTGCCGCACTGCAGGAGGTCAAGGTTCTGGCGGGGAAACCCATCAGAATCGAGAAGAAAAGACCGCCACCACCGGATTTCGTCCAATGTTTCAACTGCCAGGGCTACCAACATCTGTCCTGGCAGTGTACGAAGCCCACCAGATGTCTAAGATGCGGCCAAGGACATCGCGTCGCCGAATGTCCAAGCCCGCGGCACCAAACCTGGTGCTGAAATTGTGAGGTGGCTGGACACACGGCAGCATACGGCGGCTGCCCCACGCGCCTGACGCTGCCCGGCACCAACCGGAAGCAGCAAAATACGAGGCCCGCACCCGGCTGGCACTATAGGGGACCGACGCAGGCCGCCAGCATCAGTCGGCCACCGGCAGCTAAGGCGAGAGGGTCGCGCAAGCTGCCCCCGCCTCCCCGCAGCAGACACGTCGGCCGCTGCTTTGCGCCAGCTGGCGCAAGCAGTGACCGACGCTATCCAGCAGATACCGGAGATGGTCGCGGGCAGCGACTGCGCACGCAGTCGCAACCGCAGCAAACCAACAGCAGCAACCGATAGGGCAGACGACGCCGTAAGGCAACAGCTGCCCGATCAAAACAACCCTGAACCTATGGACCAAAAAATGCTCCACCAGTAAGGATAAAATCAAAAAAGCAAACAACAAAAAACCACAAAACGTAATAAAGGAAGGTGATGCCAAATTGGCAAGAACTTCCAACAGCGAATTTCCTTGCCTAAGGACAAGGGAAGAATGATGGAGCCTGCCGGCAGCAGTCACTTGACAATGACGGCAGAGTATGTGACCGCCGAAACGTCGTGGTCAAACGATGTACTGACTCGGCTAGCTACCCGAGAAAATTTTATTCATTTACAACGCCGAGAAAATCTCCAGTCTTACATATTTACAATTATTTAAATTTTAATATTTTATCAAAATTAACAAAAAATCAAGTATATTTTTATCCCAAATACTATGATTTTCATAAGCAAAGTCTATTTCCATATGATGCTGCCCATAGTGATTCATTTTCTGCCTCATCTTTCAACAACAAAAACGTGGGACGATTTCACAAGTGAATAAACAGATTTAAATAACTACGCACGCGTCAAAAGTCTTATGAACATTGATGAGTTCGCAGATCGACTAATTGAAGCATCAAGCACAAGGCCACATCTCCGTGCCAACCACCCGCCTTTCCACTGTTCTGGCGGCCCATTCACAGTCGAACTTGTAGGACCAACGATGATCCGATTTGCCGATAAAAGATTCTTGTATACCGTGAAAGAGATTGCAAGAACACATAATAGGACATATTGGATGTTGCTGGACTCCCACACAACCAACACGGGTCCTAACTGTCCAACAAGCTATGGCGTTGGATCATGATTGGAGGAAATATGCTGCGAGAAAGTACGAGTGGAAAGGATTGCTTGGAACAATTTTGACTCCTTCAAGAAGCGTGAATGAGTGAGCGCATCCTACGGTAGCTCTACACAGATGTCCTGTTAGTAGGACCATGAATAAGCCGCTTTACTTTACGTGCAAGTTCACACTTGTAAATTATTCGCTTAGGTAATAACATGGTTCGGTTCATTTTTACATTTATAGCAAGATCATGAGAAAATAACAATCACGTTGTAGTTACCTAAAGCGACGATGGTACAAATCTTGTAAAGTGAAAAGAATAACAAATACTACAATGTAAACAAAACTCCGCTATCCCTCTGCATTAAAAATGCGGAAGCGGATGCGGAGGTAAGATTTCACGCGAAAGTTCCCCAATTGAGGACGCGGAGCTCCGTTACATCCCTAGTTCGCACTGACAGGCGACAGTTTCGCTGTTATATGATTCCTAAGGCTTCCGCGGCCGTCTTTGGGGTGACGTCACACATTTTTCAGTTTAAAATTTAAAAATCATTAAGTTTAAACAGCACTTACAAAATTATTTATTATTTAAATATTTTTCGTAACATCTACAATAAATCAAACAATTTAGAAAATTGACAGAACATACCAAATCAAATGAATGGCGCAAAATTTAATAATTTTGTGTCCATTAACATTGAACCCATTCTTTTATGTTGTTTATGACTGGCATAACAGTCAATTAGTTTTTGATTTGGATAATGTTAGGAACATTCGATGTGTCAACATTATCTTACAACATAGCATCATCTTCGTTTATCAAATGAAGAACTTTCCTATCACATCCAGCTGCAATGCAGAGGAAGAATTTTCGTGATCTGCAGAACCTCCTGTTGCATCTCATGTGATTGCTTCTGATAGTTAGTGGCTTATTATGATGAAAGATATAGACCATAGATGACATACGATCATTTAAATAAGAAGTCATTTTTTTAAAGCCTGAAAGGTGGTATGGCTTTTTGGCGTATGTCAGAGGAGGCCGACGTACGACACCGTAGGTACAGCGAGCGTGAACTCACACGGAAGCCACGTGCCAAAAAGTGATACTCGTCCCCGTCCCCGCTTGTCGCACGATGTCACACTTCGTTGAACCGCTCCCCCTCCCATGTGTGACGTAATTTATGGATGGCCACTTTGTTCATGATTAATAGAAAGTCTATTAAGGAATTTCCCTGTTAGTTCGCAAAATCGCATTGTGTGGACTTGTGAACAAAAATATTGGCGGACACACTTAGCAGTTTTTTTTTTTTTTTTTTTTTCATGGAAATTATTTAGGTTTATTAGAATTTGTAACTACATTTGACAAATTTCTGACTGAGCATACACATATTTATGCAAATCAAGGATAGGGACGTATCTCATACTTATCCAACACACATGCGAGGAATTTATTCATCTAATTGCATGAAGCATACGAGATCACGTTTTTTTTTGCGAATTAAGAGGTGCAGATACTATTCAGTTTCATTAGATTCTAGTCCAGATATACCGCATGTAAACCGATTATCTTATTATCTTATTCTGGTTGTAAGCTGTCTGTGAAAGACCAGTAGAAGAGTTTTGTAAGATTCTGGGATATAGAAGGCCATTCTGCTGAATACCTCGCTCAAAGTTCACTAGGTTTATTAAATGGACAAAACCAGATTTAGGAATATCTCTCAAGTAACTAAATTCAGATATCTAGGAGAAATTATTCAACCTGCAGCACTAAATCGTGAAGCAAAGAAGGCGTGAATATCTAAATTACAAAATCCCTATAGAATAACCCGGAACAAGATACAACAAAAGACAATATCCCGAAATGGTAAAATAAGAAGATACTATAACACTGTAATCAAATCGGAGGCATTATACGCATAGGCAACTTTGATTACTAGGAGCAGATCATTGATTAGAGATATTTGAAAAGCAAGAAACGAAAATTTTAAGGAAAATCTTTGGCTCAGTTTGCACAGGGAATTTGTATGCAAACGAAATGAACTATACAGAATTCTGGAAATATTTCAAACACATTCAGGAAAAGACGAATAAAATTCTACGGCCATATTATCAGAATGAATAACAACAAAATAACCACAAGAATTTTCAACCTGGCCATTTCATCTAAAATCGAGAACAATTGGCTAATTGAAATCGAAACACGAAAGAGAACTCCAGGAAATTGGAATCACAGTTGTTATCATACGGGACAGATGGCCGATTCAGCAACATGTTCAATAACCACCAATTTACCAAAAAACAGCATATCAGAAGAAGGAACACCTGGACAGAAGAATGTAGGAAAAGCTAGGCGAGAGGGATGAAGATATTTTGGGAAAAGAAGAAAAAAACATCTGCTAAATATGTTCATTCGTGCTCCTCAGTTTGGCATGATGACGATGGAAGAAGAAGAAATGAAATGTTATTAATATCAAAGATTGTCGAGGGCAAAGTTTAACAAAACCGGATGAGTGGGTAACAGTGGGTTACAAGTTTTTTAGTACGCAGCATATACAGTAATCCTTTTTTCTCACCATTCATTAAATTTGACTCTCAAGAGTTTGTAGAATACTGTACT
Organism: Vandiemenella viatica; assembly: GCA_031002005.1. Classification (NCBI taxonomy): domain Eukaryota; kingdom Metazoa; phylum Arthropoda; class Insecta; order Orthoptera; family Morabidae; genus Vandiemenella; species Vandiemenella viatica. Next base: position 122,896,967 of record CM061918.1, read on the forward strand.
GAAGGATCCACTTTCTTCGATTTCGTTCAAAGCCTGTACCCATTTCCTTCCGCTTATTAATTTGGGCTTATTAATTTGGGTTTTCCATGGTTTCCCCAAATCACTCCAGGTGAATGCCGGGATGCTTCCTTCAAAAGGCCATGGCCGAATTCCTTCCCTTTCCTTGTCCCCCATCCTTTCCCGTCTCTAAAGACCTAGTTGTTATAGGAGACGTTAAGCAGTAAAAAAAAAAAAAAAAAAAGACAGTATCAAACCAGTTTTGGATGATATATCTAATAACGACGATCAAAAAGTAGAGTTTATTAATAAAGCTTTCAGACTAGTTTATGAAATGGAGACGTTAGTAATGGGTAATATAATGACTTTAGTGAAACAAAATTCTAGAGCGCTTGCAAGCGACAAAACTCAGCAGTTGTCTGATCAAGACCTTGACGCGGGATAACTTCTTTATAAATCATTTCACATGTACGTCCAAGTAGTGCGGTCCACATTTTTTTTTCTTACATAAAGGCAATAGCCAAAGCCCTAACTGGCTTTGAAGAATATCAGCAATTGACTTCAAGAAAACACAAGTGAAATTCAAAGCGGGACTATTTTAGCGACTTTTCTACATTCGATAAAGTTATAGAAAATCAAACACGTAGACGACATTTTGAAATTCAAATGTTTATTGTCATAACTGACAATGCGTCTACATTAGCTAAACGCATGGAAGCATTCCCTAAAGTGACTAGCGTATTTGGAATGTGTAGGAAATAAAGTCTTTACAAGTAAACGAAATCTTGAAAAAAAATCGCCAAATATCGATAGCGCTTATCCAGAAAATGTGAAAGACACTCTCGACAACGAAGTATTAGAACAAGCTGAGCTGCTGAAAAGACATTCTTAATCGAAAGTTCATTAGAATCATATTTCCCAAATATATACTCGAGTTCGATGGTCACCAACTGCAGAGGATAACGTTATTTTTTAATATTAAAGTGCATTAAAAATGATGTAAGGAATTCAATGTGACAAGAACGTTTAAATGATCTGGCTGTAATGAATACAATGATTTACTTGGACATACTGATTTAACTAGTATTAGAGATCGTCCATAAACCACGTGGCTCGGTATAGTGAGGCAGGGGGGTTGGGTAGAAAGCTATGTTGGGCTACCCGGGTGGATGTTCAGCCGACATTTGATTACTTCCGTATGTAATTTACGATAGTCTGACAAGAGAAAACAGTACAAAATATCTTCTGGAATCAATAGGGAAAAACCTTCGCGCCATGCGGTGGGGGGGGGGGGGGGTGTAAGGGGGGCTGGGTTCACATTAGGCCAAAATGGAGCTACCTGGTTTATGGATGTTCCCTTATCTCTAAATTTACCCACATTGAATAACGAAAGGTAGTTTTGTTTATGTGCCGTTTTATTTTATATCTTAAACTTTAAGACCTAAAGCAAATCAAAGATTTCTGGTTCGCATTTGCTGCAGGACCAGCGCTGCCTTAATACGGTTCTCATTAACGGCTACAGACTCATTGAAACAACTTGACTGTTGGACCAACCAGCTTATATCCGGGTGAATCCGGGCAACTGCGGCAGTTATAAATTAAATTGCAATAAATATTTTCTGACAAATGTTCACTTACGTTATTGGCTTTTTAGCAATCGTCTCTTGGTAATAAAAATAAATAATAATAATAAAAGCGAATGTGGCTAACCATAGATACTAAATAAAAATCGAACTTTATGTGGGCACTGTACGTAAATATATAGCCATCTTTAACAGTTATAGAGTGGATACAAATTACTTACTTTCAAAAAACTTCCTTATATCCATTTGTACGTAAATGATTAGCTTGCACTCCGGTGATATCACAATAATAAAGTGATGCGTTGTGAACGAGTCCAGTCAGCCACCACTCAGCAATCACTATAACACACAATAGTCTGTGCTACCTCAGCCTCCCTACATTCCACGCATCCTGTGACGACAGAATGGCCAAGGTCGTGCTTTCTCCGCTGCCCCCTCCCTCGTGGCCGCCTCATCCCTTTGTCCACAGGTTTAGAGGGCGAGATTGCCAAATGTGTTTTAACCGGACGTCTATGCGTATCTTTGTCCGCGGACGATTTATTTTGTTAGCTTAAGGTTATTTGGGTATTGCCAACAATGGTGATGTCCGGGAAAAGTTTTATACAATTAGTAGTGCATTAAAAGACAGAAGTAATATTGGCGGACCGGCAGGCTCAGTCAAATTAAAGACATTGTACCAAATATTTTCAATTTATTTTCATAAAAAAAAAATAAAAAAAAAAAAAATGCTCCGAGCGCTTACCGACAATCTGCTAGGGGGGGGGCAGCTGCCCCCCCCTGCCCGTACCTGGCTACGCCCTTGCCGCAGGCCGCTAGCGCCCCTCCTCGGTGTTTCCGCCAGCGTTCCCGCCGCAGAGACACACCGGCGTGCGCGCCGAGGCAGACACCGGTATCCGCCCGGCAGCAGGCGGCCAACCACACCGCCAGCCCGCCCCGCCAACATCACGCCGCCGCACCGAGCCGGCGCGCCGTCTTCTTCTGTGCGGTTGGTTACGCCGCTCGACACGGCAGCCATCCGGCGGCCGAGCGCCCCGGCAGCCCGCAGCACAACACGCCGCCGCACTTCCCCCAGCGCCATACACCGGCAGTGCCCCCAGCGTACCCGTTGGCGGTTAGCTCACTTCCTTACCGCAGCAGTTTGCCCACAACCACGCAGCAGAAATAGACCGGCCCGAGGTCCGTCACCCTAGCGCTTCCACTGGCGCCGCACACTGTAGCGGTTCCCGGGATTCGGTGGTTGCTACAGCTGCAGCCGTGCACTGCATCGGTTCCCGGTATGCGGAGGTTGAGCAGTGCATACCAGCTTTCACGCCAGGGTGGTGGCCGGCGTTCGATCCGCCGCGGGTCGCTAGCGCCCCACCTTGATATTTCCGTGAGCGTCCCCGCCGCAGAGAGTCGCCAATGTACACGCCGAGGCAGACACCGGTATCCATGCGGCAGCGGCCGGCCCACGAGCAGCCAGGCCTCCCCTCCGACATCAGGCCACAGCACCAAGGCGACGCTCCATCTTCTTAGTGTTGGCTACTGGAAGTCCCTAGCACCGAAGACGAGAGTGGTGGACATGCTGACGATTGCTTTTTTGTGAATAGTCCACCACCTCGCCCCCAATAGCCAAGGGACTCCACTTGTCGAGGCTGTAGTCGCGCTGCTGCTGCTCCTCGCTGTAGGTAGGTCCGCTCCGGTCAGCTGCCCGGCGCGAAGTCCCCAACAAAAGTATATATTCCGTGAATTTATAACCATTGCTATTGCACATCTTCTATATCAGAGACAATATAATATACTATGAGGCATGTTTTTTAAGTGAGTAGTTTTGAAATTAAAAAAAGACGTGCAAATATATATCAATAATTTTTATTTTTACATGAAAGCCTGTATCTTACTCTACTTTTCTACATAATTCACTTCAATATTGAGGCACTTGTCATAACGTAGTACCAGTTTTTGAAAACCCTCCTCATAGAAGTCTGCCGCCTGACTTGTGTTCACTGCATCACAACTGTTTTGACTTCGTTATCGTCTTCAAGACGCTGACCGCCCAGGTGTTTCTTCAAGTGCAGGAACAGATGGTAGTCACTGGGCGCCAGATCAGGGGATCTAGAGTTTCCCATCGAAAAGATGTGATGAGATCTCTGGTCTGATTAGCCACATGTGGACGGACATTGTCATGCAGCAAAACGATGCCCTTGCCACGTCTTTTGTTCTGGATTGAACGGCGCAGATTGTTCAATGTCTCACAATAAGCTGCTGCAATGATTGTCTCATTACGAGGCAGAAATTCCACTTTCTGCACCAAACTTTCATTAACGCCCACTCCGTTGTTCATCATGCACATTCGTGCAGCCATCTTTAAATTCTCTCACCCACTTTCTCACCATTCCATCACTTATAATGTTTTGTCCGTAAACTGCACAGATCTCACGATGAATATCGATCGGTTTTAGGCCTTTAGCACAAAGAAATCTTATAACAGCCCGTACTTCACAGTCGGCGGGACTCACGATTATCGGAGGCATAACAACGTAAACAAGGAAGAATTAGACTGTAATGGCGTCAGTGGGTAGGCAAGAGATGCAGGGACCCAGTGCGCATGCCCGGAACGCCGACCGTAGCGCTGCAGCCAGGGTGTGACAAAACGGTACTTACTTAAAAAATACGTCTCGTACATTAGTGATCTTAGGGGATTTTAAAAATATTTTTGCGGGATTACTGGAGATCGCGATCCCGCCAGGAGTTGTCATCATAATACTGCAATGGTCAAACGCAAGACTCCACTATAAATTCTTCCCAAAGTACATTTAACGATTTCATACTGGTCCAGACTGTATTACAACCTAATTTGTGCTTGAAAATAATGGTCCAGGCTGTATTTCAACGGAATTACTGCTTGATAATAATACGTCTTCCGACTGACTACACAGTATTGCAACGATATTACTATATGTTGTTGTAGCGGAATCGCGATCTCCAATAGACCCATGTTTGCATTGTAACTTGTGATTTCATGTGTATTAATTGCATGATTCCAAGAAATTTCATTGAGACCGAATGTAAGATTTGTAAGGCCTAATGCCGTAAATAAATTACAAAATAAACGTTATCTCTATTTATGATACTTTGTTTTGATTCATATCTCTGACTGTTTTTAAATGTGGAATGTTATTGCGAGGCACTGTGGCAGTTAGTCGAAGTTGGTGGTGTGTGTTTTTATATTTAGAATTTTAAATAATACGCAATGAATAACGCGTTAAGAGCAGTGCTTGTTTCAAGGCATGTAGGATTGAAACAGCTGGGTTATAGTACGAACGCTGCCTCAAAACTGGATTTTGACAAATTAGTAAAGAAAAACAAAGTGGTTGTGTTTATGAAAGGGGTCCCCGAAGAGCCTAGATGTGGTTTTAGCAATGCAGTAGTTCAGATTTTGAGAATGCATGGAGTGAAGTATGATGCCCATGATGTTTTGCAGAATGAAGAATTGCGGCAAGGTAAATAAATAAGCTGAACATATATTTAAATTGTAATGATTGTAAGATTAAGATTAGTTCTAATTCAACGTTTAGCTCTCCAACTATGAAAAATGATTTGGAGAGCTGTGTAGATAAATTGTCATCGGCGCATAAGCTCAATTAAGCACCATTACATAACGCGGGGATTCTACGATAACCGTGGCGCCGCAATTTGATGATGGATTTTTATGTATCTCGACGAGACAAATTGAAAGTAACGAATAATTTTTTTTGATATCTCACTTGGTTATCGAGATATTGTATTTCAATTGACATGGTTAGGTTGAAATGCGGCCTGAACCAGAAAAAAATTTCGCCATAGCCAAACCTGGTGATTAATTCATATGTAATTCGACGATGCAAATCGAAAATAAAGACTAATTTTTTTTGGTATCTCCTTTCGTTCTCGAGATATTGTATCGCAAAAGTGAGGTGGTTATGGCGAGATCTGGTCTGGACCAGAAAAAAAAACCACCAAAATAACTATACCTACACATTGGAAATGTACTATAAGTGTTTTATTTTCTTCCTATTGGTTGTTGTTAGGTTGCAATATGGCCTGGACCAAAAGAAACATCACCAAAGGCACAAGAAACTATACATATAACTGATTTTTAACATGATATATCTCAAAAATCAAGCTACATATCAAAACATTTTATTTTTGATTTGCTTCATTAAGTTCTACAAAAATTCATCTTCAAATTGCGACGCTACGGTTATGACAATGCTAACCGTAATGCGATACAGTTAGAACTTTTGTATTGAAGCTTAAGTAATGAGGTAACACATTAATAAGTTAAACCTACAATAAACAAGGGGTGTAGTTGGGATTTTCTTCAGTGTGGGGCGATAACAAGGAAACTTTATAAAAAAATACTTGTGAGAATTGAGTCTTTCCCAGTGCACAGATGACAAAAATTCTTCTTGGGTGTTCTGCTGGATCTTCGATGTGTGACATTTCAACAATAGCCTCTGTTGTCAAAACATCGCACATGGAAGAACTGATTTTGAAGATCATTCGATAGGAATTTTTGTCACTCTAACTTATTTAAGCACTAGTCTTGATAATTTTGATAACATCTATTTTTAAATATTCAGTTTTTATTTTTACATATTTTATGCTCAATTACTAGTGGGAGGGAGCCAGGGTGGGGTAAGCACACCCTGCATATGCCCTGACAAGAATTAAATACTGAAATCCTTGTAACTGTTAATTATAAATCTGGTTTATGCTGCATAAATTGTGAAACTACATTTATCCACGTAAGGTTAAGATGTCAGTAACTTGAAAATATCATAAATTACAAGTAATTATCTATATTCTTATGCCTGTTTATTTAACTGTATGGTCCATTTCCCTTCTGGACTTTAATTAATTTGTACTACATCAACAGTTGTCTTATTGACAGTTAGTGACAAGTTTTTCCAAAATAAACGATGTTATTCAGATCATTTATTTTCTTTTTATCGACAAGAACTTACTTATTGTCCCCAAAGTCTTACAAAACAGGTCTACCATAGACAGGAAACTACTCAGTTTAATTCTAGATGGGGATACTGCTACAATCTCTTACCGCCTTGCGTAGTAACATTGTGACATATTCAGTCTGCACATGCCAACACAATAACAGCAATAGATAGGCTATAATTTGAAAATTGGATACCCCGTGATCTGGTTGTTTACTACACGATGCGGTAAGGGATTGTAGCAGTGTCCCCATCTAGAATTAAACCGTTCTGAGCTCAAGAACTTAGACTCTCTATACAACATGCTGTGTGCTGCTTACCTCCTTCCAACACTGTCTCCAATTGCCTTCTCACTTTTCCACTCTGTTGTTTTCTTCAAACTTAACTGAACTCCTTTGCTATCTTGGCAGGCATATTATTACAGAACAATAGATTGTTCTTTGTCTTTGTAGTCCTGACACATTTAAAGCTAACAAAAATGTGTGCCAGTATTGCTGCATGTAAATCAAACCTCTTCACATTCAATGTATTTTGTGACCATAACAATTATTTAGGAACTGCTAACTGAAATTTGACTCCGCTTTGTTTGATAGGAGGAAAAATATGAGTAATTTAAAAACAGTACCTAATACAATTATGTAAGGTTACATATGGCTGAATTAATAATGGATAGTTCACATTATAAAAGAGACAGCTCAAGAAAAGTGATCATATTTTGATAAACTGCTGTGCAAAATAAAGTGTAAACTGCATCAAAGGTGTGGGAACAGGGAGACAAGATTATCAGCTAATCTGGAAGATATTTCCTGGTCGGAAGTAGAGAACGCTATAAACATGAAGAATAATCACTTGGCAGGTATTTATAAATTTATTGTGTATGTGATCAAGCCACTAGATCAGATGAAGTGCATTATTAGGCTACAGAGCAGTGGCAGATCCAGGATTTTGGTTTGGGGGGGGGGCTAGGATTTGGCTTGTTTGGTTGGGGGGGGGGGCTTGACTCGGGGCGAGGAGAGGAATCTCACATTTTTCCAGAATGCCACCCTTATAAAAACAGTAGAGCAAAGGTATAACAACACTTCTCTCTCATGACCTCAAGATTTAAGAATCTGTTCCACCAGGAGGAATAAGGAAAATAGTGGAACCAAATCTAAAAGAACAATAATTGCTCAGTTATAGATCTTTTATTTGCTATAAAGATGATTTAGGAAAGACAAAATCACATATCCCGTCAACATAATTAAGAAGGATGATCAGTAGGCAATATTCAGAAAGCTACAGTAATTTGTAAGTACAGACTGTTAGATCAGGATGGTTTGAGGCTACAAGTTGAGTGCAGGAAGGAAGATGATGAAATTTTCTAGATGTTAAAAGACAAGAACACGAATGCAGATGAACATGCAATTTGGGAAGAGGAGGGAGAGTGAAGAATAACAGATTGGTGAAAAAAAAGGAGTTTGACAGGTTTTGTTTCACAATAATCAAGTTCTACTCTGTATGCTTAGTGGTGAGCATGAAATGCAACCCAGTCAAACTAAAATTAGAACATTATGACTTTCAAGATATCAAATACTGTATTGGCATTATGCCTGCTGATAATTCAGTAATTTCAGAAATAAGCAATAGGATTTAAACAGCTGCACATATATATATATATATATATATTAACGAGGAAATAATAGGGGCTAAGTAACTAATAGGAATTACAAAACAGGATAGTAAGATGAACCACCACTTACCTTAAATGGTGGTTCCATGGCGTGAACACACAAAAAAGACAAGAACATGTATAACGTTGAATATTTCGGGTCTTGGCCCTTTTCCAACAAGAGAATATTATGGAGGGTGGGTGCTGTAGGAGACCATCTCACAGAATGACTGTTAGTCAGGAACATATACAATGTTATTCGTGTTTTTGTGTGTTCACGCCATGCAACCATCATCTAAGGTAAGTGGTGGTTCATTCTGCTATCCTGTTTTATAATTCATATATATATATATATAATGAAATCAAAGGTGCTAAGTAGGAAAAAGGAATTAAATTAGGATAGGGAAATGAGCCACCACTTACCTTTCTGTGTGTTCGCACCCCACATCCATCATCTAAAGGTAAGTGGTGGCTCATTTCCTTATCCTAATTTAATTCCTATGATATATATAACAACAATGAGTAGGAAAATGCTTTAAGGCAATAAAACTAACGAAGGATAGGGAAATATGACCCAACACTTACCACAGATGAAGGCAGCTGGGAACAGTGAACACACAACGAGAAACGCACAATATTTCGCCATATAGCCTTATTCTTGCATAAGTGACACACCAGGCGGAGCCAGATGTGTACACGACAACTGTGTGGTAAATTCTGACATTCTCACATCTTAATATATGGACCAGAAGCTGCCAAACTACTAGAGAAGACAGCAATTGGATTCAATTGACTGGAATTAAATTATTGAGGTCAAGTATTCAGAAATGATAAAAAAAAAAAATCATAAATGAATCAGTGTGATTGCAGAAAAGCTTTGTAGATGTATTAGGCTCAAATTGCTTAATCATTTAATGGGAATGTCTATTGGTAACTGGTAAAAAAGCAAGGGATAGTTGAATGAAGCAAGTACAAAAAGACCTGACCAGTTGCTGTCTAGAATGGGCCATGCAAAAGGAGCGGGGTTGTGGAAAGATAGACTGCAAAGAGGCTTGACTGTTACAACACGCAGTTTGCTGGAAACGAAAATCGGTGATGAGCGATATTATTCCAATATAAGCAAAGTAGATTAAAATGGCATTCTAATAACTCATACATAATTTTGGTTGTCATTCTGGTCCTGGCTGGATAAATTGTGATACACGTGGAACTACTTAAGTATTAAATGATTCCTCAGACTTAAGTATTGTTGTCAGAAACATGACACTCGTGAAAATAACATAAAACTAAAATGATACTAAAATCGTTTTTCCTTGTGCTGAACCACAGTATGTCAGTTGTCATTCTGGTCTATGTTATATTTAAATCTAACTACAGTACTGGAGCTTGAAAATCAGAACTTCTAATGCATGCTCAAGAATTCATACGATTAGAAGTAGTACCACAATTCCTTCATTAATTAAACTATTTATCACTGATATTGTTCTGTTGAATATGAATATAATAGTATAATGAAGGTGAAAATTCTTTGACTGTTCAGGAATAAAAGAGTATTCAAACTGGCCAACGATCCCACAAGTATTCATCAATGGTGAATTTGTGGGAGGTTGTGATATAATGCTACAGATGCATCAGAGCGGTGACTTAGTTGAAGAACTGCGTAAAGCTGGAATACGGTCTGCTCTTCTTGAAAAAGCGGAAGCTGAGACTGCACAGAAATCTTCAAAAGAAACAAAGTAGTTTTCACTGACTGAAATTGTGTGATGTTTGCTTATTGTATATTACAATCCTGACTTTGTACATAGTCATCCTGTTGTGATAATCTGAAGCAAAACTAGATTACTGTACATATTTGTATCTAGTGTGAAGTGGATATGCATCCTTTGTAGTCTCAGTTTTCATGCTTTTGTTATTTTAACTATTTTACATTCTGCTTTGGGATATTTTTAATATTTTAAGTAGAACAGAAGGCAGCTCTGTTGATGATATGTTATGTTGTCATTCACCATATAATAAACACTGTTACAATTTTTCCCAAAAAGTGGTGGATATATGATCTTTGCAAAGCAAAGTTGTAAATTATGAACATTTCCAATAAATCTTGTATATTCAATTAAAATGACAATGTATGAATTGATTTGTAAAGAGTACTGTCAGATAGAAGTATCCATTTCCCACATATATTTATTAATCTCTGTAACAATGGAGCAGGGACAAATGCTGGGAGATGATATTAATATGGAAAGGAAACACAAATAAACCCAACATCCGCCAAAGTTGCGGCTTGCAATAACGCAACACAACACTACACAAATACAGTTTTCAACCAATGTCCTTTAATCATGAATAATGGAGCTGACACGGGTACCCGTGGTCAACCTAGCCACAAGGATACCATTTTAGGGACTGCTTGTCAGAGCAGATAGGACTACTGCTAATGTCAAATTTTGCCCAAATATCAACAACCCCTCTGAACTTGGTGGGAACTGGCCTACCACTACAAACTGGGTACCAGACAGCCACTATCATTCTTCAGAACTCCTGTTTATATTAGTGTGTAATATCTTTGAAATTATTATATTCTTTATATTTATCCAAAACATTTTACTGCACGATAATTGCTGCTGACTCCTCCTGCCTTCTCGTGACGTGTTTCTGCGATCTATTTTCTAATTTTGCAATACTCGATTTTATGCTCTTTAACCTAGACTCGTAGCCTTATTGGGAAGTGGATGTGTTGTCATCTGTCTGTAAAACGTCTGTTCTGTATGTGGTAAGTTTATTTTTTTGCTTGTGTAATTTATGAGGTGGAGATTGTGGACCATCCCAGCATTTGCCTTGATGATTGTGGAAAACCACCCAAAATCTGAATTAGGATGGCTGGTATATAGGGATAAGGTGTCAATCCTGGACCTTCCTGATCTAGTGCAATGGCGCCTTAATGCAAGCAGCCACATTGGCGAGTGAATAATAATAATAATAACAAGCAGGAAAATCCTTTAAGTCAATGAAACTGAGGAAGGATAAAGAAATAAAATCCTTATTTATCTTAATATTTGGTAATCAGTTCCTTTTCACCCAGTCACATTCAATAAGTATCTATAAAATTGTTAATCAGAACAGGACAGTGTCTGTTGCATTGTACAAAAAGCACTGGTCAGATTTTGATTGGATGTTCACAGTTTGAAAGCTTAGGGTGCAGCTTAAAATATGAGTACATTATATAGTTGATATAAGATACAATTAATACTTATCTTCATTGCATTTATCAATACACCATTTCCTATAGATACACAAAATTCACAGGTCATATACCAGTTCTTTGTGTTTGTGCTGTTGGGCCATATACATTTCTTTAACAATTATTCATAAACTTGTCAATTACAAGGGAAAACACAGTTTCATTTTAAGGCGTTTCTCTTAAAGCCTCCTCTTTCGTATAAATCATCACTTGTTCGTGATTCCATCAAACCATTATTTTTTTTATATCTTCTGTTCATTTGTCTGCCAAAGAAGATACTTTAGACAGTCACTATCGATTTCTCTGGCCAATCAACCAAACTGCCAAGTTTAGTTAGTACTTACTTTTGCCCTTACTTTTATACAAACAAGAACATAATTTCTAGTAGGAACTATGTATCTTACCTAGCTCAATATGATTTTATAGTTTGGAATCATTCAGTGACAACTTTCGCAAAATGCCTTCAAAACAAAAACTGGATTTTATTACTGTCATCATTATTTAAATATGTTGATTCTTGGCTGTCTGGATGGCGAAGAAGACCCCAGTATGAGGGTCGAAACGTCGGCTACAATGAACATGACGCGGCGCCACTGCCTGGAAGAAGACCCCAGTACGAGGGTCGAAACGTCCTCTACAATGAACATGACGCGGCGCCACCCGGACAGCCAAGAATCAACAGACTCTGGTTGCGGAAGCCTACGATTACATTATTTAAATATGTTTCCAACATAAACATATAATACTGCCAACTCCATTTTATGACAGAAACTGAAATGACATTACTAACACTACACAACAATACAATTTTTATATACCTAATTAAGTATGATAATGTTGAACAAGTATTTAAAAATAACTCTGTTTTTTGCTGCCTTTTTATTTAGTTGTGTATTTTGTGAGGTAGGAAGTCCTGAAGTTGTATACAGTGTCTTCCCTCTAATTTCCCAACCATGACATAAAAAATTGAAGAATATGACACTCGTAAGGACTGTCAAGAGTGATCTGGTGGCTCAGTAGTTAAGGCATCTGACTGGGAATTGGAAGGTCCCCGATTCGATTCCCTGTCTCGGCAGGGATTTTCAAATGCCCTTAACCCGACCTCCTTCTGGCACAGCTAGCTGTGTAAAGGTAGACAGACAGACATCCTACTACATAGCTAGCACAAAAGCATGCCATTATTGAGCAATTACTACCTAGTGGCTTGTGTGTCAAAACGTGTTGCTAATATTGAGCATCCTCACAAATCAATTATTGAGCATGCTACCTGAGGCAGGGATAGGAGGAGGAATGCTCATAAGGAAGTGTGAACTTGTTTGCTAATGAGCATACTAGTATCGATCAGTCAACCACAGCAGGTGTGGATGTTTGACATCACGCCAAAATGTCTCACTGGGGAGAAGAAAAAACATTAAAATTTTTAACTCTTTATTGAAGCTATGAATGCCTTTGGAATCTGTGATCAACACTGTACAAAAATAATTCATATTAAGATTTGAAAACAAAATCATGAATGACCCTAGGCAAAACTGTTAAAAGTATAAAAACTATGATTAAAAATTTGAGATCTATCTACCACTCTGATGTGAAAAAGATTAACGATTTGAAGCGAATAGTGATTCACTTTAGATGGAATAGCATTTGACACATGTATTTTGATTCTATATAGCACTTTTAACTTTAGACAGTAGCTCATGAAATTGATGTGGTAGCATGTATAAGCATCAGAAGTGAATTGTTTGTCAGCCAAGAATTTCTTCTTTGGACCAAACAGATGGTAATCGGATGATGCCAGATGGACTATATGGTGGATCTGATGTGCCTCCCACCCAAACTTCTCGAGTTTTGCATTAACAGAAGCAGCTACATGGGGGGTGCATTGTCATAAAAGTACCTGACATTTTCAGCACTGGTTATTTGTCATCAAGTGCACAACACAACTTACCAATGATTTAACATATGAGCAGCGTTTACTGTGACACCATGTTAAAATCCACCTGTAAAACCCATTGCATATTCTAGAACACAGTCACGACACTTTTTTTGTGGATTGAGTCACCTTAAATTTCTTCTTTCCTGGGGAACAGTATGTCTCAATTCCATGTCTGCCCTCTTTTGGTTTAAAGCATGTAGTGATATGTCCACAACTCATTACCTGTAATGATACCTCCCAAAAAATATTTTCCATCTGCAGTGTACCACTCCACGTTATCTAGACATATCACCATTCACTGCCCCTTATGGGCATCTGATGAGCTCTTTCGCACCCACAGAACACTCACTTTACGAAAGTTCAGTTGATTGTGCACCATCTCATTCACAGTATCATATGAAATTTCTGGAAATGTGCAATGGTCGATTCACTAGGTAGAATAAATTTCCCCTTCAATGCCCATGATATTCTGTTCGCTTGAAGCTGGTGACATTGTTGTAATTGAATAAATCTTCTACACACTGCCTACCATTTTCCCATGTATTTTGGTCAAATTTCAGTAATTTGTCCACAAAAACAACTTTCTGCTCTCTAGCTTAGATGACTGTAACACACACACACACTATCTTTGCTCCACAGTGCAAGTAGAGGTACTCTTGATTTTTTTAATAAAAAATGCCAGCTATGGCAAGAAGTTCAAAATATATTCTGGGCAAGTTTCACATCCCAGGTCACTATACAATTGCAGGAAAAACATTGTTATCAATTACGTATTTATCTGCCCTTTTAGGGTTGGTGCAGCATCTCCCAGTCTAGGAGGTTGTCTTCCTCACCTTCTTCAAAATCTTTGTTTTGGTAGGTTGTGTTCACAGTTGAATCGCTGAGGAAAGTTCTCAGGCCTGTCACTATGTTATGACTGAAGAGTAGTTGAGCTAATACAGACCCCTGAGGTAGGCCATTTTTTATGGTTTATGACTTGTTTGTTGACTGTCTGGATGTGATCTCTGAGCATATTTTCCAGGAGTTTAGTTAATTGTGTTCAGTGAATCACCTTCTGTATTTATAGCACAAGCCTGTCTAACCAAATGCAGCTTTAAGATCTACAAACACCCATGAAGTTCTGATTATATTTTAATGCTTTTAGCTACTGCTTTCTATAGTGTTGATCCCTTGTTAAACTGTACATCCTAGTGGAAAGGAACTGATTGTCCTAACTTTGATTTATTTGTTTAGTATACCTGCTACAACAAGATCCAACTGACCTTTACATGTGGAGTAAGTTTTAGTTAGACACTTCTTAATAAAACAACCTAATGGATCAAATATTTCAAACTAGCTCCTGTTCCACCAGGATGACAAATCTTTTAACGACAGAACTTTTGTGGTAATGAATGTCCTAGACCTCCACTATGAGATGTCAATAAAGAAGATTCTTCTTTGAAAAGTGCATTCCTGATTTGTTACATATGTTATTCCACTTTTTGAATGTTAGCTAACTGGGATTTAACTTAAGCGATTAACACTCTTTGTATCTGCACATCTCATTCTGAATATCACTTATTCTCATTTTGCAAAAGTACAGCTTTATGATACATTTGCAAATTTTACAAAATGAAATTTTCACTATTTAGTTCCTACATAGGCCTCACCACACAGCAACTCTTGGTTAGAATGAATGGCCACAGACAAACAGTCCACACCCGCAACTTGTACCTTTCAATACCAGAACATGCCAATAGCCACGATTCCAACAATCTCACCGACTGTATTACTGTGAGAGCAGTCAGTTTTTTCCCTGACAGCACCACTACAGCAGAACTCTGGAGATGGGAACTAGCGTATCAGAATATCCTGGATACGAGACACCCACCTGGCCTTAACCACCGTTAAAATCCAACCATTTAACCCATCACTTTTTTTAGTAGGTATAACTTTTCGCGTCAATACTGTGCCCTTGCTACAAATGTTCATTTCACCATCACCTGCATTTTATTATCTCAACAATTTCCTTAGCCGTCCCCCCACTACCCTGTTAGTCACTGGGTGACGTTCGTTGTGTACATACGTACGGAGCCTAATAGCCCATTTATCTACCACTGAAGAAGACAGATGCCGAAATAATGTGTATTTGTTTGTCAGCATAAGTGTTCCCTCTCATCGCAGCTCTCCACTTTGGTATATGGTGGGTTAATTTCTGTTTCCTTTATTATTTATATCGCCTAGAAGCCGCTTCCATTTTCCTTAGTTTCAAAATGAAATTTTAATGTTTTAGTGAGCTGAATCTAAAGATTTCATACACATCTTATTGCAATAAGATGTTTATGGAATGGAAAATAAAAGTAATTTGTCCATTTGCCATAATAATGTGGCTGTATATTATTAACATACTTTGATAACATAAGACCCTATTCAAATCAGTCCAAACATTAACAGCTTCCCCTCCACTTCTATCAATCGCTCTCTGAAGAACTGGATGAGGACGAGCTATGCTTCCGTTTGTTTCCACGTGTGAAATCGTGTGGCTTCCACCACTCTGCTAGGAGCAGTGCATTGCGCCGTTGCGTGTCAAAGTTCTGAGGTCGAGGCTTGCGCCACAGCAGGTGATCCAGCTCCATCATGCCACCAAGTACTTCCTGTCAACATATAATCAATCATCTGTGAATTTCTTTTCACACCCTCAGATTCTATAAAGTTTCATTCAATTATAAGCATATTATGAAAAGTTTAATAATATTAGACAATACTTATACCTAAAATAATAATAATAAAATGCTAAGAGATAGCGCCTCCAGTTGACTCTATATTTCTTTAATAAATATGATTTCTAAGGTTTGTTTTACTTTGATAACTTCTCAAAATTAATTTATTTCCAATAATTGTAGTAGCTATAACAGCAGAGAATAATCGGGAAGTTTTAGAGCAAAAATAGTTATGGAAGCAGAAAGAACATCAAATAAGAGGAAAACATAGGAAACAACTTGGTGGAATTTACAACTTTTTTCCTGATTACCATCAACATATTTTCTACCTCTCCCTCACCCATATCAAGTTTTACATCTAGGACAGGATCATATATAAGACTAGCAAGACTCTTAAATCCTCTTCCTGTTTCATGTCTTCCTTATTTTTGTTAAACCTGTCATTATATTTCAAGAGGCTTACATTTAACTCTTTCAATAGCAATTGTCACCTTTTAAATGCATCGCCTTATTTTTTGACTGGTGTATCTTCTATCCTAATATTATTTACATTATGTCTTTGAAGCTGCCTTCCTATACACTACTGTAAGCAGTCTAACACGAGAATTAAATCTATTTCATCGTTATTTGTAAGATTAACAATAATAATTAATAAATTTACTTATGTTCAGCACAGTGGATATTACCATGAGTTTGTCTATCAAACTTCAGTTTCTGACAAAGCATTAACTTGCAAGTTGCTAGTTACAAGTGCCTTACTTGAATCAGTATATGAGATTGCAAAAATATTACTAATTTAAATAAAATATTAGCCCATCCAAATATACTCAAATACCTGGGCAAAATTCCTCGGGAAGTGTTTTTCATCCTCAATGACGTGGGCAAAGCCGTCTCGGTCTGAATCACCGAAAACAACCCAAAAGTACGGAAGACCACGCGGTATCGCCCGCCGTACACCTCGGCCCTCTTTCAACAACACAAGCTTCTGGTTCATTGACCACTCTGTCTCACTTTCCTGGATAGCTTTCTGTGACACAAAGACAGTCGAAAAAATATTAGTAAATTGCAGCAGAAGTTTAAACTTTATCCAAGATCAGTGATGAGTTTTCAGTAAAAACTACTACAAAATTGAAGCTCTGAATCATATGTTTACTACAGTAATGATCTTACTGGCATGATTACATTAAGAAAAAGGACTAAAATGAAAATCAAATGATCTCTTTAAATAGAAATATGTGCAACAACATTTAACTATGTTAACATAACAGTAAGTAAGTGGTTGGCGTAAATGATTTTTTTTAATTTCTCTACAAAAAGATATATCCAAATTCTGCCTTATATCAAAATGATTTCTATAACTAAAATACACACTTTTTCAGTAATTAAAAACTTCAGTGCATGGTGTTGTAAGGTACCTTGAAATAGATTGGTGCTGCAATGGCCTGCTCCTTTGGCACTGGCACGCACTCCAACACCATATGTGGCATCTTGTGCAGGTGTGTCGCAGTCTCAAAGAAGACCGCATCCAGGCCCCTGGAGGCGAACATGGCCGTAATAGCCCGTCGGAATTTCTGTAGGGGCAGTATGAGGCCATGTATACCTTTTGTTTAGTTTGTGTAACTAACTACAACCTGTACTTGATCAAGTAAAGCTCAAACATACAAATAATGGAACTGAATTGAGATAGAAACAATTACTTACTACAGTAACAGGACAAGAATGGTTATCTCTACTGCCACCCCCCCCCCCCAACACAACCAATCTCATCTTCTGAAAACAAACCTTACTCATGTATTTGTCACTCGGTTCTCTCCTGGCCTTGATTCCATTAACTAGATCTTGCTTCCTATGCTACTTTCCTCAAATGTACTTCCTTTTTTTTCCAAAATCCTACCATCAACTACCCCTTATAATATATCTATAAGCTTGTTAAAACCATTTAGGGACAGGTTTAACCTGCAGAAGGAATACTATAAAGTAATCCTACCAGTCATTTCTGAGTCAGATGTCAAGACTACCTTTGTGAAAGATAGAAATTTTAGTTAGAGTAGTTTTTCAAGTCCAACCTTTCATATTGCATTCATTTTCACTGCTAAAACTCATTATGGAGATCATTTTAAGATGGAGTTATCATACCCAGAAAAAATTAGTTTAGAAGATAATTTGATTTGTTGTTGTTGTTGTTAGCCCAATCTAAAATTTGAAATAACTAGTAAATGCGAAAAGTCACAGCAAAGCTTTTATCACCGGGTGTAGTCAGCGTCCTCTAGCATGTTTTGAACATAAAATTAATTAATTAGGGATAGGATGAATAGGGGTTTTAATTAAGATAAAAAAATAAAAATCTAAAATAAACTACGTAGAAGCAAGAAATTAATTTCAGAAGATAGACAAAATCAAGAGTTGCAAGGAAAAGGAGATATTCAAAATTTATTGTTGTGAATATTGAAAAATGTGCCAAGAATGATGACGAGAATTTTGGATTAATTTAATAGAAGCTTCCTTGTTGATTAAATAGATTAAGACAGGTAGAATAAGCTGCCAAGAAGCCCATGTGTTCATTACAGTTTGAAGTATTGAATACTTAGGAAGATATTAATTTTCAAAGTAAAAGCTGGCGTCACAAAGACAATTGATTTGATAGATAGAAGGTAGCCATCTTGACAGACGAGCAGTCTTCTGGCAGTTTTCAAAAAGGTTGGCTTGTGTGGCATTGGAGGAGCGAATGGCTTCTCGTGGTCGGTAGTTGAAGTTTATCCTAATAACTTACACTTTCATCTTGGTAAGGGGGCCAAATGAGAGTTTGTCTTCTCTCATAAGTGTGCTTTACCTGCTATCATCTATGGAACTGTTTGTCTGATACCCTTATCAGAAAGTCTAGAATCTGATACCGAACTTTTTGGAAGATTACAATTTCTTATGGAACCAGAAACGGTGTGAAGTGTTTTCATTTAATTCAGTCCCTTTCACCCCAAAAGCAAACATTATGTTCTACACCCTCTCCCTCAAATGCTTCAGCATATCACTCAACCTTAAGAACATCTTGTCCCTTATTTGGGTTCTCCCAAACTACCACGTGAATTATTTCCATGCAACAGGCTTTCCTGCAAAACATACAACATGCACCTGGCCACCACAAGATATCTCAGTATGACCACAGAGGAAATCTTTCCTATCATTAGATATGCTAAATGGAACCATTATGCACCTCATATACCAACTAATCTGTCTCCATTGCACTAGTTCTTACATTGGCATCACCTCCAACCCACTTTCAATCAGTATGAATGTCCAAAGACGAAGTCTATACTTCCCACTTAGACCATCCACTGGCAAAGCTTCCCAGTTCCTACAACTTTCACACAACCTCAACAACTGTTTGGCAGAAAGAGCTGTCACATTTTTAGAAACTATCACCATTTATGAACTCCCTAGATGGGAACTAGCTTCCCAACATATCCCAGACACCATGCATCCCTTTAACCTCAACCTTCAATAAGACCCTGCCAATAAACCCATCACTCATTTTTCATTTATTATTTTTCCCCCATTTTTCCTCCCATATTTATGTATTTGTTTATCAGTTAACTTACTTATATATTTGCATCTATTTGTGTGTTCTGTTTTAGCCAGCAAGTTTGTTTTTCCACATTTATCGATAGTTTACTCTGTTTTATACAATAGGGTGTCCCGAAAATATTTTTTTACGTTTTCCGTTACACAAGACCTCTTAAAATTTGCGTAATTGGTCGTAGATTACCAAAATGATTTTTAAAATAAAATAAAACTATGTCTTTAGGGTTCTACCAATTTTCAAAATTTTGAAAAATTAATGTTTTCATGGTGGTATTTCGCTATCTTTAATTTCTGCTCCTGGACTAAATATATACAAATATTTACTTTATTGTTCTATTTAGGTGTAATACAAACACGACGTTTCGATTTGCATGCAATGACACGATATCGGTGACTTTGAATTTGTTAGGTTTCAACCTTCAATTACCGTCAAGTTTCAATTTGTATCGAGGACATTGTTGGCTTGACTCGCGAGTGTTTTCTTCGTAGCCAAAGTAATTTTAATGCTTTATAGCATTAAAAGTAATGCATTTTTATTGTTTTACGTATATTTGAGTGTTACAAGTGGATTTTGTGATTTTTTAAGGAATGCGATTGAGGCGTAGTGAGACTACTTGTGCTATATTAGGACCATACAAACAACGTGACGATCGGCAGCTACCAATTATAAGGGACGTCATTAAATTTATTTTATTTGTCAAGAACGACCTGAAATTGAACCATAATGAAAAAAGGATCCATTCCAATTCAGGTATATATGCGATTGTTTCTGAAAAGATCACCATATTTGGACCAAAGCTTCGATTCCAATCTTAACTAAGGAACGAGTTATTCAATTACTGAAATCCTATTTCGAACAGTACTTAAATTTGAAAAGATACCCCAAAAGCAAACGAAATTATAGTTTTGAAAACAAACTGAAGTATTTTTTAGAGTCATCTGAGAAACTTTTCGACTTGGCTGCTGGTAAATGCACTTCATTTGAATCTTGTTCGTGTTTGAAACCTAAGAAAGTTCCCATCAATGAGAGAAGTTTTCTGTTGGATCAAAGAAATGACAGGAAAATGCCTGTAAGCAGTGTTGATAAGAAAGAAACGGCTAGATGAATGAAATAGCAGCAGAGACGAATTGAAGAGTCAATAAGGATAGCTAAAAAGTCATTTGAAAATGTTACTCAACTACGTGATTAAAGTATACGCTCTGATTTGGTTCTTAATCAAACAAAAAATGTCTTTTAAAGACGGAGTCAAACATCTTTTTCAATTTATTATGTACTCTCGATTTTTACCCGAAAATATTAGATCTGTTGTGGATTCTGTGATCAAAAGAAATGATTTTTTTTTGCGCACCCAGAAAACCTACTTGTCAATATGTTGTTTGATGATAGAGACCACATTCGGGAGCTGGCATTGCGAAGAATAATATAAGCGAGAGAAGCTGAAAGTAGCATTAAAAGCAGGGTATTTAAACCACCAAAAATTAACTTCTCTACTAAAGATAACACCAAAATTATTGTGTGGCACGAGTGTCAGGTTACAGCACCACCAGTTCTTAGAAATATTTCTAATGAGGACCTTGAAATCATGGCAAAAGATAAGAGCTTGGAAACTGTTGAGTTTCCTTGTCACACACAATTGGTGGAAAGAGGTGTGAAACTAGTGACAGAGGCCTCACAAAGTATAACTGACGCTACTTCAAGAGATGGTTTTATTAGAAACAGGTTGCAATCTCGGGTAATATCAAGATGGGGATACCGTCGCGGCCTCGCGTAGTAAACACATAGATCACGTAGTGTATATGACATCATTGTGACGTATTCAGTCTGCACGTTCCAACACAGAAACAGCTATAGATATGATCTGAAAATTGTATATCTGCAATATCGTGTGTTATGGTAACGTTTCACTTTGGTCCAGGCTGCATTATAACCGAAAAACATATTTATAAAATATGATTTCGTCAGTCATTATTTGACTTTATATTGTATGCAGTCTGGACCATACATCACAATGATGTCGTATACACCACGTGATCTGTGTGTTTACTATGCGAGGCCGCAGCGGTATCCCCATCTTGATATTACCCGCAAACTCAAGCAGAAATGCTAAATTTTGGACATAAAAATAAGTTTAAATTCTAAGTTTTTGTCATTAATTATGAGCTCTATTTTATTTATTTTGTTTTCTTGTGTTTTGTTTCATTAATTTTAATAATAAAATACCATTTAAACTTGATTTTTGTATTATTTTATGCATACGGTTTAAGTTTGTAAAAACATAAAATTTACAAAACTTCAAAGAGTGGTAGAGCCCTCAAGATGACACGCATTTCTAGTTTTTTAACCTTTTTCCTAATCTGTGTTAAATTACGCAAATTTTGATACCTCTTGCGATAATGTAGCTTGAATTTTTTTTTTAATCATACATCGACGGGACACCCTATTATACAACCCACCAACCCCACCTCATTCTCCAAAAAGGCCTAGTCATATAGAAGGCACTGCATTTATGCATCTCCAAAGCCAAATGGCTCGTACCTCTCTGCATGAATAAAGTGTTAAGCTAAAAAGTTGTAAAATCCTGTTTATCACTGCCCTCCTGTCTTCAGCTTTGGTCAGTTATGGGTTATTTTCCCTACTGAACAATGGAATAAGAGATTGGACGAGTGTATCAGTTTCAATGGAGAGTACACTGAATGGGATTGATGGTGTTTTCTCAAAAAATTAAATACATGAATTAAAAAAAAAAAATAGTTCAGATTATTTTCGGTATTCCTTTGTACACATTATAAACAGTCCCTACCATCATCCATCTAATTACCCCTATCATCAAAGACCATTCACCTATGCTCATCCACGTAGGTGCTGTACATTTGCACACCTATGAATTCACAAGATACCTTTTTCTTTGGTTTGATATGTTGTCTATGATAGGTCATTGCAGTTCAGATTATCCTAAGGGAGGTAAAAGTAGCCTTCATATAATACAATTTCTGATTACATCGTGCTTATTTAAAATTCTTCTAGCCTCTCCTGGTGAACACTTTTAGTCAGCAAACATTCCTTATAACAACCTCTTCTCATATAATACTAACAGCTATAGCATTCTTCCATGGATTGTAGAAACCTGAACTGATTTGAAACTGAAAAGCATTTATTTATCAAAGATTGGTGGAACTTTTGGTATTTGTGCACCAATTACAACATAAAATTTGATGTAATTTATTTACCTGCATCTCCTCCCAGACATCCTCGTCAAGTTGCGTGGAGCAGGACACGTGGTGAGCGGGCACCAGCAAGCAGTGGCCCTCCACCAATGGAGCATGTGGCGGAGTGCACATAAATACCTGCAGCAGATGACAAAAAACTAATGTACACATCAGCACATGTAAACATCACCGCTGTCAGTATAGGTCTTTACTTAAGGTTCTACAGCCAAAATGACAAAAAATGAAACCCATATGATTTCATTATGTCATCCATTTGTCTGTATGTATATCCCAGCCTATTAATTTCACCTAATTTGTATCAGCTGTGAAGAAATCCCCGGAAGATGAATTCAACCGGCCAAAAAAGTTATCTGTAGACAAATAATCAAACTCATTTTTCAGGATACCTCCCATTTCAAAAAACACCTACCTACCCCATCATTTGTGATATTGTTGAATATATACTGAAAAGTTCAGTCAGGGTTGTATTTGGAATTTTTTACTCAATTGTGTTTTTTTTTTTTTTTTTTTTTTTTTTTTTTTTTTTTTTTTTGGGGGAGGGGGAGAGCTCTAAAAGTCATAGAAAATGTGTCCCTACCAGTCTAATTTTCCAACCATATGACTGAGAATAATTGAAAATGGCAGCACTAAGTACAGGCTTTTAACGAAATTTGTTTCGGATAAGATATGTTGACTTTAGATTTTCATACTGTTCTGTTACCAACAAACATATTGCAGTTCCACCACCTCTGCAGTAATTGGAATGAAAATTCACAAGAAAATATAATTTAATAACTGCAAAACAAATTCACAGATATATAATTTAAAAAAAAGGCATTTCAGGGTTTGTCTTCATTCATGGACCAGAAGGATATTTTTTTGTTTAAAATGTCAATTGTGGTATCGTTAAACAAGTGTTGAAAAATGCAATGAGTAAAGTTTTAGGTTTGCTGTGTAAATTGCTAGATATGAGCATGACCTAACTGTAAATGCTTATTAAGTTACTTATTTTCTGTATGAATATTCTACATGTTTTTTTTTTTTTTTTTTTTAATCAATAAATGTTCAATATTGTTGCACGCTTTTTAAAATTCTTTTCCCATTATACACTTTTATTTTTCCCACTTCTACAGTTAATCAATTCAGTTCTCATTGTATATTATGTAAGGACATAGACCGATACCGGGGTTGAGTATCGCCTAAGTGCCTTAACTTAAACTCTTGATAGCACCTCACTGTTCGATTGAAAACTTACTGAATATGTTAATTTGCTTTGACCATGTTGCCGGGATATTCAACTAGAATGCTTAAAGGTCGCCACAATATTTGATGACCTCAAATATTGAAAAGGTATTACCACAGCTACAGAAATAAAACAGTTCACTTTCCCAAAATTTCTTCAAGTTTATTTAAATGAAATTAAAAGTTCAAAATAGCATTCTCAAAGTTGATTAGGCAAATCGAACACTCGTTCCAAAGGTTTGCAGATTGTGGAGAGAAATTTTGAACCGACCAAACCCCTTTAATAAATTTACAAGTTCTTAATAGTCATTGAAGTTGCGATATAGCACGACACGATCCAACATGGTTGAACTAGCCAGCTGGCGAGTTACGACCAACCGAGACGAACGACAGACAGACGCAGGTTCACTCACATAATGCCAGGCAGGAACACACAACAGGCAGGCACAGACCGCGGACAGGAACAGACAAACCATAATGGCGACGGGGTCCTTTTTATAGAAACGGCTAGAACCAGTGACGTCAGCAACTGTATCACATCTTTTTGCTTCCGCGTAGCTCAAAGTATGTGTAATTTATTTGACGATCCCGACTATTAAAAATGTTCAACCTTTAGCAGTATCTGGACTTATCTACTAGGAGACCAATGGCAGTCTCTTGAGAAATTTAGAGTAATTAATTTTAAAGTTTCAGCTGTTTAAGACTCCGCGTAGTGATACATTCAAATCTGGGTAAAATCCCTAAGTGTTCTAGAACTTTTTACGCGCGTGCACAACAATCTGCGACAATCTATTTTACAAAAACTTAATTTCCAGACAAATGCTTAAACTTTTTATGAAAACCCCTATATGTATGAAATCGTCTTAATTAGGGCTATCTGCTGATGTAAAATTTAAATTGATATCTCTTTTAATAAAAAAGCTTATTTTTTTCTCTTAATTAAAATCACTAATTAGACTTGGCCAAATTACTTAATTTTATTGCCAAAATATCGGGGATAGTGCTGACTACAGCTGGTGATACAAGATCGGTTGTAGCTTTACGAGATTTAAAGATATTACAAATCTTAGAATTTCACTATTCTGATCACGCGTTTCAAAACTTGAACAAACGGGAATATCTCTTAAACCAAACGTTTCCCGATATGATAATTACACTTTAAAATGATTTATATGGCAAGTTGTTACTATTAGCAAGATTACAGGGAAATTACTTAAAGTTGAAAATTGGACTTCTCGAAATTTCTAAGTCCCGCCAAAGCAAAACTAGAATTTGCCAAAATTCTAAGGTCCTTACAATTACTCATTTCAATATTTACAAAACACACAAATCAAGACATGTTCCATATATTGCTACACACCAAAATTGTAAGCCTAACCGGTTTCACACTAAACCAGAGATAAAACACTTAAATAAGTTTAAAAATTTGCTAACATTAATCACGCATATTCACCAAAGTATATATGGGTAATTACTGCTGCACATTCATATGCAAGCTTGAGCAAGACACCAACATAATTATATTGTTAATCAGTTGAAACTACTTAAAAATTGTTAAATTAATGATAACAGTAATATGGTGTCAGTGAACGTTAAGAAAATTGAAAATAAATAATGAAATCTTAAAACTTTTTGCAGTACCTTTTAATGTTATTTATAATTTTGGTCCAAGCTAAACAGATCACTAATTACATCCACATGACATAGGCTAATGACATCAGTCCTTGAACTTATGGAAGTAATTTAAATTATTACTAAAAACTAAATTCATTGACTCCTATGCTGTAATATGGAGCTTTGGTTATCATTCAGGTCAAGGGTGTATTTCAAACTAGCTGCAACATGCATCAATATTGCTACTACAAACATCTATCTTAAGCACTTTTATACCATCACCATCTTGTGATCTATGGTTCATCCACATATTCATAATATGTACAACTATGGAACCCAGGGGTGTGTGTGTCTGATAACACTTCTTGGATTTTGTTTGAGTTTGCATCAGAGGCAAATGCTATGGTAAATTAGATTTTCTTTCTTTATCTATATAATATGAACCTATGCTTTATTTTTTTTTAAGCAGTGTTACTTAATTTGTACTACAAGTGTTATAACAGACAGAAATCTGAAAAAAAGAAAGAGATGTGGTGGCATTGATGGAAGATAAGACTATTAGGAAGGCAGGGTGTCCCAGATAATGCCTTCAATTGTAGTTAAAGGAAAATATGGAGAATTCCATAAAAGAAACTTAAGGTGAAAACAATGTTTCTCCTGGGTAGATTTTGGTATGTCACAGGAACTAAGGAATCATTGATTAAGGCAAGAAACTGAGTTTGCTGAAAAAAACATCCAAGGTCTTTTGTGGCTAATTCCTAGTTACCTCTTTCCTTCTAAATTTTACCTTTCTGTTGCAAGATCCTTGTCTGAACTGGTATTTATTTTTTTCCCTACTTTTACACTCTGTGTGTTATTTTCACACATATTCTTTGGTCTGTAGACCTTCTTGTCATATTGTTATTAATTTTTTAGTTCATGTTTGCTGGTTTTCTAGTATTTCATTTACATTTCTCATATCCACATACCTTTTGCTTTATACACACTGTTCCTTTCAACTATGTCTGCTTTAATACTGTCCCTTCCATTCTTTTTTTGCAATTTCTTTTTACAGTAATATACACTTTTTTGACAGCTACCCTTCCGTTAAATCCCATCACATTAACTGTTTTTATGCAGTTAATTTTATTTCTATCCCTAATTCCAACATACCATTTTACTTTGAAAGTTTCATACCTTCTACCTAACCAAATTCCAATGACTTTTCCCATTTCTCCTCCTCTATGATTTATTTCTATAATATTAACATCTTCAATATAAGAGTACCCCAAATAGTCTGCTGTGAATCTTTCTTCTCCTCCTCATCTGTCCCCCTCCTTTTTTCTCTCTCTTTCTCTCCAATTCATGACTTTAATGCACTACAAATCTTCGATTAAGCTGCTACAAACTGTACAGGTGGTACCACTACTGATGCTCTGGGCATATGATATTATCAAGTCCAGCATCCAACAGTTCCAATCATACCTCCAACTGGATCTACTGACTCTTTTCCAAAATCATTCACTCCTTTTACACTTAAACTATTTTCCTTCAAAGTACTCCCCTTGGGCTGCCACACCCTTCTCCTAACAGTTGCGCCACTATTAGGAACAGTACTGGAACACCTCTTTTCAGATGGTGCAATGCTGGTCAGCTGAATTGTGCAAGACCTCTAGTTTGGACTGAAATTTTGTCAATTTCAGAGGCATTTTCAGCTTGTTGAAAAGCTCGAAGTCACACAAAGCCATATCAGAAGAGCACAGAACCTGACTATTAAATCACTTCTACTAACTGAAAATCATACCTCCTGACCTAGTGCTGCAATGAGATGCTTGGGCAGTTTTCGGCCATCCAAACACCAACGACAGTCTTCCAGGGCCTTACAGGTACGTCGGCTGTCCGCCAGGGCGCGTCCATGCTCCACATCTGCACTGCGACTACCGGTACGAGCAGCTCGCTCTGTTGCCACCTCACCATCCTCATCCTGAAGCAGATAATCATACTTGGTGGCAAAAGGCATTGATTCATATTTATGTCATAAAAATTGATCAGAATGTTAATCAAGTGGGAAAATATTTCATCGCTCATTTGAACCGAACGTTTTATATGCATTGCTTCAGCCAAAAAGAATTGTCCTGACTGAAACTTGAATTACAACTTTTGAGGACAGATATACCTAAGTGATATCTGCAATACTGATGTCAGAATCAAATCAATGGTTTTTGTCCCTTGTAATAGTATTTTAATAAAGAGACCTCATGGATCAGCGATTGACATATCTAATTGAAGAGTATGATCAGAAAAAATTTAATACTGAAATGATTGGAATTACGGCATGGCTTTACTCACTGGCATATGATCCCCACCACTGTATGAAAAATTCAAATTACTTCATTCAAGTTTCAAGAATTTTTAAGTGGGTAGACTTGCAATACATTTTATCTAAGACTATCACTCTCAAAGAGTGTATAATCACAAACTAGCCAGGGTTGGCTGCATACTTCTAATCTCAAAGAGACAGAGAGAGATTTTTTAACATTCTGATCTTATCTACTTCTCACACTAATTCATCTGAAAGTTCTGACCCAAAACTCTTAGTAATACGATGGGTAAGTGATAGTGTCAGAGATTTCTGGCTTCTGCAGATATAAAACACTTCTTGTGCACCTAGAAACAGTACTTACCACCAAAAACAGGAAACATAACAGACTGATACCATATAACTTCAAAATATAGTGTTAAGAATAATAATTTAATCAATGAGTGTATCTGTAATATAACCATGATAGCGCAGTGGTCAAGGCACTTGCTTTCAAAAGTTGTGGTCCAGTTCTAGGTTCAAATCTTAGTGGGGGCAGAAATATTTGAGAGTTCGATCATATAAGTTATACCAGGATGTTCCATGATTCGGATTCCATGTTAAACAGTCAGAGGAAAGGAACTGGCTGTCCTACCTCTGGCACAATGGCTTAGAATCCCTCCTTTGGAAATTTCCAACCAACCTTCAGATTGTTGACTAAATTAGTGTTAACCACAGATAACTATTTTTTTTCTTCTGTCATCAGTCTCTCAACTGTTTTGATGCATCTCTTCACCTCAACATACCCATCACAAACTATATCCTCAATTGTCTGTTTACTATTTTATAATTTTTTAGTTTTTCACTTTGATTTAGCCGTCTACAAACAAATTAACTAATTTTGCATGTCTTAAAACATGACAACCATTCTGTGTCTTCTTCCTGTGATACTCTTCCACAAACTTCTTTTCTTGATCATCATTTGCAAAACACGCTTATTTCATACTTTTTCTGTTCATTATATCTTTCTGTAGCACCACATTTCATATTCTTCTATTTTCTTTTTTCTGGTATTCAAGTCCATGCTGCACTACTATAAAGCACTGCACTCCATACATGCAGTTTTAAAAGTTCTTTCTGAGTTTAAGGTCAATATTTGAAACTACTAACTTCATCATTTCCAAGAAGGCTCTTTTCGCTAGTGCTATTTTGCTTTACATCAATATAAATAATACGAGCCAAAAAGAGTCTAGGTAGTCTCAGTCAGCCTGCTAAATGACATTATGTTTCTACAATACCATCCAGCTGGACACACCCGAGAAGATTATAATGCATTATTATGGCGGGAAAGTCTCCACTTGCACATCAGATTATATAATTATTGTGGGGGACCTAAAATCTTGATTAGAACAGAACCTTACAGAATATAATGGGGCTGCATCAAGAACGAGTAATAATTTCTAATGTACATAACTGATTGATTTTTCAGATTTAACAATTTGAAAATAACAAATCATTTTCTCAATTATAAAGACGTACATACTGGAGCTACTATAATTGTTCAATAAATACATTTCCAGTTGGTATCAAAGAGAGAGGTGCTCCCTTAAGGATTAAGTTAATGACCATTTTGTGAGGTTCTTGTTGGGAGTGTAGCAAGTGGCAACGTTGGTTAATAATACACACATTGGTAAAAAAAAACAAAGCCTCAAGTAAGTTAGTTGGAACGTAGGATTATTTTTGACGTTTAGCTAGTTCTTGTGCTGAAAAAAGTTGAGAAATTCTCCTTTAATCTATCCTAGTCGAGATAAAGCACCATATAAATGTCAGGTTAGTACATTTCTTGCAAAAGAAGAGCTTTGAGAATGTACATACCACTCCCGCTGCCAGCTTGACAAATTCGGCCTGCTGGTCACTGGCAGTCGTGAACCTCTCTCGCTGGTACTGCAAACACAAACACAACGATTGAGCACTGAAGACAAGTAATTGGCTGAAGAATTAATATAGTTGATTAATAACATGCTTGAACATTTGTCACCAGCACTTACGATGTCTTGAAGGCTGAAGCGTGAATCATCCGCGAAGTACTGAGAACGTTGACCACTCGCGTCGTGACTCTTCTTGGCACTTGCCTTGCGACCTTTGCGACCACCCCACCTACAAGGAAAGGGATTAAAAAGTCATTCTATACCGAATACATTTCCATCTCAAAGGAAATTTCTCAAAATAAGGTGGCCAAGCTATTACTACGGCATTCTGCAGTAATTTCTATAATCAGTTTTTTTCATAATCCACAGAAAAGTGTGATGAGACAGTGGTTTTTCTAATTTAGAGCTTTATTTGTAAAAGAAGTTAATTAAAACAGATTTGCAGTCATATATTTATTCAGGTTGACATGTTTAGCGATTTTTAGGGTTTGAAGAGCTATTTTGAATAAGACTAATTGTTTAGGCATTCTAGATACTTCGAGAAGAACTGTCAGGTGCTATTGGTGTACTATAAAAGACCCTGCTTCCTTACTGTTGTCGCCAGTTCCAGTCAGTCGGTTCTAGACTCAGTTTCAGAACGGTGGATCAGTAGTTCAGTATCTCTATATTGTAGCACAGTGCAGGGAAGTAACAAGACTGTGAAATGTTTAGGTTCTAAAAGGGCATAAAAGTGTTTGAAAATTAATTAAAATTGTATCCAAAGGGCAGTGCAGAACACACTGAACTTTAAAGCATACCTATTGGGCAAAGTTATCCAGCAAGTTTTCAATGAGGGATAGAAATTGGTTTGGTTTCAGTGAGAGAGAGTGTTGTTGGCTGATCTGATATGTGGCCAGAACTTGTGATTTTGGAAATAAAGTTCTGATATTCCTATTCAGGCATAGTCAAATAAATTAACGAAAGTGATGGTAATGCGGAATTTTATGTGGTTTGTGAATAAAAGCCATTCAAACGATCAACTTAACAATCCGTGATTATTCATTCATAAAGCCATGTTATAATTAATTAATTAAATTGCGATGGAGCACACACTCTGGTGGCAATTTCCCTATGCATCCATCTTCCCCCTTTCCTACACCCACCTACATTTGCCCTCTACAAATTTTAACTTTAAATTCTTTCGATATATTTGGTAAATTATTCATCATTTCCGTTGGTAACTTATTTCAATCCCTGACACCCTTACATAAAAAAGAGAATCTTCCTACACCCTTGAGCTCGAAATCGAGTGCCAGCTTATTGTCATGGTCATCTTTTCCCTTCATTGCACTACTTTTCATACCTACACCAATATCTTTCCATGCCTCATTGCCAGTATATGCCGGGTAATTGGTTTGAATAAGATGGTCCAGAAACACAGATACATAGAAAAAAATATGATGGCTACTGGATGAAATTCAGAAATATAATATGTTTACTTTTATTACTAAAAAACTTGCAAACTTTGCTGTTGGACCTACAACTCATGATCCGAGGCAAAGCTGGGCATCGTTGCAGGCCGCAGGTTGCCACGAGCATCCTTCCTCATCATCACCACTGTCTCTTCCTCAATTTTGGATGCTGCCTCTTCTGGCACAGCTCTTGCAGCACGTGCTGCCTCCAGTTTGGTTCGAAGCTGCGATATCAACTCCTGCAATGTCACAGTACACACTCACAGTTCCTCAATTACAATTTAGTCCTGTTTCTTATCTTTAAAACTTAAATTCTGACATTTCAAGATACCATATTTGAGACTATCAGAAGCTGATTTCATTATTTTTGTTATATCTGTAATAAAAGAGTTTTTTGTAGATAAAAACTTGAGTAATAATCACATTTAGCCTAAATTTTGTATATTGCTCACCCAATATGAATTTTAATCTAATCATATTTGGTTACATTCATCAAAAGTTCAATTTTTATAGTCAATAATATACTAATTTGTAACTTACTATAAAAATTATAGGAAAAGTAGACCCATCATTCAACAAAATGAAAGCAGGCAGGCAGCGAAGAACACACACACACAAACAAAATAATCATAATTCTACAACAATTCAGTTTAAAACCTTATTCATTCAAACAGAAACAGCCCATTTGAGAAGGGAAGTGTTTACAAACCTGAATCTATCACATGATTGGGTAGACCATTGAGAATAGGGTGGGAGTAGTTAGGCTCTAATAACTCAACATTTGAAAAATTTAGTAGCTACATAGTTCTTGATAAATGCCACAAAAATAGCTGAATGCTAAATATTATTGACTTATTCTTGTGATGTGAGATTGAAAGTATAGGAAATTTCCCAGAACATATGGAAAAGGCTAAATTATACTTGAGAACATCACTGATATACAAATACCAGTTTATCAAAACAAGGCTGAAAGTCATGAACAGAATTGGCTAGGTATCTAAGTGTTTTGTAAGATCAGCAGCCCTACAAATATGACACAAGATGTATGTTTCTAAATAGAAGAATATGCTTGTCTGGTATGGAGTAGCTCTAGCAGTGTCAATAATCAGGTGTCTGCCTTTAACAACAAGCTGAATAATAACTGCACAATTGCAACACCTATCCAATTGCTCTATAAAGCTGCAACCTTGGAAAAAAGAAATTCACAGATTAAACTGAAAAATTGAAACAAATAACAAATGAGCAACACATTCCATAATGGAGATATAAAAAATACATAGATTACAAGTTCCAAAGGACTTCTTTAAAATTGTACAAATAGAGCAAACCAATTATTACTCTATCAAAACAATCTTAAAGGCAAATATCTTGACTACAATACTTGAGAAACCCTCAACTATAGGTTCTCTCTGTTAAGCAGAATTACAGGACAGACAAAACTCCATCAGCATGTCATTAAAATAAAAGTTATGTACTCAGTTAATATATTTTGTTCACTTTTGCGTGAAACCAATGTTAGGTTTTAAAAGATTCAACATGGAGATAAATGTATGATTAAACATGAGATCAGATCTCAAAATACCTCATTGCCAAGAATTTCTGCCTTAACAAGCTTGGCAGCCAGTTCATTCATCTGCAGGTCATTGAGTCGTTCCTGCTTTTCAGGTTTGGATTCCTTCTCCGGCTCAGAATCTGACGAGGACTTTTTCGGGGTTGGAGATCTTCGTCGCTCTCGTTCTACAAAAAAGTATCAGGCATCAGTACACTTGAAACATAACTTTATAATATAAGATAGGGCGTCTCAAGTTTGGAAATAAGGTGTTAGCTACCAACCAGCAGTTGGAGAAACATCTGTTATCGTTATGTTCACATTAAGAATGTCCACACTAAACCTGCCAACTTACAACAGTATCTTCATTTTCACAGTTCCTAT
Source organism: Vandiemenella viatica (assembly GCA_031002005.1). NCBI lineage: Eukaryota > Metazoa > Arthropoda > Insecta > Orthoptera > Morabidae > Vandiemenella > Vandiemenella viatica. Next base: position 122,930,270 of record CM061918.1, read on the forward strand.
TCATGTTATACCAAATGTTTCCTCCCCTACAGAATTGTCATTCAGGGTAGCCGTATATGCCCCAACCAGCAGTTTCTCTCACTGTATTCAAACACATTTCCCTACCATTGGTATCCTGCAACTACCCATTGGCTTTAGTTAGCACACAATTTTCATGGGCTACATCACAACCTGCTCATTCCACTGACCAACCTAAACCACCAAAAATCAACTATATTCCAGTCTTGATCACACAGTACTTCCGAGGCCTAGAAACCATCGATTGAATCCCTACAAACCTGCCCAGAAATGAGACCCATTCTCCCCATCCTTCCTGCCCCTACAAAAAAATCTTTTATAAGTATTTGCGTTTAAATGACTAAATTATCTCAGCGACTCTTCTGTATTCTAATATCAAACAATGAATGAAATTAGAACATTTGTATTTCAATAATAAACATATATATTTCACAATTATTAATAAAAAAAGAAGTCCGCAAACATAGTCTTCCTCATCCCACTAGACAGACCCAAAGCTTCTGTGGCATAGAGCCCACTGCAAAATGTGAAGTATACATCATACCTCCGACACCTTCACCAACCCCATCACTGGAGAAATCTTTTCTATTATAGGACATGCCACCTTTGAAACCTCCCACATAACAACTGCAACAACTGCCTGGTTTCCCACATAGTTTTAAGCACCAATCCACTAGCCATAATAATGAAGTGGCCACTCACAGGCAGTATTCGCCTGGAATCCAAAACATCCAGTTGCTGTCCATGCCATCTCTCATTAAACCAATAAATTTAATTCCTGCTTCACAGTCTGTGCTGTCAGAGTCCTCCCAAACAGCAGCAGCTACTCTGAACTGAGACGGTGGGAGCTGCCGACCAGTACAAACTGGGCACCAGTAACCACTTGATCTCAATTTGTGATAATACCCAGTCATTGCTTTAGCTTTTCCTCTCCTTTCTTCCACTCCCACTACCTAACCTGAACCACCGCTAACCAGAGGTGATGTTTAACTACATATATATTTTTAATGTTCACTTTTATTTATTTTTATTTATGTATTTAACATTTTATATAATTTTGCTGTCTGCTCTTTTTGCCTACCCATGATTAGTTTTGATACTTTCCACTGCTCAGGCTTTAGATTTAAAGCACTACCCTTCTCCCTGCCCTTTGTTTGAATTCACCCCCACCATGGACCGTGTTCCTTGCTCAACAGTCAGTAAGTGAGGTAGTTTCCTTTAGCACCCATCCTATGCAATGTTCTACTTACTGACAAAGGGCTAAGACCTAAAAATTTTTATTCCTTTTGTATTCATGTTCATTTCATGTGTTCGTACTTCATATTCATCATCTAAGGTAAGTGGTGGTTCATTTCTCTATACCCATTTGTAATTCCTCTTAATTACTTGTGCCAATTGTTACCATATTTTCCAACTACGATATTTTTATCTCTCCACCCATTAAGAATGAACGCTATGGAAAAAGAAAACTACCATTTACGTAGCTGTGGGACTCACGAAAACTGTCCAAATGTTACATGGTTTATTTTGATGAATAAAGGAATTGTCTAAAATATTGTATTCCTTCAACTTTTGTAAGAGAGGAATGTACTTCATCATTCCTTTCCATATTAACATTGACTCATGGCATTGCTAACTTATGAAATATTGGTTTTGAGGTATGGTTGTGAGATATGCACCATGTGGAAGAAAGACAGAAAGATGATCCAGGCATATCTTCAGTAAGCTCCCAACACATCTTAAATGTCTAGCAGGTGACAAGATTAAAGTCAGGAAAGCATTTTTAACTAACAACTCCTTCTACTCTAATGAAGAATTTATTTCTAAGTTATCTACAAAATAATTGCCAGTAGTTTGTGTAAATGTAGTTAATATGTATAAATAATGCATTATTCCACTGTGACTGTACATCGTTTGGTGTGTATATATCTATTTTGTTATACAATAGTTTATTTGAAAATTGACAACTTTCCACATCCCACAGAGCCAGTCTCTTATATTGGGATCCATGGAAAATGAATGTATTATATTGTATTTGAGATGAGATTTCTTACAAGCATGGTTCGTAATAAAAGGCAGGGCAGAACTAGGAATGCATTGGTAAGGAACTTAATCTGAGATTACAGGATAAAATAATCTATCATTACCTTACTCAGCATGGGTGTGTACAAAGAACTAATACGGTAAAAATATATAGAAACTTGTGGAACTGCAATGATCATGAATGAGATACAGGTACATAGTGATAGGAGACACTGAAGAGAAATGATATATTTTAATATTATTATTAATAGTCCATGGTATTTTTTCAGCTCCATCTTTTAAATTAAATCAAGGTAGCATGACTTTCTGGGAATACAACAAGCAAGTTTGACATGAATAACATTTATCAAAATTATCCCGTGGGCTATTCATTCCACAGTAATTCAAATTAAAGCCAGTAATACTACATTTTCTCTAACTGAACCAACACTATTGTTTCAAATGTGTTGTTTTCAACACTATCAATATTTACTAAATATAATTTTCTTTTATTAATATTAGCTACACACCACTGTAGGCATTTGCTTGGAGGGGGAAAAAAAAAAAACCTTCACATAATCATTTATATTTGAAATGCAGCTACCCTCACCACATGTAAACTTTCAGTCCACTAGTAAGTGAAATCTTATATCTTTAAACGAGCAATTCTTGTATATATATATATATTTCCGATCTTGGAAACGGCTGTGACGATTGGGATGAAATTTGATATTTAGATAACGTTTTGACTTTTAAGATTACCTAAATAGTTGTCTTCCCTACAAAAAAGCGAGTTTACAAAATACGAACAATTTTGTCACTCCTTATATCCAAAACGGCACTAGCGCCATCTCGTAGACAATTCAGGTACCAGAAAGCCTACAAATAGAATTTCTTTGATTTCAAAGAATAATTAAACAAAAAGTTCTTGTATACTGGCTGACCCGTGGAAATATTAGCACTGCAAGTTTGATTGAAAAACATTTAAAAGGAAGATAACTAAACATTTATTAATGGTTTTATCAGAGGTGATAACTTTACAGAAACTTCTTTGAAAATAATTTTACCGGTACCAGTTATAAAGTAATCATCGTTTACTTTTTGACCGAAAAAAGTGGTTGTTATTTAGTCATTAAATACTGCCACCTTAATTATAAAACATCTTTCGATTTCTGTTAAATATACAAGATTTCGAGTAAAGTACCTTGTGCTTTATTAATGTTTATAACGAAGGTTACTTCTTATGGGAATTGTTTTATTATCATTTTGAAATCCTGATCAGAAGATGTGAGATTACTGCGAGGTATGAACATAGTTTTATCGGAGTGAATAAATTTAGCACAGATGATGTTCTATTGACGTCACAACCTGATGATGAATTCTTATAGAACTCGACGAAACATATCGAAAATAAAGAATAGGCCTAAATGCTCTTGGTTTTCGAGTTTGACTTCTGATCCAGGCCGTATTTCAACCTAACAACAGTAGGAACAAAATAAAACATTGAAAGTACATTTCCACAATACAGACATAGTGGTTTTGGTGCATTTTTTTCTGGTCCAGGCCAGATCTAATCCTAACCTCTTCACTTTTGAGATATAATATCTCTAGAACTAAGCGAGATATAAAAAAAATATTTTTTACTTTCAATTTTTCTAGTCGAGTTGCATAAAACATTTACAAACTAAGTATTTTAAAATAGATACTGATTTTTTATATTATTATTTTTTAACTTCTTTACCTTTGAAAATTAGGAAATAGCTGTATTGCTTTTTTTTAATGGCTAAAAATGCCTACGAAGCAGTTCAAAAAACTCTTTTACCTACGTCAAAAAAAAAAAAGACAATAACATACGCGATAACGTTGAGAAAAAACAACTCGTCACCATCTTGTAGAATTTTATTTTTGATTGTAGTAAACCAGTCTAATATTATTCGAGAACTAATCAAATATATATACATAAAGTATTCTTTATTTTTATTTGTCTCTTCGAGTTACATACGATTTCATCGTCAAATTTGAATATGGAGACATTTTTCTTCAGATCCAGGCTGATTTTCATCATAACAAAGAACAAAAGAACATGAAACACCTATAGTACATTTCCATCGTATAGAATTATAGATATAGTGGTTTTGTTGAACAAACTTTTTCAGGTCCAGGCTGGATCTCACCCTAACCTCATCAATTTTGAAGATATAATATCTCGTGAATGAACTAAGCGAAATGCCAACAACAAAAAATTCTTTATTTTATATTTGTCTCTTCGAGTTACATACGAATTCATCGTCAAATTTGTCAGTAGGTAATGATTTGTTTTCAAAGATGTATAGTGCCATGTGGCGCTACAGGCCAAAATAAAATAAAAATCTATCGTGCGTTTACTAAGTGAGATATTAAAAAACTTTATTCTTTACTTTCAATTTGTCTCGTCGACTTTTATAAAAATCAATAATCAGATTTTGGCGCCACAGTAATGATAGAATCCCCGCAATTTTTATGTATAGGTAAAATTAGTTTCTTACAAATATTTTCAAGCATTTTTATGAAATACTGCGTGGTAAACAGAGATCGAAAGATGCCGAGCGAAGATCGGTCACCCAGGTACTTGGTACTGAACTGTTGAATTGTACAGACCTGTTGATCAAAAGTGATGCGCAATACATTGATAGCAAGTGGAGTTTGTTGCTGATCATTTCTCAGGGTCCACAACATAATGTTCTGATAATCCATCTTTATAAGAAAGACTATTTGCACATTTAATCGCAAGTTAAAAGTGCTTTATAATCTGTGTGTATGTATGTTTCTGGAGACTGCTACTTTCACCACTATTTGCTAAGTGCATATGTGAACCTTTGTATTGCAAGCTTGTTTTACTTCAGTTAAATCTGCATATTATCTTAACATTTTTCTTTTGAACGGTGGAAGACATCTAATTGCTGAAGGAGTTAATAAATCCAGTTGAATACTTTTAAGCTGTGTCATAAACATTCTGACCATGATTATTTAACATTATAGACTGTATGTAGCTATTTTATTTAAACACATTTTAATCCAAATATGATAAGCTATAGCTACAAGAAATAGAAGTAATCGCAGTGGGATAATTTACAAGTAACGTTAGAGGCTATGTGGAATAGGCAAAGCTGACCACAGTGGCTGCAGGAAAACAACTGCTCTAGATTTAATGCCAACGTGTAACAGTTTTCCTTTTGTTTCCTAGATGATATATGTGTAAGTCCTTGAATGAGTATGCAACATAGCTAAGGATGTATCTCCTGGCATTGTGATCACAGACCAGTGGCAAAGATCAACGTGGCAAGTGCTGAAGGATTTCTTCAATGAATCCTTGCACCACTTCTTCAGCGATTTTGCCATATAACACAATCTAGTGGGAGATGGTAATCTTTCATCCAACAAATATATCTGGCAGCACAGTATTATTGCCTCAAAGCTCTTTACCTTTGCGTTTTTAAAGACTTCAATGTAAGTGATGAAGTTACTCCAGCGAATACTGAAGATAGTGAGCTGTCAGCAGTGATGAAAGCACTCAAGAAGTTGCGGTTAATGGAGATATATGATTCAGAACTATAGGAATGAGTGTTCATTGGTACTATTGGTAACTATTATTCAGAAGCTTTTGATTGTTGACTCTCTTGTACAATTATCAAATTTACTTTTTCATTTTCAAAGCTTGGAATCTGAAGAAATGATGGTATTGTAGAGACAATGAAGAATTATTATTTTTATTGGTATTTAATGGTAAAAAGAGATCTCAGTGGCATTAAATACAATGCATCCAAAACTTGAATTTGAATAAATGCAGTCAATAAACAAAGAATGTGTTAGGATCCAAACCGGATACCGGGGTGTGTATCGGCCTGTCCACCTAAACTGGAGTACCTTCAAATACTGATAAAAGTCAAAGAAATGTTCTGAAACCATGAATAACCTTTGGAAATTACTAACTACACTATAGAAACGGCCGCCACTTACATAAACAAACCCTATGTAAGGAGGGTACTAATTTAGAAATGAAAATTGTTGGAGTTCATGTCACGAAAAACATATATTCTGAAAATTCCACAAAGTACAGTAAATAGCAGTTAGCTAAGGCATCAGTCTAATTCATCACAAGTAATGAAGCAGAACAGAACTGTCTAACCCCGATCGGAAAATAAAAGTTCCTATACTGAGGTATCACATGTCTAGCAAAAGTTCAGTTTTCCAAAGATGGCCTCCCTGACCAGTGCCATTACTGTTTCCGGCTAGCAACAGGTCCCATGAACCCTTGCGCAGCTAAGCGCCGAATTTGCTTGCGAGCAATACGTGCTTCTAACACCGTGGGCTTCTGAATACTATTGAAATGGCCGGTCACGGACTTCCCTTTATCGAAAATGCCTAAAACTGCGAGAATCAACAGGTGTTCAAAATGTTTGTGTTCACGGAGGGCTTTCAGAAAATCACAATAAGTAGAGCGTGTTTCAAAAGGTGTTTTGTGTTATGTGTGTTTTTTCTTTCAGTGCCTTCAAATCGGTGTTAAACAATTATTAAGTTGGTGGAATAGTACAACTAATCGACTCCGGAAAAGGGACCCTGCTAATTTTCATAATTTCGGGTTTAAACTATTGCCAAAATGTTCTTATGTGCCTGCTGATTCCAGAAAAGTAAAAATCTTTAAAATCGGTTGAGTGGATCAAAAGTTATTAATTTTTCTAAAATCGGTGGTTTTTCAACTTTACTCAATTTTACTAATTTTTTATTTACTGCTTATCTCGACCAGATATTATTTTTAAAACCTTTCTTTTATTTATTTAAGTGATTTCCAAATGTTTTTAGTAACTAGAATATGTTTGCCGGTTCAAAAATCTATTTACAAGGTGGCTGTTATTGTGTCATAAATTTGCGACTTTAAACTTATTTATATCTTTTATTAAACGTCTGGCAGCTACTTGAAACTTAAGGAATATTAGTTGAAATATTATTTGGAGGTATAAAAACTACTTTTAAAGCTCTGAAATTACTTAACTGGATCGAAATCTTTTATTGAAGCATGCACATGGAGGATTTGTTTAAAAGTCATATTTAATGCTTTGAACCTATCTGAAACTATGAGTTATTAGTGAATTTTTATTCTCCTTGGCATAATTATTATTGCAAAAGTGCTTTACAGTGGAAAAATGTGTGGAATATTTGTGATATGGTCACGTAACCAAACTTGCTTATTTACATTTTTGGATGGTTAAGGATTACACTTATTTCGATAAGTTTACAAGTTATTTCTTATTGGAAACTATTTCTTTATTATTATTGGAACCTGTTTATCTACGTTTCTTGCTTTAATGTGTTGTGGATTCAGTTTTAATCTGTATCATGTTAACCCCAATTCTCATCGGTTTTTAACTAACTATTGAAAATACAAAAAGTAAGGTAGCTTACAAATGTGCAACATGATACCAACAACAATATTAAATAAAAAATACCTGTACCTGTTTTCTCAGCAACAGCTGCCCGATCACTCTTTCTCCAGTTAGATGAATGGGGAGCCCTGTGTCTACCTTCGTCTCTAGCACTGCGTGACTGGACGGAGCTATGGGAGCTATCAGTGTCACTAGGTTTGCGAAAGCCTTTCCTAGCCGTGTCACTACCACGACTGTGAAAACGTTCTGAAGGATAGCCACCGTCGTCTTGAGGTTTACGGAATGCGGGTCGCCGCAATCGTCCTTCTGCCTTTGCGAGTGCCTCCTCTAGTTGTTTCAGGGACTGTAAAAAATCATTCCCCATGACAGATTTTCTTGTACAAATAAAATAAAAACAACAAATTCATCAAAGTGTCTTGTATAAAATAGTCTACATTGCTCAAACAGTGGCATATGTATTGAAAATAACGGATAATCATGCTACATCTCCTTTTTTAGACTGATTTCAAAAATGATTTAATGAATGTTACAAATGTCCTTGTATTTGTTGTATATTTGTATATATCCCTTTGTTGCCTACCCATGCAATAAAGAAACGCATAAAATGAATTCTATAATGAGTATCATGAAGGAAATAGCTTCAATAATTTATTTCTATTCTCTCAATCTAGTAACTGATGCAAACAGTAATATGTGGTATGCTGATTTCTAAGGTGTTAAATAATTTTCTCCTCCATATCTGTATTTATATCAATTATGAAACTGGCACTGGATGTGATGGAAAGCACAAGCTCATTTCTTAATAATATTAGACCTTATATTCTATTATCAACTAAGTGACATGAGTGATATTCCTTTTAAATTATAAGTTTTTATATAAGCACTGAACTGATATTGACAAACTATTAATGTTAAATACATCAAATAGATGCTTCTAAAACCTTAAAAACTTGTGAAAATTATGTTAAAGTTTTAATCAAGATAATAGTGAGAAGTAAAATGCTTCTAGGCAATGAAAACAACAGAAGTATAGGGAAGGTGAACCCTTCATAAACTATAGATGAAGGCATGATAGCAGAAATGAAAACATTTTACAATATTTTGGTATGAAACATTATTTATGTGGCAAGGAGTCAGTTGCAAACACACAAATTCTCATCACGAGTCATATACAACAACTGCATAACCCATTTCCTTGCCACATGCCTCATTTCTTTACAAGGTTTCATACTGAAATACTGTGTTCATCTTTTCTGTATTAGTTCCTGCTCTCCTGCCTTCATGTCCAGTATGTGATGGGTTTACTTCCCTATACTTCCTAGTAAAAGGTTACAATAAATACTAACCCCCCACCGCTCTGCGGCCACATCCTCAAGTGAGCGTCCTTCTTCTTCCGCCTGCTCACGTGCTCTCCGCAGTGCTCCACGCAACCACGCTGCCCCACCGTCACCAATTGGACGGCTGGACGTTGCCATCCTGTCACCTTCTTCTGACGGCAGACCTGTCCCGCCATCCTTCCAGTACGGATTTAGCTCTCGTCCACTCTGACCTGCCTATACAAGTACAAATTACCTTACTTCAATGTAAAAAATCAATCACTATAACGTCTAAAGAAAAATAAGGCAGTATGAAGAGCCAATAAAAGATATACTTTCAGGCTCACCTCATATTTACAGTGGAATTGACACAGTATATCTGATAACCTTTTCACTGATTATGGCTGCTCAGCTGTATCATTAATATGAGCATTGCCTTTTTTTTTTTTTTTTTTTTTTTTTTTTTTTTTTTTGCACTGCTTACTTCCCTTACATTATCTGTTACATCATTGAATCTTGAATAAATTAGTGTGTCCTTGCAGTTGTATATTAAATAAGTTGTTCACATCTTAGTTAATAAATTCAAGTGGAAACAACATCAATGAAAATTCTGTACTTTGCTGTGGCTTTATGGCAATTAAAATCACAGTTATTAGATACAGTAGAACATCAATACACCGAACTAATTGCGACCAAGGGCGGTTCAAATTATTGATTTGTCTGGATTTTCAATTAGTATAGTTTCAGTTTTATAGTTTTTATTTTGCCTTTAAAATTACTTTAAGTACTTTATAATTTTACATATCCCAAGCAAAAGAAGTCTCTTATTTTCTTTTGCTTCATTATGGAGACACCTACACTTCCTTTTATAAGATGAACATGAAGCCATTATATGTGTATAATGTTGGTACGATATACTAAAGTCAACAGAACCCAGCGACACAGCAAATCAATAAACCAAGGCTCAGGACAAACAAGGCAGGTTTCATATTTGTAAACTCAAAACTACCAGCACACTGAAAGAATTGTTGTAGCAGCACAGTTACAACAAACATTCAACAACAAAGTCAATTTTGATCATGAGGATATTGCGGCGATAATACAATAACAAATTCAAGGTCTGAATCTCATTTTACCTGGTTCTTTGTTAGTGGAATTTAGCAATAAAACAAATGTACTGTAAATCTGTAAATAGAAACAAAATTGACACATCAGTAAAACAGTAAAAAGTTCATAAAAATAATAATAATAATAATAATAATGGGATTCATTGCAAGACAGGAGGAGGATGAGGAGGGTCATGGGAGTGTACAGGGCATATACTGGCGATGAGGCATGGAAAGATATTGCAGTAGGTATGAAAAGTAGTTCATGGAAGGGAAAAGATGGCCATGACCACAAGCTGGCAATCGATTTCAGGCGCAAGGGTGTGAAATGATTTTCTTTTTTAGGTAAGGGTGTCAGGGATTGGAATGAGTTACCAAGGTGAATGATGAATAACTTACCGAAAACATTAAAAGAATTTAAAGTTAAAATTTGTAGAGGGCAAATGTAGGTGGGTGCAGGATAGGGGGAAGTTGGGTGTGTAGGGAAATTGCCACCGGAGCGTGTGCTCCATTGCAATTAAATTAAATTAAACAATAAAGTTTTATAATGACTGACATTTTGGATAATTAACATTTGGATTATTGACGCTATACTGTATAAGGATTTGGGACTGAGATCTAGAACAAGAACGGCCATTTCCAAAGTGCCACATGACATTCAAATAAACTAATTTCTACAAACCATGAAAGGCAGAAATCTGTTCACATTGGCCCTGGTGTGTATCCGACTGCCCTGCAAGGCATGTCATTGCTAACAATACATAATGCATGCTCATTTAGCTCAGTTTAGATTCATACGTTTTCAAATTCAACACATCTGACTTTTACACATGGCACCAACAAAATGTTTTTTAAGAGTGTCATATTGAATCATGTGACAACGACAAGTCTTAGGGAACAATAAAAATCTGGATAAGAGATTTGTTGATAGTATGGATGCTTGATGAAAACTATACAACATGCTTCAGTAAATAATGTTTCAGTGATAAATAATGTATTGTTCATTCTCAGTCCGAGGGGTTTACAAATATGTAAGTTGGACAGTGAAGTGTTTCCAGTGAAATGTTCAATGCCTAAGGGTCTTTCAGTCCAATCTGAAAAATAAGGTTAATCTTCACTGAACACCATCCCAGTTATCTAATTTACATTATTGCTATCATCTAGGTGTATTTTGAATTTTTAATGCATTATTTCCACAAATTCTTTTTGAAAATGGTGACAGTGAAACTGTCACTTAGTAATGCAAATAAGATAATATAGAGAAAACAACCCATTACTTACCACTTATGAAGGCAGGAGGGTCAGATTAACATAAAAAAATACAAACACACTTTACAATATTTTGTTTGATGACCTTCCTCCCGTATAGATGTTTCCCATTGCCACATGACTCACTTCCTACATCAGTAAAATTATCTACCAAAATATTGTACAGTAAAGCGTGTTTGTGTTTGCCCGGCCCTTGTGCCTTCATCTGTGGCAAGTGATGATTATTTTACCTGTCCTATTTTCATAAGTTATTTTTTTAAGATAGTATTCTTAAATATGATTAGAGCATGGAATATATTCTCATTCAGCAACAAGTTTCCAGCACCTTAACACTAACAACTACAAATCTCTAATTTTGAAAGCCTAGTTAGTAGTATTGATCTCAGTACACAACGTACATCTGTGTTACTCCATGATTCTGTTTATTCATGTCTTATTATTTGTATGCCCATATGATCAGTATTTATTCTTATACACATACAATATCAAAAGTTTTAAATGATAGATTGCTCATTATAAGAAAATTATTTTAGGTTTTATCATTCCTGATGAGTGGTCTGGTAGCTCAGTGGTTAAGGCACCAGCTTTCAAAAGTTCACTGCACTGATCTCAGATTCAAATACTGATGGGTTGTAAGCACCTTAAAATTTTGGCAAATTCTAGTTTCCCTAGTAGTAAAATGTTCTATAGATCGATTGTAAAGTTGCTTATGTCCATTCAAGAGGTAGATAGTGTGAAATTTCTAGGTTTGTATATTGATCATAATTTAAATTGGAAAGTACATGTTTCTGACTTACTAAAGCGATTGGGAGCAGCCACATTTGCAATTCGTACAATTTCAGCTTTAGGTGATCTCCGTATGAGACAGCTAGTTTATTTTGCTTATTTTCACTCCATATTGTTATATGGAATAATATTCTGGGGCAATTCTACCCATAGAGACAAAGTGTTCAGAGCCCAAAAGCGTGTAATAAGAATTATGTGTGGGGTTAGCAATAGAACTTCATGTAGAGAGCTGTTCAAGAAGTTAGGGATTTTAACATTAGCATCTGAGTATATATACACATTAATGTCCTTTGTAGTCACAAATTATACTTTGTTTGAAACAAATAGTAAAATACACAATTATGGCACTAGAAGTAAAAATGATCTTCACAAGACTTACAAGTCATTGTCATTTGTTCAAAAAGGGGTCCGATATTCAGGGATACATATCTTCAATATGCTCCCAACACATATTAAATGTCTAGTAGATGATAAGAATAAATTCAGGAAAAAATTGAAAGAATTTTTAATTGACAACTCCTTCTACTCTGTCGAGGAATTTATTTCTAAGGTATCTAAAAAATAACTGCCAGTATCTTGTGTAAATATAGTTCACATAATTAATTTACCATGTATGCTATGACTGTACATCTCCTGGTGTATGTATTTAGTTTGTTACATAATTATTTACGGTACCATTTATGTTATGACTGTACATCTTGTAGTGTATGTATTATTTTGTAATGGAAGTGTTTAATGTACCTTATACTATGACTGTACATCTAGTGGTGTACTTATTATTTTGTTATGCAACTGTTTATCTGTAATTTGACAACTTTCCACATCCCACAGAGCCAGTCTCTTATATTGGGATCAATGGAAAATGAATGTATTGTATTGTATTGTATTGTATGTTGGTTGGACTTAGAAATTTCGAGAAAGAGTAATTGTCAACTTGAAGGAATTTTCCTGTAATCTTTCCCACAGGGAAAATTCGCCATAAAAATCATTTTAAAGTGTATTTATCATATCGCGAAATGTTTATTTTAGGAGATATTCCGCTTTGTTCAAGCTTTGAAACACGTGATCATAAAAGTAAAAATCTATAGTTTGAAATATCTTTAAATCGCGTAAAGCTACAACTGATCTTTTATCACCAGCTATAGTCAGCATTGTTCCCGATATTTGGTAGTAAAATTAAATAATTTGGCAAAGTTTAATTAGCAGTTTTAATAAGAGGAATATTAATTTGAAGTTTATATCAGTAGATAGCCCTAATTAAGACGATTACGAACATATAGTTTAAGCATTTGTCTGGTAATTAAGTTTTTGAAAAATAGATTGTGGCGGATTGTTGTTGAAGCGCGTAAAAATTCCCCTAAGTTGGTCATGGATGACTTTAGTTTTAAGGCAATAGAAACCTTTTGGAATAATAAATTAAATTAAAACAAATAGAATATGACAATATAAAGTCCCTGTAAAAATTTCAAGTTAAACTATTTTGTACTTTTGGAGATATTAACTAAAGAAAGATTTGCCAAGATCATAGGCTCTGAGCAGCCTATAAAAGATCATGCAGTAAGCTCACATTGTCTCACTCGTATTCCGGAAAGTAATCGCGCAACTCCGCGCATGATTTTCTCAGTGATGTCCAAAGTAGTAACTTCGTAATATGTAGTCTTTCTTTCGGTTTTGTCTTTTCCGTGGAGTGCTATGTGAAGTTAACCTGCGTAAGTCTTGTGTCGGAGCGGGATAAAAATGGTTGAAATTTGGCGCTACCGAGTCAGCCATGTTGGTACTTGGATGTGATAGCCTGCGAGTATGATGTCGAGTTAGAACTTTGTAAATTCACTATAGGGGTTTGGTCGGTAATTTCTTTCCACAATCTGCTATATTTTGGAAAGAGTGTTTGATTTGCCTACTCAACTGTTTAATGCAAATATTAGTAAATGTGACTTTGAAAATAAAACTTTAAATTTTCCGAGCAAAATGAACTTTGTGATTTGGTAGTTAACTAAGAACCTTTTCTAGATTTGTGGTTCAGAAACAGATCTAGTGGCGACCTTCAAGCATTTAAGTTGAGTTTCTATTTGGCTACATGGTCAATTTAAAATTATTTTGTCAAGATTCCACAGAACTTTCAATTCAAGTGAACTGTTAGTTAAGCACCAAGGCGATACTATAACCCCGGTGTCAGCTTTGGGTCTTACAGGGTGCAGGATTTTTTAAGAGCTGTGTTTGTTCATATGAGCTATACCAGGTCATTCCATGGTTCGGATTCCACATTAAACTGAAGGTCCCAGAGGAAAGGAACTGGCCATCCTACTTCTGACACAATGGCTTAGTATGCCTCCTTCAGGAGGATCCAGCCAACCTTCAGGTTATGGACTAAGTTTTATAATCCCTGAACATAGAAACAATTTTATTTTTCGCTATTTAACATTATGTTCAGTTTTACTAATGATCTTCTACATCAAACTTACAACAACTCCCTACATACTAAGTTATGAGGTGCTACCCCAAAAATGTCCAAAAGTGACATGTGGACCCATTAAGTTGTAAGTATGAGGCGTGTCTGGAAATTAAGGTTACAGCCTGTATAGGCAGGCAGGTAATATTTTAGTGCATATGTCGGCTATGGCATTTCCCTCTCACGGTTGTTCATGTTTACAACATGTAGTCTAGTTCAAGTAAAAACTGACAAATTTAGAATCCTACCAAATGTGAAGTATGATCTGTCAAACATTTTTTTCCATTTGTGTGTCTAGCTGCATCACAGAGCAATTGTTCTCATTGGTGGAGAAAGATAGACTCGGTAAAATGTAACAAAGTAGTGCTACAAATGTTGGAATGGCAGGAACCAAATTTTCATGACAAATGCATGAGTAGTAGGCCAGCTGCGAATGCTTAAAAAATTCTTATTCCTCCTGTGAGGAACATGATGCTTCAGTATTAACACAGAAAAAATGTTAAGTGCATTTTTACAGAAGAGTCAAATAAATTTAGAAGTAACCAAAAAATATCTGTAACAAAATTAATGAAGGCAGAAGCACCAGGCAGAAAAATAGGACAGAATTCTGATATTGTATCTCACCCTGTCAATGACAGAGGGCTCCTTATTGGCTTCCTTGACTTCACGTTTGCTGCTACCAGTCAACAGGTCAGAGATGTCAGCTGAAGGGATCATCCAAGCATCTCTCTCCTGGGGCTTTGCTTCCGCAGGTGGTTTCTCCACCCAGTTCTCTTCAGCACTGTTTCCTGCAAACAAAACACATATCTTCAAATGGGATTCTCTGCTTTTACAAAAGAAACAAATACAAAAACAGCCACTAACCACAGGAGAACCTCAGATAAAAGCCACACTTTTTCTAAAAGGTATTGAACAATTGCCTCTTCTTTGCCTTAACACACACACATATGAGAAAAACACCCTTCTCAGTTTCCTTAACAGTTTCAACACCTTTAACATCCTGAATTTCACATACAATTTTCCTGGATGTGGATTTATTCCTCTTAAATGGCCACCTCAGTTCACTAGTCCATACCAAACTGAACAATTGGCAACAGTACCTTCATTATGGCAGCTGTCACCCTTATCACTTCAAACACTCCCTCCCCTATAGCCTTGGCATTCGTGGGAGTTGCGTATATTCCTACCACCAGCTCATTAGTTGTTGGCAATACTTGGCATCAGGAAAGAAAGAGCCACAAATTCACCAATTACAGCTGGTATAGTTGGACAGACAGTCTACTTGCTAATATATTGTTCGCCTAATCTTTCTAACCAAAAGGGTTATACCAAGTGTAAATCAATGGGAAGTCATCGATTAGTGGTGGCAGACTTTAAGAAACTTGTCCCAGGCAAAGAAGCAAATAACAAAATCCAAAGGATCAAGGGGGAGAAAGGAAGCATTTCAGAAAAAGATAACGTCTGATTTCCTTCCTGCAGTTAACATTTCCACTCATAAAAATTTCCAAAACCACCATTTACGTGGCTGTGTTGACTGTGGATGTCTGCACGACCTCAGTCACATGTTTCTATTTTCATGAGTAAGGGAGAATCCATAAACTGCATGGCTCGGTTAGGGGGGACAGGTTGGCTGGAAAGCTACAATGGGTTACGTGAGGGAGGGGGGGGGGGGGAGGTTTCCGAGCCAGGCCATATAGTTTTCCATTCATATTATTTGTCACAGTTAAAATGAGGTACAGAACACACAACAGCATGTGAATTTTTAATTTTCGCCATTTAATTATCTCCGTATGTAATTTACGATAGTCTGACAAGAGAAAACAGTGCAAAATGTCTTTTGGAATCAATAGCGGAAAAAGCTATGTGCTAAGTGGGGAAAAAGGGGGGGGGTGTTTTCAGAGGAGGCCAGAATGGAGCTACATCGTTTATGGACATTTCCTAAATGCACAGCCTGAAATACTAAGGTTGTTTTTCCCCTACAACTTTGAATGATGAGTGTGTTTTATCTTACCCTTCCAAATTACCTCGCCTCACAGCTATTTTCATACTCCCTTGTTGCTGTGACAATATTAATTTAGTCCTTTTTAAATATAACGACAGATTACACAACAGGTATAATAATGTGGATGCCAATACCAAGAGATAGGATAAGACATTTGAGAATTATTTGATTACCATATTTAGCTATACACATTTTTAAGGTGAACATGTGAAAGAAGGTGTACTTTGCTCTGTACAAAATTATCACAAATGTTGAGTGACCAAAATAATTTACTTACAGAGCTGGAACTCTCCGATCTTTCTTTCTTCTTTTTCTCCTTCTTTTCCTTCTTCTTCTTGTCCTTCTTGTGTTTCTTGCCGCTGCCACCGGACTGCCTCACCGCCTCCTCGACAGCTGGTACCATCCACTGGTCATCCCCTCTCTGCTTCCGCCGCTCCTCCTGCGATCTGCGTCGCTCATACTCCTCCTCTGCCTGATGTCACAGAAGGCACGTGATCATTACGGCTAGCAAAAAGGTGTTAATTAGAAATATTAATTAGTGCCCGCTTAGTAAAAAGTTAGAAGTAGAACTTCAATAGACACACAATGAATGTAAGATAGCCACTTGGATAAAATTTCCAGACTGCTGAAATGTGAATAAGAATGATGGAAACAACTAAACTGCTCAATATTTATTTATATCTCTGGGGATTAAATGTGGTCATTTTCGAAACAGATCAAGTAACAATAACTTACTTTAAATCATCATGCAAATACAAATATATTTAAATTCATAGACAAACGATTTTTTTTTTGGTCAGCAGAATAGCATGTGCACTGGCTAGAAATCAGAGGAAAACTAACAGCTAACCACAAGGTAAAGTTGAGGGACTGGATTAAAATTGAAAAGAAAAATGAAAAGTACGGGAAATAATGTGGGAACCAGCCCAGCAGAGAATATTCCCACTTCCTGTGACTTAATAGAACTTGTTCAAATTTCACCTCCTGATCAATTTCCATTTCTTAAATTAAATTGCAATGGAGCCCATGTTCCGGTGGCAATTTCCCTAAACACCCATCTTCCCCCTTTTCTGCATCCATCTACATTTACCCTTTACAAATTTTAACTTTAAATTCTTTAAACGTTTCTGGCAAATTATTAATCATTTCTCTTGGTAACTTATTCCAATCCCTGACACCCTTACCTAAAAAAGAGAATCTTCCTACACCCTTGTGCCTTAAATAGAGTGCCAGCTTATGGTCATGGTCATCTTTTCCCTTCCATGCATTACTTTCAATTCTTACAACAACCTCATCACCAACATACGCCTTGTACACTTCCATGACCCTCTTCAACCTCCTTCTGTCTTCCAATGAGTCCCATTCCAGCTCTTTTATCATATCTGTTACTGATTACTATCTGCGATAATTTCCAGAAACAAATCTAGCAGCCCTTCTTTGCACCCTCTCCAACTCCTGTATTTGATACTCAAAATGTGGGTCCCATACTGCACTACCATATTCAAGCAATGGTCTGACCAAAGTTTTGTAACCCAATTCCTTTACTTCTCTCGTACATCCCCTCATCACCCTCTCCAACAAATGCAGAATTTTGAAATCTTTTCCTACTACCTGTCCAATGTGATCTGCCCAGTTAAGCTTGTTATCAAATGTAATGCCAAGATATTTACATTTCAAGTCTTCAATAAGCAATTCTTTCCCCAGCTTATAATCATAATAAACCTTTACTTTTTTATTTGTGTATCTAATAAGCTGACTCTTCTTTCCAATCTTTGCTTCTCTGATCCAGCTATCTACAGCTTTCAGTTCTAGATGTTTGTAAAAGTCAGCTGTGTTTATCATGTTTTATTTTGGTAACAATGGACTGAAAGAACTGCCGCGAGGCAATATTTATGTGGGAAGGAAAGATAAATTATACCCAGCACTCACCAAAGTTGAAGAGGGGAGGGCAGCAGCAACACAAAATAATACACAAACACAATATTTGAAGGTTAACCTTTAGTCAAGTGGAAAGAAACATGTGGCTGGACTTATGTGAGTCTCGCGATCAGCACAGCCACAAACATTTCAACAGACCATCTTTCTATATGGTATAGAGCCCTGCTGTCAGTAGGATCTTATAATACATGTTACATATTGTTGTACGAAATTTAATCAATGTTCTTTTCTTTCATACCCCTGTGAACTATCACATATCAACCAATAGATTTCAGATGTATTGATTTGGGTGAGATGATATTAATTTTTTTTCAACCAATCATCAACTTTCTTTCATGTTGAAGTGAGGCAACTGTATCATTCCTGGTATACGAAGACACCTATTGCTGGTCTTACCCTGCAGGTTAAAAACTGCACCAAAGCCAGACCAGCTAGAAATGATCAATGGCATGGAGATGCAGAAGGCAGCAATATTCAATTGGGTAACACAGCGACATATAATCTTATAAAATTGCATAATTAATTATAGCTTGTCCCTTCGTAACATATGATGTCAGATTTCTTTGTGGGGTCTGATTACTAAAGAGTCAACAGAATTACTAGAAACTCACTACAGGTCAGAGCAGGTAGTATTAGAGATGTGAATAGGGCTGGTAGGCCAGATAAACCAATCTGGTACTCAAATGGGGCTATCTGGTTGGAGTTCAAGTGGTAGGTGAAATTTTTATCATTCATGGTTTAGCAAGCAGAATAGGATAGGTGATAGTGTATAAGTTCTTATCAAAGTTCAGGGTTAAATCAAAAACCTTTCTGCAATGTATACGGAGTGAGAATATACCATACAGTCCATAATGATTTAACTGTCAAAGGTGACTTAAAGCTTGGTGACTTATATGTTGTCCCGCTACGGTGGCAATCTCCCTACACACCCCTCTTTTTACTTTCCTCTTCCAACCTACTTTCGCCCTCTACTAATTTTTACTTTAAATTTTTTCAGTGTTTCTGGTAAATTGTTCATAACTTCTCTTGGCAATTTATTCCAGTCTGTAAGGTATCTGTTAAATTTTGTAACTGCGTAACAAAATTTTATTCTTAGAACCACGAGTTAGATTGGATAGAATATTAGTGCATTTCATTTCTAAAGTCAGTTTCTATGTTTATTTAAGCTAGAAAGCAGAGTTGTAAAGTTTTTAATATAGTATTTTCAATTTCATCATTCTTCAGCATTCGCCTGGAATAATATTTCGAAAGTTCATATCTAAATTATTTATTTTCGGCTTAATTATTAAAGTTACGAAATTTTTCATAATAACGAAAGTTAACGTTTACTTCAAGATCTAGCTATTTGTAAAATTTCAGAGTTATTGGATTATTTTTATAGTCAAGGTCAAATTAGATGATGAAACCTTTAGATGTGAGATGAGAAACTGATCAGTTATCGAAAAGATTCTCATGGGAAGTGCAGCTGCTAGGTTTTCCCACGCTACGTGAGTACCAGAACTTTCCTGGTTAGCAGCCACAGCGAGCAAGTCAGTCTTCAAGTATCAGTGCACGAGACAAGACGCAAACTAGTGTAGTAGCATTCAGTCAGCTTTGAAAACCTGTAGGCTCGTGAAGATGCAGCGTAGATCATTTAGTTTTATTATAATGTCACATTAAGATAGTATTTTGCCAAATGAGGCCTTGGGATTGTTTAAATTGAACAAACAGTTGAACAATGGGAGCATGTGATTCACTTTAATTTAATTTCTACAACTAGCGATTTAATTCTTTGAACTTTGGGGTGTGGTCTGACTCGAACGGTTAAACGAACCTGCAAACATTTCTTCGGTAAATTTGTCTGATCACCTGTACAGTTTTTTGACTTTGAAAAATCTGAAGAATATAGTTATTCAAATGACAATGAACTCATTAGCATCATTCAACTTTTACACCTTTCTGTAGCTTTTGGTTTAAATAAGCTATGTGGCAACCAGTTTATTATATTTAAGTCAGAACTGTATCCAAGGCTACGCACGGTCAGAGCTAAGGCAAGAGCTTTATGCACCAACCCCAGTTCACATCTTGTTCTTACAAGTCCCTTACACCCTTTCCTACGAAAGAAAACTTTCCCACACCCTTTTGCCTGAAATCAAGTGAATAGGTACTATGAACTACCGAACCATACCTCTAACATCTATTTGAAGTTACTGAGCAGATTATATGCTCAAACATCATGAATTTTATAGAGAAAAACTATTTTCTTACACCAAACTAACAAAGATATCAGAATAAAAGATAATTTGGAATACATTTGGATCTATTATTGTAATTTTTCACGGTGTTGTATATTAATATATTTCTCTCGGGCTTCCAGCTGTGTTAAGATGTCATTGACATTTGGTTGAGAATGAAGACTGAGAAGGACGCCTTCTAAACGTCCCACAAATGTAACATCTTAACATGGCTGGAAGCCCGAGAGAAATATATTAAAATTTGGATCTTTTTACACATGATATAATGAAAGTTATTGATGCAGGTTCATATGCTGATGCATTTTTTCTTTTTTTAATAATTCAGAAAGCCTTTGACTCTGTACCACACAACCACTTTTTAGTGAAAATTCAAGCATATGGAATAGCAGATCAGCTTTGTGACTGCATCAAGGGTTTTATAACTG
The DNA here is from genome assembly GCA_031002005.1 of Vandiemenella viatica. NCBI lineage: Eukaryota > Metazoa > Arthropoda > Insecta > Orthoptera > Morabidae > Vandiemenella > Vandiemenella viatica. Next base: position 122,951,255 of record CM061918.1, read on the forward strand.
GTCATTGTTGAAGGAGAAGCCTCTTCTAATTTAGACATTAAGTCTGGCATACCTCAAAGAAGTGTTATGGGACCACTTCTTAATTTTTTTTTTATAAATAATCTCAGAGACAATGTGAATAGCAATTTGAGATTGTTTGCTAGTGATGTGGTCATCTGCAGGAAATTAAGGAATTTGGCCGATTGCTTAGAAATTCAGTATGCTGTTTAGGATCCATTTCATAAGCGGTTGATTGATAGTATAGAGAAAGTACAGAAAAGAGCCACTTGATTTGTAACTGCTTGCTACAGTCCTTATGAAAGCATCACATAATTCATTCATAGATTAGACTAGATTCTCTAGTAGACAGACGATGCCATTTAGGATTGAAATGCACAGACAAGAGATTAGTTTCGGTACTAAATATCCTCGCCACCCACAATTTTGTCAATTGCGAAGTATATATGTAAATACAGTCGCTCAACAAAGTTACTAAAATCTGTTATTCTGTTGATTAAATGCTTACAGTTTCCTAGCAGTAGTCTGATATTTGCCTTTGGCATATTCTCATTCTTACTGTTCTTCCTTCTTTATACCTTTATTGTTCCATCAACTTTGCCAGCATGTTTGGTATTAATGTGACTGCTTCCTCCCTGTGTCTGTGACCCTTTGGTCAGCTATTGTAGTACCCTCACCACCAATCTTTTATCTACAACAGGTGGAAGTGGGCTACCATAGCTTTAGCTAACAAATCAAAAATTAGTATAAAAATATATAACTGTAAATTCTATATTCAATTTCATTTATTTAGAAGATCAATAAATACCACACAATATCAGTGTCAGTATGCTCAGCCTACATGCAACAGTACTTATTTTCTTAAATGATTTTGACACTCCAGTTTCAACATGCGTTATCACTAGTACAAACAATACTCTTGGACTCTGTTTAAACAAGTCATACAAGTTGCTCTCCCTGATAGCTTCAGTATTCATTAGGATTAAATAAGAAATATGTATTTAAACAAAAGAACATCAAAACTTTTAGTTATTTAACTTTCAACTTTTCAAACATGTTTAGCAAGAGCTAATGATATTTCTGATATAACAAGTACTGTAAAATAAAAACATTAAAATGTTTCCTCATTCCCCTTATTTGTCTTATCTTGGACATCAAGGAACATTGTACCAGAGCAACTAAAAGCCCTAAAGAAAGACGACTTGCAGAACTGTTTTAGAAAATAGCAGAAATGAAGGAGTAAGTGTATTTGAAGCAAGAAGGAATATTCCGAGAGGAACCAATAATTATGAATCTATTCTTTTACCCCTCTATATCCATCCCCCATTATATCTTCCCAAAATGAACCTCACTTGGCAGAGATGATGTTTAAATTTGTGTGAAATATATTTGAGTTTCTATTTATTTTTCAAGGGTTTATATTTATACAAAAAATATATATATATATACTGTACAACATTGCTGCTGAGTCCCTCTGTCCGCCCATGACATGTTTCTATGATATAATTTCCAATTTTTCAATACTCAATTTTATGCTCTTTGACCCCCACACTATACTCCTCTCCATTTTTATTTTTACCCTGTTCCATGGTGCCAGTCAATGGTCATTGAACCCACAGTTAGCTGCCAGTCTTCACCAGTAACTACCTCATTTTACTGTAGACGAAGGACCAAACTCCAAAAATTTCAATGATTAACGTCTATGTCTGTTTTGACTCTGTCCTGCTTTCAACTCCTTTTCAAGGAACAAAAGAAGGTGGTTAGAAAAACAAAAATTAAAAATATGATAGAGGAATAAATCTCCACTTACCATAGATGATGCCTGGACAGTGTTGACACTCGAAAATGTCACAAACAAACATTAAACATTTCCCTGCCGTACATCCAAGGAGTCACGGATAAGATTGGTTGGCTGCTTAAAAAGAACATTTGTCCTGTATAGAAGGCCCCTACGATATTATCCAGCATCCATACCAACATTAAAGACAAGAGGGGTATGGAAATTGCCACTGGAGTGTGTGCTCCATTGCAATTTAATTTAGTTAATTTAATCATTTAAAAACACCAGGAGTGTAAGAAATTCCTTGTAGTTGCGGCAAGGTATACATTGGGGAAACAGAACACACCGTAAAGGAGCACATCAGACATTTGAAAAATAACGACGCAAGCAAGTCCGCTGTAGTTCTACATTCAGCCAACAGTGGCCATTCATTTTTATTTGATAAGACCAGCATTATAGCCATTGAGAGCAGATGGTGGCATAGGCGTGTAAGAGAAGCATTAGAAATACAGAATCGGCTGAACAACATGAATGCTGACAGTGGTTTGCAACTTGATCATATTTGGTCATACCTGCTCAGGAAAACCCAAGACGAATGACCCCATCCTACCGCCTACATTGGACGTCACCGCAGACGATTAGCACGCGCGCCCTAGATTCCTGCCACTATATAAGGTGATAGTGGCAACTGACAAAGCAGTCCTCTGATGAAAGCCACAGCATGATGACTAAAACGTTAGGTATTAATAAATTAACACGGCTCCACCCGGAGAACCAAAATAATACACACTGTGACCGCGGTAGCTTTAGAAATCATTTGATTAAACATTATTATTATTGGACATACAACATTTCTTCAGCTGTCGAACATCACAGATATGTTACGATTCGGGCAGTTGAGCAGAACAGTCAAATTAATAAAAAAATAATAAACTGATTTCAGAATAATTAGAAAAATAAAAATCACCTCTTGTGAGCTGCTGTTTATCTAAAGTATAGATTGAAAGGTATGGAAAAATGAGGACTGGAGTTGGGAAAAGAAGAAAATTTAAAAAGTTCATTGGTTTTATATTAAGTTGAGGCCTCGTGCCTAATTTTCACTGGTATTCCAGACAGTGAAACAAGAACTGAAATTATTGTTTTCGCATGAGGTGGCTTTATGACTCATCAAAGTCGAGGTCATAAGTGGCAGAAAAGAACTGGTAGCAGGGAATGCAAGGGAATTTGACCATATCCTTTTGAGGAAGCATTCCAGCATTCACCTGGAGTGATTTCTGAAAACCATGGAAAACCAAAATCTGGATTATTGGACGAGTTGAAGTAGTATCACCCAAATGCAAGGCCAGAGCATTACCACTCATCCACCACATTCTGTGTGATCAGCTATAGGAGGGTCCGGAATCTGGAAGAAATTTTTCTATGGTCATTCATTCTTACTGATAGTTGATTAAATGTCATACCTATATAGGAAGCTGGATAGCAGTTATAATTTAACAGGTATGTGATCTGGGAGATTTTTTATTTAATTAATTGTGATGGAGCACATGTTCCAGCGAAAATTTAAAAAAAGGCAGCATTGCAAATTCTCTACCTAAAAAAAAGGTCAAGGGAAAGTAGTAGTTGTTTTTTTTTTTTTTTTTTTTTTTTTTTTTTTTTTTTTTTTTTTTTTTTTTTTTTTTTTACGAGAATGTATACAGGTCTAATATCATACGATGTGAATGCTTTCACTGGTGACAAGGTTAGTGAAGTTTGTAGAAGCCTGGTTACACGTCTTTCAGTGTGGTTCATTGCATTGGCAGGACCTGAGGACTGTCTAGTGTGACAAGGATAACAATGTTTGTGAACTAGAAGTTTACTAAAGTCAAGGGGATTACAGAAGGGACAGGGAGGATTATGGAAAGAAATCTCATTTCAACGCAGGTTTAAAGATAAGATAGACCTCGTTTAGGATTCGATTCATGGATGCAAGACCTGATAAGTACTGTGTGAACAGGACTGGAATATGGGACACACATTTTGGGTATCAAATACAGGAGTTGTGGAGGGTTCGAAGAAGGGCTGGTAGATTTGTCTCTGCAAATTACCACAGAACATAATCAGTAACTGAAATGATAAAGGAGCTGGAATGGGATTCATTGGAAGACAGGAGGAGAGTGAAGAGAGTCATGGGAGTGTACAAGGCATATTGGTGATGAGGCATGGAAATACATTGGTTTAAGAATCAAGAGTGGTGCATGGAAGGGAAAAGATGACCATGACCACAAGCTAGCACTTGATTTCAGACACAAGGGAGTGAGGATTTTTTTTTTTTTTTTTTAGGTAAGGGGATTAGGGATTGGAATAAGTTATGAAGAGAAATCATGGATAATTTATCAAAAACACTAAAAGAATTTAAAGATGAAATTTGTAAAGAGCGAAAATAGATGGGTCCGAGAAAATGGAGAGAAGGGGGAACTTCCACTGAAGCAAGCACTCCATCAAAATTAATTTAAATGGTTAGTTTTAGAGGGTTTATGGTGATCAATAGGCTGTGCTGGTTCTGATGTGATCCGAGTTGGTTGTTAATAAACTATACCTGGTGGAAAACTGTGAGATATCAGTGCTTTGGAGATGTTAGAATACTGTGTGGGGGACAGCTGATTAGAGAATATACGACTGCTAAAAAAAGGATGTTAGGAGCTTTTGGTGTCATAGGGATGGCAACTATCAAAACGGAGTTACCATCGTACAGGATGAACCAGTGTTACCTGACGTTTTTGGTATGAGTAGTAGTGAGTCTGTAATCGTAGGAGACGGGGTGCATTTGTCTCACTACCTTTCCCTAGAGCAACAGTTTAGTTACAATGGACTGTGCAACACCGTGCATTTGTCTAACAGTGAAGAATCTGCAATCACCACTAAGAGGATGTTCCATTTCCAATTCAACATTCACACAATGGCAAAATTCCAACCCGCAATATCATTATACCTTGGATGGGCCCACTAAATTGTGTGGACTCTTCAATTGCTGACAGAAGGTGTAAAATAACAGTCGAGGGAGTGGTAGGTATTCCTATCTGATAACTGACAAGTCACAGCAGCCCAAAACTACTGTGGTTGAACCCTTGTCAGCTGGAGGATTGATCAGGTTTTGGTTGGTTGACAGTTCTCTCTTTTTCCCTGATAACAAAATTTGACCATGCCCATTAATCTGTGACTCCTTGTCATTGTCACACACTCCATTGATGATGCCACTTTTCCTTTTTTGGCAATGTGTGAGAACATCAGGATAAATTGGAACCTAGTATCCAGAAATTCCAACCTCAATTCATACCTGACCACCAACTCTTCCCCAAAACCATCCACTTCAAAATTTTCAGGATTTCTGATCTATCAGTTTTAGTTTCACACTGTTTCCTGATATCCTTACCAAACACTGGCAATCTAAGCCCTGCTGAAACCCAAGCCATGAAATATCTATCAACCATGCAACCCTTATAATCCTTCCATCAGATAAGAGCTCAACCACAGCAGTTGAGTGACTATGTGGTTGAATATCTTCATGAATTATCATAACAACAATGAGCAGGAAAATGCTTTAAGGCAATAAAACTAGGGAAGGATAAAGAATTATGACCCAACACTTACCACAGATGAAGGCGGCTGGGAATGATGAACACAAAAAAGAACAAACACAAGAAATCCACAATATTTCAGCCGTTAGCCTTATTCTTGCACCAGGTGGAGCCAGACGTGTACACGACGGAGGCCCTCTGGTGAATGGTATGGCCTGCATAGATGATGGTACAGGAGAGGAGGGAAGCACAAATACTAAGTCTATAATGCTGAAGGTATAGTATCATTTAAAGTGGTAGAACTGAGTGGCAACATACATATAAATCATATTTTGAAAAATCTTAAACGGGGGGAGGAGGGGGAGCAATATAAATAGTAGTGATAATAAGTGCTGGGTCTGGTTGGAGGGATTTAATGGAGATTGAAACCTGGTTGTATTTCCCTATCCTTCCTTAACTTCATGAGTTATCAGATAGTAATACTTATTGTCTCCTGCCCTGTGACTCCACACATACTGTAAGCACGAAGTCTGAAGAGTTCACATAGTTCAACAGGACCCTCTAAAGTCTTGCCCCACAACTAATCTCACTTCTTACTCCCAAAAATCAGCACAAAATCAACCATGTACCTGCTTCCTAAAATCCATAAACTAGGTAATCCTGGACACCCCGTGTTTGCCACTTATGGATTACCAATTGCTTATCAACTGTTCGTAAGAATGAATGATCAGGCACAAATGGTATTCACCCAGAATTTAGACTCCCAGTGGTTGCTCATGCCACTTCACAAGATTACCAATAATGTCAATTCCTGTTTCACTGTCCATGCTATCAGAATCCTACCAAACAGCAGCAGCCCTTCCAAACTCAGGTGATAACTGGAGACTAGGCAACCACCAAATTAAGATAATAGCCAGTGATCCTTTCAAATTTTTCTCCTTTCACAATTTCTATCTTCCATCTCCTATTATCTTTACCTAATATGAACCACTGATCTCCAGAGGTGATGTGTAATCTCATATTTTTGTGAATTACTGTATATTTTGTTGTTTATGCAAGAGGAATATTTTGGGGAGGAGAAATATCATTTAATCCAATGAAGAAAATCATAATCGTGCTGTAAAATATAGCTGACAGATTCAAACTGCAAACTAATTGCCTACCAAGAACTAGATTATGAATGACCTTAGCATGTGTAAGGAGTGTTCAGCTCAAATGTTTGGGGAGGTTGCTAATATACCACATTGTGTGTATAGTTATGAGATGTGTGTTTCCCTAGCCAAAATAACCAGATAGAGTCAAGCTAGAACCTGCAACCAGTCTTCAAGCCCTAATATTTTCTTTGAATTTTTAACACATCATTTGTTTTCTGGAAAATTAATGGCAGCATTGTCAATAAAACTGGATGATCCATGTGGTACAAATGTTTTGCTATAGATGACATTGGGGTCTTTTTAACTCCCTAACTTATCCCCTCCTTTACACTATATGCTGTCTCCCAAATATACATTTGCTCGTAACATCAAGTGATCCACTGCACAGCCTAGTGTCTGAACATGATCTTGCCGACCCTCTACACTTACCGGCATGTCAAATATTTCTCTTTTTAAGAGGGTGAATAATTCTCTCCATCACTCACTGACTTATCGATGATATCATTTTATGGTGCCACGGCACCAGATAGTTGGGGAGGTTGTCAAATGATGTCTCCTACAGGGCTGGTTTAAGAAAGAGCGAGGCCCGTAGCAAAATGTGAAGAAGTGGCCCTTGGTTTTCGCCGTCCAAGGTAGTAGTAGAGCTAAAAAAAAAGGTCACCTATCTGGCCTGACGGGAAGACTCCCGACATCCTTGGCGGGGCTCCGCTATAGAAGGCACAGGGCCCGTATCATTTGATAACTCCTGCTACGTGGCTAATCCGGTACTTGTCTCCTTTAAGCTGTTTTGTCTCATCCAGAAATTATAGTACTCATTATTACAAAGTTTTACAACTTCATGTGAAATTGCATGTGGATGCAGTTGGTGTGTATTGGTTTCCAATCTACTCTGTGGCTCATTCTACAGTAATAACAGTTTCATAATGTTCCTGCTATGACAACTGATTATGAACCTCTAAGCCTTGATAGTAACTACACGATTAGCATTTGTTTGTTGGATACATTTAAAAATAAATAGGAGATAGTAAAATAGTGCCAGATTCATGAGGTGGGCAATGATGTGGTCAAATCTGTTCTCCTCACCAGATTTTTTTTTCGTTCACGTCGTTCTTGTTATTTTTACCACCATCTGCATCTAAATCCTGATTTTATTCAGTCAGAAAGATTAAATACATAGTTACTCTGACAAATATATACTTTTAGACAACTGTCTGAATTAGTCAACACCTGCTTTCACAAAAGCAGTGTGTTCAAAACCACCTACCAAATTTTGTTCTCCATCATGTTGATGGAACTATAAATAAAAAAAGCAAAGAAAATCATAAGAAAGGCATTAAAGTGTGCCCAATGTATAAAACATATTACTTTCTTCTACTTCGCTGCTGAAGCAAACCTTCATGTTTTGAGATCTCAGTGGACTTTCCCATAGCTCTAAAACCATTTCCACCTGACCTAATCATCTGACTGAACATAACATGTATTTAAAATTAGAATTCTGGAGAGGATTTACTTGCATGATGTAAAAAAGTTCTATAACTACGAGTCAGGTATTTGCCAAACCACTTATTGTTTTAACAAAGTTTCAATTTACAAGGTGTGGCTATAAAATAGAAAAACTGATATATTACACATAAGCCAAAGGCTAATGACAGGCAGCTAAGTAACCTGAAGCCTTCTCTTGAATGCAGTACCTCCCATGTGTGTAAACAAATCAGACTGGTTGTGGCCTTCGTTTTTATAAGAGCCGTTGTTTTGTTTTGCTGGGAAAATGATATTAGAGCAACAAATTGTCATGATATTTCACACGAAACTTGGAAAGAACACTACTGAAGGTTATCTTCAACTATCAGAAGTGTATGGCAGTGAATTTTTATCACATATGCAAGTTTTTGAGTGATTTAAGTGTTTCAAAGCTGACCAAGAAGTTCATGATGATACACGCCAGGGTCGTCCTTCCACATCAAAAATGGATGAAAATATTGAAAAAGCCATGGTACTTACTTAACTACATGAAAGAATTAGAAAAAACGATCTGAATTGTGAAGAACAAGTCATGGGTTCTTCATCAAGACAATACCCTGGCCGATTCTGGAGCGTCTGTCAAGCTGTTTCTCATGAACAGTGTTAGACCAACCCCCTTATTTGCTTGACCTTGTGACTTTTTTATCTGTTTCCCCAAGATAAAATTTGTAATAAAAGGAACACGATTTCAGTCCACTGAAGCTGTTATAGAAAAAGTGTCATGCCATGAAGGAGCCATCCCCCCCCCTTTCCAAGACTTCCAATTTTGTTTCGAACAACGGAAAATTCGGATGGAACGTTGTAGGGACACAGGAGGGGTGTATATTGAAAGGTATGCACAAATGTATGTAGGTATATAGGTATGTACAAATTCGAAACATTTTTTTTTACAGCAATAGTCCATTATTTTATAGCCATACTTTGTACATTTATCTCTTCAAAATCCTAATTAATTTGTGGAATGAAACAGAATGCGAGACAGATATTTAAAAGCAAAATGGCTGAACCAATGTGATTAATTAATTACCTATATATTGTACCATTATTATTCCACGACAGTAGAAAAGAAGCAATGTCCTGGAATGTACGTCCCAGTTATGACACGAATATCGTTTATATATATATATATATACAACCACTGCCATTCAACTGCTAGGATTAGTATACATTTTGACACTATTTACTTTTTTGTTTATGGCTTCATTCCTCTTTGACATCATTGTCTTTAACAGGGAGGAGAGGACTAAGGTAAAGGAATGGGGAAGGATTTGGTCATCACCTTTCCAAGGAATATGCTGGCTATTGTAACTGATGGATTAGCAATTTAGAAAGTAACACAAATGCACAATCTCGAAAACAATGTTTAAGAGAAAAAGGCATGGCTGCACCAGGTAGATCAGCAAATTTAATGGATTTACCAGACACTGTGATTCCACTAATTTCTCTAATCAGATTAATAACACATCATGGCGTATATGACATATGTAGTGGGCGTGTGGTTTAAAATGTCACTAACAGGACCAACACACATAAAGTAGTGCATGGTTATGTTGAAACGCACCCTGGATCAAGAAAACTAAAAATTTACAGTTGGATTACTTGATGAATTCATTAAAATCATGAATATTTTCTACTGAAAATTATTTATGGTGTTTGTAGTAAGGTTGGGTACCATATTGTAGAATTAAGCCAATGGTTCCACTGGAGTTGATAATACCAGCAATTAATCAGTTTTTAAGAGCAGACAATACAGAATTTATCTTATATATAAAAATCAATGTTTGTTTGTGGGTTTGTTCGTCTTCTATGCATTCCTATACCATTTATCAGATTGCAATGAAACTTTGGAGAGTTTTCGAGTGTGCGCCTGCGAAGGTACCTGTGAAAAAAAAAATTCCAAAAACTCACCCCCTATTCCCCATAACACCCTATAATTTAGGCAAAACCACATTTTTTATCCGATTTAGATAGGAATTTGTACACTTATACTTTAAAACAAACAGAAAAATACTACCAACATATGGTTTCCGAATATTCATCTCCTCTTCCCCTTTCCACCCCCATTACGTTTTTATCCCATAATTTAGGCAAACCACATTTTTATCCGATTTAGATAAGAATTTGTACACTTTAAAACAAAAAGAAAAATACTGCCAACATATGGTTTCCGAATATTCATCTCCTCTTCCCCTTTCCACCCCCATTACATTTTTATCCCATAATTTAGGCAAACCACATTTTTATCCGATTTAGATAAGAATTTTTACACTTTAAAACAAAAAGAAAAATGTAGATAACACTAAGTTAAGCAGGGCTTGACAATGGGAGCAGTGCCGGCTCTCGAAAAGTCGCCAGTCGACTTTTATTTGACGCGGCTAGAATCCCGAGAGTGTTATCTACAGTGCTGCCGCCGCGAAAACGTTCACAGTTATTTAAAAAGAAAAATACTGCCAACATATGGTTTCCGAATATTCATCCCCTCTCCCCCTTTCCACCCCCATTACGTTTTTACCCCATAATTTAGGCAAACCACATTTTTTATCCGATTTAGATAAGAATTTGTACACTTATACTTTAAAACAAACAGAAAAATACTGCCTACGTATGGTTTCCGAATTTTCATCCCCTCTCCCCCTTTCCAATCCCATTACGTTTTCACCCCATAATTTAGGCAAACCACATTTTTTATCCGATTTAGATAAGAATTTGTACACTTATACTTTAAAAAAGAGAGAGAAATACTGTACACATTAATTTCACAAAAACCTAATCCCTCTCCTCTCTTTCCACCACCTTAATTACCCCCCTCTTCCCCAAAACACCCCATAATTTAAACAAACCCGCAAACCGTTCGTCCGATTACGGTGAAGCTTTTGTGAGTTGTCGACAGGATGACGGAGAAGGTTACTGTCAAAAAAAATTAAAAAACCCACCCCACCTCCCCATAATTTAGACAAAACCACATATTTCATCAGATTTCAATGGGAATTTGCACACTTATACTTTGAAACAAACAGAAAAATACTGCCTGCATATGTTTTCCAAAGCGCATCCCCTTTCACCCTTTCCAACTGAAAATGAATGAAACAGCAGTTTAAAATTTATATGTTAATATTTTTTCATTTAATCTATGTGCCTACTCAAGTCCAGCAATAGTGAAGCATTGCCAGGTTAGCTAGTAGGTATTAATAATTGCTTACCAATTCCTGCAAAACACATTATTTTTTAAAAAAAAAGAATTAGTGCAGTTGGTTTGTCACCGACTAAAAAAAAATCTTTTTTTGTGCATGTGATGCATATGTTGTAGGTTAGTGGGACTGTAAGTCCCTGTAGCACCCTATTACTAGTATAGCAGAAAGTTGCAGCAGTATCACAATCTCCAGTAAACAGCAATCATTAACCTCAACAAATACACATTTATAAATGTGACCAACTGCAGATGCTTCAAAACAGCAGACTGGAAAAATGTCAAACTAGAACACTGTGACTAAGATACTAATTTATTTTGATACTGTATGTATTTCTTTGTTATATACATTTTAAACATGTACATATAAATGAATATAGGAAATAGCTTCAAAAGCCTTCAAGATATAATAGCTGAGTTAATATTCATGTTCTTCATAACTAGATCACTTAACAGAATTATGATAAAAATCCAATAATTACAAAAACTTTTAAGATTAAGATATTATTTGATCAAAATAAAACTTGTAAGAAAACTGTACCAAAATGTTCCATTTCAGACAGTAAATACCACAGTACAAAGGTATCTACTAGTTTATTCAACAATAACAAAAAATTTTAGATGAAAAAATCTTTCTTTCAAATTTCATAAAACTATTGATTCGTTCTGTATTAACGTGGTAACAACACAGGTTCACAAATATAACAAATGTGGCCAAAGATTAAGAAATAAGAATACATGCAGATTAGCTTGCTTAAAATTAAAAATGTTTGGTAGACTCGTCAAAGCTTTCAAACTAAAATTCATTACACTAGCATAAAAATAGCGACAGTATTTCTATTAGCAGCAACTTTAAAACTTGGACCAAACTTTTAGGTATATCTAAACATGTTGCTAACATATAAATCTGAATGGTTCAAAGAAAAGGTTCCTAGTAAAATCATGAAAGACATACAGAAAACATATTTTAACCATTGTCTTACATTGCTTAATACATTTGGTTGTTGATGAATGGTTGGTGTTCAGATGTCTGTAGCCAATGCATTTTATTTTTAATACAAAAATGTTATAAAGGCAATTACAAAACTGTGTCAAGCACCAAGCTACAGAAACACGAGTCACAGATGTTCTCAATACAAATGTACAATACCAGCTGTTCAATAGTTCAATTAGATTGATACTTCAGTGATTATAAGAATATGTCCAGAATAACTCGAAGAACAAAAAATATATAATATAATAGCTGTGTTAGCACTGTTAAAGAAATAAAGACTTGTAGTTTGCTCATTACAGCTAACTGCTACTGGCCACATTATAAATCCCAGATTGTCTATAAAAAATGCTGACCACTAATCTCAAACCCACAGTGCCCTATCTTCGGTAAGAAACTGAGTATCTTTAATCCCTGCCCTCACATACTGAACAGTCAGTAAATAAACAATGAATTCAATGAGTATGTTGCTGGTCAAATTTTTTTAGTACAAGTTTTCTGCCCCCCTAAGAAAACAACAAACTTTAAAAACACACACAACTTATGGACTGTAGTTGTATCACAGTCATCATTTATAACACCTTCAGTCCTCTGATGAAGAAGAGCACTCAAATCATCAGCAACGTAAGTGTAACCAAAATTCAATATAGAACTGGTAATCAATGGGAAAATACATATCACATTGGTAACAATTTAAGGAACTCTTGTGCTACACCAACTAAAAAAGATAAATACTTTTGCTCCTACTTAGTGTTCTTAGAAAATATTTCAAAGTGAAATCTTCGTAGCAATTTAAGGAGAATGAGTGACAGCACATCAGGTTAAAGTGATCTATTTTGAGTGTTGCAGCAACAATAGCAGAAAATTGTGATTTTTAATGATATGCACATCTCCATGGTCAAATTATTGTAGTACAAGACCAATTTTACCAGGTTCCATTGAAGGGCAGCGCCAATTATACAAGTAGTACTGTAGGCTTCCATCACCAATTCCAAATTTTAAGGCTTCCAAAAATTCCTTGTTCTCCATCAGATTCAATGCGTTGAATACATCAAAACCGCTATTTTTTGCTGAGACTAATGCATCTCCCATTAAATCAACCCATGGAGTTTTTGTAGATACATTATAAAATGAATAAGCAGCCTTTAATGTTTTATGCACAGGATGATGCATCACTGTGGATGGTAATGTATAGAAACTTACAAAATCAGTAATCCGGCTGTCAGTTTCTACAACAAAACTGTCAATAATGCCAGGTTGTGGCAGAAACCAATGGCGAAAATCCTCTTCTGAAAAAATGGGTGCAAGATCAAATTTCTTTAAATATTCATTGACCAATAAGTGTGCTTGTGGTAAATCATCAACAGTCATTTTCCTGAAACCTGGAGTTTTTGTTGTATCCGGGAGCTTATATAATTTCAACGTTCTCTGCATAGTCATATTACGGCTCAAATGTGAAAATTTCACTTCTATTAGCTTCTTGGGATTGAGCGAACGATGCCAATATCTGCAAGTACCCACAGGTTTCGGTAAAACCACACCAGCTGTGTAAACTGCTTGAAAAATGCCATTGAGGTTCACACGACGGGTTATTTCTCGAATTAGTACTGGAGCAACACGCTTTGACCTGAGCTTTTTGTGAACACACAAAAAATTTATTTCAACCATTTTTCGAGTCTGTGTATACAGTCTAAGCATAGCAGGAACAGCACTTATAAACCCCACCAAACGATTGCTTTTGATAACACGAACCCCACAATGCCATTCTCTTTTCCATCCGGGAGGTTGAAGAGCCCATTTTAAAAATTCTGGAGGGTAATCAAATCTGAACATTGAGTCGTCATCTTCGACATAATTTTCATTGAGAAGCATGTACAATTCTTTCAGCACCAATGGTTCATCAAGATTAAGTGTATCCCACTTAAAACCTTCGGGGAGAGAGTATGGAACCTGACGAATTTCTGATTTACCTTTATCCGGCTCTATAGGTTCATTGCAGGTTATTTTCTCATCCATTTTCGGTACAGGTTGTGTGTTCCAAAACTGGTACTGTTTATGCAGAGCCTCTTCCGTTGTCTTAGCCGGCTTTTGCTGAAAAGACAGAACTTCCATCGCTTTGCGAATATCCTGAAGAGAAATATTGCAGCCTGTTTGGATTTCCTCTTCTAACGCCGAATCACACATCTTCTCCTTTTCGGCAGCAGCTTCTGTCTCATTAGCAGCATTTTTCTTCCGTCGATTTCTTTTCTTCGCACTTTTGGAACGAATTTCTTTTTCACTCTCATCTTTGTATGATACATCGTTTTCGTTAACATTAGCCATTTCACATTCACAACACTCATTTATTCATTATCTTTGCTTCTCTCCAGCAATGAATGTGCTGCACTCTACATTGGATATATGAATCACTGGTCATACTGCTGCCATCTAGTAACCTATGAACACAAGACTATGTCCAACCGTAATCAAACAAAATAAGGCTATAGTAAATATGACAAACGAATAACTTCTCTTGATCTGCAAATAAAACATTATCACGTCCAATCACAGGAAGGTTAAATCGTGAGGAATAACTACTAACCTTTTGTAAAATAGCTTTTCTAGCATTTCTCCTCTCTTCTCTATGTTTCTCTGTTACTTTCCCACTAACAAAATTAATAAGTGACATATTTATAAAAGTAACAAATCAAAATTACGGTTGAACGCTTATCATGCAACAGTGTCAGATATAAAAGTCATTATTTACACATTAAACACAATATTTACATTTTCTAACGCATTTCACTGAAGCTCGACATACAAGATATAACACTTGACAACATATGAAGGAGATACATGATCTTTCATGCTAACTTATCGACCACGAATGCAACTAACACCATTTTGTAAATTATTTGGTAATATGAGAGAGCTATCTATAAAATATTAATATAAACGCAATGCATTAATAACAGATTCCTTATAGATTACAGAAACGGGAAGGCTTTTACCAGATAATTTAGGACGTCGAAGTGACGTAGAGTTTTCAGCTTTATAGCACTTTAAAAGTATTTTTCCAAGTGATACACTGTATTTAATACAATACTTCAGCCACTTTAAAATTTTTAGGAATATTGTGGAAGATAACAAACAACAGGCAGAAATATTTCCGGATAGGAGTCATAAATTTATTTTTTAATGGGTTGCAGGTCTCGAAATGGAATAGTTAAAGGTGATCAGTTTAACTAAAAATGTTATGTATTTGAGACCTTTTATTTCACTTTATAACTAAATGAATCACGGGTGCTATTATTATCCAACCACAATCCATTGAAACAGAGAGAGCAGATGGATTTATCTCTTGATATTATCGAAGTAACTGAAATGACAAAACATTTGATTAGAAGAAGTCCTTGCAGGACAGAAGGGAACAGAATTGTTGACTGTGCAATACTTATACTGGTGATGAGACGTGTATGAATATAGGCAGATGATTTAGAAACAGCAAATGGAAGGAAAGAGAGGCCCATGACAAAAATTATCAATTGATTTCTGTGCACTTCTGGAATAATTAATCTTTAGTTCATAGTTGTTAACTCTTTTGGATTAAACCAAAGTAAAATTATGAAATATATCTTAAAACAGTCACATAAAATCCCTCTAAGACCTCTCATATTCCTCAAATTCATTGGTAGTTCTAAGGATTGGAAGTATATGCAAACAAACCTTTTAAGTTTCTTTCTTATTGCATCTTGAATTTCACATCTTACTTTTGTTACTTATGTGCATATCTCTCACCAATGACCACCTAACTATTTGGCCAATACCGCATCATTCAAATCCCACTTGAAAAAAGTCACTTATTTACTGCCAATTCTCCTTCCCTTGTAATTGTTGCATACTTATTTGTTATAATACTCCACTTTCCAATAAACAATATACTTCAAGATTCAATTTAGTACAATCACCCCCCTCAGGGAACACAGGCGAACACATGCGACCGCACACGAGCGAACGCATACGTTCACTCAGTGTGTACGGAAAACTGAAGGCGGATGAACACTTCCGACCGCATTAGTTTGCCTGCGCTTGGTTTCGCTCGAGAGGCGGTACATCAAAGCAAAACGTGGACCACATGTTTAGTGTGTACGTCAAGAAGAATGCTTTTGCTGTTTTGTAGGGAACATGGAGCTGTGTACCTCGGATTTGTTAAAATTAATAGTGTTACATAGAAAACACGAATGTTTATAGAACCCAATTCATAAGTTATGAAAATAAAATAAGGAAACCATGGTGCCTGAAACGAAATTAATGATATTATCAAATGTGGCTAAAAGACACGAAAAAGAAAATGAAATCTCAATTTGGATCCTTCAGACGTGAAAGGCCAAAAGCAGGAAAATTAATTTAAAACACACTGTAGCTGATGTCACATTTAAATCAACATGGTTTGCTTCTAAAGACATATTATTTTTGCTGGATAAATTTGCACCAAGGGATAGAGAAATTACTGACGTTTTTAAACATTCGGACCAATCTGCTGCAATAACGTATCAAAGTAGGTCGACTTCATTCTGCTGAAACTTTCAAAAAGTCCATATCCAATTTAAGCTGTAAGATCGTCTATCAAGTCTGTCCCTCTATACCCATTTCTACTTTCTAACAAAGGAGTCATGCACCACCATCGTTGTTATCTCCTGCGTCTTCGTATTTCATTAATTAAATTTTAGTTTAATTGGGATTGAGCGCACGCTCCGGTGGCAATTTCCCTACATACCCATTTTCCCCTTTCCTTTATCCATCTACTTTTCCGTCTACTAATTTCAATTTTAAATTGTTTCTACGTTTTTGGTAAATTATTCATCGATTCTCCAGGAAACTTATTCCAATCCCTGATTCCCTTACCTAGGAAATAAAATCTTCCTACACCCTTGATGCCTGAAATTGAGTGCCAGCTTGCGGTCATGGTCATCTCTACCCTTCCATGCATTACTTTTAATTCTTACACCAATATCTTTCCATGCCTCAACACTAATCTACGCCTTGTAAATTCCCATGATCCTCTTCGCTCTCCTCGTCTTCCAATGAACCCGATTCCAGTTCTTTTATCATATCTGTTACTGATAGTGTTTTACGGTAATTTCATAGACAAATCTATAAATAATAATTATGCACGACGCATTAGCAATGATTAAGGCATCTTCTACCGTTATTTTTATGGTAGGTATGAAAATATTTTTACAGCATAAACCCGCAAACATGAAAGAATGCCAGACAACGGATTTCTTTGTTCTAATGTGGACAACAAGCAAATTCCGCACAGCTTCGGCCGATGGCGTTTAGAACTTGATTTTAGAGATAACAAGGAAACAACATTTTCTATTGTATCTACGGTATTATGGGACTAGAATAAGTTTCTTATGGAGGTAAGGAACAGCAATATTCAGGCAGTACAGAATTTTAAAGCAAAAATAAGTATGAATTATTAAGAAAAACACCAGGTCATAAGCAATATCTCAATAATAAAGAAACAGCTTAGCTTAAATTTTGTTTGTTTCAAACATCTCGGGAAATGATTTCTGGTGGCGAACAAGAGAGACATTAATCTGAATATGACAGGCATATGACATAATTTTCAGAACGGAGACTTTCTCAGAGTGTGGTTGCAATTAAGTCTTCTCGGGTGTACGTGTTACGAAAACACGATATTTCGCCAACTAGCTCCGCTGTCTTCCTCAGGTACGAAAACATCTGTAGTGGTCTGTTGAGTATCTCTGAAAATCACGGTAAAAAATAATAATAAACGCTTTTCTAGAAGTTACAAGGTGGGAAGTAGTAATGCGTATAAACCATGGAGGAAGGAATTATATGGAGGAGAAGTGACGTTAAATCGGTGAAGCAAGCACTAAACTCTCCCGCATGGTGGCAGCACCGGCAGCGACCATATGGCGCTTCCCAACAATTAAGGTGTTCACATTGTGGTAGATGCAGTGATTATTTCATTTAGTATTGTGTATAAGTGTTTAAAAATGCCAGCTTGTGTTGCGTACGGTTGCACAAATAGGCCAGACAGGAAAGAACCTGGAATATCATTTCATAAGTAAGTTGAATTGTAATTATCGTTGTTGAAGTGAGAGGTAGACACCGCAAACTTTGCAGCACGTCTATAAATATTTAGTCATAGCTCTCAATGGGATGACTTTGTTCTCAAATTTTTCTTGGTGTAGTGTAGAAAATCAGCAAACTTACTATTTTGCACATAATAGACTAGCATTATTTTTAACGAGTGTTTAAAATGAGATTTAAAGGGGCGTGTTTTACTTCGCGATTCAGTGAATTTACTATTGCGATTTCTTTCGTCACGTTGCTGATTATACTGACAATGGATGATGAAATTAACTGTTATGTGAGAAGCTGTGAGTTTTATTAATTTTTTAAATAGCTATTTCAGGCCATTGACTTAGGTTATTTTTAAAGCTTCATATAAGACTTGATTCTGTTTGTAAATAGGTCTATACCTATTTTTACCGATTTTGAAATCTTTCTCATCTATTTATGTCGAAACAGGTTCATGCAGAAATAAAAATGAGCTTCATAAATAAAGAAGTTATTGGCCTTTGAGCAAAATCAATTTGGGGAATGTGTTTCTAATTTAGTCTCATTTTTTTTACAACATTCTCCCCCCCCCCCCCCCCCCGTATCTAAATCTAACTGAGAGATAATTTTTTTACAATTGTCCTAATAAGTAGGGCTGTGAAATTAGACAACACATCTTGATCAAGAGAATGTTCATTAAGGTGACTGAATAAACATTTTATTTCTGGTACCAGCCTACAAAATGTCTGGGTTGCTCATCCCTAGAGTGGGTCCTCTTACTTTTTTTCTGGTCTAGGACACATTTCAGACTAACCACAAGTGGTAGTAATAAAACTGAAATATCCATTCTGCATGTCAACCATGTAATCATTGTGGGTGGCTTTGACAGAATTAATTTTTGGTCCAGCCTGCATCCAAACCTAAACCCCTCAATTTGGATGTTGTATATCCCCCAAACTAAGCAAGATATCGAAAACATTTATTCCTTATTATCGAGTTTTTTCGTCGTGTTACATAAGAATCCATCATTAAATTTGACTTTTGCGAAATTTTTCTTCTGCATTTCAACTCAAGACACCTCACTTTTGAGACAGTATATCTCGAGAACTAGGTGAAATATCGAAAAATTTTATTCTTTATTTTTTATTTGTCTCGTCTTTTTAAATAAAAATTCATTATAAAATTTGACTTTGAATAATTTTTTCTTCTGAATTTCAACCAAAACCATTTCACATTTGAGACAAAATATCTCGAAAACTAAGCAGGATATCAAAAAATTTTATTCTTCATTTTTTATTTGTCTCATCGAGTTACATAATAATCCATCACCAGATTGCGGCGTCACGTTTATCCTAGAGTCCCCTTGAGGTGTTTGTACATATTCCCCGTGTTTGTTGGGAAGCGGTCAAGCCCCCACCACTCCGGCCATGCCCCCCCACTCCTCCGCCGGCCTGCTTCACTCCCATGCGTGGTAAAGGTCTCTTGCGTCGTCTCCATATTATTCCTTCCTCCATGGTATAAACACGTTTTGTTTACTGTGAAAGTCAAGAAACATGAAAAACAAGCCTGTTATGGAACAGTTCCCAACTGTAATGTAAAATTTAAAAAAAAAAAAAAAAAAAAAACCGGCACTGATGATGATTCAATGAATCGAAACGCGTATACCAAAACGAAGTTTATTTTGTAAGTGTAATAGACGGATGAAAATCTAGTATTCTAATGTTCTGTATTGTCTTAGGCGGAGGAAGCGCATAAATGTTCTCCGCACAGGTTTTCTATAGTGTGGATAGTTTGGACGATGGGGAGCGTCCATAAACCACGTAGCTCCATTTTGGCCTCCTGTGAACCTTCCCCTCTCCCCCCCCCACCCACGTAACCCTACCTGGCTTTTGCTGCTATCCCCCCCCCCAAACCACGTAGTACGTAGCTTTTTCCCCTTTCGAAATTTTGTACTGTTTTCTCCTGTCAGACTATTGTAAATTACATACGGAGAAAATTAACTGAGGGAAATAAATATTCACATGCTATTCTGTGTTCTGTTCCTGATTTTAACTGTGAAAAATGTTATGAAAGGAAAGCTACGTGGCCTGGCTCTGAAACCCCCCTTCCCCCACCTAGCTCAGCGTAGTCATCCAGCCAACCTCTCCCCTCCCCCTTCCCCCCACTGGACCGAGCCACGTAGTTTGTGCATGCTTCCATATAAGTCTTTCCACACTCGCACGGGATATTAGAAATTCCTGGAACTCAGATCATGTTTGACAGAACGGAAATATCCTCATATTTTGGCTGGTAGGAACCATGGAGGAAAGAAATATATCCTCCATGGTAGGAACTGGCAGTAGGCTGGTGAAGAGAGTCCTGGAGAGTGTATAAAGCGTATATTGGCAATGAGGTTTGCATAGATGTTGGTAAAAGCTTTAGAACGGACATGAACAGTTTACCAGAAACACTGAAATAATTGAAATTCGTAAAGGGGAAATGTAGGTTGGTAGTGATACTGCACTCAATGAATTTATGGTTAAGAAAAGAAACAAGACTAGGAAAAGGTGTGTGGAAAAAATGTATTACTATCAATTTATTATCGTGATTAAGAGATGCTGTATTGTATAACATTTGCATATTAGATTGCTTTTTTTTGGTAACTTCATTATCATAAAATTTTGACGTTGCCACATTTAGGTCTTATGGGGAACGTATGATAATTTCTTAATTCGCTCAATGTACTACTGCTTCGAAATCGCGTAATTGATAGGTGATTATTGTTTATTATATTCCGCAGAGGCAAGTTATAATTTCTGTACGATATGAGGTATATTTCATTCTTGCGAGTACTCATTTGGAATAAACGAAAATGAAACAGTGAAAAAGCGAAATTAAGAAAGAGCGGTCACTGGAAACTACTCATTTACGGTAGCGGCAGACGACAGACGTACAAGTCTTTTTTTGTTTGTTTGTTGCAAATGCACTGCTGTCAGTCGTTTCTTATGCTTCAAACAAAGAGCTGCGTTTATTTCCACTGAAATTCTGGACATTGATATTTACAACAGTTCTCTCAGGTTGTTAGTAGTCATAATTTTTAGCAGCCGATTGCTTCTTTCGTCAAAATCCAAACCTAAACTGACTTTAACCAATCAAATAAATTCACCCAGTCAACGTGGCCCAATGTCTTTGGTTGGCGTAGTCTACAACATATACTACCGCATTATGGCACAGTTTTACAGTACACGTGAAATGACAAGAAGTTGAATTTTAGGAGATTATTTCAAAGTGTTTTCAATACTTTGCATAACGTCTCTGTTTACTATTTAATTCTTAATTACGAGTGCGGTGAGTAAATTATTGCTTAGTATGGTGAACGGAGGAAATGTCAATTACTATCTGTTATTTATGCATATGTTTTGCTGTAATACGCCCCAAATATTGTCGGTCGCATTTGTTAAACCTGAATTTTGATTAGATGGAAGGTTTCGTGAAGAGTTTTATAATTTTACAAACAGTATTCCTTTCGTTAAAGTGATTCTTTGTATAGGTAACCTCGTGCATGACAGACTGTCATTTAACACGAAAAAGACGAAACCTCGTAATTTTAAATTGTCTTTAATGATTTAAACAGGTTGATCTTGCTAATTAAAAATTCTTTCCACATTTAACATCTCTACCCTTGGTGTTAAACATGCTGGAGACCAAAATTAGAATTAATTAATGGAATGCTGGAAATTTGAAGTATTCTCTCGCATGGTACCTTGTTTGTTTGTGCAGTTGTGAAACAGCGATTGGTTGTTGTGCAATCACTGGGACGACTCTAGGAATTGTCATTTTGGTCAGAAGATTGTTGCACACTTTCTTTTGGTGATACTATTTAATATATGTTGTTCTTACAGCTGTAAAATATATACATACCTCACAAACCTCACTCAAATAGTACCGTAACACTACACAGCGAGCTACTGGGAGAAGGCATGTAGCCATATTTAATGGTAACACAAACGCTCCTTCGATTAGGCCTATATTGTTTAGGAATATATTTCTGTTATAACCATCAAGATCCTATATAATGTAGCCTACAAAACAAAAAGGAACTGCAGTAACGCTACACACTAAGCAATGAGAGGATGCCTTGCATCATATGCGACCTCCAGCGATACTAACATTACGTGCAACAAAATGATCAATATACCATGAAAATCAAACCAACTTTATAATAAAAACAAACTTTCTAGTCAATTAAGCTAAAAAAGGAAGTGTCCTTTCTGGTCCAGGCTACATTCCAGCCTATCCACAGGCGCCGATAGCGATTCTGCTTGAAAATCATGATACCTTAAATATTTAACAAATCCAAATTTCTAGTGAATTATGCTTTAACAACAAGAACAAAATGCCAATTTGATTCTGGATGTATTTCAACTACAAAAACTAAATTCCTTCGACCTTATGCTGAATCAAGGATATTGCTGCTCTTTCAACCTAAACATAACCTACATTAATATTGCCGCAACCTACTTTTATAAATGCCATAGAAGATTATCATCTCGGACATAACATAACAAAACGTGGATATGTTTCTCGACAATGTAATACCCATTATTGTTGGAGTCGTATATGTGCACGTAAATGAGGAGTCTAACGATCGCTTATGATTCAAAGTTGTGGCAATTTTGTGTGTGTGTGTGTGTGTAATTTATTCCATATTTATACTTTTGATAGTAACATATTCCCAAATAATATCGATCAAAGAACGTGTGCATAGTCATTATACTTCACTAGAAGGCTTCCCCCAGTCGTTCGCGGTATAGCGTTACTGAACTTTTTGAGTGAAGTTTGTGAGGTATGTATATATTTTACAGCTCTAACAGCAACATATATTAAATTGTATCACCAAATGAACCTTTGCAACAGTTTTCAGGCAAAAATGACAATTCCTTGATGTGCCCCAGTGATAGCGCTAGAGCCCAGCGTTTAATTTTGATTAAATAGTTTTTTTTTTCCTAAATATTTTTTCTTGCAGAGGACTTTACACTGTTTCCTTTGCTAGCATACTGGAACCTCACCCTTCGACCAACCACCTGGATGTGAGGATAAGAATGAGACTTCATTCAAAGCTGGACAGTCAAAGAACTGTTTAGTACCTAACATTTTATTTTTTCAGTTTTTTGTGTTATTTAGTGTAGTTTTGTAGTGCTGATTTATTAGGATTAGATTTTTAACTGTAACTTTTTCCTGTTTTAGTTGCTACCGCATTTATGGGATTATTTACATTAATAGTATTAACATAATTTGTTTTTAAACATGGTCTTAAGGGAAGATTAGCGGCCCAGTTTAGCCTCTAGATGCTGGGTCAAATGTAAATGGAAATAAATAAATAAATACTGGAACCTGTGATATGTCGAAATATATAATTTCACAACTAACAATTTAAAATTTCAGTAAGTCATAAATTAAAAATTGTTTTGTCTTTGTAAATTGAAGATTTTGTTAATCCATCAGAAACAGCAGTGAACAACTGCTGTGTCTTTTATCTGCTTCAGATAAGAGAGTTGTCAGAATTAATGATAAAATCGTTGTGAATAAGGTTATACCACTGCGATAAACCGAAATGTATTTTTCTGGGTAATTGAATTCTTAACAGGTAGGAAGTAAAGAGTCAAAGTGAGTGATACAATAACAGGGTATATGAATGTGCCATAGAGTAGCATATTGGGACCATTATTGTTCGTCATTCTAATGACTGACTGTCTTGTCAGTCAGAGCTAAGGCTGGTTGCATTTGACACAATCCTGATATTGAAAGAGAGTTGTGAGCAAATGCAAAGTCATCTAGGTAGGATATATAGTTGGATGGATAGCCTTGGGATAAAGATAAATGCCAAGAAGAGTCAACTTTTTAGATATACTGATAGGAAACTAGAGTTCTGTATGATTATTCAGTGGAAGAGGAATTGCTTATTGAAGGAATAAAATATAAATACCAAGAATTATTGATGGATAGCAAGTAAACTAGGCAGGAAACATTGGGGAGGTTTTATGTAAAGGGTTCAGAAAACGATGTATCAGCAAAGTAACAGAAATGGTTTATGAAACTTTGGTCACGCACTTGCTAGAATACTGTGGAATGACATGGTACTCACGTTATGAGTATCAAATACTGGAGTTGGAGGGATTGCAGAGGACAGCTAGACTTGTCCACAGAAAATACTAAAGGATGCTCTCAGTATTTTAAATGATAAGATTTGGGCTGGGTTGGGAGTTGGGTTGTTTTCCATGGTTTCCCCAAATCACACCAGGCGAATGCCGGGATGCTTCCTTCAAAAAGGCCATGGCCGAAATCCTTCCTATTCCTTGTCCCCAGTCCCATCCTGCTTTTAATGACCTTAGCCATCGACGAGGCATAAAAAAAAAGAAGTGAAGAGAAGTGTGTGCATGTACCATGCATTTACTGGTGATGAGGCCAAAATAAATATTGGTCGAAGATTTGGATACTAGGAAAGAAAGAGAACCATGGCAAATTATTAGTTGATTACAGTGAATGAGAGAGTTTTCTATTGTGGGTGGGGATTTGAGGGACTGGAACAAATTACCTGGAGAGTTAATGAACAATATACCTCAGGCTTTGAACCATTTTAAGGTAAAAATATTTAAGAATTATTATTAGGTATGTGAGGAAATTTCCAATGGGGCATTAGCTACTTTGCAGTTAATAATAAATGCCTGTAGGATTGGCTTTGAAAAACTGTATAAATTTCCATTTTCTGTAGCTCTTTGAAATTATTTGTTGGAGGGTGCATTCCAGTTTGAATGTGAAAGTTGTATTTCTTACAAAAATCATTACTAGTGAGGGGAAAAAATTAGATGAAGGGTATCTGCTAGTTTCTTTAATGCTTCGGTTTGATTATGATATCATTTAGTGTGCTTTTTCATCTCCAAATGGGTGGTAGGATACGATTTGTGGAAATGACCAACCTTTTTGAAAACGGGAAGAAAATAAATCTGTCACTCACATAAATACAAATACATTTGTACAGTATTTTAATATATAGTTTTAGTATAGTAGCTTACCATTTCTTAAATTGTCTTTTTTTCTCCTCTTGTGATGATTAAGATTCATACTGAAATATTGTAAAGCGTGTTCATATTTGTGTTCACGTGGCCGCCTGCCTTAATCTGTGGTGGGTTTGTTTTCCTTCTTACTTTTTTGTTGGCTAACAACAATTTCACTCTCACTATTTTCCAATTGCCGACTAACCTCTTTAGATAACTGAGAAAAGATACTGCCATTAGGCACTGAAAAAAAAGGTAAGTCAGGGGGAGAAAAACCCCTTCTTACCACAGGTGAAGGAAAGAGGGTGAGATAAACATGTAAAAACACACAGAGGCTGGGATGTGCTAAATTTCCCCCCCCCCCCCCCCCCCGTGCCATATGCCTTGCCTCCTACATGCCTAATTTTATTAAATGAAATATTGTGAATTTTGTTTTTTGTGTGTTCGTCTCGCCCCCCCTGCCTTTGTCTGGGTTATTTGTTCCCTGTCCTTGCTTATTTTCCGTAACTAACCTCTTTGTAATTTGTGAGATGATATGGGCTGTTAATCTAATAACTGCAGAGATTCCATTTTCACCAGTACATGTATCCGGTTATTTGTCATTCAACAGGGCAGCTAATCTCGTAGGTAATGTATATTAGGAAACAAAGGTGCTTTAAAGTGCATTATACATTTGGATATGAGAATAACTTCTGCTGACCAAAGGTGAACGTTGCTGCACCATCAGAACATGTAGAATCATGTACCCATATAGAGTTTGTAATTTTTGGGCTTTGTTACTCTTCAACAAAAGAGTGAAGTGTTATCTTAAGACAAGGTGGTTGTCTGGTACCCAATTTATATTGGTATGCCAGTTCCCACCTTCTTAGCTCAGAGATACTGATAACATTCAGCAATTTACCTTCTACTCCATCATTTCCATAGCTCCTCCATCATCTCACAGAACCACCGTCTAGTGACGTTAGGCAGTACTTGGAAGGAATATATTGTAATGTGCAGTTGTAATATGAATCATAAGTACTGACAATTTGTCATTTAGTCCAGAATTGATTGTAACCTAATTAGAACTTCCATTAATATTGCAATTTGAAAATCAAAGCGGGTTAAAGGACATAGTCTAAGAAACAGCTAGGATAAACATTAACAAATATCAACACTTATTTCTTGCACAGTAACTTGTTTGGGACTACCTACATTTTGTGTTAGTTTATCCAATTACAATATATTTGGCAGCTCTAATATACACATATTTTTGAATAATAAAAAAATTACTTTAGGTTCATTACAGGGTGCCAATGAAACTTTTGCTTCTGGTGTAGGTGGAATTTCAATCTAACCACAACCGCCTATAATTTGAAGGCAATAACAGTGCACAAAATTCAGAAGTTTGTATTGAAACTTCCTATCATAATGATGCCATGTAATCTTCTCAGTGTCGTGGAAACATGCCATTTTGACAGCAGGCTCTGCCTTCTTCATTAGGTGTCAAGTAACTTCTGAATGTTACAAGCTTCCTGTAACTGCCCAGACTCCTTTTATTCTAAAAGCATCAAGACCGGCGACTGAGCAAGATGAACCACTGAAAACTTTTGCTTTACTCTCTTTTCCTAGTGTAGTATAGGATAGAACCATCTTCCTGCCTCACACCGAATTTGTGATATACTGCGTCTGGTTAAAGAGGATTTAGGCTTGAAAATAAAAGAAGTTTATTCCGTACCATATGAATGTGGCAAGGTATATATTGGTCAGACCATCGGAACAGACAAGTAGTGACTGTCCAGGGCCTTATCCTTCTGGGATTTGGTCAGAGCCAATGTTTGGAAATCTGGTAGAATGGAAACGTCAATATGGATAGAAAGTTCTTCATGAGTGAAACCTGATTGCCAGTCATTACAGATGTTGCAGATCTTAACAACAGGACAGAAACAGAGCAAATTAAGCCACCTGCAGTGAGCTGCCAATTAAACCAGTGTATGTGGAAGTCAGAATGAGGCTGCTGCCATTGTGGGCCGCATATTCTGTCTGAGAGAAAGATCAGAGCAGCTCTATAGTGGAGATTGAAGGGAGCAAATTTTTGTAAGCATATCAAAAGATGCACATTATTAGGCTAAGTAAGTCTAGGCAGTCACAACCAGCTTGAAGCATCTAGAAGTTACTCGACACCTGATAAAAATAGCGGAGCTAGTTTTGGAAACATTGTGCTATGAGAAAAGTAGTGAGATTGGTAACACTGCGCGTAATCTGGCAATGCTGTGTCTACCAGTCTGTGCTAGACAGATTTGTTCATCCCTTCCACATGATCAGTTCGAGTTTCAACTTCATTCAGCCTACACATTATTTTAGACAGCGCTGTCAGTGAAGTTGTGTGTTACAAAAATGTAGCATCAGAATTTAAATCAATGTTATGCAATCAAGTTTTGTGTTCAACTTGGGCAATCCACGAGTATGACCTTCGAAAAGTTGAAGCAACCCTATGGGGAACATTGCTTATCAAGAGCACACGTTTTCCACTTACACAAATCATTTTTGGATAGCAGAGAACACATTGAAGATCAACCTCACTCAGGGAGACATTCAACTTAAAAAAACTGATGAAAACGTTGAGCGTGTGGGGGCTCTTGTGAGATCAGACTGTCGTTTAACAATAAGGATGATGGAGAACAGTTAAATTTAAACACTTTCACCATACATCAAATTTTGACATACAATTTGGACATGTGAAAGGTGTGTGCCAAGCTGGTGCCAAAAAAACCTCAGAAGTGAACAGAAGGACAATTGAAGAAACGTGCGCTGATCTTCTTAAGAGTATTGACAATGACCAAGTATTCTTCAATCTTATCATCATCGAATGAGCAAATCAAAGATCCAAACAAAGCTTATTTGCTTTTTTGACTGTAGGCATATCATGCATAAAGAATTTGTTCCTCCAGAACAAACTGTCAACCAAATGTTTTACAAAGATGTACTTGAAAGGCTCTGGAAAAAAGAGTGATTCATGAGATATCAGACATTGCAGACAAGTGAATATTTCATCATGATAATGCCCCGTGTCACACGGCTTTTTCCATCAGTGAATTTTTGAACTCAAAATCGCATTCCAGGTGTTGCTGAGCCCTCTTATTCACCTGATTAAAGTCCTTGAGACTGTTTCCTTTTCCCGCAATTGAAACGTCTTAAAAGGACATCATTTTGTAATTCCGGAGAACATTCAAAAGACTTTGACTGACCAGTTAACAGCCCTACCGGTTGAAGCCTTCCAGCACTTCTACCAAGAGTGGAAACGACTTCACTGGTGTATAGCTGCCTAAGGGAGCTTGTTTGAGGTTGATAATTTTGTTGTTTGAAAAAAAAAAAAATTTGGTAAGTAAAAAATCAGTCTCATTACTTTTCTCACACATCTTGTTCGACTTCATCTGACTGCACACTTGAGAGATTGCAAAAATTTCAGTTTTAATGTTATTTCATGCTTCAGTAATGCAGTGAGTTAATTGGTAGTTAATTATCATGGTTTTAAAGTTTTAAATTAAGAACATAGTAGCCATGTGGAATCTTGAATCTGTCATATTATCATTTGCTCAAGTTGATCCCTTTACTCTTCAACCACAGCCTTTTGAATATTTTTAAATGGTAGGTGTGCAAACTGGTGGTGATATTATGATTGGTTCTGTTAACTTGCTGCTGCATCATAGGCAGGGAGCAGGCTGTTAGGTTACAGGAATATCTAGACAGGCATGATAAGCTGGTATAGGGGGAAAAAAAAATCCTCTAGCAGCTAGTTGCAGTCATAGGAGTGATTTAAGCTAGCTATTATCCATCTCAGCTGGCCATCGCAAATTATAAACTATGCTCTCATTTCTGTAGATGTAAAATGGAGAAAGGGGGAGTTGCCATTTTTGTTAAAAATAATATTCAATGCAACAGTGTAGGTGTAAGTAAGAATTGTATTGAACAACACTTTGAATGCTGTGTTACAAAACTGGAATATGGTAAGGAAGAGTTCATAGTAATAGCAATTTACAGGGCCCCCTCAGGAAATTTTAGACTGTTTTTATCTCGGAGTGTTTGCTGCTACATTTGACAAATAACAAACAAAGAGTTTTATGTGGAGTTTTTAATGTTGACTTTATTAATCACAGCAATGAGAGGCTAGATATGGAACCTTGATGTTGTCTTTTAACTTAACTGCACTTGTAAATTTCAAAATAATAGCAGGACTGCAATTGATATATTTTTTTATTGACATTTCTCAGTACAACATACTTCCAGTAATAAATGGTATCTCAGATCATGATGCCTAGCTGTTAGGTATACAAGTCAACAGAAACACTGTTAAACAGATAAAGAAAAGCTGGGTATATAGAAAAATATTGAAGAAAACAATATAAAACATTTCATAGATTCCTTAAATAATGAACACTGGTCAGAAGTGTACACTGTACAGGGTGTTAGTGCAAAATTTGATTCCTTTCTTAATATATTTCTAACACTTTTCAAAGGAAGTTTTTTTTAAAAAAAAAAAAAAAAAAAAAAAAAAAAAAAAAAGTTGTCAGCACTCCAAACAGTGAATTGGGTAAGGGGTGGATAAAAAAGGGTATTAGAGTATCTAGTAAAACAAAAGGGACCTTTACTTAAAAGTAAGAGAATCAAATAACTATACACTGAAAGCTCATTATAAACTTTATTCTAAAATACTAAGAAATGTAATAAGAAATGCCAAGAATAGGTATATATCAGAGAAAATAGAGAATTCAGGCAATAAGATGAAAACTATATGGAATCATATAAAAGCTGAAACAGGAAAATCTGTAAATCAATCCAAAGATATAAACATAGAAAAAGTTGGATCTGTGCATAGTGAAGTAGGGGGAGCTTATGAAATATTTAACAAACATTTTACTTCAGTTGTAGCGAAATTAGGCATAGAAAAGCAATCCCCACATAGTGCCCTAAGGTTTCTTCAGACTGTTTTCCCAAATAGATTTTTGGCGATGCAATTGCCACCAGTAACGGTCTCGGAAATAAATACTCATGAAACAATTAAAACCCAAAAATTCTTCCAGCTATGGCAATGTTTCAAGTAAATTACTGAAAAGATGTTCAGATTATATCAATCATGTACTTTCCCACATTTATAATGAATCCTTAATGCAAGGTGTGTTTCCAAATAGATTAAAATATGCAGTTGTAAAACCATTGTTTAAAAAAGGAGACTCAACATGTGTAGATACGTATTGTCCCATTTCATTACTTTCCAGATTCTCAATTTTTGAAAAAGTCATGTATCGTAGAGTAGTAAAACATGTTACACAATATAATATCATCACTAATTCACAATTTGGGTTCCAAAAAGGATCATCCAAAGAAATGGCTAAATATTCATTTTTAAATAACACATTTGAAGAACTGAATAATAAAATAATCCCTGTAGGAATATTTTGTGATCTTGTAAAAGCATTTGACTGTGTAAATCATGAATTACTTTTGGAAAAAATGGAATACTATGGTATTTATGGAACCGCAGGTAAATGGTTTAAATCATACATGGAAAGTCGAATGCAAAAAGTTTCCATTTTGATTCTAAAATAAGTAAAGATGCCTCATCAGACTGGGAGAAAATTAAACATGGAATTCCACCAGGCTCTGTCCTAGGACCCCTCCTCTTTTTGTTATACATCAGTGATCTCCCTGGAAACTTATCTGACAAAGTTAAGAGCGTTTTATTTGCGGATGACACTAACCTGACTGTGAGAAAAATTAATCCAGAATTTAATGTAAATGAAGTACTTAGTGAAGTAGCAAATTGGTTAAAGGCAAAATTCATTAAAATTAAATTTTGAAAAAACACATTAGGTTTAAAACAAAAAATTATGCACAGCCGGATTTACAAGTAAGCTATAAAAATAACACAATATTAGAAACAAAGAGCATAAAATTCCTTAGCATTGAAATAGATGTGAAACTCAGTTGGCACGAGCATATCACTTTACTATTGAAGAAGTTAAGTAGTGTCACCTTATGAAACAAGTGTACTCCTCATATTTTCATTCAGTGATGTCATATGGTATAATTTTTTGGGGAATCTCTTCACAAAGTAAAGTTTTCATAGTACAGAAAAGAGCTATTAGGATGCTGTGTAGAATAAAACCAAAAACTTCTTGCAGACATCTTTTTAAAATGTAATAAGAAATGCCAAGAATAGGTATATATCAGAGAAAATAGAGAATTCAGGCAATAAGATGAAAACTATATGGAATCATATAAAAGCTGAAACAGGAAAATCTGTAAATCAATCCAAAGATATAAACATAGAAAAAGTTGGATCTGTGCATAGTGAAGTAGGGGGAGCTTATGAAATATTTAACAAACATTTTACTTCAGTTGTAGCGAAATTAGGCATAGAAAAGCAATCCCCACATAGTGCCCTAAGGTTTCTTCAGACTGTTTTCCCAAATAGATTTTTGGCGATGCAATTGCCACCAGTAACGGTCTCGGAAATAAATAAACTCATGAAACAATTAAAACCCAAAAATTCTTCCAGCTATGGCAATGTTTCAAGTAAATTACTGAAAAGATGTTCAGATTATATCAATCATGTACTTTCCCACATTTATAATGAATCCTTAATGCAAGGTGTGTTTCCAAATAGATTAAAATATGCAGTTGTAAAACCATTGTTTAAAACAGGAGACTCAACATGTGTAGATACGTATTGTCCCATTTCATTACTTTCCAGATTCTCAATTTTTGAAAAAGTCATGTATCGTAGAGTAGTAAAACATGTTACACAATATAATATCATCACTAATTCACAATTTGGGTTCCAAAAAGGATCATCCAAAGAAATGGCTAAATATTCATTTTTAAATAACACATTTGAAGAACTGAATAATAAAATAATCCCTGTAGGAATATTTTGTGATCTTGTAAAAGCATTTGACTGTGTAAATCATGAATTACTTTTGGAAAAAATATATATACTCTCATGTGCTTTTTCATAGAACATTTTAACCTGTTCACACCCAATTCACAGGTACACAATTTCAATACAAGAAACAGTAATAACTTGCACAAAACACAAAAATCTCTGTCATTTGTACAAAGAGGAGTTAATTATTCTGGGATACATCTGTTTAATAAAATTCCCAAGAGTATAAAACAGTTTGCAGAAAATAAAGATATATTTAAAGATAAACTGAGAAATTATCTTATTGGCAACTCCTCCTACTCCATTCAAGAATTTGGACAAAATAATTAATTGTATTCAATATGACCTATTGCAAAACTCGGTTATAAAAATTAATGTTAATTTTTATTCTGTTTATTTGTCGTTTTAACATATGATTGTTTTCATTATGATTGACTCATATTGTATGTATGTGTATTAACGATGACGTATTTCACATCCCAGAGGTCCTACCTCAGCAGGTATCCATGAAACAAGATTGATAAATAAATAGGAAAATCTAGTAGAACAATGCCATCTCTCATTTGCCGACTTCAGGCAGGTTACAGAAACTAAAGGGCTGTTGTGTTGGACCATGTTGTAGTTAGGAAATAATCTAAATAAGAATGCAGATTATAGCTTAGTGAACTGCACGAGTGGTTTAATATCCTTCAGCACCTTAGCCAGCCCAGTTCTCCATGTTTGGTAGGCCATGTCCACAGCCCACCTTGCCAAATGGGCCAATCCTACCTATGTGAATGAGGTTTTTAACAAAAATATTTTAAAATACTTTCATTTAACTCCTTTTGTACAAAAACAGTTGTTCAAGAAAAAGCTGATTATTTCTTGAACTTTGGAAACTGCATCATTGCCAAATTTGATTGATGTCCACTTTATATTTCATGTCTCCTAAAATCTGTAGCATTACAAAATTTCATGCTTTTCAGTATCATAATCAATTCCAGTTGAGATTGTGTTCAGAGTACTATATTACTTGGAATCATTACGCTAAATAAGTATAGAGTACTTGTCTATAACTATGTAAAAATGGTAAATGTGTTTCAGCAATGCGGATCGTGGTAGCACTATTGTTGGTGCTGATAGTTATATTGCAAGTACTATGGCACACAGATGCCATTGCCGTGATGAGCGTCGACTTGGGTTCCGAATGGATGAAGGTTGCAATTGTCTCGGTAAGTATATGACAGTAATCGCCAATTGCCATACTATTACTGAGGGGATCATAAAATCATGTATGGTTATATAGTAACAGAACAACTGCCTCCCATCTTAAATATGATAGATCTTATCTGAAGTAAGATGGTTCACATTTGATATGCATAATAAATTGACATTCATACAAATATGCGTTATTAATCTTACATTTGTTTGTTTTGAATGTATTATCAAATTTTCTCAAATCTGTCATGTTCCATCTTGCTTCTTTTCTATACCTTTAATATTAGGATTACAATAAATATAAAGTAAACGTTAGGCTTCAAAATGAAAGTAAAAATTCAATTCAAATTAAAAATGTGTAATGTTGTTGTACACAAAATTATGTACAAGGAAGTTGGAAATAGATAAATTGTTTTAGTTGGGAAGCATGTAAGGCCTCGTATCCACTTGAGCACGCTCAGGTGAATGAGCCACTCGGTGAAGCGAGCTGATCAAGTGTGGACGCCTGAGTGCGCTCGCAGCAAATGATGGCGAGCGCGCTCAGGGCGAGTCGATCGAGTGTCTGTATTTTAGAACGAGGCGAGCCAGTGTGTGTTTGACGCTCAGTGTGGACGCTAGTTTGGTTCTTTTTACAATGAGTACGAGCATGCGAGACAACACTTGCTTGACAACAATTAATTGGTATGCATCAAAGAAGTTAGTACGGGAAAGCTCATAGGAACATTGTTTATAATCGAAGTAAATGAGAGGATGCATGATGTGAAACCAGCCATGTATCAAACCATGGTATTGATGACATAAAGAAAAAAATTAAAAAACATAAAACAATATTTGAATATATAATGGTAGTAAAAATAATAAATAGGTACCAACCTAACTATAATTTTGGAGCGACTGAACAATATCATCACAGACTACCGGTAAAAAATGGCTGCTGATGTAAGGTACTTTGGACATATGCGGCAGGTTTGTATATGAATCTCCCAAAGGTAGGAATCTTAAAGTTATCATTAATTTATTTCCTGTGGTGGGATCAACTTAAGCATATGTGTACAGTGTTATTTAATGTGATGTTCAACTAAACACAGGAAACGTTCAAAATCGATCTTTGTCATGTAAAGTTTCGAAATGGCTCATTATCAAATGTGGACGCCTGAGTGCGCTCGCAGCAAATGAAGGCGAGCGCACTCAGGGCGAGTCGATCGATTGTCTGTATTTTAGAACGAGGCGAGCCAGTGTGTGTTTGACGCTCAGTGTGGACGCTAGTTTGGTTCTTTTTACAATGAGTACGAGCATGCGAGACAACACTTGCTTGACAACAATTAATTGGTACGCATCAAAGAAGTTAGTACGTGAAAGCTCATAGGAACATTGTTTATAATCGAAGTAAATGAGAGGATGCATGATGTGAAACCAGCCATGTATCAAACCATGGTATTGATGACATAAAGAAAAAAATTAAAAAACATAAAACAATATTTGAATATATAATGGTAGTAAAAATAATAAATAGGTACCAACCTAACTATAATTTTGGAGCGACTGAACAATATCATCACAGACTACCGGTAAAAAATGGCTGCTGATGTAAGGTACTTTGGACATATGCGGCAGGTTTGTATATGAATCTCCCAAAGGTAGGAATCTTAAAGTTATCATTAATTTATTTCCTGTGGTGGGATCAACTTAAGCATATGTGTACAGTGTTATTTAATGTGATGTTCAACTAAACACAGGAAACGTTCAAAATCGATCTTTGTCATGTAAAGTTTCGAAATGGCTCATTATCAAATGTGGACGCCTGAGTGCGCTCGCAGCAAATGATGGCGAGCGCGCTCAGGGCGAGTCGATCGATTGTCTGTATTTTAGAACGAGGCGAGCCAGTGTGTGTTTGACGCTCAGTGTGGACGCTAGTTTGGTTCTTTTTACAATGAGTACGAGCATGCGAGACAACACTTGCTTGACAACAATTAATTGGTACGCATCAAAGAAGTTAGTACGTGAAAGCTCATAGGAACATTGTTTATAATCGAAGTAAATGAGAGGATGCATGATGTGAAACCAGCCATGTATCAAACCATGGTATTGATGACATAAAGAAAAAAATTAAAAAACATAAAACAATATTTGAATATATAATGGTAGTAAAAATAATAAATAGGTACCAACCTAACTATAATTTTGGAGCGACTGAACAATATCATCACAGACTACCGGTAAAAAATGGCTGCTGATGTAAGGTACTTTGGACATATGCGGCAGGTTTGTATATGAATCTCCCAAAGGTAGGAATCTTAAAGTTATTATTAATTTATTTCCTGTGGTGGGATCAACTTAAGCATATGTGTACAGTGTTATTTAATGTGATGTTCAACTAAACACAGGAAATGTTCAAAATCGATCTTTGTCATGTAAAGTTTCGAAAAGGCTCATTATCTCCTTCAAAACTCAATTTGCGAATTAAATTATTAAGATATTTTCTTCACTGACAATAACTTTCTCTAATCCGGCACCTGGTACTTTTCTTCTTTGATATCGTTTGCAGCATAATATAGACCTCAGCTGCCGTGCGCACACGTGACAACTCAATAACCGAGCATTTTCCGAGCACTGGCACTAGGCTCGTTCGGCCGAAATTTCCATTTTCTTGAGCACGCTCAAAAGAATTCGCGGCTCATTCACCTGAGCGTGCTCAAGTGGATACGAGGCCTAATATAACCTTAATTTTGCCAATATATCATCAAAATTAATTAAAAGAGCTGCGTGCACATGCCAAATCAACATTAAATAACTTAAAGTAGTTATCTAGTAGTTTCAGATATAAAAATCATCATAGAAAGCAAAGTTAGGTCATAACAGAAGCCAACGTATGCTATATATGGAGTTTTGCTTATTGTTTAACAGATTTTGTTCCCTTCATTTACACAGCTGCAGAATTAAATTAAGATTAAAATGACTTACAACACTTCAGGTCAATAAAACTGTTTTAAGAAGATATTCGAGATTTAATGATATCATCTATCACATGACAAAAATGGTGCCAAAACAGTTTTTATTTTTAACAACTCCAAATTCCAACTTACAGTGGAGGTTCAAGTAAAAGAGCTACATATTGTATAGAAAAATAGTCGGTAGATAAAACAGACGTGAGTTTTTTTAGAGGTTTTTGGTTAATTTTCAAGTTTCAATATTTTGCAGAGTTTGGCTAATTACAGCAATGAAAGATATTTAAAGTGAAGTAAGATTTTTACCAAGTATGTAGAGCAATTGTATTGTGGATGAGAGTAAAGGCAAAATTAAAGTTTTTGTCTTGACAAAGGAGACGATGGAATTCGAGAAGACATTAAAGATAGTATGAAAAGACTAGTAGAATTTTGGCAAGTAAAAATGAAACATATTCCAGATATTTTGGGAAATGGACAACATCAAAGATTTTCAAATTAAATGCAATTACAATTAAGGGTAGTTTTTAATGCTACATACATTTAGAACCAGGTCATATTATACATCAGGAGTTAGAGAATTTTCCATAGAATGTTTTGAAAAAAAGAATTGGCTCACAAACTAAAACTTTTCAAAGGAGAGGAAATTTCTAGTTTTATTATTTCAGAATTTTTTTACTCGATAACTGCTACACTTGTAGGAAAATTTGTAACAACTAAATTTAACATTTAAAGCATGCTGTACAACGTGTAAAATTTTCAGAGTGATTGGAAAAAAATAAGGATAAGCTTTGCACACACCAGCTTCCTCCTCCAGCATTTCGGCAGACGTGGAAGGGTCTGGCGTAATGTGAGCTGCTCCTCTGTCAGAGTAGTTGGGAGTGAACATGAGCGTATTGTGATGTAGTGCAATCGTTAGGGGGTTGCCTGACCTCAACACTGGTTGATGTGATGTTTAGCTTGCAATGAGTAAATAAACTTTTCAGTAATTTTGGGGAATTGTTGAAGCTGCTTTCGGTGTGTTTGAATGGTTTAATCTCCAACCAGCTTTATTTTCGGATTGTAGTCTGATGTCATCATAAATGTTACGGATTATTGTAATGAACTTTTGAAGAATATATCAGTTTTAAAATGTCAACCAAAGTTTACAGTGCATCTTATTTATGAACAATACCTCTATCTCTTGGCGTATCACAAGGGATTGGTGACCAAGAAGACGTTCTGTATAGGTACATGGTTATAGCTTAAAGATATGCTCTGAAGCAAACTGTTTAGCAAGCACATTTGAAGGTAAACAATGTGCGTGTATTTTTATGATCTTAATTGTCCGTTTTGGTTCTGGAAATATTGGAGGCTAGACTTGAAAATTGGAGAATCTGGGTTTTACAAGCTGATTGCTGAGATTTTTGCTTTGTTCAGTAAGTGATTTATAAGCTGATGATAATATGTAAATGTTTCAGTAAATTATAATTTATTATAGATACATAGTTATTGGTCCCATTCAAAATATTGCTCCTTGCTTCAAACACACTTGCACCTTCATATCTGAAGTTTATAAAATAGTTCTGGACGTCGTCTTTTATCAGTGTTTTTACTTGCGCTGTTTTGGGTACCTTGATGTATACAGTAGATTTTCAAGTCCAGTGAATAAAGCAACACTTTACTGTTTTTAATTTACAATATGTTACAATTTGTTATATCAAAAATGTTAGACTTGTCATGAAAGATCTATTGCTAAATGCTCTGAGTAGGCTCGTAAGTTATGTTCAGATTCCCACAAGATTCTTTAACTGTCAATTTCCCAGTTGATATAATCATGTCTGTCTCTT
Source organism: Vandiemenella viatica (assembly GCA_031002005.1). Taxonomy (NCBI): domain Eukaryota; kingdom Metazoa; phylum Arthropoda; class Insecta; order Orthoptera; family Morabidae; genus Vandiemenella; species Vandiemenella viatica. Next base: position 122,989,441 of record CM061918.1, read on the forward strand.
GTTCAACATTCTCAATGGTTTAGGGTGTCCAGATCGCTCCTAGACTTGAACCAATTTACAACCATCATAAGGGCATTAATGACCTCACTGTCAACGAGCCCTAAAGCTTCAAAAACAACAACCACCACCATCATGAAATCATTTGATACATTGATAAATAGCCTTTACCATCACTATAGCTTCACCATACACTAATTTTTACATTTCATGTTTTTGCCTGGCAGTATAAAAAAAATAAAAATAGAGAAAAAATAAAAAATAAATAAAAAAAGTAGAGGCTCACATTTGCAGATTTTTGAGCATTTTGAAACTTGTCACACATTAAGCCTACTGTATCAAGCTGTGCATTAAAATTCACTAGTTTTTCCATTGGTTGGCAGAAATATTCAGCACAGAGTATCATGTCTCGAAACTGAAGTTTAAATTAACAGTAAAATGTGACCAAGAAACGCCAGGCGGCCCCAAAGGAATGCAATGATGGAAAGCTGATGCAACATAAACAACAAAATCTTTTTTGTCTCCTGTACTACTGTTACTCAAATTTATTTATGCATAGCTTAAAGTGCAGTGCTAAGTCTACATTATTAGTACATAATAATAGTATGTGATGACTGCTGTCTAAATACTTGTACATTATTAATCTCCTTATCTTGTGCTTACATATTACAGCCTGGTGTCCCTATGGAAATTGCTCTAAATAAAGAAAGTAAGAGGAAAACTCCAGTAACTATTGCCTTTCGGGACGGTGAACGAACTTTCGGAGAAGATGCACAGGTAGTGGGTGTTCGGTTTCCTCGGAATAGTTACAGCTATCTACCTGATCTCCTGGGCAAGACAGTGGACAATCCACTTGTCCAGCTGTATCAGAAGAGATTCCCCTACTATGATATAGAGGCAGATCCTGAAAGAGGAACTGTCCTCTTTCGTCATGACAGGTAAGTTGGGAATAGTTCAAAAAATGAATTCACTGTTGATTTCACTTAATGGTTTCTCAAATTGCACTGTTCTGTCAGTGATGGTATTATTGTCAAGTTTTTGACTGCAATGTTGTTGCAACCCATTTACTTCTGTGGTTTCCTTGCAAATAACTGGGATTTGCTGTAATTTTTTTTGTCTGGCGTACATATATACACACACACATGAGGGTGGTCCAGAAACTAATGCACCACATTTTTTTTCTTCAACAATTATTTATTGAACACAATGAAACTTGTACACAAGAAAGAATGTTGTTTCTTCTACACTCCCTATTTTTCCACGTAATATCCTTCCTGTTCTATGGCCTTCCTTCAGTTAGACACAAGAGCGTGTATGCCCTGGCGGTACCACTCATTGTTCTGTTCGCGAAGCCATTTCTTCACTGTGCGAATCACCTCTTCGTCATCCTCAAAATGTCTCCCACGAATATCATTCTTCAATGGTCCAAACATGTCAGAGGGAGCTAGGTCAGGGGTATAGGTGGATAGGGTAACACTGTCCAACCCTGTTTGGTGCTGTGTTCCAACGTACTCAAACTTATGTGAAGGTATGCGTTATCATGTTGAAGCAATCACCTGGGTTGTTATGGCGTCCAAGTTGCTGGAAGTTCTTCTTGAGTTTGGTTAATCCGTTCACAGATGCCTCAGAATTAATGGTGGTGTCTCGTGGCATCACATCGATGAGTATGACACCATCACAGTCCCAAAACACAGTGATCATGACCTTACCAGCAGAAGCAGTTGCTTTGAATTTTTTCTTCTGTGGATAGTCAGGATGGTGCTATTCCATCGAATGCAGTTTTGTTTGGGGCTCAAAATGGTGAATCCAGGTTTCATCACCTGTCATAATCCGGAACAAGAAGCAAAATGTTGCAGCATCTCAGAAGAAATGTTTTTTCTGAGAGTTTTGTGTTCCTCCGTAAGTTGGCACGGTACCCATTGTGAACACTTCTTTTTTTGTGTAATCAAGAGCACTGACAATTACACCCACACTTCCTTTGCTGATTGACAGCTCCTGCGCCAACTGCCGAGTCGTTATGCGTTGGTCCTCGCAAATGAGCACACCAGCATTGTAAGGTGTTACAACCGTGAGTGGCCTTTCCAACTTGCAAAACCACTTTCAGATGGCCTCACCCTCTGTGCCCAGCAACTAACCATACTTTTGTCGACTGATGATGCTCCATAAACTGCACACAAATGTTTGTGAATGTTTCTGCGGTGACAAATTCAATGACAACACACTGCTTGTAACATAAATAACTCACAGACGCCTTTTTGAACCATTGCTGCAAGCACGCTATTTGTTGGAAGAAACTGAAACTTCAAAGAATTCATATCTGAAGTTTGGCATTTGTACCATTGTTGGGGGCTGAGAAAAAAATGTGGTGCATTAATTTCTGGACCACACTGGTACGATCTGTATAAAAACACCCATGGAGTTTTACTATTGCTGGTTTTATTCAACAAAACACCAGACAATCTTGCAACAAAGTGAAAATTCCACTTGATACTTGATAGTCACATTCTATTTGTACAGTTCCAGTCTGCGTCACCTTTGGGCATTCATTGTGTGAAGTTCCAAGGTTACTCTCATTCTCATGTTCCATCGAAAGCTGAAGTCTGAAAGGGACTCCAAAATATTGCATCGAGTTGACGTGTTCCCCCGGTGAAAGGCTCGAGAATTTTTTTTATACAGTACACAATTTTGTTCGTAGTGTAAATTTAGACAAGTGACTGAACGTCTGTATTTTCAGCTCTACGACGTACAGTCCCGAGGAGCTGCTGGGTCAGGTGCTGCAGCAGGCCCGGGTTATGGCCTCCACGTCTGCAGCACAGCCGGTGAAGGAGGCGGTGATCACAGTACCCGGATTCTTCAATCAGGCGGAGAGAAGAGCACTGCTGCAGGCTGCAGAGCTAGCTGGCCTCAAGGTGCTGCAGCTCATAAACGACTATACCGCTGGTAAACCCTCCTAAACTATCTCATTTTACAGGGGGAGGACAAAATAATATGAATACCTGTGAAATAATGGAAAATCTTTATTAATAGGGAGTTGGACCACCCTTTGACTGAAGTACAGATTTAATGTGACGTGGGATAGATGCATAAAGGTCATGGACAATATTTAAAGGTATATTAAGCCATTCCTCCTGCATCCCCATGCTTCAAAGTTGGCAAAAGGTATTCAGGGTTAAACGCTTCTCTGGGCATTGTCCAGACATAAACGCGTCTGGTCATCTGAAAAAGGGTGAATGACGATTCATCTGACCATATTACCTGTTGCCACTGCTCTGGGGACCAGCCTTTGTGATCTCTGCACCGCTGGTGTCGCTTGAAAGCATTAGTTGCTGTTACCAAGGGTTTACAAATTGCCACTCGGCCATAAATGTTCGCAGCAGGAAGTTCCGTTTTGACAATTTTAGTTGAAACTGGGTCCTGGAGATGACTGTTCATTTCAGATGTTATCTCAGATAACGATTGTTTGTGCTTTTGGGCTACTATGCGCTTCAAGACCCGTCTATCCCTATCAGTAAGCTTTGACTTTCAGCCACTGTTGTGCTCTGAAGATGCCGTCTTACCCTCTTTCGTGTACGCTGTCATAATGGCTGATACCGTACTCCTTGCAAACCCCAAAAGGTTTGATGTTTCCGTTACCGGTGCTCCACTTAAACGTGCTCTGACAATCATTCCTCTTTGGAATTCTGACAGTTCTGACATTTCAACTTATCACAGGCAGTTCGATAGACGCATGCAACGCAGGTGACTGCTATTGAGAGACTCACTAGGTGGCAGACTTCTGTTGCAGGTGGCGCGGCTGTACTGCAAGTATGAAATATGTTATACTTTTTCACAGGTGTTTGTATTATTTTGTCATGTGTCTGTATGTACCTAAATTATTTTGTGATTCTGTGGACAATGTACTTCGATTTTACTGTAGTATTTCATAGAACACATCATTCAAATGGTTAGGTTTTCTACTGCACATGAATGTTTTTACCTCATTTGCAGTCATAGTTAAAAATGTTGCAAATGCTCTGAGAAATAAAGTTAAATGTTGGTGACAACTATTGACGAACAGTGATGTTGTGGGGGGGGGGGGAGGTGGTTACTACAAGATTACTTCGAACTATGACCATATCTGGTACCTTCTACAATTGAAACAGTCGCCAAACTATTGATTTCACGGCAATAGTTAAAGCTATGTTCAGAAAAAATAACACTGTAGACTTCTTGACAGTTTAAAAGTTTGTATATTTCAGAAAAGATTCTTTTACACCAGTGGGTACCAGAAATTTTAGAAAAGTCAGTGAACTTGAGATCCAAAAATATGATGATTGCAGATTAGGCATACTTGCATTAAGCAAACTGCCTTCATCTCCCCCTTATTACTGAAAATTACTAATTCATACTGAAGAAAGTTCTGTTTTGCGCCGCCATGTTACAACTACTTACAAATTTCCCTGCATTACATTGCTCCATCTGAGACACATGTCTGCTCCTTTCAGATATCAGCCAAAAACTACCGTTCTTTTCTTGTTTCCAGCCACTCTTATATTCACTTTGTCACTGATGACTGACCAGACGAAGAGAATCCTTATTTTTTTCCCCAATCACTTTGTAATTTTTACAGGTTATAGCCAGCAATTTAAATGTTATTTTATCTCATTAGAATTTTACTCCTAACAAGGGACACCTTTAACCTCAAACGCTCAGAACCACATGAAAACATGCTTAGAATAACAAGCGATCATAAACAAAACGGTGTGTCATTTCCATGCAAAACGTTGCATTCTAGCTCAAGTAACATTTTAATAGAGAGAAACAAAGTAACAAGATATCAATATCATATTAAGGAAATTATTATTCAACAACATCGGCATATCATTACATTTTCGATCAACAGTGCCAAAAGCTCTCTGCTTAAATTACTTAATACAGTGCAAAACATGCATATACAGCATTACCACACACCTGGTAGTGATTATATTAGTCCTCAAAGTGCAGATGCAGGATTTCTATAAAGTAGTTAAAACAAAGTGAAAGAGAACAATTTGCACACCTCACTAAATCCATGTTATCACATTCCAAATCACTTTCACATTCACACAGTTCAGTATCAAAAGCCACACTAATTACATTTTCAAATGATGATTTCAGCATGTCAGTGTCATAACCTGACTTTGGCCAAGCTTATTGCAACATAGGCTTATACTTAGGTGCAGCAAATTGACTGTAAAGCACAGAGTGAAGTATCATGATGAAATAATGATCATGTGTCTTCACTTGTAGTTTGGCACATTGTAGTCTTACAAAAGCAGTAAGCTGATACAGAGCTTATATTGCCAAAAGAAGTAAACATCAAGGGGTCGGCAATATTTTGTTTTTGGTTGCAACATCTTCAGCATTACATCTTAGTTTAGAAAAGTTGCATCTAGAAGGGTACAATCTGTATGACCTGGCCAGGAGTCGCACAATAGGCTCTTTAATGGCACTAGCAGACAAGTGTGGAGTTCTGCATGGAAATGACACACACCACTGTTTTGTTTATGATCGCTTGTTATTCTAAATATGTTTTTGTGCGGTTCCGATTGTTCGAGGTCAATGGTGGTGTAAGTGCTATAGTTTTTGAGATACAAAATTCCAAGGTTAAAAATTCATATATTTCTGCTTGCTCTTAAAATTTTTAATCCCTTGACCTGATTTTAGTGTCAAAACAAACTACAATAATTTCCCTAACATCTGACGTATGTTACATTACTGTGCTCATTGTATTTAATAGTAAAAACAAAATTTTCCTGATATGAAGCAATATTTTCCAAGCTTGAATATTTATTTTCTGAGGACTTACTGCTTCAATCAAGTTAAAATAACTGACATTTTCCTTACCCAAAATTCTACTATCTGCTGATAACTTTAATTTGTCCTTAAAGTAATTCCTTCCTTGACATTGCTTCATCTTATTCAAACCTATTGTCTGGCACTGTTTCATCAACCTTGTGCCTAGACTCTATCTTGCCATAACCCTTTAGTTTACTTTTTAATGCATAAATCTTGCTAGAAACAACAAAAAAGTGGATATTCTTAATCGGTAGAATTTTATCTTGAATATGAATGTACTCAATATACTGTTGGGTACGTAATCCTGCTAATTTTCAAAATTGTGAAACCAATTGATTCTACTTTTTTGTCTATTGTGTATCTTTTTATGCTGAACATTTTGATGCATAAATCATTACTGTAGCTTGAAAATTAAGGCTGTTATCTTAAAAAAACTGATTCTGATGCAACTTCTCGCATGGTTCGAGATAGTGCTTAAATTTTTTATAACATAATAACAAAATTTTCTAGACCCTAAGTGTCATACTTCATTTTGATTGTGATTTTATTCTACATCTCTGAAAGAAGGTTTAGCCAAATCGTTTATAGAAAATGATCAGTCCCTTCATAACATTTTGTCTACTTTCTCATTTGACTAAACTAGTCTTAATGTACTTTTTGACTCTACAAATGCTGGAAAATGTTTCAAAAAGTGTTTTGCTATTGATTTAATGTGTTCTGAGGATCCTTTAAACTATTTATGAAGATATATCCGAGAAAATAAGGTTATATGACACTATGATAACGATTTGCAGTCTCGGTGAAATAAGCGCCAACTATTGCTATATATAAACACCAGTAGAAAGTTCTTGTCTGTCAGCTTACCCTAATTACAAACTTTATTTATGCCTCTAGTATGATAAATAGGTATTGCTCCATGCTAAACTGTAATGAAATAACATTTTCATGTGTTATTACTGACCTAGTGATATAATAGCCATCTAAACATGAATACCGTCCACAAGATGTAAATATCGGTTTTGGTACTGGATAATTTCATTTCCGAATAATACTAAGCTTTTGTTAATGTCCAAGTAAAGATTTCAGTTATGACCATCATTAAATTGATAGTAATTTTTGGACACTTTTGTCTTAAATTTCCCAGCTTTTAGACATCATATCAAAATGAAACAAACCCAATATCCCCCTGGGTCTGTGGGCTGTACATTTTCTGAAATCCCATCAACATCCAACCAGCAGAATCACACACACACGACAAAAGGCAGTTTTTTAATAGTACCATTCCCCCCCCCCCCCCCCCAAAGTTATCTTAAGTGTATATAATTTCTACTGGTTACCGTAATATTGCATCAACAGATAACAGCATATGATAATCATGTGCTAATTTTATGTCCAGTACACGTAATTGTCGTATGATAAATCAAATGTTGTTTGGCAGTGGCACTGAACTACGGCATTTTCCGACGGAAGGACTTCAATGAAACTGCAACGTACATCTTGTTCTATGACATGGGGGCCAGCAGCACAACAGCTACTGTGGTCAGCTACCAGCTGGTCAAAACCAAGGAGAAGGGATTTGTCGAGACAAACCCACAGCTCTCTGTCCTGGGTGTTGGGTGAGTGTCTTGGCTTTTTCAATGTCATAAACGGTCAGTCATGTCCCCTTAACTTTCAGGCAGTCAGCAAAGATGTTTTTTTTTTTTTTTAACAAGTAGTATTCTGCTAACCTACATTTAGGCCCTTTGAAGCAGTTAACAATAATGTGTGTGTTCATGATCATCTAGGACAGCTGGGAACAAAAGCCTCGCCAGCGCTTCCTGTCTAACCACCATCTCTCTTCTTCCACTGACGCCCAATTTCTTCCTCTTTCCTCCACACATTTCTTAACACCTTTAGTCCATCTGTCCCTCGGTCTTCCTCTAGGCCTCTTCCCTTTCAGCTCCATGTCCAGCATCTTCCTTGGTAGCCTCTCCTCTCCCATTCTCTTTACATGCCCGTACCACTGTAGCCTAGATATCTGGGAAAAAGTATGTATTCAGTCGGTGGGAGTTTCTTAAGGGTTGTGTGCAGCAGTACAATGGTTCACAGTAGTTTACTGGAACAAACTGTATGGACGATAGAAGCATTGAGTTTTGGCAGAATCAGCTGTAGTTCTGTCTTTTATAAATTACAGATCAGATTCAAATAACAAAGTGTTCAAAAATGACAGGTTTCACCTGCCATGAGAAAACAGTAGTATTGGAAGGGATACTTAAAATTGTGCTATGTTCTGCTATTCTAAAAGGAGTAGGGTGCTGAAAGTTACTACGTATCCAGCCATTGCCTTTGTTAAAGTGATATTTACGAAATAATCCATAAGGTGCTTACTGCCAACAAAACGCCTCAAGAGTTTCAAAACTGAAAATGGTACACTGTGTGTGATAATACTTCTGATGGTGTTGTAATTCAGTGTTATATTTGGGAATTGATAATTCATTATTGAGCCATCTGATAGTTTTGTGAATAAGGCATTTGCCTACTAAATTCAAGGTCCTGTTTTTGAATCCTGCTGTGGCCAGGAATTTTTATGGGCTGTGCTTTGTTCATATGAAGTAGACCATATTGCTCTGTGGGTTAAGGTATAGGTCGTAAAGGAAACGAACTGGCTTTTGTACCTCTTACACACTTGCTCTGTACGCCTCCTTCGGAATATTGGTCGAATATTTGGGTTGCGGACTAATTTAAGTTTAGAATCATCTGGAGAGAATGTGTAATTATCTAATTCTTTCTCACAAACTCACTAATCTGATTGGGTAGTGTAGTAGTGTAGGCAGGAGCATATATTTGTGGATATATTTGTAGACATATTATGTCAGCGAGTTATTCTTAATGGCAATTTGACCAATACATGGCATACACATGAAATTCCATGCCTTGTTTGCCGGAAAAATTCCCCAAAATCTGTGCAGTGAATGACGCACTGTAAAGTGTAATTTAGTGGCCAGATTTCTCACCAGACCTTGTTCTTATCTTTAACTCGTTGGACAGTACCTACAACAAATCTTCCAGAGTTGGAGGTTGGCTCTATGGTCACTCGTGTATAATTTGCCGGAATGACGTGTAACGTTGTTGACTTTTCAAAGAGCCTAGTCATTGCACTAAATTGTTAATACTGTATAAATAAACCATGCAACAGTATATTCTGCTTTATCTTATCTGCTCCGAGTGTTGCATGTAGCTCTTCAGGTAGTCTTCAATGTTCTCTTTGAACTAATCCTTCCATTTGGGCAGTTATTCTTCACAGGTTCAACCTAGCTATCTTCCAAGACTAGCTGAATTGTAGCAGTTGTAGCAAAAAAGTTGTCAGTTGTTTGTTTTCTACAATGTCTAGTCCTGAAATGCCAAAAGTAGGTGCCTTCATTTCATATGTTTCTGCATCTGTATTTTTTATCTTTGTTCACGATTTTAGATATTGCTTATCCACTGCTTTTATGTGCATCAGGTTTATAAACTATAATGCTTGATTACAGGTATTATGTAATATGCTGTAACACTAGTCTATAGCTTTGTTTCCTGTGTGTGTCTGTTCTTCAGTTTGTCTTGGGATTGATACTACATACCAAGCTATGAAAATATCTATCTGTGCCGCCACCCGGCAGCCAAGAATCGACAGATCTTTTCAAGCATGCATATGTAACAATAATCTCTACCCAAGCCATGAGTAGTTTCCTTTTCTTTACTAACGTCCGGTCTCCCATTTGTAGTCTAGGAATAGAATAAATTGGAGGTTAAGGACTTAATTCAAATTTTAAATAGTATACAATATTTAATTTCACTTTACAATAAATCATTAGTGGTCCTTATTACTAAACCTGTATTATTTTTGATTGCGTACAGTAGGTTGCAGTTATTTTCAGGTACGATCGCACTCTGGGTGGCCTGGAAATGCAATTACGCTTACGTGACTACTTGGCACGTAAGTTCGACGAACAGGGTAAAACCCAGAACAGTGTGTTTAACAGCCCCCGTGCCCTGGCGAAACTGTTCAAGGAAGCTGGCCGTCTCAAGAACGTACTGAGTGCCAACGCAGAACACTATGCACAGGTGAACTAAAATATACTGACACCATATTTTCTTACTATGTTTTTCAGCCTCTTTTGAAGTGCTGTATTTGAACTAATCTTTCTAACAATGGTACAGTGTAGAATTGCACTTCATATACACAATTATTCTGGCTTGCAGTTATGATTCATGCTGTTACCAGAGAGATCGTTCTTTATATTTTTTATTCAGCTTCCATCAAATTCATTTTGTTGCCATTTTTGTTTTGTTTCACTTCCAGTATCTGAAATTTTCACTAAACTCTTCAGTTTTCACCATTCCTTCTACACTTGTTAAAGATGTAGTAATGTTTGGCTTTCCAAGGGTGCTTGATGAGTCTTGGTCCCAGTTTAGTACAATCCTATATTTGTTAGTTTTTCACTATTACATTGTTCAAATTGGGAAGGTTTTGTAATATTAGCTATTCCCACAGTCAATGAGTTTCAGGCCTTATACTCCTCGCAGGTGTTTAGTATGATGTTAGTCAATACTATTAAATTGCTATTTTTGTCATTATGTCACCATGTAATGGTGTCATCGTGCCCATAATTCCTAGTCACGAGTCTGAAAGGTTACACTAGACAGAGATGTAACTACCAACTTGAGGTTATCCGCATTATTTCTATTTGAAGTTGAGCATCCACAAAGAAATGAATTGCCAATACATTGAAATAAAAATATGTATAATGTTTAAATTGAGATATTAATGTATTTTTTAATTTATTGTTGTTCGATGTATATTGTTTAGTCATATTCTTTTTCCATGTTGTCTATGCGCCTTGGACAAGGATTAAAACTTATTTTAAGATTTATTCTACTTTGCTTTCTCTGACTCGGTATTATTTAAGATACATGTACGTACTTCCAACTGTATTGTGATGTAAAGTACCATGAAATAGGTACAACATTATTAAATAAAAAATAAAAAGCTGCACTACTGGCAAGAAACCCCTAGTGGATCGCGTACTCCACTTTGAGAATCACTGCTTTAAACCAATTAAGTGAAATGTTGAGATGCATTCCTGGCAGATGTATTTCCTCTTCTACGAGGACTTTAATGAAAACTGCATGCCTTTTGTTACAGGTGGAAGGTCTGCTTGATGATGTAGACTTTAAATTGTTGGTGACTAGGGAGCAGTTTGAGGAAATATGTGCCGACCTGTTTGATCGAATCCCGAGGCCTCTGGAGCAGGCGCTCAAAACTTCTGGCCTTGATATTGGAATTATCAGCCAGGTCAGCATTGTTCCTGTTCAGAGATTAGTTAAATTTTAGTTGTTATAGTTGATGGTAGTTTTGAATTTATTTCCATAAGTGTATTCATAGTGGTGCAGTAGGTAACTGACTATTAAATAATTTTATTTTTAAAAAGAAATTGTGTCAACACATTGTGGTGATATGTTCTTGGTTACTTATGTATGTAGTTACCACTTTTCACCTTTATCTTATATTTTTATATAGCTAGCATCTACATATATGCGTAAGTCATTTATTGTTCTGGTAAAACTTTATTTATTCAGTTAATGGTTTAACAACTTCCGCCAACACCAGTTGTAAATACGACCGTTAATCTTTAAATCGGACTTCTCATGTTAATATTTCTCAATCCGCATATTCAACTTGCGAACTTAATATAACGCCTCTACGATATAGGCTCTAAACATGTCGCTCCTGGCAACCAACATCATCTCAAAACAAAAGGAACACGAATGTAACCCATTCTCAAGGAGTATGCATATTTATATACTTACATACTACATAATAGTCCATAATATAACCATATGATCGTCACAACATTTGTCCTAGTTTTAAGTGAATTTCAGGCAATCAGATTACTTTTGATTTGTTCCTGAAAATGTACGTCCTTAATTTGTAGACTGGGGTATAGTTTGGCGGAATTTATATATATAAAAAAAAAAATCAAACTGCAATTTACAGACTAGAAACAAAAGTAATGATAATTTTAAGTATAGAAATTACATTAAATCTCTAAGCTTGTTCACCAGTTGTCCGACACGAGTTCATAGTGAAATTGTTAGAGATGCAATTAAATATTTCTTTGGAGATGAGGATGCACTTGGAGTAGAAGAAGGTTCTTGGTTTAATTTCTCCATAAACATATCTTCCCAAAATTCTATGGTGCATTGTTTTATGCATAAAATTAAATAAAAATGAATTTCTGGGCATCTTTTGAACATTAATATTCTTACAACGAAACTACTGGCAGATCTAACCTTTTTTCTGGAAGCATTAGCATTTACTTCCTATGAATTTATTGCCTGTCACCTTTGATAAAGAGTGGTATGGTAGTTCATTGGTTAAGGTAATTTTTAAGAGTTATGTTTTATCATACAAGCTACGTCATGACTTTCCATGGTTCCACGTTAAACTGTAGGTCCAGTCACAACAGAAGCAGAATGTGCAGCAAATCGAAAATCCTTAAAGCAATGCAAACCTCATTTATAGAAGGTTTTGCATGACAATTTGTACATTGACTTTCACCATCAAATAACCAGGTAGTTGGCTTTGTACACGTAGAGTTTGGTATTTGGGGGAATGGGGAGGGTACAACTATCTGTAATTCTCTCCATTTCTGACATGTTGACAAAAATGAATTAGTTTCTAAAAATAAAAGTATGCTCATATCTAAGGCTTTCATTTTTGTGACATGCAGCTAAATTTAATATTTAAAAAAAAAAACTTAATGAAGAATAATGGTTTTGAAAATCGCATCTAGATGTGAAAAATATATACTGTTATATTTGTTTTGACTGAAAAATATGTTCATGAAACAATTTCTAGTTAAAAATAATTTAATCTCACTTTAACTATTTAAAAGGAAATGAAGTAAGTGTGCAAATTGATTAATTAATTAAAAAATTTCTCAAAAATATAAGTTGCATTAAAATACAAGTTTCAAAAATCTATTCTTAGAGACTTCTGTTGGAGGTATGTGATGACATACATAAAAAATGCATTTTCATTATGCAGGACCACCTCCTGCTTTACAAGTTCTATGCAAACCATCCAGTCTGGTTCCCATTTTCGCCTTCTCACCTAATTGCCTGGTGTGCCAGAAAACTTTTGATATCTCTTAAACACAGATAAGGATTGCATGCTTTAAAGTTTAAACATTTGATTTAAGGAAATAATTTATTTTGATAAATGCAAAGCAATTAACGAAAAAAAGTTGTCTCAAATTTGTGCATTTATTCTTCACTACTTTTTTAAATAGCAAACGTGCTGTGAGTTATGTTATATAAAGATATATACTATTTGGTAGAACTTTTTATGCTCTACAATTCTTCCTCTTGTATTGTTACATCTTTTATGGTTTAGGCAGCAGACATCATTCGTAACAATTTTTTGTCAAGGGTAATAGGTCACTGTTTAATATACAACCTTCCACTAGAACTGCACTACTTAATAGTGAAAACTGCATCAAATTTTGACGTATAAAATAATCTCGGGCAACTAGTAGAGTTGGTGAATAATGATGTTTTGGTAATCGGTCTCTGCTACCATTGTCAAGTTTTTCACCAACAGATTCAGCTAGTTACTTGAGAGAATTTTATCTACAGTGCCGAGAAATCCTCAAGTCTAACACTGCATCAGATTTTGTCCAGAGATTCTCAAGATTAATGCTATGATACAGACAGAAGTTTCTCTGCTACATCATTGTATGCTACTGATTTCAGGTCATACTGGTGGGTGCAGGAACACGTGTGCCAAAGGTACAGGAGAAGCTGGCTGCCACTGCTGGCTTAGAACTTGGCAAGAGTCTCAACACGGATGAGGCCGCAGCCATGGGGGCCGTCTATAAAGCTGCTGACCTCAGCTCTGGCTTTAAGGTCAAGAAGTTCCTCACCAAGGATGCTGTCCTCTTCCCCATACAGGTAGGTCAGTAGAGAAGAAGAAAGTAAAGGCAAGAGCTCTACAACAAACAAACAAAACAGATGGCAGCAGTATTAACTTTCTATTTTTGTCGCCACATCTATCATGCCTTCTGCATTGACAGATTTCTTTAGAGTTCATAATTAACATGTTGTTCTTATGCAAAAGGTGCACAAATTAAAGACTGCTTGAGATTCATGAAAGTTTATTCAAGCAGAAGCTTCTGAAAGGTGCTTGCTTTGTTAAAGTATGCTTGTTTTATAAAAAAAACTAAGGAAATACTTCATGGTAGAGGCTGGTATTTGATCTGTGTTGTGTGTAAGTGTACATTTAGCTCAAAGACAGTGCCTTTGCTCAACCAAGATAAACAAGTACCATATGCTTAGGTGATATATCTAGTTGAAAGGTGTTAATATTTTCAGTAATAATTTCTTTAAAATGGTAATTAGTTTTGATTTTTGTGGTGGTTTGTTGAATACACTTCTTGGATAGAAGGAAAATAAGCCATATCTTTTGAGTGGACAGAAATCGAGCAATGAACACTAAAAAAAGAATGATCTAATTGGGCCATTAGTGACAAGGAGAAAATTTAATATTAATTGTGTGCTTCATACTGTTCTTGTGTGTCATCATGTTGATGTTATGAACTGAGAATTAGTGCTGATGGTGAAATGAAGTTAAAAATTTTGCTTGGTAAGGTCTGGTTAATTTCCTTACTAACCAGGTCTTCTATCATTTCTTTCTTTGGACTTATGTCCTGCTGCTGTTCTGTTGAGCTTAAAAATAGTAAAATATCTATAGGTCGGTATATTCTCAGCTTGTTTATTATTTAACTGGATTTTAAAACTAGTGATAATCTTTCCAGTAGTGATTAACTGTTCTCTCTTAGCAGCAATACAAGCCATGAATCATGTAGTTTTAAGCCACTATCTTCATTAATATTAAGGTACACAATGCATGGGTTACCTTGCTGCCGAGAGAACGACTGTTGCCATGACCCTCGCCCAGTAACCCAATCACATGACAGTTGCTATCTCTCAATTGGAGGGGCAAGTCATATCTCTCAGAAGACTGTCAGCTGTGCTTTAGTGCTTGTGGAACATGCGTATGTGCAGTTTGGCTGAAATGTCAACAATTAATTAATTCTAGCATGGAAACTATTCATTACAGCCATGGTAGCCTTAGAGTGTGATGTCCTTCATTGTTCTCACCTTCCCCCCTCCAAATCCTCTGCCAGCTCTAATGACCTCAATACCAATTAACTATAAAAGCCCTACCTTATTTATGAGTTACTTTTCAATTATATATTATAACTCTTGTACTTGTAACCTCCCCATATCCATATAATATTAAATTTAGAGCTATATTTTTGTAGATGCACTTCTTTTGCACCCTTTACACTAGTAACAAGAATTGAATTAATTGATTTCTTATGACCATTAGGTTGAATAATGATCCTTTTGTCCTTGAAAATATTTACTTTCTTTATCCTTTTTCAAACTGTAGGTACAGTTCGAACGAGAGTTGGAAAGTGGAGGAGGAACGAAGCAGGTACGACGACTACTGTTTGGACCGATGAACCCTTACCCTCAGAAGAAGGTACTAACTTTTAACAAGCATCATGTTACAGACTTCTCTTTCAACATTGGGTATGGTGAGCTGGACCATCTTCCACAACATGAGATACAGTAAGTGTATCTGCTTCTGTTTCAGCAGTTATACTGGTTGTTTAGACAGTTGTTTCATTTAAAAAATTGAAAAGCAACTTCTTGCTTGTTCTGATAATACAGTGGTATTTTAGTAGAGTAACTTAAAATTTTGAGAATAAGTAATAGCACTCCAGAGTTGTCACTATACTATCAAATTTGTATCTAAAGATGCTCGATAGTTGGAGGTTAGCACCCTACATTATTAACTGAAATATTGTAAAGTGTGTTCATCTGGCCTTCCATCTTTGTTAAGTGACAGGTTATTTTCCCTATCCTTCCTTAATTTAATTTTATACAATTGTGATTGAGCACACACTCCAGTAGCAATCTCCATGCACACCCTTATTTCTCAATTTGAATTTTAAATTCTTTCAGTGTTTTTGGTAGATTATTCATCATTTCTCTTGGTAATTTATTCCAATCCCTTACACCTTTCCCTAAAAAAAAAAAAAAAAAACCCCAAACCCTTTTGCCTGAAATCAAGTGCCAGCTTGTGGTCATGGTCATCTTTACCCTTCCATGCACTTCCTAATTTTTCCACCAATATCTTTCCACGCCTCATCACCAATATATGCCTTTATTTTAAATGTAATTAGGAAATATTTACATTTTTACCAAATTAACATTTACAAGCAGTCAAAAACCTTTCTTCAACATACACAATATTCACAGTTAAAGGATTTTAATTAACATGCTATGCACTTTACTGGTTTTAATAAAATTCAGTTCATTTACAATACTTTCACTCATCAAAACAGTGCACATTCATAGAATAATTATACAAATTTACAATCGATCATTTTCTCTCTCTCTCTCTCTCTCTCTCTGACCCAAACTAAGTTAGCTGTAGGAATTATTAGTGGTAACTAATCTTAGGGTCTGCTGCTGATAAAAAGTAGTAACTGATATCCTGGCTGCTGTACTGAATGGTATGCCCTAGAATATAACTGAACAAGCAAAATGATGTAATGCAGTGTGAAGTAGTGCTTGGTTAGAGAAATTGAGCACATTGGAGGCACCGAATACACTTTAAAAAATGAGTTGTTGAAATTGGTAATAGACTACTATTAAAACTTGCGTTAAATTTCTGTAAATGTAACTACAAGTATATTTTATTTAACATCCAGAATGTTGCTAAATAATGGCAGCTTAGTTATATTAGAATGAGAGTGCAGTCCATTATGCCGTTGTTGGTTTTGGTTTCACAGGAAAGGTATTTGCGGGAAATTTGTTGCCGTTTTGAATTCCTTGCGAGTAGAGAATAACATGTTAGGGCCTAGTGAATCGTTGCTGGACTCCAATGAATGATCTCACTATCTGACCTATGTGGTGGCCACTTTTGTTGGTAAACGTGTGGGATGCAATTTTTCCTTGCTCCTTTTTTTAACATAACAAAAATTAATTGTAATTTCACAGTTTTATCTGCTCAATGGTATGGATCACTTAATGCGATGAATTTTCTTTTGCAGAGCACTGGGGCCACTGAACCTCAGCCAAGTGGAGTTGACCGGTGTGGCCGAGGCGCTGGCAAAACACCGCGATTCACCGGGGGTAGAGTCGAAGGGAGTGAAGGCACACTTCACCACAGATGACAGTGGTTTGCTGCTGCTGTCGGGCGTGGAGCTAGTTCTAGAGAAGACCGTCACTCCAGAAGAGGAACAGGCTAGTGAGGGGACTCTTTCCAAGATTGGCAGCACCATTAGCAAACTTTTTGCAGGTTAGCTCGGCAGGTATTTTAAACGTTGCGGAACAAAATCTTAGCTGTCCCATAAATGCCTATGATGTTCATTAGTGTTCCATGTCAAATATGCAATAAATAGCCACTACTTGCTTTAGCAGACTGTGTAACCACATCAAAATTGGACCAAGTTGTTATATTAAAAATGGAAACATATATTTGGCTTTTTTTCAAAATAACAGTATTTTGGGTGCCCCTTTCACTATCGCGAAAAAGCTGTTTTTTTTTAACACATTTGTTATTGTTATTATTTTTTCAATGGATCCCAGCAATGTGAAACATGTAATTTTCTGAGCCCCAACTCCTCCTTTTTCCCTCCTAAAAAATTGTCAATTGGTTAGAAAATGAGATTAGCAAAGTTTCAGCTCGATTGACTACTTGAGTTTCATTGAGGTTGATGTTCTGAAAAGCCATGATTTCTCGTCCCCCATCCAAAAAGAAAGGCAGCTTTGCCTTCCTATATGAAAACAATTCATCCTAGAAACTTGCTTCTGGTCACATTTCATAAAAAAAAAGTGTTTACCTTCAATTGAATATTGCACTCCTACAACCATATTTGCGAAAGTAATCTCGAGGAGCCCTGGGTCATTATTTGAGGATTCTTTTTCAGTGCCTGATTTCGATACACCTGATGTGAAATCTTTGTTAGATATATTATGAGGTTCTCCTACTTAACTACGCAGAAATCCATTTTGATTTATTTTTGTCATGTGAGTGATTTATAGACATTATTTTATCGTAATTTATTATTTTCATTTTTTGATTGGAGTTCTTTATTTTCTTTCTACATACTCAATCTTGACTTGACATTAGAGCAAATGGGTGCAAGCTGGTGTTGATGCAGCACGACAGTATTACAAATGCTAGGAGGAAAATGTTTGAATTAGTATCAGAGGGTCTATATACTCGCAAGGAAATGGAAAATGGCACTCTTGTGTTTATGAATTATGTGTTATCTAGATAATTAGAATTTATTTTGCCTCTACATTAACCATCTGCAATTGAGGTCAACATTCCTCATCAAATTCTACATTTGAACTCTGCAAATTGTTTCATATCCCCAGCATACCTAAATGTGTAAACCTTGTTAATAATTGACAACTTTCAAAACTTATCCTGTAAGAGACTGAGCTGTAAAACTTGCTACAAGCATCTATCCATCACAACCTATTCTACTTCTCCAGTGAAAGTTTCCACAATGTAATCAGTTTTGGTGTTTATCATTAAACCGTTATAGCCACCCTCAAATTGAGGCCTTCAGTAAATTGTTACTCTTCCTCCTCTACTCAATATAACCATATTTATTTAATAATGTTTGTAAACAGTTATAAGAATTGTTGCTTTTTATAAGGAAAAGTAGCAAGTATTATTTTTTGTGTCTTGGTTTAAATGGACTTCGTTTAGTTTCGACTGACATTTTCAGTGTTGGTTCACAGGTTCTGATGATAAAGAAGATACTAAAGAACAAGTTAAAGAGGAAGCAAAGAAAGATGGAGAGAAAACTGACAGTGAAGGAAAGGAAGATGAATCTGAAGAGTCTAAGGAACAAAGGGAAAGCTCTAAGGAATCAGATGATAAGCAAACAAATGCAGAGGATAAGACAGCAGGAGAAAAGAAGGGAAAGGAAGAGAACACAAGTAAAACAGAAAAAACTGAGGAGGAGAAGAATGCTACAAAGCCTGTGGACAAGAAACCAAAAATAGTTACACTGAAAGAGACCATAACTGCAGTGGAAATGAAGAGTGGTGTACGTGCACTGAATGAAGAGCAGTTCCAGGCATCACTCAAGAAGTAAGTTCCCATATCCTCAGAAATAATCAGTTTAGAATATGGAATCTCAACGATATTAATGTTAAGTTATTAAATTTGCTTAATATGTGCAACTAGTTGCACTAAAATTAATTTTGTGAATTAAAAGGGTGTAAATTCTGTTTCAGTTCAATTATTTCTATCAGCTATGTCCAAACTACAAGCATTTTGACTCTGTGTCATTGGGGAATGAGGGTGGGTTAGAGGAAAATGAAATTGTGAAAAGATACCCGAATTGAAAATGAAAAGTCTTTTGTCAGAACAGTGCATTTGTCTACAAAGGTTTATGGCATTAGGAAAAATGAGGGTTCTGAAGTTCAAATTGTAGGCGCATCCACCCTGTTCACCAGTTTCAGCCCAGTTTGATTATAAAACAATTTATGGCTGGGAAATGCTTAGAGTAAATGATGAGCTGATAGCAGCCATGAGATTAAAATTTATCATACCTTCCAGAATTTCATTTCCCTCATTAAATCCAAACATTGGAGAACATTTGCACAAAATGCAGTGAACAAAAGAGAGACAGTGAAGAAAAATGTGTTTTTGAACAAAAATATACCTGTTTCACTGTCGTACTGATAACTTTTAACCTTATATTTACAGATACTATTTGAAGTTCCAGTCCTGAATCTTAATTCAATAATAGTGCGTCCACTAATTAGTTTCATCAGACCATCTTACCAGTTCCTCAATAAACTGTTCATTATAGTATGATGATAGTAAATCAGTTTTTGCCTATCTCTGTCTTGTGATATTCGATAATTGTGGATGCAGTCTGACATATGTTTTGTCAAGTTTGAAGTGGAAATGTGACATGCATATCTGCCAACCAAATGACATGCTGTTCTAGTTTAATGATAGAATGCAGCACTAGTAGACAGTTGAAAATTTACATTTTTTTCCAACATTAAAGATTTGAATTTATTCTTTTCCCATACAGATTGAAGGAACTGAATGAGTTTGATGAACAACGTAAGCGCCGTGAGAGTGCGCTGAATTCCCTGGAGAGCTTCGTATTTGATGCTCAGACGAAGATTTATGCAGAAGAGTACCTGGCTGCTTCCACGGAAGAGGAACTAGAGAAGATCAAGGAAATGTGTTCCCAGGTACATAAAAGAATGAGTAATTTGACTTGTAAATTACCAATTTTTCATGTATAAGGTTTACTGCATCTGAAAAATATTTGAGGAGCTGGCGAACAAAACAGAATAATTACACTTCCGGTCAAAAGCAGTTTTTTTTTTTTTTTTTTTTTTTTTTTTTTTTTTTTTTTTTTTTTTTTTTTTTTTTTTTTTTTTTTTTTTAATCTGGTTGTTTTTGACCTGCTGAATCTGAATCTAAAGTTGTTTTCGAGCAAAACGGCATAAAATCGTAATAAAAGTGAGCCCAAAGTTTGTGATTTCGATCAAAACAGAATAACTGCAGTAAATTTTCAACAGCTTTGAAGACACGAGACCGATTTTGTTCATAACAGAATAATTTTCATACATATTTGTCAGATGTCAATCAAAATGAAATAAGTGACATGCATTTTTTTCTTTTTTATATATATTTTTGCACTTTACACTCCTTAGTTTCGAAATACTATGTTCATATAATAAGATGTTCAAACACTACTCTTTAACAGTTGATATACTTCGAAACAGATATTGTTAAACTAAAAAAAGGGAAAAATAAAGTAACAGGAGTACTTACTTATCACTGCTGATTTTGACAGTACCTACAAAACGATCTGAAGTGACGTCAATTAAAAAGCGGAATTTTTCTGTTGCTTGCTTTTAATTCCATACAGGAAAAATATTGTACTAGTCTTTAAAGCCTTTTTTATGAAGCTTGTCAATCACTAACGCCGGTTTAACAACGTCTCCAAAACCATTGATCGTGAAGAAATACCTACAGAAAAACTGGAAGGTGATCATAAGAGTATGAAATTTTCCAATCAAAAAGAAAGCGTACGGCGTTTTATTATTCCGCTGCCAGCAAAAGAACTTCACTATTACGGTGGAAAATGTAACCGGGTTTACTTATTACATTAATTTAATGTAAAAAAATTGCATCATATTTACAATGAAGAGTGCGATGCAGATAAATGCCTTAGCATACGATGTTTAGAATAGTATTTCAGTAGCGTTTCGACACTGGATTTTCGTCTTCGGTGACAGATGTCTGCAGCACTTGTATTTTTTTGGAGATTACAAGAGATCTTAGAAGAAAAGGAGAAGACTGGGACAAAGTTAAAAAGCCATAAATTACGCTCTAAGCCGCTTCACGAAATTAGTGAGCAGAGAAATCTATATCCAACTGCTTCGACAATTTTTTTTTTTAATTTATGAAAGTAGTTACTTTTTTTCAGATGAGGCACATAATTTTTTAATGATTAAAAATTTAAAATGTTAATAGAGTAGATTAAATAAAGGTTTCCTAAACTACTTATGCTTTAATTACCCTAACATAAATTTCAAATAACTTAGCGTTTACACTCTGGTGGCAATCAAAACGTAATAATTGCATCGGTGGCAATCGAAACGGCATAAGTGATTTTTTCAAATTTGAATATCTTCCGTTTTATTTGTTATAGAAATTTGGATTTTACGTTATATTAAATAGAGCTCAAAACACCATATGAGTAAATAAAAAACCACCCCAAAATCTCACTGCAAGAATGTCATTAATTTTTTGCTCTTCCTGTAAAATTTGAATTAATGTAATTATTACGTTTTGATCGCCACCTCATTTGTTTGCAGTCAGATTATCTCAAATTTTGTTAGTGTGCACCAATTGTTTTTCTTATTCTCGTTGATTTCATAAACTGATATGTTTTCTTGCATTTCTCTCCTTTCATGATGTAAATGGTGAGATTCCAATGAACATTTTATTCTCCTGTAGAAATGGAAACATTAAGTACTCTTGATTTTGTAGTAAGTACTCGTTAGTCATTGTGCTTTTGGCTCTGCAGGTTTCAGACTGGCTGTATGAGGACGGTGCGGAGGCCGATGCTCAGGCTTACGAAGAGAAACTCTCTCAGTTGAAGCAGGTGACACGGGAACTGTATATGCGTGTGCGTGAGCACCAAGAGCGGCCGGGAGCACTTGCAGCCCTCGCCGAGATGATCGACATGAGTGAGCGTTTCTTGGTTGGTGCGCGCAATGGCTCCGCAGAGATTTTCACTGCCGTGGAACTGGATACACTAGAGAAAGCCATTACAGATACAAAGGTAAGCTCAGTGCACACAAGATTTAAGGACTCGATTGTATTCTAGAGATGATTGCAGATTAAAATTCATAACTAACGGGAACTTTACTTGATCTTTTAACAGGGAAGCTTGATAGGGCCTCTGTTGTTTCTCTTATACATTAATGATTTGTGCGACATAATAAGGGGGATGAAATGATTATTTGCCGATGATGCTATTATTTATTGTGAAATCACAACCCAGGATGACTGCACTTTGTTACAAGACGATATTATGAAAATAATTATGTGGTGTAAAGATTGGCAGTTAGAGTTAAATGCTAAAAGGTGCCAAATCATGCGTGTAAGTAAAAAGGTGACACTATTTAGCTCTGAATATACAATTAATGGTATTGTCCTTAGAACGGTAGATTCCGCTAAATACCTAGGGGTAACAATTCGTAATAATTTGTCGTGGAATGAGCATATTGAGAATGTAATTGGGAAAGCAAATCGTATTCTTCGATTTCTAGATAATTTAAAACAATGCACTCTGTAAGTTAAATCGATTGCATACAAGTCACTAGTGTGGCCTCACTTATAATATTGTTGCTCTGTATGGGGTCCCCATCAGAAGGGATTAGTTGAGGCATTAGAGATGGTCCAAAGAAGAGCCGCCCGATTCATGACAGGTATATACGAGGGCTGTCTAAAAAGTATCCGACCTTTGGCCAGAAAAAATATTTCGAATGCCTGACGGAGTTAGGACCCTAATCCCCTTCAAAGTAGGCCACTTGTGCTTGCACACACTTAGCCCACCGATCCTTCCACTGCTGGAAACACCTCTGGAAGTCTTCTTTAAATGGTGTTCAGCTCCGTTGTCGCGTTCCGCATTATCTCTTCTCTACTCGCAAAACGGGTTCCTTTCAGTGGCATCTTCAATTTTGGAAACAACCAGAAGCCGCAAGGAGCCAGATCTGGAGAGTAGGGAGGTTGGCGAATGGTTGTAATTCCATGTTTGGCTAAGAAAGTGTTGATCAGTTGGGATGAATGTGCAGGGGCGTTGTCA
Source organism: Vandiemenella viatica (assembly GCA_031002005.1). Lineage (NCBI taxonomy): Eukaryota > Metazoa > Arthropoda > Insecta > Orthoptera > Morabidae > Vandiemenella > Vandiemenella viatica. The sequence goes on from CM061918.1 coordinate 123,012,723, forward strand.
TGATGCAAGCGCCAGTTGTTCGCCTTCCACATGTCTGGTCTTTTGCGCCGAACTGTGTCACAGAGTCACCGGAGAACATCTTGATAGTACTCCTTTGTCACCGTTTGTCCTCCTGGTGCGTATTCGTGATGCACAATTCCTCGGACATCAAAGAAAAAAGTCAGCATAACCTTGATTTTGCTTCGCACCTGCCGTGCTTTCTTCGGCCTCGGAGAATCGGAATGCTTCCATTGCGACGACTGTCTTTTTGTTTCTTGGTCGTACCGGTACACCCATGACTCATCTCCAGTTATCACGGTGTTCAGAAATCCAGGATCAGTGTTGGCGGTGTCCAGGAGTTCCTGTGCAACGTCAAAACGGAGGTCTTTTTGTTCCGGCGACAACAACTTGGGTACGAATTTCGCAGCCACTCTGTTCATGTTCAAATCTTCACGCAAAATTGCATGTGCAGAATCTTTACTCACTCCAATCTCTTCTGCAATCTCCCACACTGTCAAACGACGATCTGCCATCACCAAATTTCGCACCCTCTCAACATTAGCTGCACTCCGAGCAGTTTGGGGCCTGCCACAACGCTGCTCACTCTCCACTGATGTGCGGCCATCTTTGAATCAGTTGAACCCCTCCTTAATTTGTGTTACATCCATCGCATCTTCTCCAAACACCTGCTGAATCTTATGAATTGTTTGGCTTTGAGAATCATCAAGCTTTTGACAGAATTTGATGCAGTATCTTTGCTCAATTCGTTCAGTCATCTTGCGAGACAACGAAATCCAATGACCACTACGAAGAGCACCTTACTTGATGACCATCAGCCAGCGACTGGCACAAGCGAACGAGGTGAAAACATTCAAGCATGCGCAGTAAGGTTACTCCTTCCACCGTGCAATGTGGCGCCGCCTTAGAATCACTACTTTACGCGGGAAAAATTACGGCCGGATACTTTTTAGACAGGCCTCGTATAGTTGGAGGGAAAGCGTAAGTGCAATGTTGAAGGAGTTAGGTTGGGAAGGCCTGGAGCACCGAGGGCGTTGCTCTCGACAGAAGCTAATTGAAAAATTCTCGACTGACTTGTTTCGGAATGACAGTAAACAAATATTGCTATCAGCAACATTCATATCTCGGAATCACTGCGAAAATAAGATAAATCAGGGCCAGAACTGATTCATTTCTGTACTCATTTTGTCCACGAGCGATTAGGGAATGGAATAGAAAGGATTTACCGGGCGAGTAAACATAAAATCTGACAGGAGTAGCTTTCGATAAAGTAGTCCGGTCATCCTGATCTGGGTTTTCCATGGTTTCTCCAGATTACTCCAGGCAAATGCTGGGATGGTTCCTCACAATAGCCCATGGGCGCCTCCTGCCATATCCCGTATATCCCTTCCAAACCATTACCTTTACTGATAGGTGCAATGCAACCTCTGCCACACACTTTTAGTGAATCCCGGAGTTATAGTTGTATTAATAGTAACTGTTTCTTCACCATCCAGAAAGTAGTACAGAACTGTCTTTTCAAACAATTATATCTAAATGAAACTAATTGACCTGTGAAGAAATGTACTTCGATGCATTATCATCAATTGAAATTTGGGTTAAACTTTTTTTCCCCCTACTGCTGACATGCTGTTCCTGTCTCCTTTTTTGTTAGTTTTCATGTTGACCTATGTGTATTTTTAAATGTTGCTGTGGAAGTTGAAATGTTGTTCCTAACATTCTAACTGCTGCACGAAAACGAAAGAATGTGTAATGTAGCCATCAGATTGGCACCCTTCTGCAGTGTCATTATGGCCCTATTATATGGGCTGGAAGTATTTTATTGTACTCAGAAATGGAAGTTCCTGATCACATTCTGTTTCTCCTCCCCCCCCCCCCCCCTACTGTCATGTTTCTTGGCTGGTTTAAGGTAATCCTCCATCTCTTCCTATCTTCAGCTAACAGATATCCTCAGTTATCTACTTCAAATGTTTTTCTAATCTTAGTCTATATTTCTTTCCTTAAACTGTTCCTCTGCTAGAAAGTTAACCAGTCCCATGGGACTCACCATCCTGCCTCTCCTTTCTGCGAGACACTTCCACAAGCTTCTTTTCTTGCACATCTGCACATGTTCACTTAATTTTCAGCATCCTTCTGTAGCATATTTCAAAAGCTTCAATTTTCTTGCCAGAATTCATAAAGTTCATGCTCCACACGGTTTTATATTTTTCTTAGTTCTAGGTAAATATTTGAAATTCATTGTAGAAGGCTAGTGCTATTCTACTTCTAAAATGATTCTTGCTTCGGCCATGAGTTGTAATTTTATTTCCTAAATAATAGAATTTACGCACACTTCTATTACATCTGATTGTATTTTTATATGCACTCTTGTCATTGGTATAATTTCTGCTCTCCTTCGGATTATATTTAGTACAGTTTTCTTTCCCAGTATTTTGTTCACACGTTAGTAATTTGTCAATGTACTCATTGCATCCTGCTATTAGGACAATGTCATCAGCAAAGTCTCCTTGTAGACTTAGGTGAAATTCAAATATTTCTTCCTCTACCACCACCACAATGTGTTCTACCCTAAGGTAGGTTTTCATATGGTTGCTCTCCCATGTTATCCTGTCTTCTTCCCTCTTCATGGCCACGTAGTTTCAGTTTCCCTAATTTCTCTTGATTTTATCTATAATCTTGTACCTCCTTCCTCTCTGCACTGCGACTAGCATAAAGCATAATTATGAATAGTTGTCTCAACTCATTCAACAGGCCAGAGAAAGGCACCATATCTTACCACAGATTATGACAAGCTATTGCAAAATCACAAAGCATTGAGAAAAGACCGTTTTGGTTTAAACTCTGCAGTGGTTAGGAGTCATAAATTTATTTGAACATCCTAATAAGCACCATTTGTTTGTTGTTAGAGCCTCTGATATTTGCTTTTTTATATCATGAAAAGAAATAGAAGCATTTTTAGTTTTCTTTCTACATTTTGTGTTAAGTTTATATAAATTTATTGTATGTTTGAAATATGGTAGTTCTGTTGTCAGTCACTTGCTATGTTTGTAGGCATGGAAGACAAAAATGGAGGAGGAACAATCACAACAGAAACTGTCAGAGATGCCTAAGCTAACAATAAAGTCAATATCGGAAAAAATGAACCTTTTGGATCGTGAGGTGAGCATTAGTGGTATTATTGCCCTAGCTGATTTTATAGTTGTTAATGTTGCTGATGTAATTTATTTCAAATTTTCAGGTCAAGTATCTGATAAATAAGGCCAAAATATGGAAACCAAAGAAGAAGGATGAACCCAAAGAAAAAGGTATGCCTTGCTCTCAGACATAATTCAAATAAATTTGAGTAACAAACATTTTGGTTTCTACTTCTTGATTAAATGGTATTTATACATTTAAAGTCTTTAAAGATATTATTCATAATTACTATTTGCTGTTTTAGACCAGAAGCAGTTTGCTTGCATTATGAGCATTCCCATCGTTATTTTCCATGGAAGACGTACTTACACATACAGATTTAAATCTCTGATAAAGAGTAGACCAAAGACTTAAAAAATAAAGAATATGCAGTTATTCTAATGGATATAATACATGCCAGCATAGAAGAATTTGAAATCCAGTACGGGCATTTGTTTTCTGGACAAAGTTATTTGTCGATACAATAATTTATTGTAAACTGCGGAACGTATGAAAAATATAATACCTTATTGAGCGAAAAATTGAATAACACTAGAAAATTAAAGTTTTGAAATTCAGTAAAATCCTATTTGGTAGCCTCTTATGAAACGAATATGTTTTGGAAATTACGGGTGAGGTAGGAAGTTTGCAGAAGAGTCTTATCAACTCAATCATCCCTAGCAATGCTGGGTACTATGCTAGCTTTGGATAGGTAAAATAGGGTATGTTACATTTTGATGTAAAGTTTTAAAGCTGAGAAATTAAAGGTAACAGTTTCCACAAATATTTTTGTTGAACATGATTCATACATTGTATTAGTTTCTTTGCCGTAATAACATTGTGTTAACTGTTACATAATCGGTTTAAGAGGGAGGTTGTACTTTAACACCTTGCTTAAGTGAGATTACTGCCAATATCCAAAATTTATTGATAATTCATCTGCGAATCAACAGCACAAATCTCAAATTCCACGTGGACAAAGTAGTGGGTACAGCTAGTTGAATAATATAACAACACCATACTGAAACTAACCAAAACAAAATCAAGAGCCACTGGAATCCTGGATATAAAATTTTGCATTGTTCAACACTTTATCTGCATCACCTGCTAGGAAGTACTATCCTTTAGTTTGGTCTGTTTCCTCTGATTCTTCTTTCAATATCTGTATTTTTGGGGCTAAAAGTGATAAAATAGCACTGGTCAAGCTAGTTGTACCGAGTTTTTATGGATCTGCTTATATTTGATTAACCAGATTTCAAATTGCTTAGTTGCAGTTTCTGCATAGTGATTTTGTCTTGTGTGCATTGTGACAATTCAAGTAGTGTGTTCGTAATTTAACCAGTACTTTAAGATTTTATTTGAGCACATATTCAATATTGCTTTTGATTAGTACTGCCTTCAAGAGAAGTGCTAGATATTTTTCTTTAAAATATGAATCTCTTTCCCACTCATCGTCATTGCTGCTGAGAATAAGACGCATGTGGGGAACCATTATTACTGCCTTCCGCATGATCCCCCCCCCCCTTTTCTACCGTCCAAATAGTTTCAAACTTCTCATGCCATTGACGGATGCACAGTTTAAAAAGCCTCGTTTGCATTTTATACTCCATTGTATATTGCAGAATTGTTGAAATTGATGACTGCAGGTTCACTTCTGTGGTATGTTTATTGATTCATTTTGTGGGCAATTTCCCTCAAATCTTGGTTTTTGAAGAAATTTCAGAACCTCTGAAATTTCTATTTGGAGTGAAAGTAACATAGATTTGAAAAATATTTTTAGGTGGGAATTTTTAAATTGAGAGCGTTGGTTCTTTCTCTGAGAAACATTTTTCATCGTTTCATCCAAACTGATTACTTTTTTTAAATATGTGAAACAAAACAATTTCACATTACATTTAAACTTTGTGGTAGGTATTTTGCCTTCTTAATATATTTTTCCATAGATAATATAAAAATTTTGTCAATCTTAAATTTACTCTGCTGTATGTAATATAATACAAAATTGTTAAAATTTGAGAGTAACATATGGCTAACCTTTCTTCTTAAGATAACAGAACTGCTCTGTTCTATAATGAGTAGTAGCACTTTTCTCTATCATCAGCGTCACTACTTTTTCCCAACAGAAGGTGGTGGAGAGGGTAAGAACACCACATCAGGCAGTGAAGAGGCTGCTAAGGACAAGGAACAGGTGGAGCAACCTGAACCAGTGACAGGAACCCCAACAGAAGAACCAGAACTGTCTTCGCCGTCGCCCTCAGTGGACGGGGCATCGGAGGTCCCACTACCCGCGGATGCCGAACAGCGTCCTGATGTTGCTGAAGGTGAGCCAAGATATTAGACAGCTCCCACCTAATTTGAGATAGTGGGCAAAAACCCAAAATGCTAGACAAGGAATGTTCATTGCAAGTTGGTTGTACACAATGAGCCTTGCCTCTTGAAACAGTTTTGTTTGTTAGTTTTTTCCATAATGCTTCTGCTAGAATTTTCAGACAGTTGAGCACTTTTTCTTTCAAAGTGCGCTCTTTTAATTTGGTGCCATTATTTTCTATAGCCCTTTCAAATGGTCTCACTACTGTGGAAGGAAATTCATGGATTAGAATAATAAATTAGATATCTACACTGAACAATCACTATTTAAACTGTGTCATCGTGGCAGGATTTGTTTGTTCCAACTTGTATCCTCTTTTCTTCCTTCATTATACTCAACTGAGGAGTGTGAATGAACTTATTTAGCAGATGTGTTTTTTGTCTATTCCCAATATCTCTTCATCCTCTTGCTGAGCTTTTCCCTATGTTCTTCCATCCAGGTGTTCCTCCTTCAAATATACTGGTTGTTGGCAAATTTGTGGTTATTGGTCATGCCTTCTGTCCCGTATAACATCTGTTATTCCAATTTCCTGAAGATCCTTTTCGGGCAGTTGTTTTTTATTTTCATTGAAATGGCCAGTTTTAGAATTCTTTTGGTTAGTCTGTTGTTACTAATTCTGATAATATAGACATAGAATTTAATTCGTCTTTTCCTGAATGTATCCGATATTTTTTCCAAATACTGATATAGTTAGTGTGATTTCCTTTTCATCCAAATTTCTCCGGTACAAACTGGGCCAAAGATTTTCCTTAAAATTTTCCTTTCTCGCTTTTCAATATCTTTAATCAATGATCTGACCCAATAATCAGTTTCTGATGCATATAATGAATGCCTCTGGTTTGATTACAGTGTCATAATTTGGCATTTCGGGATATTGCCTTTTTGTTATATCTATTCCAGACGATTCTGTAGGCTTTTTGTAATTTAGTTATTCTCTCCTTGTTTGCTTCACAGTTTAGTCTATCAGGTTGAATAATTTCTCCTAAATATCTGAATTTAGTAACTTGAGAGATACTGCCAAATCACGTATTCGAGGGTATTGCGAAGATCCTTCCATACAGTTGGTTTTAGCATATGAGATTTGGCAACCACATTTAGCTGATATTTCGTCCAGTTTTTCAAGAGCATAGATTGCCTTTTGTCAGTTGTTGGAGAGAATTGCAAGGTCATCTGCAAAGGCCAAACACTACAGATGAAGTTTATTTCTGAGTAGCCTGCCAATGGTTATTCCTATTATTCCTTTCTCCCAGGCTTTGATTACTTTGTCCAGAGCAAGATTGAACAAAAGGAGTGATAGTCCATCTCCTTGTCGAACTCTTGTCCTGATTTTAAAAGGTTCAGATGCCTCACCTAAGAACCTAACTTTTGGATTATTATTATTATTTAAATGGGTAAAAATATACATATAATCTGTGTTGTTATATTAGATGCGTGTAAAGGAAATCAAATGTAATCCTTATTTTTCATTGTACTCTGAATACTCCTTAAAAATTAGGATGTCTCCCTGTTCTGTAATGAAGAGGCAGCTGTAGTGTTAGGTCCAGGTGTAGTCACCCCCTGAAAATTTTATTTGGTTATCTTGTATTTAAAAAAAAGGAAGGCTAGGAAAAATTGGTGGCCACGCATAAAAGCAAATACACTACAAAATGGGAAGGATCATAAACCAAGCTAAAGTTAAATTGAAGGCAAATTTAGAGTGACGAACTATATTGAAGGCAAAACTGAACACTCAAGAAAGGTTTACAACAAAGACCAAAGATTTCAGAGACAAACTAACTGGATTGGAGAAAAAACTGAAGGCAATCGTGCGCCTTACCTGCAATAAGCGATTACACGATTACTGTTGTGGAGCAGGATCATCATGGTGCATACATTGGTTCTGTGTTAATTCAGAACATCACCTTGACAGTGAGTGCGTCGCACCATAAGGGCTTGAGCCAATGAGCTTGATGTAATACTATATTTCTCCTACCATTAACTTATAGACATACTGGTGGGGCCAAAGCCTAACGTCAGTACAGAACTTTCCACTGCTTATACCACTGAATCGTAACTATAGCGTCCCATGCTATGCGAAATCTGAGCTCCATCCGTTGGTCTGATCCTACATCTGAAGCGAACTTACAAGTCGTGATGTCTAAAGATAAAATTTATACATCGATTTTCAAAGTTCCGTTACACTGCTTATGATGAAAACACAGTTTAAAATATTTTGGTTTAAACCTTAGTCATCTGTATGTAGGATGATACCGACTTCACTGTCAACGCATCCTTAAGCCCCAATTACAACAACATGTATGTGGTATTGGGTCATTTGCACACACCACGGCCTGCTCATATGAGTCATACGGTAGGCCATGGTGTGTACCGAAATATTGTAAAATGTGTTTGTGTTTTCATCTGGCACTCTTGCCTTCATCAGTAGAGTGGTGACAAGTTATCTTCCTTATTTTGGTTGCCTGACAGTACTTTCATTGTCACTATTATCCAATTACATTATCTGCCAGTACAGTATTGTCCATCAACCTGATAACTAGGGCTGTAGAAACTGATGTGGCATCGCTTAGTCACAGTAACGTCAACAAAGATCGAACCTACTTGATCCACACATAGCTCTTTCTTTTATGGTTTTTCTATGTATTTTTTATTCTTAATTTAGTATAGGAAGGGGAAGTATATTTACAAAATGTTGTAATTTTAAAATGGCCAAAAGCCAATGTTCATCACATATTGCAGATAAAGGCAGGAGGCCAGTAGTAAACACACACACACAATATTTTAGTAAAAAATTGTAAAGTGTATTGATTTTTGTGTGTTTGTTGCTACCTTCCTTCCTCAATCCCTATTCTTTCTCATTTTCATTACTCGGACACATTTTTATCCTCAAATGATTTAAATAATTTTTGACAGAATTCTGTTAAGTCTTACACGCATCACTTTCGAGTATCCTTAACTGTAGCAACAAATTGGAAAACTTGTTTCTGCAGATGCTAAATCCACCTGAGCATGATAAATGGGGAATACGGATGGCATCTCTACATTTATTGCTTCTTTATTGATAAACTAATTTTTTACACGTTGAAAAATATGCCTTGGTTGTCGCTTATTCCCAGTAGATTGTACCAGTCTTGTTATTACCACACAGTATTAACTGCTAGCAAAAAACAGCTTCTGCAGCAGGGGCGTAGCTATCGGAGGGCTAGGCGGTGCTGTGAACCAGGGCCCACAAGCTCAGCTGAGGGGTCCCCTAAAGCTCAAGGTTCCCCTACCAGCAAACCTCACAAGACTTGGTACAGCTAAAAAAATAAAAAAAAGTTGCCCATCTGGCCTGAGGGCCCAAAATATTTGTTTGCACTGGGACCCTTGTTCACCTAGCTACGCCACTGTTCTGCAGGTATTATTTGAAACTAGCAACTTAATTCTGAATTGGCAGTGTTTATTGAAATCCCTTGCTGTTGGCAGACCAGCCGTCTTTGCTCACCTCTGCGCTCGTAGTGTGTGTTATCCACGCCCTGTTCGTGCTCACCCCTGCCTGACACGCTGCACAAGCTGTTTGTGTATGTCTCAGTTTTTCATCCTTGGTATTTCTTTAAGTTGCTTCAACATTTCCTCTGTTACTAACTTGGGTTTACCAAAAGAACATTTAACAGCTTCCTCATGGTATGTGTTTTTAACATTGGTGGAAATCTAACAACTAACAAATTTAAATGAGGGTACATCAAGATCTACTGCATGTGACAGTTGGGCTGTATTGCCATATACTGGGCATGATATAGTAATTCAGTACTAGGACTTTTGTACTGGCTACTCTGGTTTCAGTCTTTATAATTCTTTTATCTAGTGGAATGCTGTGGTGGCACCCTGTTTAAACTCAAAACAAGGTGCTAGGTAATATATGACTGACATTTGGCAGCCAACCCTTCCGGAATACTGTGACTAACAATGCCAGTTTCTATTTGCTATGCATTCTGCCTCCATCTAAACTGTAATTGGAGTCTAGTGTGAAAACTAGAACATGGAAACTAAACACTACACTAACACAATAACAAAAATGTGGTATCTCAAAACATAGTTTCAGACCGAGGTAAAGAACAAAGAACCAGCCATAGAGGACTTTATGTGTTTCCCTGAGGGTTTGTATTGTTGTGGTGGTTGTTCCTTTGTCACTTTTTAAAAATGTTGGTTTATACTAGATCGAAAACAAAGGTTCATGTTTAAGAAATAACATTGAAAATAGGATAGGGAAAAATAAATAGATACCCGTCACTTACCACAGATGAAGGCAGGAGGGCGAAACGAACACATAAAAAAACATAAACAAATTGCATAATATTTCGACATGAGTCTTAATCATATTGTGCAATTTGTTTGTTTTTGTGTTTTTACGTGTTCGTCTCACCCTCCTGCCTTCATCTGTTGTAAGTGACAGGTATCTATTTATTTTTACCTATCCTATCTTATTTTCATTGCTTCGTGGCAGTTTCTTTGTTTCCATTATCTAAGAAATAACATTTGTATTTTGCTCTCAAGTTTTTATATAGTACATTTGTTTTATTTCTGCTTGCAACATTTAGCTTTGCTGGAATTTTGTGAGAACAGAAATGATGCATGTGGCTTCAGTTTTTCCTTCCTAAGTAACATGAGGTAATAATGACATAAGTTAATCCTAGTGAATATGTGAGGCTCATAGCGCATGTGGTAGAAAATTTTCAGGTCTCGCCAAGGCTGACCAGAGTGAGGCCATCAGCTGATATGTATGACACCGGCAAAATGGATTCTACATTCCCTCTTTCTATGGAAGATGGTGTAGACTATGCTCTAATTTGTTTGGTCCTTTGATTCAGTGACATAATTTCGATTTGCCATGCATTCAGCCTCCGTCATGGCTGTAACTGCAGTTTAAAATTGAATTCAGACTTGAATGTTCCCTAGCATTCTCATAAAAATGTAAAAATTCCTTGACTCATTGGGACCCATGAAATGGTAATGGTTATTTTATCATGCAACTGAAACTGATTTTTAATCAGTTTGTAGTTTTAATTACAGTTACCGTTTAATCTGTTAAAATGTTGGTAATGAGTAATTTTAAGTTTTTATCCTACAGTTTGCAATCTTTCTTAAAATAATTTCATTCATGGCAGGAGATGTTTGAATTTTTCCAAAATGTGTGATATGCAGTTGCTATAATTATTAGTAATCTCACTGGGTTTGGCAGGGAGTGGGGATGAGATTATTAGCAGATATTAAAGGGAGAGACTAACCATTCCTTAATTATGGTGATAGCACAGAAACAGAAAAAACATTAACACAGCTATCATCTGTAATAACCAGTGATTATGATCTTCCTATTTATGTTAGTAATTATATGGAATTTTTTCATAATTTGATTTGTAACATTGTCTGCTTATTATAATGATACTAAGGAGAAAGGAAGTGGCTTTTAGGTGATATAAATAACAAAGGATAGGGAAAACCTGTCACATACCAAAGTTTAGGGCTGCGACAACACAATATTTCGGTATAGAGCCTAATTCGTGCACCAGAGATTGGGGCATTTGGTTCCAGAGAAGTGCACACACCGAAGGTTATCCCATGGTTCATGACTCATGGGGCAACCTCAAGTTTGTGCACACCTCCAGAACTAAACCGCTCATTCAAAGTGCATGAATAAGGCTCTATACTGAAATGTTGTGTTGTTGTGCTTGTCTTACATGTTGCTCACTCGTTGCAGCCCTCGGCTTTGGTATGTAATTGGTTTTCCCTGTCTGCTTATTATGAATGAATATTGTGTTGTATGAATTGCTAGAAGCCGTGTGCTTACAAACTGTCATCGACCATTACTAGGCAGAAGTCAGTTTTAAGTCTTTAACCAAACATTGTCTAAATTCTTCATTATATAGTAGCCTGGTGGTGATTACTGACAACATAGTACGTTACTGCCACCACTAGAATTCGGGGACTGAAAGTAGGGTACATTAAAATGTTAACAAATTTAGTTTGTGATAATTTAGAAATTTTTATGATTACTGTTTCATAATGCTGACAGTAAATGGTAGACAGGTATAACATATCTCCATAAAAAATATGTTTGTAATGCAAGGAAAGGAAATATACTTGGTAAAGTAATATTGGTTAGGATAGGCAAAGAGCTTAAGTTACCACAGCAAGAAATGACATTAGGAAAACACACACACACAAAAATGTAAACGAAAAAAATATCTTTGTAATGAGATTTCCATTAATTACGTGATGTAAAATAGGTGGAGGAGGGGGGGAAGATTCTGGCAAAATCTCATTTAAAGGGATAGGGATCAATAAAAAAAAAGTTGCATCCACTGTTTATATCATTTTCTCCTCTTTTTGACAGAAAAACTGTAGTACATAGAAGGCATCAGTATTAATGCTTAAATGTTTAGTGGCATGAAGCAAAATACATGAACATATCAAATTTAATTATTTGAAAATTAAAAGTATAAGGTAAATCTCACCAAGGAGGAGTGGGGTCCAAATTTAAGGAAAAAATACCTCACATAATTAATGGAATGTAAGCTCTAAACCAGTGATGGGCTAACTTTTTAAGGGGAGGGCCACATAAAATAAAAAATTATCTCGGCGGGCCGGATTTTTTTTTTTTTTTTTTTTTTTTTTTGTAAATGATAAACTTTATTTTTGATTTTTACATCACACACAACTTATATTATTTGCAACAATGGTAAAAAAACTTAGAAGAAAGTTACAAAAATTGAGAGTAGGAAGGTGCATGTGACAGATGAAACTGTGACTGAGCTTCTAAAAGTTGTTCATAATCTGGTAGAAACTGGGATGAGCTGATTCGCAGTAGTGAAGCTAAATGGTGATCAGTCAATCGGTTTCTAACGCTGTTTCTGCGAAGCTTCCTAGTAGAAAACGCCTGTTCACACAGGTAGGAAGATGCAAACATCGCAATTATCTTCTGAGAGTGAGATTTTAGGTTTGGGAAACTTGATTTTGACAGAGCCTTGTAGAACTTAATTTTTGAAACGTTGAGAAATAGTTGCTTCAATTCAGTATTACATTGCAACTCAATTAGTTCGAGCTGCAATTCTGGTTTACTGTATTCACAATCCAGATTTAATGGCATGCTAAAAATGTCCAGGTCATGTTCGATAACTTTGAAGTCTTGGAATCTTCGTTCAAATTCTTCATGAAGACATTTCAAGCTTTTCTCATTGCTCCTAAGTTTGTCTTCCCTAACTGCAACAGTCTTTAGTCTTGGAAAATGAGTAAAGTCTTTCTTGACTAGTTGTTTGGAGAATAGATTCAATTGCATTTTGAAACCCTTGATATGACTCCAACTATCATGGATTAATTGATTTCTTCCCTGGAGTTTAAGGTTCAATTTATTGATGTGACTGAGAAGATCTGTAAAAAATGCAAAGTCCGAAAGCCATACAATTTCTTTCAAATGTTCACACTCGTCCATTCCTTTTTCTTCCATGAAAGAGATTATTTCGTCTTTTAGAGCCCAAACTCGTTCGAAAACCCGTCATGCACTGAGCCACCTTACTTTAGTGTAGTAGGCCTAAAGTACATCAGAATATTCAGATTGCAATGAGTCAAGAAACTCTCGAAATTGTCTATGGTTGAGTGCTCGAGAACGAATGCTATTAACAAGCTTAACAACAACATCAAGCACATGTTTCATGTCTAGAGCAGATTTACACAGAGCTTCTTGATGTATGACACAATGAAAAAACACAACTTCGTTCCCAGGAAATGATTCGTTAAACATGCCTACAAAACCAGATTTCGTCCCTATCATATTCGATGCTCCATCAGTTGTAATGTTACAAATATTAATCAAAGGTACTTTCAAAGACGTGATAGTTTCTTGAAATTCTTGAAAAATGTCTGATCCTTTTGTCGTTCCCTTTAATGAACGCATGCAAGCTAATTCTTCGCTAACACAAAAGTTATCAATACCTCTTATAAATATCAGTAACTGAGCTATGTCAGTTATGTCCGTACTTTCATCCAACGCAAAAGAACAGAATTTAAACTCCCTTATCTTTTACTCTAGTTGTGAGACAAACTGCTTATCAATTAGTTCAATTCTAGAAGTAATTGTTGTTCGAGACAAACTTACTGTCTCAAAATCCTTTGTTTTGTCAGGACACAAAATGTCACATACTTGGAGCTTACAAGTTTTAACAAATTCGCCGTCAGACAATGCTTTGTTACTTTTTGCAATATTGTATGCTACAACGTAACTAGCATGTGTAGCTAGCTTTTGAGAACAACTTTGTTTCTTAAAAATATTTTGCTGACCTGACAGTTTTTTACGTAGAGCTCCTGCTTTTTGCTTCCGATCTTCTTCGGTCATAGATTCATAAGTGGCGTTGTTATGTTTTGTCATAAAGTGACGTGAGAGGTTGAATTCCTTGAATACGGCTACAGCTTCATTGCAAATGAGGCACACAGGTTTATCCTTAATAGGCGTGAAAAAGTATTTCCAAGTCCACTCAGATTTAAAAACACGACATTCTGAATCAACTTTACGCTTTTTATATGCCATTGTAACGATCAAAAATGTAAAAAAACACTAGCAACAAAGGAAAACTATAGAAACACCAAGCCAGACACACAGCCGCAGCACTGACTACGCGACTGTCCGAACTGCACTGACCTTGAGAACAGACTAAACGACAATGGTACCGCCCGAGTCGTTCCGAACTTAGCCGAGCAACACGCGCATTGTACTCCACGCCATGCTACTGATCTACAGACATATACTACGTCACTACGCAAACTCAGTTAATATTAGACGCGATAATACCGTACTGAAAACGCAATAAGAAGGAAACATTCTATTCTAGCTACGCAGAAAATACATGTCCTATGTGTAATTGTAGGGGTTATTCGAAACCATGTCGCGGGCCGGATTGACTAGCCCGAAGGGCCGGACTTGGCCCGCGGGCCGTACTTTCCCCATCACTGCTCTAAACATATGTACACCATACATAAGAGAAAAAAATATCTTTTTGGCATTTCTTTACTTCTATGAAACACCCCTAGAATATAACTTTACTTAAGTTCTGAAGCAACGAAACTTGCGAATTTAAAGTCTGAAAACTATTTTATATACAAGTTATAGGTCTGTTACAGCAATAGGGCTTCGGGTAAGGAACTCTACATTACTACATAACTGGACACTATTTGCCACTATATACTGGATAAAAATTGATCAGGTATTGGTAATTTTGTTTGTTATAATGATAAAGCCCCCTCATTGTGTTAAAATATGCATTTATAGTAATTTACTGTTATCTTTGTGTCAGGTGTAAGGTGTGTAAGCTAATTTCCGATTTGTTTCACAGGCAAAGAAGAGGAAGCAAGCCACTCTGAGCTGTAACGTCTTTAATGTGCCTGCTTGTGGCATTTACCATTTATCGAACTGTATGCATGCAAGTGTGTGCTCTGTTGAGGGAACGCACAAACTGAACTCTCTGTGTGTTCTATGTACATTTCCAGCCTTTCCTATTCTTGTCTCTGTAATTTATTTAACTATTTGTTTAGGTTAATAAAGAACAAACTAGTTTTGTTTAAGGCAGAGTATGATGAGTAATGAAGTGTATTCGTGTGTTGGACTTTCGAAACGGTGATTTTTAATAATATTTAAAGTTCCCAGAATGAATTCTTGAGAACATTATTTTATGTTAGAAAATTAAATGAAGACAAGAAGTTGATGACGTATAATGGTGAGATACTTGGAGGGCATAAGTTATATTTTCTGTCTTCAGATATCAGTTCATCAATAGTCGTGGAAAATGTGATATTCACTGAATGAGATTTGGAAGCAATCAGACATCCTTCACTTATCGCCAACTTACAGTATAGTAATCTAAATGATTTGTTCCTTTTTGTATAATTGTTCTATTTATATCTCCTTTTTCTCCATTATAGAGTTGTTGGTTGACAAACAATGTGAAAGTGTATTGTGTTGTATAGTAATGGTTATATTTTTATTTTGATGTGTGCGAAAACAAAATGTTAACTTCTGAATTACACGGTGGTTATATTCTGTGCATGTTCTATTCAGTGTAATAGAGATGGTTTAAATGTTTATGAAAAACAAAATAGTGTTGTTACTGAGTTGCAGATTTCTACCTTCAATCAAAATTCTGTTTGATCTGTGAACTTTTTGTTACTACTGTAAAAGTGTATAACTCACTCTGTACACCCAAGTTCCGTGCTGCCATTTACATGAGTTGCAGCCATCCATTAAAATCGATGTTTAAATAATTGGTGATTGTAACAGTCTTAAAAGTGTGTGTGGACTAGTTTGCTTTAAATGTGAAAAGAGAAGAAAGTTATACTGGGAATTATCAAAATCCACTTACTATTAAGATAGTGTCTTTCCACCCATCCCTGTACACAAGCACTGTATTTCCATGCCTTAATTTAATACAGTTTGCACCTTTTTTTAATCTGTTCCGTACTATGATTGGTCCAAAAGTTTTCTAATAAGAATAAAAACGAACACAGTTTACAACATTTCAGTAAAGTGTGTTGGTATTTGCTTGTCCCGGCGGAGTGAAAGATTTTCTTGCCCCCCGCACTTCCTTATTTTCATTACCACTATTATCCTATTATTTTACTGACATTATACAAGGTCTGGTGACTGTTGTATGACACCAGTTGTCAGTTGATCTCAGTATTTTCTGTTCTTTGCTAAGATTTTTAATATGAAATTGGATGTGCAAATTTTACAATAATCTGCAAGTCATTTTCTTTATTTGAAGTTCCCATTTTTTGTTTGATACTATGCCATACATAATTCACAGAACCAGATGGGAATTTCAGATCTGAACAGGGCACTATTTTAATCCTCCATTCCAATGAATCACTGTTTCTGCTGTAGGATATGTGATTTGTGTGGTGTTTTGATTAATAGTAATGTAAAATATCTGCATTTTATTGTGTGTTCAGAATGATCACTGAGGAAATTTAGTTGTCACTCTTTTTGTAGCCAAGGAAACTACTAGGCATTGTCAGAATGGAAATAGATGTAGCTAAAACAGATCAAAATATTTGTTTTGGGTGCTGTACTGTACACAAATTTAAATGTATTTCTTTGTGAAACTATTTCCAGGATACTATGACCAAGTCAAACTTTGGTAGGTAAAATTTGTATTTTTGTTTAACAGTAAAACGAGAAAAAAAATAAAGTGGAATGATGTTGAAGACTTTTCAAATTTTTTGCTAACACATATACCTTTTTAAGGATTGATTGAATTCAATGCTATGTCAAATCTTGCACTTCAGAATGTGTTCACTTTTCTGCGAGTGTATAGTGTGTAACACCCTTCTCGGCGTACCGACCAATATTTTTTTTAATGCCTATTTGGCATCATGGGAGGTCAGCCCCATTTTATACAATATATTATTCAGGCCCTTCTCTTACAAAATATATTTAAAATAAAATACCAGCACTTTGCTATTTTAAATGCCTTGGTATATTTATTCAAAATTAATTTACAAGCCAACTTCACAGCTATCTCAACAATTCTAACACACACAGAGATTCTATAATCTTCTTATTGAATCCAACGATATTATTGTATATATATTACGTTATTATAACACTACTGTCTGTGGAAGGCTGTTTAGAATTTAACATTTACATATCTTTTTTTTTACAGATTATTTATAATGAAAAGATTAATACACACACACACAAAAATAATCAATTTAGGAATTATTATAACACATATGTTATAAGTGACACACGCTTCCTAGGTCTATGGGTTTCATGGTGTGCTGTTACTGGTGTTAAAGCTAAAATCAAGTAGCACATTTACAAAAAAAATTCATATAGCCTATTGTAAAATCACAGAGTGATTGTATGAGTTTCGATATATGTGATATATGCAGGATCGAGAGTTGCGATATGGAATATCGCAGCAGAGAGAGAGTTGTTGGATAGTAGCGGGAAGACGTTAAAAGGTTTTGGCCCGCTTGGTTATATTATTGACTCCCCCATGTGCTAATTAACGATATATTGGTCGGAAGGAACATTAGAAAGAATGATGAACAGTTTTAGTAGTGATGTGAACAGTTTTAGTGCAGTGCAAGAATAATCAAGGACGGTGGACAGCAAATACGAGTGCCGTAGTAGAATCGCCAGTAGTTACTGGAGACGTAGTCAGTTTCACCACTTATTTGGACTTGCAGTCTAAGGATTATTGAAATCTGATTAAGCATTATAGATATCTGGTGGTTTGCAGTGGCTAATTGTACCTGTGTGAACTTGAGTTTAATAAACAGTAAACCGAATCCATGAGATTTTGTTTAATTTGTGTAGCTGTGGTTACGGGTAGTAGTCATAAGTAATTAATCTCAGGTGATTACCCTTCATATTTGGGGTTAAAATATAGATACGTGGTGGCCGGTCAGACCTAATCTGTAGTAGTTTGAAGAGTATCAGTAAATCCACCAGTGTAAAATATAAACTAAAAATAACCCCATACCGATGTAGGAATGTTACACTATGTTGTATTGTAAACTCAAGAAATAGAGAGAGCGTTACTTTACATCCATTTCTTGTTCCCCCCCAAACCAAGAGCCCATGTTGTGACATTAGAGTTGAAATAAATGTGGCATATGTTTGTTTGGCTGCCAATTGACAGAGCTTATCATGGTTTGACCCAACCCAATAATGCTATGAAGTGAATGGCATGTACAATTCAATGTGAATCAATGAAAATCTTTGATTCAGGTGAAAGTCTGCTTAAGGTGCGTCCATTAATTACATGAGGGAAAAAGGGGGGGGGGGTCAACAGAAATCTCTCGTGAAGTTTTGAAATTATTGAAGGATGGTAGAGTTAAAAAGAAAAAAAAGTCTACAAATGACGCGAATCTTGAGTTTATGGGGGGTATAGGGTCTAGAAATGACGCGGAAACAGACCTTAGGGGGGTATAACTGCCCCTGGTAGCACGAGAGCTAAAAAAAATGTATCAAAAAAACTATGTGGTCGATAAGCAGGAGGGGGTCCTCCGTTATAATCTTGCGTCATTTTGGAGTGAGGGGGGGGGGCAACCAGATCTCACCATAAAGGGGGTTCCAGAATTCCAGGAAAACACCTTACGTAACTAATGGTTGCCCCCCCCCTTAAAGACTCAAAATAATAATAATAATAATGGCCAAGACCAGGAATTGAATTAGCAACCTTTGTATTTCCTATTGAGAATCTTCACACATTGAATCATCAGCCTGCTTAGCAGTAGTATAATGGAGTACAAGTTGCTCTATCAAAATTCAGATTCGATACAGCGGAGAATCTTCCCGCAAAGCTCCCAGTGGTTGCACACTCTCTCACTAGTTTTCAAGTTGGTGCCTATATATGTTGAGTTGGTAAAGTGGCAAGTTTAAGGTGTTTGTCACATCTTCATTCTGGTGTGAAGAACATGAAAGTAAATTCTGTCTACACCTAATGCTTTGTTTGGGCGGCAGCTCTATGTAGGAGAGAGAAACCCAAGGGTGTATCCAGGATCAGAACTAGAGAGGGGGGGAGGGGGGGGCAACTCGTATTATTTTCTAGGAAGTGGGATGGTGGACTGAAAAATGAAGATTTCTTACAAAATTAAACTCAAACCTATTGAAATTATTTTTATTATTGATTAACATAGTAATCCAACCACTTAATCCAAGGACCTACTATGGTAGTTAATTAAGATCGTAAAACAGTTATAGTTTACATAAAAATCATAAAAAATCTCAGATTCTCAGAAAAATTTTCAACTAGGTACTTTATTTGTCAATATCTCACGGTGTACTTTCACGAAATTTTGATGCACACTCATCAGGTACTATCCAGTCAATCTTCCCTGCCCCATAGAACTTCTGAGCTAGTTCTTCACTTGTCGAAGCTTACTGAAGGCAACTTGACTTTTCTTCTAGGGGAGAGGCAGCAGCCCCTCGCTGGCTATGCTCATGGAAAAACCCATGACGCTCTACTAATAGAACACTCAGGAAAGTCTGTTGAATGAATTTTAGGACCATCTCGTATACTTGGTCTGGCACCAATACTTTGGCTGTTAAACATTCAGTATTATTATTGGAAAAACTGTATTGATGACACTAGTCAACCCCTCTAGCTTTTGGACTGCTGTTAGCAGTCTGTTAAAGCTTTTATTACCTACACTTGCAATAAAACTGTATCCAGAAGAGTCTGGACATTTGATATTTAAAAAAATGTGTTTTAGGTACTATTAATAAGTAACGGAGAAGAATCTATTTTTCAAATTTGTCTGCGATTCAATGGAACAGAATTCACACTAAAACTAATTGTCTAATTTTGGCTTTTTTTTTAATGGCCTTATTCTTGTATGTTTAATTTTGATATTTCAAAAACATTAGAACTAAAGTGTCAGTTTTTTGTTGACTGCTATTCATGAAAAAACTACTTATTGGATATTAAGGGTTTCTTTTAATGAACAGTTCATAGTCTTACAAGTAGGGCATGTTTCATTTTGATGTGATATCATGGATAACTGACAAGTTGACGGTAGTTGTTTGTTAAACACAAGTCATGATGTGATTTCGAAAAACATTTTTTTAATTAAAGAAGTCTGTTTTCCATTGAAATCAATTCACACAAAAACTACTGATCAGATCAGTGACGTAATTATACCTTTGAGGCTCATGTCAAATTCATCGGATGGGGCCTCGGACAGTACGAGGTGAGGGAAGGTATTGCCCCGGGTGGTAGGCACTCTTGGGCTTCAAACCAGAGGCTCTTGGCATTTTGCCCGCTCTGCCAACCTGCTATTTCACTGGGTCGGATAACTATTGGGGTTTTGATTAATTTACAGCCTGTGGTGACACCGATAAAATAGTGTTTTTCATACTGATGTCAACTAGGAAAACATATTTACCAAATGAGTTATCCATTTGGTTGAACGTGTGTCACAAAAAACTGCTGTTCATATTTTGATCAAGTTTAGATTAACACACAGCTCATGGTCGCACATGTTTCTTTTTGATGTGACATCGAGAAATTTAGGCTAATCGTGAGCTGAATGCGAGTCGTGCCAAATACTGGTAGGATTTGGCTGGAGTTTCGATTTTTACAGTTATTGGCAATATGGGCAAAACAAGGTATATTTCATTTTAATATGATATAAGAAAAACTGAGAAATCTACCAAATTATTATTTTTGGCGGAAGCAATTTTTTTAAAAAAAAAAATATACTGCATGAGTTTTGATGGAGTTTAGAATGCTTGGTGAT
Organism: Vandiemenella viatica; assembly: GCA_031002005.1. NCBI lineage: Eukaryota > Metazoa > Arthropoda > Insecta > Orthoptera > Morabidae > Vandiemenella > Vandiemenella viatica. Next base: position 123,033,532 of record CM061918.1, read on the forward strand.
GTGGGAATATAGAGTACATTTCATTTTTTGTGTGATTAATGAGAAATGCTATTTACACAAAAAATTACTTGAATTTTGACTGTTTCCATTAATGTACAGCCCTTGTTCCTGCAGGTAAAATAGGGCGTTTGATTTGGATTTGATGTGAAAAATGTGTAATTTATAATTTTTTGTTAATGATGAGTTACACAAAAAGTATTTTCTGGTTTTGATGGAGTTTCAATTATGTATACCTTGTCCTCCCGTGGCTAAAATATTTCATTTTGAAGTGATGTCTTAAAGCTAATATTTCTCCGTGAAATTGATTTACAGTGTGAGGGTACTTTTAGCCAAGCCTAGTTGTGTTCTGCTAGTTGATGAACTGACCTGAAGGAATTGTAGCTCTGCCAGGGGGCCCTCAAGCGCAGTTTAGAGAGCCCACGAGCCTTCACGGCAAACTGACTTTTTAAAAAAAAAAAAAAAAAAAAAAAAAAAAGCTCTACCGTCGTCTACGGAGCCCCTGAGAACACAGGAGCCCCTCACTAAGGGTCCTCGCTGCTCAGGGGGGCCCCAACCACTGCTCAGGGGCCCCTAAAGAACAATTCAAGGGCCCCCATCCTCAGTTCAGGGGGCCCCTACAAGCACACAAAGCAAAAAAAAAGGTCGCCCGTCTGGCCTGAGGGCCCAAAATAAATTTTTTGCACTGGAGCCCTTGTTGACCTAGCTACGCCACTGAGCTCGGCTGGAAATAACCCAGTACCGGATTAACCACGTAGCAGGAGGTAGCAAATACTACGGGCCTCCTGCCTCCCGCACCTAGGCTAGATGGGCGTTCTTTGGGGCTAAGTTCCGACATCACTGTGGATTGCGGCCACAGACCTAGGGTTAGAAATGGATTGAAGTTCTAACTATGCGAAGAAAGGCGAGACTTGCAATGGAACCAATTTATTTGCCTCGAAGACCGAGTAATACGGTTGATCACGTGCCGAAAAGTCGATTCCAACCGTCGCCAAATTATCTAAACCGCAATACGGTAGTTAGCTATTCTAGTCGGCACTCGAAGAACCATTAACTGTAGGTAGATGGTCGCCCGTTTGAAAGGCGAATGGGAGGGTGGCCGGACCCCAACTTAATTGTAACGACTGTACTGCACCTGCCACGCTCAGCATGTCAATGATCGGCGATTGCCAATAGGTAAGTTTAAGGTCGGGCCACACTAGACCGCGCCGCACCGTCACTTTTCTAATTGTCGCTCACTCGATTGAAGTGAGTTCAAACGACACAGCGTGTCGGCCGACACTCGGCCGTGTGTTGCCCCGGATAAATTTGGTTTATATTTTGACGGTGCGGCCCGGTGTTGGGCTGGTCGATACTGTATAGAATGAGTTCAGAAATTTCAGGCCCTTTACGACTAAATATTGCTTTAGAAGTGTGTCCTTTTTTTTTTCAGGCTCAACAGATATTCGTAAAATTTAGGTAGAGTCCTTGCATGTTCGCATTAACAAATCAAATCTTTGCCAGTAGTGAAAATCGATTTTAAGGCCTATAAAAATTGCATCCGAGATCCGGATTTTGAACCGGGGACCTTCCTTACCCAAATAACTCGCCGCAAGCATCTGAATTTAGAATTACTGAAAAATATGTATTCAATCATACAGGGGCGGATCCAGGATTTTTTTTTTTTTTTGGGGGGGGGGGCTTGGCTTGGCCTCCTCTGGCCTCAAATCCGTAGAGCTAAAAAAAAAAAAAAATTGCAATGTCAGGGGTGGACCTAGATACATTAGGCTCTGTTAGATCTGCGCACCAGATTTTCGCATTCGGAGCGCGCTCCGGGTCTGTGTGGCCATCAAACATTTACAGTGAAAGGATTGATGCGCGCGCCTGGAGTGTACTGATATACTGTTAGTGGTTTCATTAATGTGATAAATAATCAGTCCACCATAAAGTTCAATTTAAACTTTATTTATTTTCTTAAAAACGTCGTCAACAAAACTGTTTACATGAATACATTCAATCCAGCGATTGTATACAACACATCTTGTAGCATAACCGATAGTAATAACATCCTTGAGGTAGGCGTTCCTTCAAGGAACGCCGTAAGCGGGCGTGCAAGGCGTGCACCGCACGCGGGCGGCAGGTCGAGGGGGGCGGCAGATCGAGTGATCGACAGTCGCCGCCCCGGGATAATTGTTATTCCATTGTCGCCACTACGAAATTTGCAGCCTATTATGGAGCGGGCGACCTTTTTTTTTTTTTTTTTTTAGCTCAACAGCTGCTTCAGGCGGCCGGAAACACTCGGTGTGGCAACAATGGGGGCGCGGCATTCTTTTGACCCGGTTCGGAAATTTCCTAGATCCACCACTGTAGTTAGATAGGGGGCGACATAATCGGTATTGCACGCGGGCGCTCAAACAGCTAGCGGCGGGCCTGGTTCCTTGCCACGGGCCAGTTAGTACTCTTAAAGAAGTTTCCATAGCAACGAGAAAAACACACACAAAGACGGAGAGATTACTTAGTAGCAGCTAAGGAGAGCTTGTTAGGAAAAGTTCGATAATGTATTTAATGAATGTATTTAATTTAAAATAAAAGTTGTGATTCATATTGTGGAGAAAAGGACTAACAAACTAATTATTTGATTAAACTGCACAAAAGATATCTTCCGAAATAATATAAATAGAAGTACATTCTTAAATACAACACGGCGTATTTCTTAATAAGTAATACCAAGCAAATGCTTATAAGAAATGCGACAATCTTCCACAGACAATACAGTTCTTGGCCATCGTAAAATTAAGTCGGTGAAAACTTTGCCGAAAAACTAATTAACTACTGTGTCTTGGATGATCGCTTATATAAACTCTACCGAAATTTCTAGAACACTTCAAGAGATTTCGCCAGATATTTCTCGAATATTGACAATACTTAAACAATTGAAACATATTACAAAGAATTGCTTGCTGAAGACTTGAAATGTAAATATCTTGGAATTACTTTTGATAACAAACTTAACTGAGCAGGACACATAGGACAGGTGGTAGGAAAAGGTTTCAAAGTTCTGCACTTGTTGGAGAGAGTGATGAGGGGATGTACGAGAGAAGTCAAGCAATTGGGTTACAAAACTTTGATCAGACCATTGCTCGAATATGGTAGTGTAGTATGGGACCCTCATTTTACGTATCAAATACAGGAGTTGGAGAGGGTGCAAAAAAGGGCTGCTAGATTTGTTTCTGGGAATTATCGCAGAATGCAATCAGTGACGGGTATGATAAAGGAGCTGGAATGGGATTCATTGCAAGACAGGAGGAGGATGAGGGTCATGGGAGTGTATAGGGCATATACTGGCGATGAGTCATGGAAAGATATTGCAATAGGTATGAAAAGTAGTGCATGGAAGGGAAAAGATGACCATGATCACAAGCTGGCACTCGATTTCAGGCTCAAGGGTGTGGGAAGATTCTCTTTTTTAGGTAAGGGTGTCAGGGTTTGGAATGAGTTACCAAGAGAAATGATGAATAATTTACCGAAAACTTTGAAAGAATTTAAAGATAAAATTTGTAGAGGGCAAATGTAGTTAAGTGCAGGATAGGGGGAAGATGGGTGTGTAAGGAAATTGCCACCGGAGCCTGTGCTCCATTGCAATTAAATTAAATTAAATAAATTAAACAATCAGAATTAATACATAATCATTTATAATCAATACAAAATGGTCAGAAATGGAAATTATAGATACAAACACAAAATGATTCACAGAAATCATTTTAAACTGTAGCAAATCGTCCTTTAGACATCGTGACTTGCATTAATACCTGGAATTACGAACATTTAATTAATTCTCTTGCACAATTCGGTTCTTAAACATATTAAATGGCCTTTAAATAATTTCTTTTCATTAAACTAAGTCTATATACACTGATTTACAGTTAATTGTGAAACAAACATACAGGATCATATTCAACCAAACTCCAGCTTACTAAAATTGCTTCACAAAATACAATTCCATCTAATTTTAGGTTTGAGGGGAACCCCATGTGTGTAAGCAGGCCTGTTATCTGACGACCGAAAATTCATGTAATTTCTTAAATAGTTATGACCTCTCACAACTGTTTGGGTTTTGTTTAGGTTTTGATTATTGTAAAACCTATGGTTCTACAATAAAACCTGATAAGTTTCATTTTAAAGTGGCGTCAAATGATGCGAAAAAAAGAGTCCGCAAAAATTAGTATCGATAGAATGTTAAGTTACGTCTTGCAGTCTAAATGTTTACCAAGACTTCAGCGTACCACAGGCATCATATTATTAGAAAGGATGAAGTAAAAGTTTGTGGTGAAAACTATTCACGCAAAAAGATTTTGCGTTCAATATGTCACATGAGCTGTAGGTCTTGTAGTTCTTGACCATGTTTGTTTAAGATGGCAGTGTCAGACGAAGCGACTTCCCGCCGCGCGGCGGTCGAAGCGGCGGCCGCCCCAACTGTTTACACGAGGCGGCGACCGCGCGGCGGGCCTCACGCGGACTCGCTTTGTCGCATATAGCTCAGTTGTTTGTGGAACAAAGAATATAGAAGACCAGCATGTAATGCTTCAATGGTTGCTGTACCGAAGATGGAACAGGAGAAGAAAAAATAGGCGCTATTGGGTTCATCCAATATTATCAGAACGGAGTGAAAAATGTTTTCGTTTTTTTATACCTTGTGGCCCCAATTAAAAAGGAATGAAGAAAGGTTTTTTTTAACTTTACGAGGATGTTTTAGTCCTCTTTCAATGAGTTGCTTACCGCTGTAAGACAAGAGCTGATTAAACAAACAACCATGATGAGAAGCAGCATACATCCAGAAGAATGACTGGTCATTACTTTAAAGTTAGAATAAATCATTTTTTTTTATTATATCGTTCATATTATGGCAACTCGTCACATTTCTTGGAGCCAACCAACCGTTCCAACTGAATTTTAAGATTCAAATCTATTGATAATAATGCGATTAAGATCAAAGTTTAGATAAAATTCATTGTTGGATCAATAGATAACAATTAAATTTCAATGTATAAAAGTACCGGTATAAAATCAGATCAGGAAGTTATTAGAAAAGTAAAAAAAGAAGTAATTAAATTTTAATTCTTTATTTATTTAGCACAAGAAAAAACTACGACATCAGTGTTTCTGAACTCATTTTTCCCTAGTAAAATAAAAAATATGAGAACGCTAGTCATAAAAAATAGGATTGTTACATTCTTTGGAAACGATCAGACACTCAGATTGCATATTACGGTTCAAAAGTACAGATTAAGTTAAAAATTAAGATAAAGTTTCGGTGCTGGATCAATAGAAAAATATTAAATTTGGAGGTCTAAAAAAGGTGTATTATTAAAAAATTTGAAATCAGGAATAATTTCAAGAAAAGTAAAAAATTAAATTCGAATTTTCATTGTGTGTTTAATGTAATGGCATATTAAGTGTTTTACATTTGAACATTAAAGTGTAATGATACAAAAAGGGGAGAAAAATCAATTCCTGATTTATCTTCTTCAGTTGGCTGTGTCGCCGCGCCGCCTCCACGCCGCGAGTTCAAAACAGACGAGGCGGCGCCGCGCGTAAGTCGCGGGGAAACCATGCGCCGCGCGTAATTCGCGGGGAAACCATGCGCCGCGCGGCATCGTGTGTTTTTCCCCATTTAATTACATTGGACCATGCGTCGACTCGACCGCCGCGCGGCGCAAAACGCCTCGTCTGTTTTAGACCTAATAGTCCATGCGAACGGAGGTGCGAGGAACTGCTAGTTGAGAACATAAACGACTGCTCCTGTGCAAGTTATTCGCCCTACCACTCGTCTCGCTTCACATTTCTTTATTAAGTCAGTGGGTAATAAGTAAAAGTAAACAACTGCAATAAAAGATACAAGGCAAATACTGTAGCTGCCAATCGGTATGGATTACCAGAACATTGGCGAAAACAGAGCGTTTTGTTTGGACAGTAACGTTTATCTGTATTGCAGGATTTTCTTCGAAAGTTTGTTCTCATAAGATATTTGTTTTATATAGATAAAAAAAAAGATTAAGAGTTCTTAAATTGTTTGAAAAATGTATTTTCACAAAGAAACTGTTCTGTAGAGTCGTTTTTAATGCAGTGAACCTAAACATTACCACAAAAATTGGATGCCTAGTTGTTTGGCAGACACAATGTCTCGGTGTGCTGAAAACTGATATGTTAGTGAAGGTACATTACTTAACAAACTCAAACACCATATACAGGCTTCGCCTTCACTCGTGAAAAAAATTGAATAAATCAACTGAAGCAGGTAGCTAGGTTTTCATGGTCAATCAAGCCACATGGATAGTTCGTTTTTACTTTGGTGAGGGGATGACAAACAGTATTGTTGGGAATTTGATGTATGGCGGGGGGGGGGGAGGGGGGGAGGGATCATGGATAAGAATTAAAGAAATATATAAGCTGAAAAATTATCATAAAAATATATGCAAATAAATGAATACATATGCAAATTATGGGTTTACCAGTTGTGAGATGATTAAAGGGAAGGTAAATAGTGTGGGAGATTGAGGCCTGAGGGAAGGAGGTGTGTTGTACATGATATGTTGGTAGGCCAATACCAATTACGGATTCCAGTTGGTGATGTGGTTTAAGAGAATAAACTGATGGTTCCGACTGTGAAAATTATGAATTTCACGAGAGTTGTGGTTACATTCTTTCAGAAAACGTAATGATAAGTGCGACCAATAGCAAATGCACAAGTATTATAAATGCGAAAGTAACTCCTTCCCTCTGTTTATGTTTCTACGACATAACGGCTAAACTGATCTAGATGATAATTGACAATGAAACACTATGTACAATAAGGAATGATATAGGCTACATATTTCGAGATAAATAACATACTTTGTCATGAAATTCTGAAAACTAACCCAACGGTGACAGATAGACGGATAGCGTGTGTGAGTCTCTATAATGTTATATCGGTAACTCAGGCTTAGTTTCTCTCGCAGTTAGTTTATGTATAATCTGTTCATAAATTTCTTGTACAGATACAACTATAAAAATTAGCCTTTGCGATGACTATCAGTATATGTGTAAAACCGACATTGAAGCATACAAAAACAGTTTCAATGGCGTTATTTTTATCATTTATCAGTATAGTCCATGGATAGACACTGAAAGTAGGAGAGGTACTCTTACAAAAGACGTGTGTTTCCTACGGGCAGTTATATGTGGATAACTTACCGCCCCCCCCCCCCCAAAGGCTAAGAACAGCAAAGCTAAAAACGCTACGTACGAAACGGCGTTAACATAAGATGTCCCCAAAGAGTGACATAATTTTAAAACACAAAAAAAGTATCCCGGAGGAACTGTGGTAAGTAGTTACCCTCAGCCAAAGCCTCTGCCCCCCCTCCCTTTAGTTTGTCGCTATTTTTAAACATGTTGCAAATTGGTTCTCTTTATGAGAAGATTTCAACGGTAGAATGGCTTAGAGAGGGCTTCTCCGTCATATCATACCTACTCGGTGCTTTTTGGAGACGTTTTACGTACCCTACAGCCAATTCTATCCATAAAATTCCAGGTCCACGCGTACCTATAAAGCCACGGGTAACAGCAGGTTAGTAATAAAAGGAACGTATGAAGAAAATGCATACTAAATAAAATTCAGTTCCATTGTAATTTATGTAAAACCGTTGGTAAACTTATTTCACATGAATATGTGCTTTGTTAATCAAAACAGGTGCGAAAACAAATAGTCAAAATTAAAATAGGGTACATCCCATTTCCAAAAAAAAAAAAAAAAATCCGACAATTTTTTTTGTCGAAGATGGCGTCGGACAGGTATTTAAAAGTGTAATCAATGTTACCTTGAAACACTTTTCATTTAGTTATAAGTTTCGTGAGATATGAGCTTTCAAAGTCGTTTAGTAATAAATCTCCATTTCCCACCAATTTCTCAACCATATGACAAAATAATTGGGGCTAGGTAGACTACCCCGCAAATAAAATAGCTCATTCGCTCCACAAGTGTTATCCGTTATTCTAAGCTCATTCACCCTATAAGCAGTTCCCCGACTACGAAATATAAAGGCTTTTTAGACGAGACTAAATGGGCGCACTAATGGTACTAACATAATCTAGCTACCACACAAATAATAAATAAATAATTCGTACGTAAATTATTGATAACATACAAGTTTTTCTAAAAAGTATTTTTTAATTTGCTTGTGAAATTATGGGCATGTAGAAAGCAAAGAAAGGTTAATACAAGAGGCCTAATATGAGTTACCATTTCTCGCCTGTTGCTTAATGCGTCTCTTTCGTTCTACTTTAGGAATTAAGGGATACAACAAGCAACAAAATGACAGGTCATGTTACGAATCCTGAATACCTACTCATCCTCACTCCTACGAGATAAGTTCATAAAAGTTAAATACGCTAAATTTAGTTTTTCTTTAGGTTAATAGAGATAGATAATTGAATTAAGTGGTTAAGTCAAATTGTCACGCGCGACGCCCGCCACCCCCCCTCCCCCCAAAGCAGGCACTGCCTACAATCGTGCGTGAAAACTTCAAGTTCAATCCCTTTAAAATCCAAAACTACTTAGTAAATAGGGCAAAGCTCATTTTCAACTAAACCGATACTTCAACAAGCAGAACACCTATATGTTTTATCAAAAATCAGCGCATAGTTAAAAGCAAGGAAAACAAGTGTGATGTGGTGTTAGTGCTTTGGAAGTGATTGGTTCATAGTAATTTGAAAATTAGTCGGTCACAGGCACATCCGACTGACATGTGATACTGCTGTGAAAACTGCGTCTGTGGCATGTGGACACATGCCTGTGCTATTCCGACAGGGGGGACGCAACCGCCTACACGGCACAAAAATCAGCAATCATCTTTCGTTTCGGTGACTTTGTTCGCCTGGTATATCAGCGTGCGATTTTTTTCCTACAGGGTAATTTGATGCCAGCAAACGGGAGTGGTTGCTGGAGGATGTGTATAAGGCATTCACTCTAGAGGAGGTATGGATGATTTTTTAGATAAAAAATAGGAAGCATTTGTGAAAATGAAGAGAAGACAACGATTATAAACTAGTGCTTTACTTCAAGCATAAGTGAGTGGAAAAATTTTCCGATGCAGGCAAGGAATTCAGCCGTTTCAATAAATCATTGACGAAGGAGCCTCACAATTTCATAAAATATGTAACACATTTAAAGAAAATTTTTTTGTAATAATACATACGCAACTGTACAAGGAAATCTATGTACCTAAAGGTCAATGTTCGTATGTGTGTCCGCTACAGATAGAAAACTACTGTACTAATTTACGTGCGGTCTTTTGCAAAATAGTCCGCAGTGTCAGAAGTTTTAAAGGTGAACATACCTGAAGAAAGAAATTAAAATTTAATAGACAAAATAAATTACATTTGTATTTATGAAAGTCAATGTTCGTATGTGTGTCCGTAATGCGTGTTAAACTACAAAAATATTCTTCTGCAATACATTTTGCTATAAAATTACTGGATATTGAAAAGGGAAAAATTATTTAAAGTTATACGATGCATGCTCATGCGTAGTAAAACCAGTGTATTTCTTTGAATGCCTCCGAAATGGAATTCCCCAAAACATCGTAGTCCAAGAGAGTTGCAATGATCTTTAAATTGAATTAAGTTGTACTTATTATTATTGATTTAAGCCGACTATGAGCGCTTATAAGTAGTTTTTGATGTTCGACTTAATTTACAGTACCTTCTAAGCCCAGCTAATAATGTTTCATTCTCTCCTGTGTGATGAGTTTTCGAGGATTAATAATTTTTGGTGGAGGCGACCAGGAGTTAACGATTTGGAGCGATCTGGAATATCAGTGTCGGATATCCAAATCTTTTTATACCTCATTGAGCCACATGTTTCCTGTCTTATAGCTATTGATAAGTGAGAAGTTTTTCTTGGTAAACCTGTTGTTGTCCATTCTCAGAAAGTGCCCGTAAAACTTCAGCCGTCTTTGCTGGTGCTAGCCGTTTCCAACAGTTGGCACAATTCGCAGTTCGCTTTCGGTCGATAGTTTCCATATGGCAGCACTGTTCGTCCATGAATTTTCCTCAGGATACGTCTCTCAGCTTTTTGAAATCATCCATGGCGCCTTTCCTGTTCATCAGCAAGGTCTACGCAGCATGTAAGAACGGTGAAGTCTTACAATAGTTTTCTAATGAGAGATGTTGGCATTCTTCGAAATACTCTTCTTGTTGTAATGACTTCGCGACAGCTGGTAGGCTGCGTTGAGCTTGGCATATCTATGTAAGATGGAGGTTCCATTTCTATCTTTGGGTGGACCCATTCACCAAGATTCCGAAATCGATTGATTTGATCTTTCCAATCTTGGCATGGATGGTCTCCAAAGGGGCTTTCCTGATGTGCCGAATCTGGAAGTACTTGGTCTTTTCGTACGATATCTATAGTTCTGTCTTCATCGCTATCTCGTTTGAACGACATTGGCAGCACTTTCATATTTCGACCATAGACGTTTGTGTCCCTGTATTACACCTTGCAGCCAGAGCTACCAAGCGCGGACTACTGGTGTTTGTGTGTGATAGTAGCATGGAGTCACCCATCGTGCACAACGTTGACCGAATGTCGGTAGCTGTGGTAGTGTGGGAGGCAGGGTCGTTGTAAGCGGGCGCGCAAGGCGTGCACCCCACGCGGTCGGCACGTCGAAGGGGGCGGCAAATCGAGTGATCGACAGTCGCCGCCCCACGATAGTTGCCATTCTATTGTCGCCGCGAGGAAATTTGCAGCGTATTATGTTTTTTTTTTTTTTTTTTTTTAAAAAAAGTCAGTTTGCCGTGAAGGCTCGTGGGCTCTCTAAACTGCTCTTGAGGGCCCCCTGGCAGAGCTACAATTCCTTCAGGTCAGTTCATCAACTAGCAGAACACAACTAGGCTTGGCTAAAAGTACCCTCACACCTTTTTTTTTTTTTTAGTTCAACCGCTGCTTCGGGCGGCCGGCGACACTCGACACTTCGCAGTCGGGGTAGCGTCAATGGGGGCGGCAATCTCACAGTCTTTTGACCCAGTTCGGAAAATTCCTATATCCACCACTGGCTGTAGTTAGACAGGGGGCGGCATAATCGGTATTGCACGCGGGCGCTCAAACAGCTAGCGGCGGGCCTGGTGGGAGGTATGGTGGTTCAAAATGATCGACGGATGATATTTTGTTATTTCGACCAAATAAGTGGGTCCTTGCATTTCACTTTGCAAACACAACTACATCGTGGTAGCTATCAATCAAAATTCTTAAAAACACGAAGTCGTGGTAATCAGCTGATCTAAAAATATAATATAAAAATACGTAATTAGATGACCAGAGGAATTCCACCAGAGCGTTAAAATTAATTGAAACGGCAATAGGCATACCAGAACTGTCTGCTTTGCTGTAAAGACATATTTTCATCAATATCATATTTTTAAAATTATTTCCGTTTTATTTACCTCACTGAAATTTTTTTAAAATTAAACAGTGTAAATCGTAACAGATTGCATTCTTACCTCAAGATAAAAAAAAGGAAGTATGTATTACTACAAATAGTTACATAATGCGTTATGGAAAAAAAAAATCCGCACATGACACATGTTTAGGTGTAACAGAATTGATATATGAGGTGAAATTTTATCGGGAAGATTTCCGTAAATAGATATGTCAATAGGAAACACGTTGGAAAATTAATTTCTTAACATCGCAGGACGAAGAGTATATTCCAGAGACAATGTTCTATGTTGTTATGTTTGTTTTTTGTATTGGTAAAGTGTAGCAGTGTAGGGCTGAGACAGTGTATATAGGAGCAAGAGGAAAGAATTGAATGATTACTAAGAATCAAAAAGATTTTTTAAACCTTTTATACATACCAACATGTTTCTAACAAATACGCTTTTCAAAAAAGTTAAAAGCAAGTAAGTAATATGTGTCATTGCATGTTTTCTTTCAATGAATTGTAGTGGTGTATTGTTGAGAAAGGTTGTGCACTTGAGGGTGAGTTTCAAACTGTGTGTGTTCAGTTATTCTCAGTATATATAGAAGAGCATCATACATCGATTGTAATATTGTAATTTAGTCTTAGAACTTTTTCGTTATAATCTAGTTTGGCACTAACGATGTTTTTATTTGTATAATCATTTTGGCGTTACGTCTGTAGATTGTAAGGCTTTGGTGCTTAATGTAGTACGTACATAGTGGGTACTATATTTTCAAATGCCCGCTTCAGGATGGTGAAACTGGATGTGGTTAGGTTGGTTTGCAGCCTGGACCATCATTCATTGTGCCGCACTTTGTTACAACATAAAGCACAAGGAATTTATTTTTCAATCTTAACTCAGGCTAACTCGATTTTTAGGCGGCAGTATACTGACGGAGATTTTGGTTATGTTGGAATGCTGCCTAACCCAGAATGAAAAGTAACACACTTCTATAGTGCATATGACATTGAAACTTTGACTACTGCAATACGTATGCTATAACAGAATATATTCATATTGTTTCAGGATAACTGGCCGGCTGTTTTACATTCACTGATGCTACTGAGGATTCTATAGTTGGTGTATAGATGTGTTTAGAAATGATTATTAACCAATCTGTCAATGCTGTCGCATCTAGTAACTTTCATGTGGTATTACATCTAAGGAAGTTTGTGTTTGGGTTAAGTGTAACTTTTTCTTGAATAGTATGGCCTCAGGAAAATGCACACCGTATTTTGGACCCATGGAGCTATTGCTTTTCGGAACACTTTAATTGCACTGTTACTGATTATGTTTGCATAAAACCATATAAAATAGATAAAAAGGATTCGTGGCTCTTTTCAAAGTGGGAGGATGAATGGATAAGGAAGACAAAGATTTGGGTCATGTTTGTATTAGTGTGTGTAGAAGCTTTATAAGTTTTGAGCAGCAATTTTAGCATAGACTGCGGTTACCTTGCTGTCTGAACCATAATGACAGCTTAAGGCATCAGGAAATTAATTTTTATTAATAATTTAAGCTGCTTTCATGAACAGCACATTACTAATATCTTTACATTATGTCGATGGAGGTAGTCACTTAATTATTCCAGTCAGTATGGTCTTGACGGGGATTAAAGCTAATATTACATGGTACGGAATAAGATATTAGGATTTGTATATTCATTTTTGATTATATTATTCCAGTGGTATCATATTAATGTTTCATTACCTCACTCGCTTGTAAGTAGCTTCTTCAGTATCACAATGTAAACTATATACATCTACATGCATACTCAGCAAATCACAAACATTGTGGGTGGCAGAGGGTGCTAAGCACCAATCCTAAACCCACGCATTCCAATCCCGAATAGCATGAGGAAAGAAGGAATACATCAAAGAATTAGTGCGGCATCTTATTTCTCGAATCTTATCCCTCTGGTCATTGCGATCTAAATAGGTTGGCAGAAGAAGTATTTCATTGCACTCGTAAACTATGACCTCAGATTTTAGGGAGCGTAAATGGTTATACCAGGTGCGTAAATATGAAACCGGAATTTTTTCATAAAAAATACACCTTTATTGTGTAACAATGGTACAAAGTACCTTATTTGAAGTATTCCCATTGTTAGCTACACATTTTTCCCATCTCTATGGAAATTTATGAATGCCATGCCAAATTTTGTTTCTCTCTCTTGACGCAAACCAGTCATTGAGCCATTTTCGTATATTTTCATAAGGGGTGAAGCGCTGCTCATTGAGTGCGTGTCCGATCAATGTAAAGAGAGAATTATCGGATGGAGCTTAGTCAGGTGAGTAAGCCTCATGCATCAGTATCTCCTAATGAAGCGATTCAGTAATTTCCTTGACCGGGTTTGCGGTATGTGACGGTAAGTTGTCATGAAGCAAAATCACTCTGTGTTGCCCTTTCTGGTAATTTTTCCTGCAATGCTTGATTCAAATTGATCATTTGCTGTTGATATGGTTCAGAATTAACAGTTTCACCAGGTTTTAAGTAGCTCGTAATAGATCACACTATTTTGATCTCACCAAAGACAGAGCATTGTCTTCCTTCCACAGCGATTTGGCCTTGACATTGATGTTGATGGTTCAGCTGGAGTTACCCATGATCTTTTACGCTTAGGATTCTCGAAACATATCCACTTTTCATCACCTGTCACAATTCGATGGAGAAATGGCTTTCTTTTATACCTGGCAAGCAGCATTTCACAAGTGGTTTTTCGTTTTTCTTGCTGCCTGTCAGTCAGTTCATGTGGAACCCATTTTCCCATCTTCTGGAACTTTCCCATTGCTTTTAAACGTGTGGAGACAGCTTCCCTTGTTACATTTGGTCTGCGAGTTGCTCTTGCATTTGAGCATCATCTTCATCCAACAGTGCTTGAAACTCGCTATCCTCTAACTTTTTTGGAAGTCTTCCACTGTCTTCGTTTCTCATGTCAAAATCACCATTTTTTAAACCACTCAAAACACTGTGATTTACCGAGAGGACACTCACCGTGAGCTTCAACAAGCATTTGATGCCATTCTGCAGCAGCTTTCTTTAAATGGTAACAGAAAATGAATGATGTCCGCAAATTGTAGTTTTGAGGCTCAAAACTCAAAATGTTCAACATTATTGAAAACTACACTGTCGTATGAAACTTGTATTTTTGTGGGTTGAGAATGGCTGTCAGATGTCAAAAAAAGGAAATGGTGACATTGATGCAATCTGATGGCAACTGTATTGATAGCTAGAGCCATCTATTGGCAAATTCCGGTTTCATATTTACACACCTGGTAATAGGTGGGATATGTAGCTGTATAACAAGGTGTCAACTAAGGTGGAAAGGACTTACTGCATGTCTTCTTAATAAAGTATTTGTAATAGCCATAAAGGTCTGAAGCAACCAGGCACAGTTATAACATTGCAAGGATTACAGAATTGAGGTTGTATATGTAGAAGAAAAAGCTACTACATTAGGGTGGAAACAGAAGTTGTTCAGAGAAATTGTGAAAATAGGGAAGAATAGGGATGCAAGGAATTTGAAGATGTTGGGAAGAAAAGCCAATAGAATAAGAAGGAGTGAGGCAAAAGGGAACATGAAAAAAATTAATGGGAAATTATTAGCAGTAAAGAAACATGAAAACAATATGATTGGTTGGAGATTTAACCCTGAATGTGTCAAGCAAAAATTTCTATGGCTGCTTTAGGAAACTAAGAGGGAGAGAGAAATTTCACACACATGCCGAAAGACAATATGGAAGAAATTACAGATGAAGTGGATTTTTCACACGGGAATAGTTGAATGGCTTTTCCATGTTAGCATGAATGAGCAAACTAGGAAATTCGAAAAAGAATCTCACGATACTATGCAAGGACTAGATAGTTAAAAAAAAAAAAAAAAAAAAAAAAAAAGTAAATAAATATAAAGCAGCTTGTACAGAGAATATTACCATAATGAATTAAAGGTAGGTGCACGGATATTGCACTATACCTAGTACTGTTATTTATGCTGAGTCTGGTAACTTGTATTTCCATAGGACTGAAATTGTGTTATACTAATACTAGTTCATAAGATAAGTGATGCAGATTATTAATATGAATCTTGGTTAATATGTTATGTAATAATTTGATAGTGAGTAATGAGTTTACTTCTATCTCTTCTTGTTTCACTGTGAGAGCAGTCAGAGTTTTCCCTGACAGCACCACTGCAGCAGAACTCCGGAGATGGGAACTAGCGTACCAGAATATCCTGGATACAAGACACCCACCTGGACTTAACCACCGTTAAATTCCAACTAACCCATCACTACCTTTTTTTTTTTTGCTATGTTTATACCGTACCATTACTACATTTGCTCATTTTACCATCGCCTGCCAAAATATTAAATATATTATCTCAGACATTGTATACCGATATCGATAGTCTACTCCTTATCCGTCCCCCCCCCCCCTCACCACAACACGGTTAGTCATTGGGTAACGTTCGGTGTGCACACACGTTCCGAGCCTAATGGCCCGTTTCTTCTATTTGTGAGCAAGGCATATGCCGAAATATTGTGTTGTTTGTTTGTCAGCATTAGTGTTCTCTCATCGCATCCGTCCACTTTGGTATGTGGTGGGTTAATTTCCCTTTCTTTTCTTATTTATTTAGTTTTTTGTAAGATAATTGCATGAAATACAGGATTAGCCTAAATGATTCATCGGGTTTTAAAACACTGTGTATTGAAAAGTATACGACCTACAAGGATGAACTCCAGGCGAATGCCGGGATGCTTCCTTCAAAAAGGCCATGGCCGAATTCCTTCCTGTTGCTTGTTCCCAGTCCCATCCCGCCTCTAATGACCTTAGCCGTCAACGAGGTGCAAAGCCACAAAAAAATAATTACAAGGACGACTGATAGGTGATAAGATACATATACTCAACGAGTTTAAAAACTCGTATGGTGTCTGCCATGCACGCTAGATAGCAGCAGTGGAAAGGATTGCGGAAAATTAAAAATGTGCAGCATCCTTTCATATTAAAATGTGAATAAGTCACCAGAGCGTTTTAAGTTTGTTTCGCCAATTTCGTGACACTGGTTGTCTGTGTAAACGGACCAGCACAGGGTAACCACGTGTCTCAGAGGAATCTTTGGAATGCATGAGACAGAGCTATGTGTGCTCAAAGATTCACACAAGCCGTAATCTGGGAATTCCACAGAAACAGTCTGTTATGTTTTGTGACGGTGTTTGCATTTCAAACCCTACTGTGTGCAGTTGGTACTGCACCTAACCCAGATGATTATTGTAGCTGTTTTGATTTTTGTACCCAAATGCAGGAAGCTATGTAAAATGATGAGAACTTGGTGGGAAACTCTGTATTCAGTGATGAGGCTACTTTTCATCTGTCTGGAAAGGTGAATCATTACAATGTGAGAGTGTGGGGTATTGAAGTATATCTTTCTGGAGCTGGAAAGGGATTCGCCAAAAGTGAATGCCTTCTGTGCCACATCAAAGAGAAATCTGTATGGGTCCTTTTTCTGCATCAAGCAGATGGTGACAGGATCCATGTACCTGGATATGTTTGTGGTTGTTTCCACAATCGACTTCTGACTCCTCCACTTTCATCCTACAGTAGGACGGGGCTCCACCTCACTGGAGTGCAAATGTCCACGACTTTCTCAACAGAGAACTGTCACATCGTCAGAAGGGGCACATTGGTCCGAGTGATGTTCCTCTGTTGTCAGGGCCCCCGGGTCGCCAGATCTGACCCCGTGTAATTTCTTCTTGTGGGGTTATGTGAAGGATAAAGTTTATGTATCCCCAATGCCAACAACACTGCAATAATTACAGGAACAGATCACTGCTGCTGTGAAGGACGTTGATAGAAACAAGCTACTGAATATATGGACAGAACTGGATTACCATTTGGATGTATGCTGGGTGACTAAGGGCACATACATTGAAAATTATAACACGTACCAGAAACTTGATGAGCTTATATATCTTATCATGCGTCACTTGTCTTTGTAGATTGTATACTTTTCAATACACAATAATTTGAAACCTGATGACTTATTTAGGCTAACCCTGTATATAAGGGAGGCCAAGTTGATTGTGTTGCACTGGATCCTTCTAAGGCTTCTGGTAGCATTATCCTTAGAATAGCAGTGATTAAGGTTGCCACAGGATATTGTATTGGGGCCATTGCCATTAATTATTGTAATGGAGTGATTATGTTGTTGATTCACATTCATAGGTTAAGGTAGGATGTAGCTGTATAAATGGAATAATGCAAATACTGATGGAAGGCATTGTTAAATTATTGGGGAAGCTTTTTGAATGAACGAGGACAATGACCATAAATTAGTTCTTAAATGGAGTATAAAGTTTTCCTTTGTCTTTAGGAAAGTCAGGAATTGTAATGCAGGGAATAAGGATTTTATCATGGAGAGTAAGTCTCATCATAATTAGTTAATAGTATTGAGTAATTCAATGGAATGAAACAAGAAAGAAAAGACACTAAAAACAAATGAGGGAATTCTGGATAAAGATTAAAAGCCGAAGAAGAAATCAGTTGAAATAATTTGTTCCATAGGTAGCCAAAAAAGAAAAAGAAAAAAGGAGGTAATTCCCTGTTCACTTGTGGCATTTTCTCATGTGAAGATTCTTTACAAACAAGGAAGGTGTTTGAATCACAAAAACTTGCCCTAATAATTATGTGTGAAATAAGGCCAAAGACATTGAGCAATATTTACAGTGTCAGCTCAATCAATACATATGTCCCTTATTGTCTTTTGTAGTAAAAAAATAAATTAAAAAAATCCCTGAACCCACTGTGCTTGCTTGCTTAGCGGTAATGCTAGGAATAAGTATTTTTATTTCAACAAAGGTCATTACCTACTGTACAGAAAGGATGTCTCACACTGCAGGTTCTTTATACAATGTCCTACCACAGTAAACAAAATATTATTTGCAAAATTCTGATAAATTTCAAACCAAACTGAGAGGTTTTAACAGAGGTTGAGGACAGGGGAATGCCTTGTTTCTAGGATATGTTGACATGCCGGTTCCCAGTTCTGAAGGGGTAATACAGTTGGTTAAAATCTGACAGCTGTCACAGTAAAACAGGCATTAAGATTGTTACATATTAGAAATATATCAATACCATCAAAATGCCCATTTTAACAATTTGTCTAGCAAACTGTGTCCAGCTACAGCCATCTTAAGGTACTGCATTGAAATGTAATAGTTAATATAACCTTAACTACTTGCTTTAAGTTTCCTGTAAGTTATTGTAACTTAATTAATCCTTAGATTAACAGTTTTTTGCCTGGTGAAATATAACTTTCCCCAAAGTATGATAATTAATATCTATAACTTCTGAATGATGTGGTAGTTGCTGAAGTAATAACACTGTCGATACATATTTTATTTAACTTTTTTTATTCTACTGAAATCTTCATAAACATAAACAAGAATAAGGGATTTACTTCTTCAAAAGATTATAAAGCACATTATGAATATTACAGGCACAGCATTCTGTTGGCAACATTTGAAGCAAATTAGCCAGATCCCTATCTTGGGAGCTTAAATAGGCCATACAGTGTTAGCAAGAAAAGATCACAAATGCTGTCCAAAACGTCTGGAACTAACAGTCACTCTAAGTCTAAACAGTATAAACAGTACAAAAACAGTCATAACCTATAGAAAAAATACTTATAATGATGAAGAAAAGTTTTTAAATGAAAATAGAGAATATCTTTGGGCATTGCAACATAAAACTGACAAATTTAAACTACACTGTGGCTCAAACAGAATTCATAATTACCGCCTTCTAATCAACATTTCAAATACTGTACAGCTTTTAATCATGCTAAAATTCATCTTAACAACTTTCGTCCATTTATACGAAAAATATACAAAATTACAATTAATCAATGTTAATATCTCTCCTCCACCAATGTTCTTAATTCATAAGATTGAAATTACTGAGGGGCTAAATCTGAGGGCTGACACAATGACATGTAATGTTTTTGTAGTTAACACTGTAAATTGTGATGCTGAAGTTACCAACATCTCAGTAGCTTGTAATATTGAGTTTTTGAGAGTGATGTATACTGTTCCACATTTCTGAGACTGCTCTTACATGGGATCAAAGCCCAACATCCAATCTAGCAATGGTTTATATTTTTTGATACTTACAATTGAGGAGGAACCATTTATTTACCTTACAAAACCAGCATAACAATTGTGAACAAGGACAAAAGGTTTATCCTGAAGTAGTATCAGAATACTTAGCTATTGTTAGCAAGGTTAAGGTGAAAATTTACTGGCCCAGCACTGAGATGGTATTTCTACCAATGCATTCTTTTTAAATGTTGGTACGTGTGTTAAACAAATGTAAAGCTTTAACTTGATCTGTAGTTTTCTTTACACTTCCTTTAAAGTAACATCTTGTGTAGGTCTTGTTAAAATGGATGAACTGGAATGTGAGTGCATATCAATGCAACAAAATCTTCTCGGGTGTCCCGCTGGATGGTGACGACAGCAGAGTCAGCTGTCGAAACGTCGTGTTTTTACACAACCATCCGGCGGGACACCCAAGAAGATTTTGTTGGATGAACTGGAATTTTGTGCTTTCATAAAATTCTTTGTTTTCGATGGTGTGTCACCTATGGAAATTTATCCAATATTGATAAATGTTTGTTAAAAATCTGCTCCTGCATTTCCAACAGTGACAAAATGAGTGGCTGAATTTAAATGTGGTCATACATCTGTTGCACTTGAAGGATTAACAAAAACTACAGAATACAGCAATTCAGAAGGTGCACATTGTGGTATTGAATGATTGGCGGGAATACCTCACGAACTGTGCCTGTGCTGGCTCTCTGCATAGCTGCGACCGTACAAACAAGAAGCCCATTTGCCAGTTTAGTGTGAGCTCCTCCGCAGTGAGTGCAGTGACAAAATATAAAAAGAATAAGTTTTCTAATTGTATAAACTATTCAACTGTAAGAATTTATGCATCAAATGAGTGTGTTAACAGGTTAACAGACTATTTGCCCTTAGAGCTACAGGAAAAAGAGTTATGTTTTGGGAAAATTCGTGCATTTCATCCTGTGCAGTTGCTTTATCTATTTTTTAAAAAAATGTTAATCCAAGTTATACACTTCACATAGTTTTTTCTTCGGGAAGTTTATTTTCAACAAGCTTGGTGCATGAGCGGTAACGCTCTGGCATGGCATTGAGGCAAAAAAAAAATATTAAATAAAAGAAACAAACCTTATTTTCCTATGCTCTGTGAGAGTTAAAATGATTCTATCTTTTAAGCTGGTTAGATGGAATTCCATTTATCACAGTTTTATATCCTTTATATAAATAATTATTTGCAAATTAGTCAATATGCTACATCCTCACTATCAATGCCATATTAGCAATGACTTTTGTAACTGCATTAGTGTGCTGTCATAATGGGCGAAGTAAAGTCACTACTTTACGTAGGCTGAAAGCCTTCTGTAAGTATAAGGCCATTTGGATTATGGTTTTCAGGCAGTTTTCTGATATGATAGTGGTAAATGTTTTCCCACCAGATGTGGAAGTTACTTTATGAAGACTGAAATGGTAGATTTCAGTGAACTGATGGCCAAGTAAACATTAAAACTTACTGCAGAAGTTTTTATGATCATTACAGCAAATTTTGGGTTTTTTATACAATGAACAGAATTTTCTCTGCTTTTTTCTAGAATGAGAGAGAATCAGACTTATCTATTAATGAAATAATTGTGAGATACAGTGTTATTGTAAGTATTAACAAGTTAAGTGAAAGTAGCCTTGGAAATTATTCGTATAATATAAAACTAGAATAATTACTTCAAGATAATTTACATAGATAAAGAGCAGTGGCAAAGAAGACAGTATTATTTAATGATTTAAATTAATTGCTTATTTATTTCATTTATTATCTGCATCTTGTTTGTTATATTGTTTCTTCACATAACGTACGCGGTTTGTAAAAATGCCTCAGGTCAGATAAAAATACTTTTTGCAGGCACATAATGGTTTTGCTGGAAAGTGTCGTTAGTGGTCATAAAATCAGAAGAATCAGGGAAAGAGTAGCAGATAAGATGGAAATTATTTACTTTGATCCCTACAGTAAGTTATTGTAATGGAACATGATTATTAATTAAACAAGAAAGTGGTTTTAGTTTACACTTAACAATTTTTTTCCATTTTTTTTGCAGTTCAGAAAGATAGTGTCTACAAGGAAATGAAGAAAATTAGAAGCATGTAGTGATGATATTTTATGGAATTTTTCTAAATACACATTTTTGTAAGAAAAGATATGTGATAACTGATTTGTACATAATCAAATATTTTACTTTTAGTTGATAATTATCATAAAAAATTTCATATCTTTTCTAATATGTAAATAATTCTATTTCAAAATATAATTTCATTTGAGAAATGAAATAATTATAAGGTTCATTTTCTTGTTTGTTTCTTTTGATGTGAATAAACTGACAAATGGGCTATTGTATAAATATTGAATCCATTGACATACCTATGAAGCAAGCTGAAATTGCAATCTTTGATTGGTTTCCAACCAACAAAAGAGAGAGTGAGTGTTTTTAAACCATCTTATATACATAAAGAAAATTTGTATGTGTACTGAAAGCATTGAACAGAACTGACTGTACCATGAAACTGAGCCTTGTGGGTGAGCAGCAAACTCATGCTTATTATAGGTGTTTTTTGTTATTTATCATAAAGTGCTGCTACCAGTAAGAATGTTTTGGTAAAATTTATATGAGAGCTGTAATTAATGGATGAGCATTGGTGTTTTAGGATTGATGCCTAAGAGTCAAGGGATTACATCATGAGCAACAATTTCCTGTTACTGGCGAGAACTGTTTTGTGCAAAATCCTCTTAATTTTCCTCTTTCTTTCCACCACCTTGGTCCAGTCCTCTCCTCTCTTCCCTACATAATCCTGTCATCCATTCATTCCTTGGTCTTCCTACCGTGAATTATTCTTGGCTGAACTAGTTTCTGGGGTAGATATTTTAAAAATTAACTTTTCATTTACTTAATCTCGTTGCTTTTCATATATGCTCCGGATATTTTCTTTTACCAAATCATAAAATACTGTCCTATCTGTTTAAATACCCACAATAAGTTGTGAAATTTGTTCCTACACAGAGGTTGCTTTTTCTGATTTTGACCACATGCGAAGTTTGGCAATTAGGCTCTGCCTGGTTTCATTTTTCCTTCACTGATAGACTTGTGGATTTTCTTTTGTTAATCATTTGATCTCACATCAGGTGTGTATCTTTGCCAAGTAGATCAATGAAAGTTTAAAAGTCAGATGTAACTTTCTCTCTTTTTTTAACAATAAATTTACAAAGGAAGCTTGTTGGATATATGGTTATTTTGTTAGTGTTAACTGAATCTTGGTTTCATACATGCTGAGAGAAGAACATAAATTAACTGCATACCAAGACATGTAGAAACAGAACATATCTGCCTTGCCTTCTGCCCCCCCCCCCCCCTTCGCCCTACCCCTGCAAGGGTTATAAGTCCTCATCATTGAGCCGCGAAGCTGTTACTTTTCATGTAGGCCGGGCAAATCGAACCATCTAGACGGATACGGGCCTCCGCTATAAATCAAGACCGCTCACTGACCGAAGACGCAGTTCTGCCCTGGAAGAAGACCCCAGAATGAGGGTCGAAATGTCGGTTTTAAGAAACATGACGCGGCGCCACCCGGATAGCCAAGAATCAACTGTTACTATTCAGTTTAGGTGCACTGAAATGTTATTTTATAGTGCACCCGTACTTCAAAGGATTGAACAATGCCTGCAAGAACATGGTTTTCATGAGCAATACAGTTCTTTTGGTGATAAAACAATTTCAGAAATAGGTTACTTTCTTTGCACATGTTTGATTATGTTTTTCTTCTGTATGTGGTGTGGGTCCTTAGGCTACAGCCTAAGCCTAATTGCAGCCCTGTGCTATCACATATTGTTCTCTCCATCATTTTGCCTATCGGTGATGTTAAACTATAATTTTCAAACCTATTTGCCACTTCTCCTTCGTGAACCGATATTACTATCGCTCTTTTCAGTCCTCTGGTTAGCAGCAAAACTCCAGACTCATTTCAAATTATATTTCAATATAAAGTAAAACATCCCGCTATACAGATCTATTAAAGATAGTGGCGTATTGTACTTTATCTTGAAATATTTTTTGAAGTAAGTCTGGATTCTTGCTGCTAATCACAGGATGGAAAATCGGTTCATGAAGGAGAAGCAAAAAATATAGTTGAAAATTATAGGCAGTTTGACATCATTTATAGGCAGATAGTAGGTGAAGATCAGTTTGGGTTTAGAAAAAACCGCGGTGTGAAAGAAGCAATACTTGCGTTAAGATTAATACTTGAAGGGCTGATCAAGGAAAACAAAGATTCTTTTATGGCGTTTGTTGATTAGGAAAAAGCTTTTGATAATGTGAGGTGGGATAAGATGTTCAAAGTCAGGTTTAAAATACCAAGTAAGAAGGATACTTTATAAGAATCAAGTAGCTATAATAAAAGTAGAGAATCATGAGAGACATGCAACAGTTAAAAAAGGTGTGAGACAAGTTTGTAGTCTATCCCGATTAATATTCAACTTGTATGTAGAAGAAGCAAAAAAGGAAGTGAAAGAGATTTTAATGTGGCATAAATGTTCAAGGAGAAAAAATCAGTATGTTAAGATTTGCTGACGACATAGCAGAACAGGTTCAGAATATTGAGAAGTTATTGAATATCACAACAAAATACTGAAGGAAGATTTTGGACTAACTATAAATCAAAGCAAGACAAAAGAGATGAAATGTAGCAGAAATGATACGAATAGTAGTAGAGTAAATATAGGATCAGATGTGATAAATAGCAGAAGATAGTGAATTTTACTGCTTAGAAACTAAAATTACAACTGATGGCTGAAGCAGGAATGATGTTAAAAGCAAATTAGCAGTAGCGAAAGGAGCCTTCATGAAAAGGAGTGATCTATTAGTTTCAAATATTGATCTAGGACTCAAAAAGAATCTTAAAGCTTTAGGTGTGGTGCACCACAATTTATGGCAGCGAAGCATGGGCTTTAGGAATACCAGACAGAAGGATAATTGAAGCATTTGGAATGTGGTGCTATAGAAGGATGCTAAAAATTAAGTGGACGGATAAAGTACGAAATGAAGGAGTTTTGGAAATAATGGGCAAGGAAAGAAGTTTGTGGAAGAGTCTTACAGAAAGAAGAGACAGGATGGTAGGTCATATTTTCACATACAGGTTTGGTTAATTTGTTAGGTGAGCGAACAGTCGAAGATAAGAACTGCAGAGGAAGACAGATTAGTATATATGAAGAAGATAATTGAGGATGTGGGTTTTAAGGGATATGTTGAGATGAAAAGGCTAGTGCAAAATAGGAAGGGATGAAGGATTGCATCAAACAAGTCAAGAGGCTGTAGACAGCAAAAAAATAAAGTCTGCACTTCTCTAGTTCCTTCGTAATCTCCTGATGATCTACTTATTTCAAATTTCGTACTTTCCTCATATCTAATGGAGATATTCTTATTTACTCCCTCGCATACCAGGATGAAAGTCCGTAATGGTATCATATAACCAGTCAATTAATATCTCTGCCATTTTGAAATTCTCAGGAAAATCCCTTTCTCACGAAAAATGATGCAATGTGGTACCAAAAACTTCTATGAGAAACCAAATACAGAAATTGCTTTTTTTTGTTGTAAAATCCTATTAAAAACTGGAGAACAAAAACGTTATCTACATATGAAATTTCATCAAAATTGCTAGAGCAGTTTCCGAAATCGTCTGGTTTATTATTATTATTATTACTCCGCGATTCACTAAAAGTGTGTGGCGGAGGGTGCATTGCACCTATCCGGAAGAGTAATGGTTTGGAAGGGATATACGGGAAATGGCAGGAGGCGCCCATGGGCTATTGTGAGGACTGAGGAACCATCCCAGCATTCGCGTGGAGTGATCTGGGAAAACCCAGATGAGGATGGCCGGAAATCTTTATCGATAGCTACTCCTGTCGGATTTTATGTTTCCACGCCCGGCAAATCCTTTCTATTCCATTCCCTAATCGTTCGCGGAAAAAATGAATACAGAAAAGAATCGGTTCTGGCTCTGATTTCTCTTATTTTCGCGGTCATTCCGAGGTATGAATGTTGTTGGTAGCAATATTTGTTTGCCGTCATTTCGAAACATGTCAGTCTTGAATTTTTCAATTAGCTTCAGTCGAGAGCAATGCCTTCGGTGTTCCAGGTCTTCAGAACCTAACTCCTACATTGCACTTACTTTTTTTTTTTTTTTTTTTTTTTTTTTTTTTTTTTTTTTTTTTTTTTTTTTTTTATTCACTACCTCAACGGTTTAATGAACAGTCCCGCTACTGTTTGTAGCTTAATCTGTATGTTCAGATTGATGGTTTTGAGTTCATTGGTGTTACACTTTAGGGGATAACCAGGCTATGGTCGGTTGGACCTTAATAGGAACCCCTTCTTTTATTCTTATATATGTTTCATATTTATTTCACTTTCTCTCTACACTTACTCAGGAATCCACAGGGTTCATAATAATACTTAATGGCACCTTGTATTTGTGCCAGGTCATAGGTACAACCGTACCTATAGACTCTAGTCTTGGAACTTCGTGGCGGGCTTCCTCTACTCTGTTGAAGAATTTTTCAGTTGATTGGAAGATTTGTGTATGGATATTTGGAATATTTGTGACGTCATGGAGGAGCGCTGTTGGCAACTCCTACATTGCACTTACGCTTTCCCTCCAACTATATATACCTGTGACGAATCGGGCGGCTCTTTTTGGATCTTATCTAATGCCTCCATTAACCCCTTTTGATGGCGACCCCTTACAGAACAAAAATATTCTATGTAAGGACGCACTAGTGACTTATATGCAATCGATTTAACTTCCGGAATGCATTATTTTAAATTACAACCTAGAAATCGGAACATACGATTTGCTTTCCCAATTACATTCTCGATATGCTCATTCCACGACAAATTATTACGAATTGTTACCCCTAGTTATTTAGCGGAATCTACCGTTCTAAGGTCAGTATCATTATATCATTATATTCAGACCTAAATGGTGTCGTATTTTTACTTAGACGCATTACTTGGCACGTTTTAGCGTTTAACTCCAACTGCCAGTATTTTCATAATATCGTCTTGTAACAAAGCGCAGTATTCCTGGGTTTTAATTTCACGATAAATAATAGCATCATCGGCAAATAATCTATTCATCCCCCTTATTATGTCACACAAATCATTAATGTATATGAGAAACAACAGAGGCCCCATCAAGCTTCTCTGGGGAACCCCGAACCTCACCTGCATAAGAGATGAACGCTCACCGTCGAGAACTACACACAGTGTTCTGCCCTTCAGAAAGTCTGCAACCCAGTCATATTTGTCTAGATATGTCGTAACCGCGAAGTTTCCTAAGTAACCTAGTGTGAGGCACAGTATCGAAACCTTTTTTTAAAATCTAATGGAACTAGATCAACCTGTATTGCCCATCTATAATACGGTACAAGTCGTGAATTAGAAGTTGTGTTTCGCAACATCGGCCTTTTCTGAATCCATGTTGATTTGTGTTTAAAAGCTCACCTTCATCCAAAAATCGCATGACATATGAATAGATGATGTGTTCTGAAATCTTGCAAAATATTGAGGTTAACGAGATCGGCCTATAATTTTGAGGATCATTAATATTCACATTTTTAAACACTGGACTTACGATGGCGGTCTTCCATTCGGCTGGTATTTTTCCTTGATGTAAGGAGGCGGTATATAATTTCATCAAATACGGTGCAATTTCCTTTGTGTACCTAGAGTAGAATCTTGTAGGATTACCGTCTGGTCCGGGAGCCTTATTGGTTTCTACATTCATAAGCAGTTTAGTTATTCCCTTGACATCAAGAACGAGATCATTCATAATTTTGTTGGTACGATTGGCAAATATCGGAATCTCCTCTGAATTTTCTGTCATGAAAGCTTTTTTGAATATATTATTCAAAATATCTACTTTCTCTACGCTAGTTTCGGATAATTCCCCAATTTCCTTAAACAGTGACGGCATAACCTTACGAGATCCTCTTATTAATTTGACATACGATCAGAACTTTTTTGGATTAGTAATAAGAACTTCGGATAAACTCCTGGCTTGGAATTCTTTCAACGCATTGCCTTTCGCACTTCCGCTCGCAACCGGCCTAATTTAACGCCATTAGACGAGTCCCCCGATTTCTTTACCGTGGCATGTAAACGGCTTTGCCTCCTGAGCAATCGTTTTACTTCCATATTGAACCACGAAAAGTTCTTACTAACCTTAATAAACTTCTTAGGAACAAATTGATTTAAACCGGTCCATACTATTTCTTTTAAATTAAACCAAAGTTCCACAACATTTCTATTTAGCGTGTACGTTTCTAAATTTTTCGCCAAGTGATCAAACATACCTACATCATTTGCCATATAGAAGCAATATACGAGTTTGTCTTTGTCATGCTTCAAATTCAGACTAGATTTTAAAGTTACCACTACCGCTTTGTGAACACTTATACCGTCTTCTATACAAACTGTATCTACAATATCAGGATTGCTTACAATAAAAAGATCCAAAATGGACGAGGATTCTTCGTCGCATCGCGTTGGCTCTTCAACCATCTGTTAAAGAGATCTTTCTGCAAATGATTCTAGGAACATTTCGATTATTGACCTATCTCTTCCGACCAACCTGAAAGTGCATCTATCCCACTTAACCGAAGGTAGGTTAAAATCACCACCCACGATCAATATATGTCCCTGAATTTTTTTATATATTTTATTAACAGACTCTCTGAAGTATTCCCCGTTGGCGAAATCAGAACCCGGAGGTCGATAAAATGACCCGATTATGAACTTTAAATTTTTACCTTGACCCATAACTCGCAAAAATTTTCAGTTTCAGTTACGACAGAGCAATTAACAGTTTTGTTAATGGCCACGAACCCCCGCCCATTGAGACAGCTTTGTCTTCCCGAAAAACATTGAAATGAGGACCAAATACTTCGCTAGATTCTACCTCTGGCGTCAACCAGTTCTCGCTTCCTAGTATTATATCGACATCATTAGTCGCAACTGCGAAGTGGAAATCGGCTACTTTCCCTCTAGTGCTCCGACAATTTAGGACCATTACCCTTAGCTGCTTTGTATTGTTATTTGTGGAATCTAAAGTCGCATTTTTCATATTCGCATTCTGACGGGAAATGAGTGAAGAATTGGGGACTGTAACATTCAATTTATCCGCGCCATCACTATCAGAACCAAGACCTAAGTTATCAGCACATCCTCTTCGATAAACTGAAGGATCCTCGGGCCTCACGGTGTTCCTAAAAAATAATTCATATCAAGAAGGTTCAATATTTTAGCACCCACTATGGTAGCCATTCTCGGTGTGTAGTGGACGCCCGACCCGTCCCAGCTGGCAGTTATCATCGGTCGAAGGTTGTTTCTGCGACACAGTCCTGCAAACTAAAATTCAAATTAAAAATCTTCCACCATACGGGCCCCCCACAATCGATGCGTGACACGACACTACAATAATGGAGAACTGCAACGATACAGAATTTTCCCGCGTGGTTTCATACGCCTTCTGGCCCAACTTGTCTATGGATTTCACTATGTCTGCAACAGAAACACGAGTCGAGTCATTAGTACCGACGTGCGCAGCTACTCTTTAACTGAAGGTAGTTCGATTCTCTAATCGCTTTTGGAATGGCCTCCATGACACGTGGTACGGTTGCTCCTGGAAGACAAACAGAATGAACGTTAGTATGGGGGTCTGCACCGTTATTCGTGGCTAGTTCTCGAAGCGGTTTCACCAAACGTCTGACGTTGGAGCTGCCAATGACCAGTAAACCTTTTCCTGGCATCGCTCGGGGTCTGCGAACAAATAATCTCTGCTGCGCTTCTGGGCCATCCACACTTGAATCTTCAGCATCCTGCAACACGGAAAACGCATTCCTTAATAACAAGACTTTATTTTCCCGTCGGCTAATTGGGAATTTCGACGCCTTTCTCCGATCCACACGATGCCAGACGGTTTCTGCAACAGGTACTTGAAAATCCAGACTTGCCGGCTCTGCTACAGTTGGCTGCGGCATTTCTTCGACGCACTGTCGCTCCTCGTCTAGGATGCTCCATACCTGGTTTACTCATATATTTTTTTTATAGAAAAATTCTGTTATTACGCTAAATACAAATCCGAATGCTAATCGTGGATTAAGTAAAGATGTTAGATTTGTGTTAATCCACTTATAAGAGAACATCATCAGTGCTAAATTCATTCACTCCGATAAGACTAGGATGCATTAACTTGACATCTTCTGGTCAACTTCGTCTTTTCAAATGATAGAACAATTCCCAATAGAACTAACCTTCGTTATGAACTGTAATAAAGCACAAGTTCAGACGCTTCAAAGTGCAGGATTGTATTTATCAAAACCTGTTTTTTGTTTTTTTCCTCGTATGAACACCTGCACGCGGCTTTTCACGAGTTTGTAAATTCATTAATATTTATTTTGGTGTTAAAGACACATACGGTCAAAAAGTCAATGATGATCACATTACAATCGATAATATTGTTTTCAAAGAAGTATTTTTAAAGTAAAAAATATTAAAAAAAGACATTTAACAAATCCAATATTTTTTAAATATCTATTTTTTTAAATGTTTTACAATTAAATATGTAGCGTTTAATGGTAAAGAATTTTTACAGTAAAATTGATATTTATTACTACTGTTCAAACTAAAATACCTTTCATTATTACTGATACAAGCCCACTATGGAGATGCTCGCCTTTGTTCCCAATACCTTTTAAGTCCAGCTAATAATTTTTTTCTCTCCTGTGGGATGGGTTTCCGAGTTTCAGTAATTTTAGGTTGAGGGTACCAGGAGTTAACCATATTACAAAATTTGGAGCGTAATCCCAGCGGAGTCTAAATCTTTTTGTATCTCATTGAGCCAAATGCTTCCTGTCTTATAGTGATAAGTGAGAAGACCTTCTTGGTAAGCTTGTTGCTGTCCTTTATCAGAAGGTGCCCATAAAACTTGACCCGTCTACGTCGCATGCTGAGGTTAGCTGTCTCAAGCTGTTGTTACAATTCGATTTCACTCGACATGTTTCATCCGGGAGCACTCTTGGCCCATAAATTTTCCTCATGATATGTCTTTCAGCTTTTTCCAGATCATCCATGGTGCCTTTCCTGTTCACCAGCAAAGTCTCCGCAGCATATAAGAACTGAGGTTTGGCAGCGATTTTGTAATGAGAGCTTCGAAATACACTTGTTATAGTGATTTCGTGGCAACTGATACGCTGCGTTGAGTTTATCAAATCTATCTAAGATGAAAGTTCCATCTCTAGCATTGGGATTGACCCATTCACCAACGAATCGATCAACTTTTCCAATCTTGCCATGGGTGGTCAACTACTTTCCCGGGGTGCCGACTCTCGAAGTACGTGGTCTTTTCGTATGACATCTGTAGCCATGTCTTCTCTGGTATCTCTTTTAGGGTTTGAACTGCAATGGCAGCATCCTTTGAGTCATTGGTTAGGATTGCGATGTTATCTGCGAAAGCCAGGCTCCTGTTTTCGATCTTCCATGTTCCGGCACCAATGGTAACTGGTTTGATTAAAATTTTGTTCAGTGCAAGTTCTCAGGTTCAGATGAGTTTTTCGAGCACCAGTCTGAACATAATGGGTGAGAGGCCATCTCCTTGTCTTACTGCAGTTGTGATCTTGAAACCCTGGGACAGTTCTCTGAATTTTATTTTGGAATAGTTGTCTGTGAGAGTTTGTTCGATGAGGGTGTGTGTTTTATAATCTACACCACGCTCTCGCAGCACTGTCAAGAGCGTTTGGTGGTCAATAGAATTGTAAGCCTTCTTGAAGTCCACGAATATTACAGTGACGTTCACACTTTTCCCATGTTTTAGTTGGAGAATTGTTTTTATATTAAAGATCTGCTCGCTGCAAGAGCGTGTTCACCGAAATCCTTCCTGATATTCACCAATCGCATCTTTGCAGGCTACTGGTAACAGCGCTATTGCCCGATATCACCTCTGAATCCCTTTTTGTGCAGTGGGTGTATTCCCAGACGTGTAGTAAATTGATGGGACTATGACTTGTTGTTCTAGTGACCAGCGAATACAGGAGGCAATGTGTAACAGATGTGCGATTCATCTAGTAGTCAAGAAAAGAACTGGGCCGAGAAGTTGAATGGTGCCAGGAGTCAGTGAACCTGAGCTACAGCTAAGGCACAAAATGTTCAAAATTTATAATTTAATCCAGTGAGATACACTAATGAAATATGATGTAATTCTCAATAAAAATTAAAGTGTAAAAAAAAGTGGTTAAGGCGTCTGACTCGCGATATAAAGGTTCGCGGTTCGAATTCCAGTTTCATAGGCTCTTAACCCAACCTTCACCTCTGGCATAGCTTGTTTATGTAATGTGAAGTACTCTTCCGTGGTTCCGATTCCCCGTTAAACTGTTGGTCCCCCATATTCGGATAAGCTAGAAACTTACGATAGGGGCGGATTGCGCAACAGGTAAGAAACGCTGTCACCAGTTTATTACGACCAAACGAATTTATTTAAAAAGTATTAAAACAAAATCAATAATGTGCTTCAATGATATTATTATGTTCCTCTCAGCCCTGTTGCTGTTATCCCTTGACTCCATTCCTTGGAGAATAAACAACACATGCTTGTAGGCAAACCAGGCGGATTATTTGGAGAAGAACCACTTTTTCTCATTTGCTTTTCTTTTCTACGTTCTCGGTAAAACTGACAAGTGTGCTTTTTGTTTTTCCACGTTGGTGACCAATAAGTCAAATTTGTCGTTGATGATAATCATTGCTTCTTTTTTATTTTTGTAGTAATGACCCAGAAGGCGAACTATGAAAATATTCTATTAAATTTTATGTTTTCTCAGCTGACCACATTTAAAAAAAAAAAAAAAAACAGTTTTAAATAAAAATTAAACGAACACAGTTAATGGGAGATTACTGGAGATCGCGATTCCGCCGGGAGTTGGCATCATATTACTGTAGTGGTCAAATGCAAGACTCCAATATAAATTCTTTCCTAAGTATATTTAACGGTTTCATGCTGGTCCAGGCTGTATTACAACCTAATTTTTGCTTTAAAACAGTGATCCAGGCTGTATTACAACAGAATTACTACTTGAAAATAATACGTCTTGCGACTGAATACCGCAGTATTCCAACGATATTACTGCATGTTATTGTAGCGAAATCGCGATCTCCAGTAGACCCGTTAATGCAAACAATGCTGAAGTCTAGGTGCGAGATCATTTTTGTGCTGGGTTTTCTTATCCGACAACGTTTTTGTCTACGGTGTGTTGGGAACACAGAGATTGTTGGCGACTCTATTGACAATAGGAAAACTTTGTTCAGTTTGTTCTAAACAATGTATATCTTGTCGCCAAATATTAGAATCGTTGGCTAATCTTTATTGACAACATACTTTGGTACCCTGTTGAAGTGAATATCTTTCGCTATCACGTGACACCGCAAGCCAATTGGATGTGTTTAATTTGAAATTTGTTTTGCTCATGAAGCAATTGTGTTTGCAATATGTGAGTTTTCTACTGGTGATTGAATTGGTTAGAAAGCTAAAATGCCTGCAAATCAAATTCAGTATTCCGAAAAGTATTACGACCAGACGTATGAATACAGGTATGTTTCACAATAATTGTCTTCCATATTCCGATTAGCTACCTGTTGCTTGCTTGGTGCTGTTTGATTTTTCGCGCTCGTGTAATAGCGTAGTAATGAAGTGTGATGATATTGTGGTGTCTTCGTGCTGTTTTTCAGGCACGTTATTTTACCAGCTGATATTGCGAAACATGTGCCTAAAACGCATTTGATGACAGAAACTGAGTGGAGAAATCTCGGAGTTCAACAAAGTCCTGGTTGGGTGCACTACATGTTACATCAACCAGGTAACTGATACGTTTGTGATACCTTGTTCGACAGGTTAGGTCATTACATATGCACAATCTTAATATACTGCATTGAATAAATACGGATGCTTTAATTTTGATATTCAACATCAATTGACATAACTATTCCGGCAATCCTGGATTGGTTTTGGAAAACCGAAATCTGCATGGCTGGGCATGGTTTCAAACCTGTGTACTCCGAAATTTACCCACCACACTAGGTCTCTAAAGAAGTAAAATAGCCCTACCTTCTATTATAAATGCTGGTAGTTGCAGGGCATTTTGGGTACTGTTTCTACATATCTGTAGTTAAATTTGGTTAGGTTGATTTGCAGACTGTACCAGAATGAAACAACATTCACTTTGCAACATGATAAGGCACGTGGGATGTAGTTTTAATTAATAACTTAAGTTTTCTTGACTTTTGGGTGGCATTTCACTGGCGGTTAGGTTTTAATGCGACCTGGACCAATCGACCCATTGTTTGAGTGCAAATATTGCTATTGAATTCATGAAAACTTGGTCTCTTCTTTAAATTTGTCATAACTGCATAGGAATATATTGAAATGGTATCATCAAAACTTGCCAGCAATTTTACATTCAGTTACAGCCGTTGATGTCAAAGATACTTTTAGAAATGGCCATTGACTATAATGCTGACACTTCTTTGTGTAACTTCCATGTGTCATAATGTCTTTTAGCTTTAATTTGCACTTTTTCTTGAAAGTTATGTCCTCAGGAATATCTGTACAAAATTTCTGCTCAAAGCGACAATTTCTTCTCGGTACACTGTAATTGAATCTATTGGGTCTATTGGAGATAGCGATTCTGTTACAACAATATTAAGTAATTTCGTTGTAAAACTGCTGTATTCAGCCACAAGGCGTATTATTTTCAAGCAGTAATTCAATTGTAATACTGCCTGGACCATCATGAAACCGTTAAATGTACTTCTAGTGGAGTCTTGCGTTTGACCACTGCAGTATTATGATGCCAACTCCAGGCAGAATCGCAATCTCAAGTAATCCTGAATCATCACATGGTGCAGATTTTCATGTGAAATAAGATCTTTTGTGCTTAATTTGTGGAATTAATGTAGTTAAGTGTAGCCTATAATTAGTATCCTGGGGTTATGTAGCTGCAGTATGTAATAATAACTCAAAAGATCTGTAATTTGTTCTAGTTGTCTCAAATTAATTCATCAAATGTTCACTTGCACAAAAATCTAAACTATTTACTTGTCTGGGAGGATAAGTTGATCATTGTTGGAGATATTAAGTACTTGTGATAATAGGCCTCCGCCGCTAGAGTCAGTTGATTCTTCTCCGGCCGGGTGATGTCGCGTCATGTATGCAACCGACGTTACGACCATCCTTCTGTGATCTTATTCTAGGGCAGAATTGAGTACTTGCTTGGTTACTATTTGCAGTTGTAATGCAACCTTTGCTTCAGAAAGTGCTTTTCCTATCATCGTGTAATTCAGTATTATCCATACCTATTACATTTTCACCTATGTAGAAGACTATATAGTTTTGAATAAAATGTTCCATTGCTACTTATTACTACCTATAATTTGTATCTAAGGAATGAGGGAAGGTATGCATGATTCCATTATGAATTAATGACATTTCCCCCTAGATTTTTTTAAAGGTAGTACTCAAGGGTACAGTATTGGCAGAATGTAAAAGAAAAACAGTTTTAATTCCACATGATAGCCATCTAGTCAATCACAAGACGAATTATATTCAAGCAGTAATTTGGTTGTAATACGCCCTAGACCATACAGCATTACCATAACACCCATTAAAAATGCTGCTTCAGAATTAAAATGCCAACGACATGAAAGATATTAGCATTCAGTTATCTCTTACAACTGATATCATGCAGAGTGCCAATATTGTAAACATATAAAGAACAATTTTTTGTTTAATTTTAAGGGCTGTAAGTTGGATATAAAAGCTCATTGGCTAATTTAAATTTCTGAATATTCTCAGGGACTTTTGCTTCTCCCTTCCCCATTTACTATACTGGCAAATGTGTGGAATTACAAAAATCAAGTATAGCAATGTTTTGTGGTCTAATACAACCACAGTTTCTGCCTGTTTCTAATCTCTATGCTGGTGGGTCCATATTGGCCTAAACATTGAAGACATATTGCACCAATTTAAGTAAATGGTCTGTGCTTGGAGGTTTTTGTATTTATGCAGGGTGCTTATAAGATTTCACAGTGCACCATTTTGACAGCTTTTTTTTTCCTATTTGGTGGTAGTACATACTTTGAGGAGTCTACATAGTTTTTAGAAGTGGTTCATGTAAAGGAGGGGGAACTGGGCCACATTGATGCGGTTTTATTCTAAGAATTTCTTTTTACCCAGAAAAAAGAAATTTCAAGTTATTTTTCCATGTAACGCCAGCAAAACTAGTGTAGTGTATTAACAACCACAATCGTCGTTTTATGTAGTATTTCTGCATGTAATTAAAAAAAAGGTAATTTGTATCGACATGCCCCATCCCCCGGGTAGATTGCTGTACCTCATTGGGCACTTTGATATGTTTGGGAAAAGTGGGGGGGGGGAAATAACAGCTACTGCATATTTTCCATAGAAAATGAATTAGCTAACCATTTTATATTTATTTAAAGAAATTCAAA
Source organism: Vandiemenella viatica (assembly GCA_031002005.1). NCBI lineage: Eukaryota > Metazoa > Arthropoda > Insecta > Orthoptera > Morabidae > Vandiemenella > Vandiemenella viatica. Next base: position 123,069,710 of record CM061918.1, read on the forward strand.
TTAACCACAATTTATTTGTAAGGAATTTTAAAGTGATCAAAATTAAATGTATAACGATCTGATGTTCTTGCTGTTCTTTGTCCTGTTGTTGGCTGTGACACATCAATCTCGCCGTTATCTTCTTTCTCAGAAAAAATGAAAAAGTTGCTAGATTTTCTGTTCATAAACTGGACAAGATAGTCACAATCATCAATTTTTCCTTTAACTTGGCCTACAAAGTGAACAACCGATCTCTTTTTTTGCAAGCTGCACTATAACAGTCATCAACAACAATATTTTGGTCAGAACTATCTGCTTCTTCCATTGTATCTTCCAGAGTATCTACTTCTTCACTTAGCAGGTCACTTAGATTTAAATCTTCTTATGTAGAGTCATACATCTGTCATAAGGATGTTTTAGATTCATCTGTTGAATATAATTCTTCCACCTTCCTTCTCTTCGTCTGCTGCTTCAAAGCTCTGGTGTCTTCTATCCACGGCAGCATTTTTGCTTTTTTTAGTTCCTTATCTCTATTATTTTGCTGTGCTGCATCTTGTCTCTCTTCTTTAACTTTTCTCGTGTCAAAAAGTCTTTTTTTCTTTGGAGAATCAGTATAAATTCGAGATTTACGAGGCTGCCGTCCTTTTGTTATTTCTAATACCACTAGCTGTTGGGTAAGGTCGTATGTCTTCAGGAGTTACAGGCTTGTTTGAACTAGTAGTTGGCCATGTATCAGCACTAAAGCCCCAATAATGACAACAACGAAGCTATGGTAGAAACCTTGTGTATAGAGATGAGACTTGGCAAGTAGAAGTAGATCGCACGTTTACACGTTACATACCCACGGCATGACTGAAGTTGGAGATGAGTAAGGTGGGAGGTTTGGAGATAACAGTAGCAACGGTAGAAGTAGACAGTTGTTAACTATGGGAAAATATAATCCCTGAAAAGTTGGTACAACATAAAAAAAAAGTCGGAAAGAAAAATTAAATGTAACATATATAAATATATTTACAATACAAATAAGTGATAGGTTTATTGGTGGTGTATTACGGATGGCCAAGACCAGATGCACGCCTTGTGTCAAGTATATGTTGGTAGTCTAGTTTGCTTCTGTGAACTTCAGAAGGGGTAGTATTACAAGAAAAAACTCCCACTGCTCTCGCTGTAAAACAGATGTTGAGGTTGTTAGAGTTGTGGGAATTGAGATGAGTTGCCATTTAATGGTATTGGTTGCCAGTGTAACCTGTTTTCCTTTGGCCGTTCAACCTGACGGTCAGTTGGTTAGGCACGAGGCCTACGAGAATCTGTACAGTGAAGGTGGGGAAGTTGATAAATGGGGTGTGTAATTGAGCAAGTGGCATGTCCAAAAATATGAAAAGATCCCCCCCCCCTTTTTCCTGATGTAGGATATGAATAGTTAATATTGGCTGTATGCCTGTTGCAGTCTTACAGTGAAGTCTTTTGAATGCTGGTAATCTATCAAGATGATGTTATTGAGCTTGGGTAATTTGCAGAGGCACCAGGGAGGGGTGTTGTGGGCAGGATTTTGGGAAGGTGATGCAGTTTTCTTTCCCTGAAATGACAGAGACTTTGAACAGACTCTCTCAGCTTGTTACCTGAGAAACTTTTATGCAACATTTATTGACTGTAAGGATTTTAATATATTCTGAATGTAAAAGTATAACTCTTGAGTGTCTTCTCATTTATCAGTGAGTCACACTCATAACATCTGAACCTTCAGTATTCAGTATACAAAGTTTAATTGCACACTCCAGTCCTTATTAACTTTAATACAAATTATAACAAATTTGGGAAATCAGTGGGGAGTGAAAATAATCATGAGAGATTTACTGGAGCGCTGAAGCAAGAATTTTCATCAGATATTCTTCACATGTATCAAATGTAAGCTGGCAACATATTGAATCTGAAAATGTTTTGGTTTTATTCCATGATTTGTACAAACTTTTGGTGAAAACCACTAAAAAATACCACCCGGTTTCTGCAAATTATCTAAAATTGAGCATGATGGGTGAGCTTCATATTTTGGAAGACGCAGGTCCCAATCTCTTTGTAACCATTCATTTGGTTTTCCATGGCTTCCCGAAATCTTTCCAGACAAATGCCGGGTTGGTTCGTGAATCAAGTAAATAAATGTGTTTTTTTTTCCCTAAAACCTGTGTAATAATTTTCTCAACCAACTTTTTTCCAGTTTTATTTATATGTATTAAAAAAAACAGTGTATAGTAATAAATAGGCCTACTTAACTCTATATATAAGTTCCATTATTGATTTTTTAATGAATTTTTATTTTTTTAGCGAGTTCAATTTAATACACGATCTTTATATGGAACTGTGAAAGTAACTTTAACTTGACAGATTTTTTAATATAATAATTTTGCTCATAATTTTAGTATGTACATGGCATTAGGCCTGTTTTTAATAAGGCACTCTGTATTGTGTTTCCGGCATGTGATGGGAAGTTCTGGTAACTCATTGGTTAAGGTGGTTGCTCTCAAAACTCAGGGATCTGGATTTTTTTGTTCTGTTTAATCATATGAATCTCATCGGATGCTGTAGGTCCAGCCACAACAGAGGCTGCTTGCACTGCAAAACAAAACTCTTATCACCAGGTCACAAGATCTTACAAATTTGCTTTATTTTACTGGGTATCCAAAGTTCTATATTGTGCTACACATTGAAATAATATTTATTCCGAATTCTTAACTAATTATTGATTACCAAAATGTTGATAGAATAAAATTTTTGCTCTCCAGTCTGCAAAATGTGTTAATTATTACAGCAGCATATACAATTGTGAAACCTTTAATGCATAGGTGTCAAACTCAATTTTGCAGAGGGCCGTATATTAAATTTAGAATGTGTAGGCGGGCCAGATTCAAATTAAAAAATGTACTGAATTATTGTAACAATTTTATTTATTTAATTGTATAGTATATAATATACGGTTGTTAAAAATCATATCGCGATCGCGGGCTGTATTGATACGGCCCGGGGGCCGGATGCGGCCCGCGGGCCGTATCTTTGACATCACTGCATGGTTTGCAGATGCCAGCTTTTTTATTTAGAATATCCTGCCAGCCTATTTAATTTAGTCTTGTATATATACAAACTCATCAGTTTTAAGATCAACTCCCCCTTTCTAAAAAATGTTTTTATTAACTCACTTTGGGCTTTGTCTGGGTGGAATTTTGTAATTGATTTTAAACTAATGTTTTGATGAGCTAGAGACTTGAAGTTTTTACCATAGCTCAGAACTGGATGACAATGCATGAAAATGGGAAAAGTTGTCCGGAAAATTTGAAAATTCAGGATAAACTGAAAGTACTTTTTTCTATGGACCAATTTAGCCGTATTTTTTAAAATGTTCGTAATAGTCCGAGTAAGGTTTTGAAAATTTGGAAAATTCGGAGAAAACTGAAATTCTTTATTTCTGTGTAGCAATTTGGCAAATTTTTTTAAATGTTCATAATAGTCCGAATAATGTTTTTAAAGAAATAAAAATTTGAAAAGTTGCCGGGAAAATTCAGAAAAAACTGAAAGTACTTTTTTCTATGGACCAATTTAGGTATTTTTTAAATGTCTTTAATACTCTGGATAAGACATATGGAAAAGTTGCCCGGAAAATAGGATTAGCATAATATGCTCTTATGATAGTTTCAGTCTTTTTCAGGATATCTAGAAGCTGTTCATATAAAGAGATAAAGAAACCCATCAATTTCCTTCTAAAGGAACAGCATTGACCTTCAATAAAGGGGAAGGACTGAAGTGCCTCCACTTCATTGGCTTTTGCTTTGGTACTGAGGTAAATATTGGGCTAATCCAAAGTCACAAACTGTCAAACTCAATCTGCTGGATTGGCTTCAGTGATGGCTAGATTTCCCAAAAGCCTGTCTCCTCATTGCCTTTGGTCTGTTATCAAAAGTTTTGGTGAACAGTGGGTATAAACCTTTCTCACATCCAAATTCTCTGTCAGAATGTCATCTACTGCATTCCTTGGCACGATATCTCCTCAATCTGGCAAACTCTTAACCTATTGTCTGTCATTACTAACTTGTGTCCCTTGTACATGTTTTGCTGAGCGATTGTCTTTATTGGTTGGTTCAATGTCTACTTTTACCAGTGCTGCTATGAGGGGGTACCCTTCCCTATAATTGTCCTGAATTTTTAATCACAGCGCTAATTTCTTTCACCACATCACATTAAATGTACACCTCATCCGCTTTCAGTGTCTGTAACAAAGTAAATGGTCATTCAAGGATGTTGTAAATTTGTGTAAGGTAGCCTAAAAATTTTGGAACTGCGTAACAAGATTTCTTAGAACCACGAGTTAAACTGAATAGTATTGCATATCATTTTTAAATTCCGTTACTAAGTTAATTGAAGCTAGAAATCAGATTTTTACAGTTTTGAGAAAGTATCTGAACAAGATGGTATTTTCTGTTGCATTATCCTCAAGCGTTCAATTGGAATGATATTTCAAAATTGAATAATAAATCAGGGAAAAGTTAGTAACCTCAAATTTGCCCAGTAATGATTTTGAAATACGTAGAATTGTTTAAAGTCACTTTCAAAAGAGCTTAGGAAATATTAATAATTTAAATTATATTTTTGTTGACAAATTTTATTCACCCTTTTTGAAAATGGCAAACGTGTTTTACTTGATACCAAATGAAGAAGCAGTTCAGTAAGAGTAAAATGAAAGTTATTTCAGTTTCAAAACTGCAAAATTGTAGAAGTTATTAACAGGTTTTGGGAAGCTCGGAAAATAATTAATTATTTTATGGCCAAACTATTAAAGCTACGAATTTTTTTTTTTATAAGGATTGAAATTAACGGCTTTTTAAGGGATATAGCTACTGTCAAAATTTCAGAATGATATGAATATTTTAAGTGGTCAAGGTCAAAAAGTGGATGAAATTTTACAAGCGTGAGATCTGATATTTGATCAGTTCATGAGACTACTTTGGTGTGAACCCAGAAGTCTTTGTGTTCCCACGGGCAAAGGATTTTCCTTGCGCTCAGTCGTCCGGCCAGACTTGCAGAAACAGTTTAAGCGAACACCATGCTCCGTGGCATGCTGTTTTGGTGCGATGTAAAAGTGGCCAGTCTATTACTAACAGTTAGTGACTATGTAGCTCTGAGGTAGCATTTTACGCCATGTGGTGCTACGGCATAATTTAAGTATCGGTCATTGGCAGACAAGTTTAATTTTCAGGGCGTGTGATGAAATTTTATTTGCATCCACGCATCAGTTGTGCTTTGAACAATGGAGTTTTGTCTGGCTCGATCGGTTAATCAAAACTGCAAATTTAATCTTTGGAAAAATTGTCTGATGCCAATTCAGTTTTGTGACTTTGCTTAACATTAAAGAATATAGTGACTATCTACCAGAATATGCCGGTGACTTTTATTATCAACTAGTGTAAGCCTGTGACCATTCTTGCATATCGTCATGGATCTAGAATAGTTCCAGGTTTTAGGGTCTAAGATTATGACAGGTTGACCTGATTTGACCAAATATAAACTAGACCTGTGTTTCAGGGTGAATAAAATCTCTTGTGCTTGAAGAACTCAGAAGTATTAATAGAGGTAGGTATTTAACACAAAAGGGACGATAGTGCAATTGTATAATTGTTTCAAAGGTCATAGACTCGAACTTGCTTAAATAAAAACTTAACTTCTAGGCGACTCTGCAAAATTTTTTAAAAAAATCTGTTTGCTTCGAATGCATCACATTCTTTTTTATTGAGACTGGGCAAACACTCATAATGTAATCATTGGTCACAGTATCTGTAACAGCGAGAGAATTTAATACACACTCCACATTATTAAACAGTTGAGCAACTTTGAAGAAATGAATTGCCAGAATAGTCGATCCGGTAATATATTTGGTCTGATGTCTACTTAAAATTGTCGCGGATTCGCGTATTCTGAGGTCTAGGGTATTGATTTGAAGCCTTTATTCAAACTCATCGTAGTTCCGATTCACATCCAGTTGGACCAGCGAGCCAGATCTCACGCTGCGCCAATGTTATCTTTTGTAACGAAGCACGAAGGTCTCAGTTTGAGCACGTCGCAAGCCTCTGCTACACACGCCTGTAACTCGGTACATGGCTTACGACTGCGTTATGCTACTTTCTTATTGCAGGCTGCGCCTCACTGAAATACCAGCAGCCTATACACCGCAGCAGTTTTCCGAGTGTGTGGGAGTGCTTACTAAAGGGAACCCACGGCATATAGAATAGCTTTGCTAAGCTTATGTCAGCCTGGAAACCACCACACTATGCAGTCCCCACTACCTGCACTATAACTCCGCCCTGACCATCTCCACTTAGTCCTAGTGAGCCAATTAACATCATCTTTTATCCCCACCAGAATCCTTAATGAGTTTTCCTGTAAACTGGGAGCACACGGACCACGGACTCGGCAGTCCATCTCCATCTCAGGACTCGACAACATCCAAGATCATCCATCCATGGACGCACCGTTCAACGTCGTCACCTAACAGGTACTTAAAGCTTGCTTGATCCACTGCTTGCGTGTTCGTCTTCATAACAGTATGTCCACCGCTAGATAGGAATCGAATGCATTCGCCGACAGTCACTCATTTCGATAGGGTTTAATGTGCCTTGCCCTGTAATCAGTCTACCAATGAAATATAGCTAATATGTCAACCAATCGGTATAGCGCAACGTCAGTAATAAGTCACCAATGGAAGGTCAATGAATATTAACCAATCAGCATAAAGTATTTCTAGTGATAAATCAATCCTTTGATCAATGTAGCCAATAATGTAACATGTATGCCGATCTGTCTTGAAATGTAATAAACCAGTGGCTATTAACATGTATTATCATTCCTAAAAGATAAACAACCTCTCCGTAGATAAAGATGTATGATAATATTTATGTAAATGTTTAATGATGATCAGTGAGATTACGCTGTTCTATAGTTTCTCAGTAGCTAAGGCTCAGTTACTTCCTTGGCAATATGCCTGCAGACTACCCTCTAAGGGGCTAGGTAGGCGCCCAAGGCGAACAACCACAGCTTCCCTCTCTCCAATCTGTCGTATTAAGTGGGAAATTGAAAGGTTTCCGCTCGGCCGATCACACCCACGCGACAAAATAACCTAATAACTCGCATGCAGTGAACATAAAGAAAGACCATTAATGAAAGTGGTTTGTAAAATACCTAAAAAACAGATAAAACCTAATTCATAAACTTTGGTAAAGCAACAACATTAGTGAAAGTTATGATTAAATTGAAATTGAACCTAAACCGGAATGACAATTGGTATTTGTGGTTACTTTTTTAAAAGTTTTTTTCGTAAGTTGCTTTCAATAGTAACATGTTACTGAAAAGCAGATCCATGTTTTTCCAGCCGCAAAGTTTCTCAATATTTTTTTAACTATAAAACGCTACGAAAAGCAAACTTAATGACTGTATTATGTCAGTTAATTTGGTAGCAGTTAAATTGTGGACATAACCACAAATTTTTTCTAATGGTATCTATGGTCGCTGTTTTGCGAGCGAAGGCTGACACGTGATACCGTTCTCCAGCCAATAGCTATCGAAATTATATAGTAGATAAGCTTTCCTAGCGGGGGGTTTAAATCGGGCCAAGTGGCGTCCAAATTAATGTAGCAAAGCACGAACTGAGGTTATCCTAGGCACTATCACGGTTATAGCTGAGACTGAAGGTTTTGCACAAACTCCAGTCCACATTTCTGCCTCACATTTGGAAAAAAATCTGTAAAGGATTATTGCAGTTTTGCAAGGTAGCAAAATTTTCGTATTCCTGGTGAAGCCCAAACTTACGATTCAGCAATTGTGAGAAACATTCCTGTACTTTTAACAAATTTGTATTATTATATGAACATTGTAATAATAAAATTACTGTTCACGTTAACTGCTGGCTCTTAGAATTTTTAATTGAAATAAATATTGCAACTTATTTCATTAAATTCAGGTATTTTAAATTACGTTTGAATTTTTGTCAATGTTTAGGGATCTGTATGTTTTCCTGAATAAATGTTATTTTTTCAGTGATGCTTTATATGATTTAGGTATTTGATACTGGACAATAATGTATGGAAATTTTTGAAGGCCAGTAACTGTTGATTTTAAACCTACTTGGAATTATTTTTTGTATGGTGTTGGCCATGCTATCTGCCAGCCAGAATAATAAATGGGATAGTTTTATTATTTTTCTTCAAATGGGTATATTTTTAGGATTGTTTTGATTTTTGTTTATCATTCTAAGTAGTCGTTAGCATAATTTGATGGGGGGAGGAACCTTCCAGCTGCTGAATTTCATGTGGTTCACAATTTCATCTGGAAGAGTTAGAAATATTGCAAAATACACAGTTATTGCAGTGAGTGACAGATTTTGTATTGAGAAATCTTGATAAATTAATACAACACTTTTATTCGACATATCAGAGAAACTATAGAAATGTAAGACGGTTGCATTCAAGGGAATGTCTTCATTCTATTGAGATTATTAACTGCAGCAATAATGGATATCACCCTAAAGATATCATCAATTGGTGTGAATATTATTTGTTTACTTGTTAGGGGCATAGATACTGCTGCTGCAATGAACACACCACTATGCTGTAGTTAGTGTATCCTGATATTCAATCGTGATTGTTTACAGGTTGCTACTCTTGTCATCTGTGAAAACAATTGATGTTTGAATGTGTTTTCGTCAAGGATGGCCTGATTAAGAAAGCTGTACTGCTATTATATCATTATACAAATGGGAAAAAAGATGATATTTTCAGGACACTCTGAACATTTGGGATAAATTGGATATTTGTTTATCATTGTATTAAGTTGTTTGAGGCTACTGGATACATCAAAGACCGACAGTGATCTGGAAGCCCACATATGGTACGTACGCTGCAGGCCATAATATTTGTGTAGGCCAGAATTCAAAGAACTCCACCCCAGAAACAGTAAATTATGTCCCGTGAGATAGACTATGTAGTGAACAAGTTTTATCATCAAAGAGACTTGGGTCTTGAGTCCTTCAATCAACATGCTGGATAGTTGTTTACTGCAGCATTTAAAATAGGGTTGCAAAATCAAAATAGCATATGATTGTCACAGGGATATTTCTATCACCTATTAAAAACCATTCAGGAAAACATCAACAATCACAATTACAGGATTAATGCTTTGCCATACAAAGAAGTCACATACTGAAAAATGTCAGTTATGATTTGATGTCTATGATGGAATTTGGATTTACATTTTTGTGAAAAAAGTGTCAATACATTATCTATACCTGGTTGAGAAACAGTTTGATACAAAATGAGGATTAACCCTTTTTGTTTTGGAAGACATATCATAAAAGATATTGTAATATTTAATCATTGAAGCAAGCCTTTGCTTGAGCTTTACTTGACTACTTTAAATAAATGAGTATTTTGCTCCTGTTGCATGACCGGTGTGACTTGATACCAAGGGTGCTTATATTGAATAAGTATATCACTATTATATATATATATATATATATATATACAGGGCGTTCGCCGGAAAACGCTACCCTCCCAGTCTGTTGCCGTCGGCAACTTGCTCGGTCAGTGGAGCCAGCAATTCCCGCCACACGGCACCGTGAATCACCGCACTGTTTAACACCTCCGCTGCCCCAACAGTACAGTTACGCAGTATATTGGGACCCTTACATTGTTAAGAACGGTTTCTTTGCATTGTAGCTAGTTTGTGACTTCAGTCTCTTATTAATCAGTGTTGTGAATAAACGTTTCTTTGCGGTTTGGGGCTTCATAGTCTTACTAATCTGTACCGTGTTTGAGTGTGAGTAAAATTATGGTATGTTACAGTTTGCAACAAAGAATATTTCTCTACGATACATATGTGAAGAAGAAGTCGTTTAAAAAGTGTCGCAGTAAATTTCGTCGCGAAATTCCTGGCGCTTTACTGCCAGCTAAATCAACAATTCTGCATCTGGTTAAAAAAGTAAGAGAAACGGGTTCATTTTTTAACAAAAAGAGACTGTCGGTCTCACAGAGCAGAAAATTGACGATATCGCTTTTCGACTAGAACAGTCACCCAAAAAATCATTAAGTCAGTTAGGGCAGCGTGCGTCTCGAAATATGTTCAGAAGATGTGAAATGTGCATTACACAAGATGGTCAACACTTCCAGCATCTTCTATAAGGTAAGCTAACGAATTACGTCACATTTAAATGCTTAGCACATAAAAGTTTATGAAGCGTAATTATTATGAAATAGTCCGCGGCCGACGGTCGAACAATGCCGGAAGCTGACCGCTCGCTCGCCGGGAGCAGTTTCTTCCTTGTAGCGCCAACAGTGGGTTGCATTTCCCGGCGAACGCCCTGTATATATATATATATTGTGAAAGGAATTAAATTTGGTAAAAAAAAAAAAAAAAATTATTTCCTTTTCTCGCATAAATTGTGTTTTACCATTATATGACTGAGAGGGATGGTTGAGCAATAACGCTCTGGCCTGGAATTTGGGAGGATGCTGTAACAGCCCTCATACCTGAATTTTGAATAGTATTGTACTGTATGAAGTATTTGTAGTGAGCCAAAGTTTGCTTGAATATGATCTGGTATGTTTGTTTTGTAATTTCTTGTAAATCAGTGTATATAGACTTTGATTTATGAAAGAAAATTATTTAAAGTCCATTTAATATGTTTAAGAACCGAATGGTGCAAGAGAATTTCTTAAATGTTTGTAATTCCATGTATTAATGCAAGTTATAATGTCTACAGGAAAATTTTCTACAGTTTGAGATGATTTCTGCAAATAATTTTGTATTTAAGTATCTCTAATTACCATTTCTGATCATTTTGTAATGTTGTTAAGTAATATTGTATTAATTCAGATTGTTTTTAATATGTTTGAGTGACAATGTTCGAGAAATATCAGGCCTTTGAAGAATTCTCGTAATTTCGATAGAGACTATATAAACAGATCGGCTGGACAGATCAGTATTCATTGAGTATTCAGTTTTACAGAGAGATTCATCCAGTTGTTTTTCAAGTTGAGTTCACAAAGATTTTATTTGCGACGGCTCAGAAGTGCATCTTTGTATTTTATCTACGCTTGTGAATATCGCTGACTTCGTTTTGAGCAAATAAACAAATCTTCAACATAACCTTTTGGTGGACTTTTTAATTAATCAATATATATAAATTAAACCACCAAAGACCTTAATAAGCCTTTGCTTGAGCTTTACTTGACTACTTTAAATAAATGAGTATTTTGCTCCTGTTGCATGACTGGTGTGACCTGATACCAAGGGTGATTATATTGAATAAGTATATCACTATATATATATTGTGAAAGGAATAAAATTTGGTAAAAAAAAAATTTCCTTTTCTTGCATAAATTGTGTTTTACCATTATATGACTGAGATGGATGGTTGAGCAATAACACTCTGGCCTGGAATTTGGGAGGATGGAGTTTCGAATCTGATCTGGCCATCCAGATTTGGGTTTTTCCCTGGTTTCCCCAAATTACTCCAGACAAATACCAGGGTGATTCCTTCATAAAGCCATGACTGAATTCCTTCGTTCGTTGCCCCCAGTCCTTTTCCACTTCTACTGACCATGACAAGGCGTAAAGCCACAGTAAAAATATGCACATACATTGTCTGCCAAGTACATTTCCATCTACTTTAAATTGGTTGGCAATTCTTGTATTCAACCTTGAATGTGCTACATTAGTAAATCAGAAAGCTGTTGGCAAATTAACTATGAATTATTAGAAAGGAAAAGATCTTTTGAACTATTTGCATAATTTTCATCCAATTTTTGTTTACTATTTCAGATAGTAAAGAAATATATGAATTCTGGTTAGGCTTGGAATAAATCCTCTATTTAAATGTAACAATTTGATTTTTCATGTTAATCCTGCACAGTATAGACTACATATCAGTAGCACTGAGCTTTAATTAATACAAATAAGCATCTTGCAGATTTACTGATGATGCAGTCAGCTTATTGATTCCTAGTAAAGCTGCCAAACACTAAATTGCTGATTTATTTTATAAATTAATTCTAATTACTCATTTCCTCCTTTCAGAGCCTCATATTCTGCTGTTTAGAAGACCCCGGACTGATAAATCCTGAAAGGCTTCCTGACATTTGAATTGCCAGTACCAAAATAACTGTTTGAGGACTATTGCCAGTTTGTTTTTTCCAACAGTTGTGATAATACTTATGTTTAAGTACTCACCAATATGTTACCAATGAAAGTATTTAACATAAATTTTAGTTTGCATCTACTTTAAGTAGTTGGAGACAGGACGACTTCTACAGTACAAAAAAAAATGCAATGTTTTGGGTGATCCTTTAGTCATGTTGCAGAGAAAATGAAGCAGATGGCAAGGAATGCTTCAATGCTTTCTGCCTTGGTTTAGTAATCAGCCAAAATATTGGGCGTTTTAAGTCTTTCTATTGTCTCAGAGTCTGACAAGTGAAGAGTTTAGTTCCTTACTCATATTTGTATTATCTTAAATATTTTCATTTGTAACATTGAAAGCTGAGTTGCTTCAGTGAAAATATTTCAAATTTATAGGATGTATATATTATACTGCTTTAATTCTTCTGCAATCTGTGATGTTTAATGAATGCTATAGTAATCTTCATAAAGACTTGTGTTGTACAGACTGTCTATACCTGAGAGATATCTCATCTGTTACTTCAATTTTAAGAAACTAAAGCAATATATCACGGTGATAAATAGAAGGCATTGCTCTGTATCTACTCTGTTGCAATGTTGTAGAAAACTGCCGAAGCTTTGCATAGGGACTACTGCTATTCTAATGTTAGGCTTCCTTAAAGTTACATGTCATATGAGGTATTAATACTGTATAGAATGATCTGCCTTCATTTGTCTATTTTTTGTTTGTATTGGTCATGAAATGTACCAGGATAAGTAGAAGATAATTGCTTTAAAACTTTATAGGATTCTCTTTGTGTAGTTTATAATTCCTACATTAGTTCTCAAACCAATACCAATAGCTACAAGATGAATAAATTGTCAGAGAGAGAGATAGAGAAGGGGAGATATATATTAATAGATCATTATTTCTCATGGTATTCTGAGTCTGACTGGTTCATTTTACTTATGCTGAAGGAGTGTACAGTTAACTAGTATAAATAGCATAAAATGAAATAAAAACATTTTTTAATGATTTATTAAATAGTTTTACACTGAAACTTACTAAACCACATTTGTATCCTGTATACCAACCTCTCCAAAATTCCTGAGACATGGAACAGCTTATCCACTTTTGTCAAAAGCTCTAAAAAGACAAGTAATAGGTAAGGACAAATATGTTGTAGACAATTAGTCCTGTAATTTCCAAGAAATTTTCAACAGTACTATTACTTATTTATGTAAAACCTGGAATGTTATAAAACATTCAATACATAATTTTTTAGTATTTTTTGGTTTAATAAGTTTAAGTAACATTTTTTTCAGAAAACATTCTCAACAAAGGTTTTTTACTCCCACCTGACTTAAAAACAATGAGATCCTACATGTATAATAAACTACTTCATTGTGTTTCAATGGAATTAATATTTTTAACATTATAGCTTTCCATCTAAGGGGTGTTGCTGCAATATCTGACAGACATTTCTGCAATAAAGAGTTAAAAAAAGTGATGACATGGCAAGATGTGCTGGATTAAGCAGTATGCTTTTGCTTTATTAGCTACAGTAATGCATTTTTAAATGTATGAGTGCTTTCTTTAATCAAGGAAAACGTTTGAAAGTGTGCAGTATTACTCTTCATACCATGTGCAACTGGCTTAAAATTGGTTTCTAAAACCTAAGTAAAATATACATTGTCCATTTAAATTAAAATTACTATTAAATATTAAAAGCAATCTTTTTAACATTTACAGCACCAACTATACAATATAAATAACATATACAATGTAGCAGTGTGAGAAACGTGATTAAATGCCCATTAAAGGCCAATAAATATTAGTGTATATAACAACATTACCCAATGTACAAATAATAGCTGTAACATAATACACACTTGTTACCTTTTTTAAATGCCTACATAATTTTAACCTAATAAAAGGCAGTTGTCATCCAACTAATTGTAACACTAACTTAACTATTTTAGTGGATGGACAGTCTGTTAGTAATAATGAGATGAATTTTAAATATAATTTACTCTTTGAAGTTGAACCATAGTACTGCAGGATTGACTAAATTCTAAATGCAGAAAGCAGACCTAACACTGGAATGTAAGAACACAACCACAACTGATAGAGCTCAGTTAAACGTATCACCATCTAGAAGGCAGCTGAGAATGGTGTCCAATGTGCATAGTAATTTTTAAAATGTTAATTGATACATAGATTAGGATCAAGAGGGAAAAAATCTTTAAATGTATATAACACAAGTCAATGCTACTCAATTATTCAGACTAGAGTCATCTGCACACACAGCAAATTGTGTAGAATTTGATTATTAAAATGATACATATAAAATAAACATATCTATGTACTAAGTCAATCAGGCAACAAAACTGAGTGGGTAGTTTTGTTTTGCACCTCTTTCCCACCCAAAACTGAAGCACCCGCTTTGATGTCCGATATAAAATTCATTAAAATAACAAAACAAAAAACTGGAAAGAATCCAAATTTGTTCAATATTGTTTAATCAGTTACAAGAACAAATAAATAAAGGGAATTAAAAATATACTTAATAATTATCTAAAGAGTAGCTAAAAAAAAGGGTTATTCGTTCTCAACTATAAAATGGATTTACGTTGGTGACAATCTTATTGCGGCACAAAGATTGGTGCATTAGTGCCTCTCCAGTTTCTCATTTGAGTTGTGGTGCGGAAAAGGCTTTAAATTTCAACAATGCTGTCAGACTTCACAATGGTGATTATACAATGTTAAAGCTCTGGATTCCAAAAGGAGGAAAAAGACAATTTTCCAAAACTCCAATGACATTTAAGCAGAATAAAGTGTACCAGTTCTACAGAAATATAATAACTGGTACATTTTCTGGTAAACCTATATGTACTTCACATGATCCTCTCCCCCCCCCCCCCAATTTCGTTAGGAAGAAATGCAGGTTCAAGACTATCACTGTACTACTACAGGAAATATATGTTGCCCCTTATCTGATGTTTTGCTTAGTAATGTTTGTTGAGATCTTAAGTTTCACACCATACGGCAAATATATTAATGAGTGGAACTGTGAATACAGCACACAAAACTCACTATACCACATGCTATGTACTAGTTCACAGGGACAAGTTACCACTGGGAACATTCATTTAATTGTTTAGAAAGTGTATTAATGAAGTTACTACAAATGAACACTCCCGAGCAGTACCTACATTCTGCCCCAACAATACTTGCATTCCGTATGGAAAAAGAAAATATACACATCAAGCATATAATGGTTTAAGGCAGGGGGTGGCTAACCCACGGGCCACATGCTTTGAACATTTTGACGGCCCGTGAGATTCATCACACTTTTACAAAATACATTTATTTTGTAATGGCCAAAGTAATGAAAACCAAAAATACATTATTTGTGCATCCATCTATGAAAAAATTATTTTAAAATCAAAGTTAATTTTATGTTGCAAATATGACATATTGCCCGTTTTATTTATGAGTTCACAGAGTAATTAAATTATGTTCACTCAAAAAAGAAGTGTATAGTGGGTCTAAATCTAATATGGGGATATATAATTTTATATACAGCCCGCGGAGTTATGATGCATTTCCAATGTGGTCCGCAAGATCATTTGGGTAGGCCACCCCTGGTTTAGGGTGTAAAAGATATTCTGCTCTGATGGTAGGATAAACTTGTTATCTAAATAACACTATTTTTAAAACTGGCTACTCTCACCTTAATACTAAAAAAAGTTGTTCTCTTCAAAGGGCAATGATTATCCATGCACAGCAATACACCAACAGAACACAAACACAGCAATTTCGCAATGGATACAGAGCTGATTTTTATTTTACTTCTGCTAGTTTCACCACCATGTTAACTTGATCTGTTTTTGTAAAATTATTCTAAAGTTTAAAATTATACCACAGTGTTCAGGAAATAGGAAAACCCTCCATCCAAGAAATAATATATTTATTGAGCTAACAGTCTGTATGACTAAAAATGTAGAACTATTTTTATTCTTTACGGTTATGAATTAAATATTCAGCACAAATTCTGCAAGTATATAGTGTACCCTTCCCCACCCGATTATTTACTAATTTGATAGTATGTAGAGTATTATAAATTTTTACAACACTAGCACTTTATTATTCATCAAATAGTAATTTTTTCCCCTGCAAACAGTGCAACATTCAAAATAAGTTTGACATTTGGTTAAATCAATGAGCAACTACCAAATAATAACAATTAGCTGATTTATATATTTGGCAACATGCAGTCTTCCCGAAAGACGTGCAATAAACTGATGTGAATGGCACTATGCAGCTGCTTGATTGTATTAAGGATTAAAACTTTGTTCTTGGGCAAAAAATTTCAAGGAAAAATGGGGCTGGGCAAGAATAAAAGGGGAAGTTCTGTATTAATATTGCTCACAATCAATTTAAGTCAGTAATGGAACACATTACTGTTAAATGACTTGGATCCACTTTAACCACAATAGTATATTCTAAAGTTACAATAGTTCATAGACATTTTAAACAAATTTTCTGTGATAAAATTATTACTGCAAGTTATTTCGACGGAGAGTTTTTTAGAAGGGGAACATTAATATTTTCTAGATTTTGTAGTACACCCTCTCTCTCACTGAGTTTTTAATTAAGTAATTTTAAATGAAAATATTTAAGATTCATTAAAAAGGGAATCTATAAGCTACAATTTCCGAGATCCCCTCATATGTTTCTGTAGTGCAGTTACTGCACTCTTCAAATTTCACATGTCTTTTTTCTAATATCATAACTATTATGCAAATATTCTAACTTACCCTTCCTACTAAATGTGGCAGACTTCAAGAACAAGGCAAAAAATAAGCAGAACTGGTGCTGCATTTCTATATAATTACTACACAACACAGTTCCGAAGATTTGTACAGTACATGTGTAGGAAATTCTCAATGAACAAAGAGGAACAGGATCTTCAGATAACTACTAAACAGAAAGTATGTGACAACTGGATGGAAGTGCTACAGAATTTAATATCACAATCCTGTTTGTTAGCTATCACAGAAGTTGAATGCCAGTGAAGTGTCTAAAAGCAAAATTCCTTTTGACATTCTAGAGGAACTTGCTATATTAAGTTTGGGCCAAAGTCTGGCTAAGTTAGGAGCTGAGCTTCAACCTCCTGCAACACTTTCAGTACACTGCACAGACAGTAATCTTTGGCTCTGCTATTCCTTACACATATGGCACACTTTTTAAACAAATGAGAAGGATTACCAGGAAACCCTACTGGAGAAGTTTGTGGGGCCACTGTAAGGAACTCAGTACCAAATGTAAGAGGCGACATACAGCAACAACTTGAGGTGCAGATACGACGATGTGATGAAAAGGACATGTAAAATCGCAAAACGGAGGCAGTCCTGCTGCACTTCCTGTGGTTGCTTGCAGAAACCATCCTGTGGGAACTGTCCTGTACGGTAGAATTCCTCCAGCATCTTCTCCTTTTCCGCAAATCTCTCGTACAGCCAGTGAGCCATCTGTTCGTGGTCGTTAGGCACCTTAGTCAACAAAGTAATAGAAGACAATTATAATTTCATTTTACAAAAAAAAAGCACAATGAGACATGATTTGAAATTCTCTCCTTCATTGTTCAGTGTAGAATTTTTTGGAACTATATTCACAGTTCTCTCTACATATCATAGCTTATATATAAATAGAATAAAACTGCAACTGGGAAAGTACACTTAAGATATTTTTACAAGTTAGTTTGGAATACAAAGAAGCAACCAAACTATTTTAAATTTGTTTGTTTTTGGATCATCAGGATTTATACAAAAACTATTGGTCAGAGTTTGATGGGGTTTCGAATAACGTACCACTTACAGTGCCGGAGGCCAAGTTTATTTTTTGGCTTATTGCATCATGCCTCATTGATATTGATGTAATTAGAGACTGATAAGGAGTGGCGGGAAGGAATTCGACCGTGGCCTTTCTGGAGTGATTCAAGTATCTACAGAAAATCGAATTTAATTATGTTCTATAGTCCATAAGGTTTTTTTTTTTTTTTTTTGCTGTCGTCAGTCTTTAGACTGGTTTGATGCAATCCTCCATCCTTTCCTATCCTGTGCTAACCTCTTCATTTCTACATACCCCTTACAACCCACGTCCTCAATTATCTGCTTCATATATTCTAATCTCTGTCTATCTCTTCAGTTCTTACCTTCAACTGTTTCCTCCACTAACAAATTAACCAATCCAGCCTGTCTCTTCTGCCTGTAAGCTTCTTCCATAAACTTCTTTTCTCACCCATCATTTCCAAAACTCGTTCATTTCTTACTTTGTCTGTCCACCTAATTTTCAGCATTCTTCCGTAGCACCACATTTCAAATGCTTCAAGTTTCTTTCTTTCCGGTATTTCTAAAGTCCATGTTTCGCTACCGTAAAATGCTGTGCTCCACACATAGAGTTTTAAGAAGTTCTTTCTAATTCCTAGATCAATATTTGAAACTAAAAGGTTTCTCTTTTTCATGAAGGCTCTTTTTGCTAGTGCTATTCTGCTTTTAACATCATTCCTGCTTCGGCCATCGGTTGTAATTTTGCTTCCCAAGTAACAGAACTCGCTCACTTCTCCTATTGCATACGATCCTATTTTTATATTTAATCTGCTAGTATTGGTGTCATTTCTGCTACATTTCATCACTTTTGTTTTACTTTGATTTATATTCAGTCCAAAATCTTCCTTCAGTATTTTGTTCATGCCATTCAATAACTTCTCAATATCCTCAGCCCTCTCTGCTAATAAGACAATGTCGTCAGCAAATCGTAGCATACTGATTTTTTCTCCCTGAAAACTTATGCCACATGGAAATTTTTCTTTGACTTTCTTCATTGCTTCTTCTACATACAAGTTGAATATTAACGGGGATAGACTACAACCTTGTATCACACCCTTTTTAACTGATGCATGTCTCTCGTGATTCTCTACTTTTATTACAGCCACTTGATTCTTATATAGTTTATAGAGTATTCTTCTATCTCGATACTTTAGAGTTGACTTCTTTAAAATTTTAAACATCTTGTCCCACCTAACATTATCAAAAGCTTTTTCTAAATCAACAAATGCCATAAAAATATCTTTGTTTTTCTTGATCCGCCCTTCAAGTATTAATCTTAAAGACGGAATTGCTTCCCTTGTACCGCGATTTATCCTAAACCCAAACTGATCTTCACCTACTATCTCTTCTACTACCCTTTCCATCCTTCTGTATATTATTCTGGTCAGTAATTTTGAAGCATGTGATGTTAGACTAATGGTGCGATAATTCTCACATTTGTCGGCTAGTGCTTTCTTTGGAAGTGTGAAGATGATATTTTTATTAAAATCAGTTGGAATTTCTCCCGTTTCATAACTTTTTGATATCAGCTTGAATAATCTTTCGATTCCTTCCTCTCCTAGAGATTTAAGAAGTTCTGCAGGGATCTCATCAATTCCAACTGCCTTATTTGCTTTCAAGTCATTCAGAGCTTTATTAAATTCTGTCCTCAAAACAGGATCTCCTAAGTCATCAATGTCGACATCGCCTTCCTTTTCCAATACACTATTGTTCAAGTAGTCCCCATCATACAGTTTCTCAATGTATTCCTTCCATCGGTTAGCTCTATCTTCTGAGCTTAAAAGAGGTTTCCCATCGGCTGTTTTAATGTTCATACCTCTTTTCTTCA
Organism: Vandiemenella viatica; assembly: GCA_031002005.1. Lineage (NCBI taxonomy): Eukaryota > Metazoa > Arthropoda > Insecta > Orthoptera > Morabidae > Vandiemenella > Vandiemenella viatica. The sequence continues at coordinate 123,089,592 of CM061918.1, forward strand.
TTTCTCCAAAATTCTGTTTGATCTTTCTATATGCAACATCTACTTTTCCTATGACCATTTCCTTTTCTACTTCTTCACACTTTTCTTGTAGCCATTTTTCTTTTGCCATTTTGCATTTCCTATTTATTTGATATCTAAATTGCCTGTACTGCTCTCTTCCTGCTTCATCCTGAGCATGTTTGTACCTTCTTCTCTGATCCATCAGCTGCAAAATTTCTTCTGTGATGCAAGGTTTTCAGGCAGCTTGTTCCCTAAAGCCTAAGGTTTCTTTGCCAGCTTTCATTATTTCAGTCTTTAATGCATTCCATTCGTCCTCGGTTGAGCTACTTTCACAGTTAATTCTTAGACCTAAGTCTACCATATCTGCAAATTTTTCTCTTGTGCTAGATTGTTTCAGTTTATTCACTTCCAGTCTGTTCTGCTTATACTGCTTTCTTATTCGCTTGAATTTCAGCCTGCACTTCATTACTATCAAATTATGGTCCGAATCTATGTCTGCTCCTGGGTACGCTTTACAGTCTAGTAGTTGATTCCTGAATATCTGTTTGACCATGATATAATCTAGCTGATATCTGCCTGTATCCCCAGGACGTTTCCAGGTGTATATTCTTCTTGCATGGTTCTTAAACAGTGTGTTCGCCACTACTAGCTTATATCTTTCACAAAATTCTAGCAACCTGCTTCCTCGCTCATTTCTTTCTCCTAGACCAAAACTTCCTACAGTATTCCCCTCTTTTCCTTCTCCCACTATTGCATTCCAATCACCCATGATTATTAGATTTTCCTCCCCTTTCATATATTGGATTAATTCTTCAATTTCAGCGTATATTTTTTCTATTTCTTCGTCATCTTCCTGTGACGTTGGCATATATACTTGTACTAATGTGGTTGGGACGGGCTTAGTTTCTAACCTCACCAAAATAATCCTGTCACTAAACTGTTCATAATAACTCACCCGTTTCCCTACTTTCTTGTTCATTACAAATCCTACACCAGTGACTCCATTGACTGCTTGTGTACTAATTATCCTGTGTTCCCCAGACCAGAAATCCTGTGTGTCCTTCCATTTAATCTCACTAATCCCAACAACATCTAACTTAAGTTGTTCCATCCCCCTTTTCAGTTTTCTAACCTACCTGCCCTATTCAGACTTCTAACATTCCACGCTCCGACTCGTAGAATGTTTCTATCCATTCTGATGACTCCTCCCTGAGCAGTCCCCACCCGGAGATCCGATTGGGGGACTATTTTACCTCTGGAATATTTTACCCAGGAAGAAGCCATCATGATATATGTAATTTGAGAGGATTACATTTCCTCGGGATACCCTTTGGGTCTTTAATGCAGTGGTTTCCCGTTGCCTTCTGCATCCCCATGCCGTTGATCATTTCTGATTCATCCGCCTTTAGGGGCCGTTTCCAACCCCAAGGGCAAGAGAGGTGCCCTGAACCGCTCCCCGCTCTTCCGCCCTCCTTTCGGAGGCCGTTGGCAAACAGTGGGTGACTCCTTATACTGGGAATCTTTCAGTCGCCAGAATCTCGTCCGTGCAAACAGGGTGCACCACGTTTAGGAGAGGTTGACATTTGGTTGGAAAAGACTAGTATAGTATCTCCCAAACCCTTACACCCCCTATAAGATTAATATTTATTTAATTTTATTTGCTTTGTTTCAACTTGTAATGTTATGTCCTGGACACAAGAAATAAATAATAAATTTTGTTATTACAGAGAAAATCTGAGAAGTATTAGGTAAAGGTGTTCACAAATTAGTCTCTATTTTTCGTTGAAGCAAAAATCCTGATCAGATTTTGATAGGGCTTTAAATAATGCACAGCTCACGACACTGAAAGTAAAAATGGGGAATGTCTCACTTTCATGTAAATTTTTCACTGAATGCATTTCATGCAAAAACTACTGGCATGATTTTGATGAAGTTTCGATCAATATACAGGTCTCAGGAGTAAAAAGGGATATGTTTTCTCTTGAAGTGTCAAACTAAAAAGTTAGTGAAAAGTGTCCTGAACTTAATATATATTTAAAAGTTACTTCTGGTAGTCAAAATGTAAATTGGGATGTGTACCAACAGCATTGTATTTTTTGAATCAAAACTGATATTTACTTCGGGCACTCTCTATGCTCCAGATACCATTTTAAACCCTAGGTCCCTATTACTTGGTAGGGTTACCGGGTTAGTTAAATGGTTTAAGCAGTTGGTAAGAAACTCGGAATTTTATTATCATTAATTACAGTAACACTAAAAATCTATCAGACTTCTGCACTGAGGTATAAATGAGGGCCATTGTTAGAAAAATACTGATGTGTGATCGTAAGTTTTCCCGGCGGAACTGTTGCTGGAAGATTTCTCGGGCATGCAGCGGGGTCAATTGATCGCAGATGTACGAATTTTTGATGGCATGTTACGCCATCGAAAATTCGTACATCTGCGATCAATTGACCCGGCTGCACGTCCGAGAAATCTTCCAGAAAAATACTGACTTACCAGTTTCTAGTGACAATTATATATGGTGCCAAATAGTGCTCTTTTTTGTCTGTGACCGCAAATCATCATTGGTTGTCAATTCATTTTTGACTCTTTGAATTTCTCACTGCATTTGTGACATACTATGCAAATAAGGATGGCCAATCATCCATGTAACTTCTATAGAAGACCTGACTTCACCTTGAGCAGCTTCCAAACACCGGCGCGGTCTGGATGGAACAAAAGTTTCTCCAACATTTCTAATCCATCCACCATTCCTCTTCTACTGTCATTAAATGCTTTCCTCAACACAATTCTTAACACTTTTCACCCATCTATCTCTTGGTCTTTCTCTGGGTCTGACTGTTTCTGCTGACGAGAATGAATGGCACTGTGTTCTGCAATGAATCAGTTCAGCTTAGCCTCAGATGATTGTCAGTGAGTATGGTGTTGTTCCGATGTTTTGGAGAGGCACAGTGGTGTTACTACTGGCCTCATGGTGTATAGAGCAATAAGGTATGACTCCTGGTGTCATGAGCCATAAGGTATGAATTCCGGTCATGGCTGGTAGTGACTGAGGGAACTTTGACAGCACAATGGAACATCTTGGACATACTGCAACCTCACATATCAGGGTGCCATTTTTCAACAGACTTAAGTCCATTTATTTTCTTAAATGAAATTTATACCATTATTATTATTAAAAATTGTTCTTCCTTGATGTAAGATCCTCATAAATAGGGTTTAATTAATAACCGACTATTTTCAAATTGGTATTTCATTATATCACCAACCATTAAATTCGCCTTTTTGCTAACAAAACTTTTTTGGAATTCATCAACTGTTATGGTATTGTTATTTATTATATAATTTACTTTATTTAATCCAAAAGTTTAGTTCTTTAGTGCTATTATTAATGTCTTTTTCATGTTCCAATTGTTGGCCAAATGTATTATGATCATTAAAATTCATTATTTATACTCAGTATTTTACACTGAAACTGTGTTTAAGATCCTTTTAGTGCTTAGAACATTATGGGATCACTACTGCTTTCATATCTTTAAACTTTCTTGTTCACATTGCTTGTCATGTGTCGTAGCCAGCTGTCCCACAAGAACTTCCTTAAATAACTTCCTCTTAAAGATTTTTTCCATTAATAAATGACATGTCAAACTGCTTCTGTTCTCTGAGAACTTGTGGTACTATTACGTATAAAATGCACGCCCTCGCTGGCTTTACAACAACAGATACCGAAAAAACTTTCTCTTGTTTAAAACCTGATACTAAACTAACTTTCGGTGGTTTGAAAGACGGCTAAAAGTCTTACTATGTTACACTCTGATAGTTAAATTGTCTCTTGAATGTAACATTTCTACTATATTGTTTTTGTCATTCCCACTACCTCTGCACTAATTGCGATGGGTGAAAGCATGTGGCTATGTTCAGGGGCGGATCCAGGATTTTGGTTTGGGAGGGTCTTGAGCGGACTTCGGTTTGAGGGGGGCTTGGCTTGTGAGTGGATTCTGGTTGGGGAGGGCTTGCCCCCAATGGATCTAGGTTTTGAGGGGGCTTGAGTCAGGCAAGGGGTAGTCTTTACAGTCTCCTTGGGCCTTAAATCCGTAGAGCTAAAAAAAAAAAGGACTACGAAATGACAATGTCAGGGGTGGACCTAGGACCTTTTTGGTGGGTGGGGCCCCTCCCCTGTATCCACCCCTGGCTGTGTTTACTGCGAGCTCAACTATGGGTATCCATTTTTCATGAATAAGGGTGCAACCCAAAATATTATGTTACTTTGAATCTGCAGTTTTTTAAATTTATTTTTATTATTTATATATATTTTTTACTTATGACTTAACACCTTGTCGAAGTCGAAGGTCATTAGAGAAGGGATGTTACTGGGGACAAGGAATATGAAGGAGGCATTCCGGAGTTATTTGGGGAAACCATGGATGCCCGGACAGGGATTCGAACCAGCATCTTCCTGAATGTGAGGCCAGAGGGTTACTGCTCACCCACGTCGCTCAGTTTTATTTTGTCACTGGATTGCTCTTTCCTTCGATGTTTGTGAGTGATGTGTGTATTTTGTCTTTCCTTTCCAAATTAAAACTAGCATTCAGTAACTTTTTTTTTTACATCAAATCAGAACACTGTTACAAAATGGCAGATTTTGTTGGTTTGAGGCTTTTCCAGTTACCATACTTGAATGCATACACATCATAAAAGTCTTGTAATTCCAGAATATTAAGTTTAATGAAAAATGATATGTCAACCAGTCACTTAAAACAGCCACAGGTCAACTAATCTCTAGATTATCCTAACATGTGTTCTAACAATTTCCATGTGAAGGAATTATGTTATCGATTTGAATTTTAAGAAGATGAAACATGTTACTTTCACTGATTTACGTTCGATATTTTCTTCCTCCCTGAAAACTACTACAATGTAAAGGATTTTTGTTAAGTTTTCTGTACTTCCTAACATTTTGCTGTCTGCTTATGTAAACCATCTGTTAAAAAGTAATGTAAATTTATTCTATAGGTAACAATGAAAGGAAAGAAATGCCGCTAGGCAATATTTACATGGAAAAGAAAGGGAAAATACACCCAACACTCACCAAAGTTGAAGGGACAACACAAAACACACACAACAAAGAAAAAAAAATATTTCAACACGAGTCTTACTCATGTGAGGCGAGACATATGGCAGGGGGAAAGATGTGGTCACATCTCAGCCCGCCACATGATGTGACCTGATTTGGCCAAATACCAACTTGACCTGTGTTTCACCCTAAGGGCTCATTTTGCAAAATTTTAACAAAATCTTTCCCTCGAAGTACTTCAAGTATTAATAGACATATTAAACACAAACAGAGATGATCACGCGTATGTATAACAGCTAGACTCGAGCTTGTATTTGACCCCAAAGATTCACTTTGCAAATTTGAAGAATTTTTATTTAGTTTAAAGTCGTAGTAACAACTACTTCGAAAGCATCACATTGTTCTCGATTGAGGTTGGACAAACATTCATATTGTAACCTTAGGTCATTGTATTCGTAGTGGCCAGAGGACTTTTGACAAATGATTAAATAATTAAGAATTAAATTGACAGAATATTAATTTAGGTAGCATAACCGAAGTCTGCTGTCCACTTATAATCTAATAACTTGTGTACAGCGAACACGAACAAAGACCATTAAGGATAATGTTAAGGAAAATACGTAATAAGCAAATAAACCATAATGTATAAACTTCAGTCAAGCAGCAACATTAGCATAAGTTTTAATTGAAATTTAGCTTAGGCTGGAATGACAATTGGCATTTGTTGTTATAGCAGAGACCAAGAGTAATTAAAGTTTTTTATTTTGCTTTCAAGTGACCTGAAAATTTGTTCTGCTATGAAACTGAAACTTAATCAATGTGTTCTGTCAATTAATTTCAAAGTAGTTGCTTAGCTATTAGACTGTTCACACAACCTCTAATTTCCGATAATATCTCTGATCACTGTTAATTTGCAAGCGACAGCCGGGGCTTTACGTCATTGTTCTCTAGCCAATAGTTACAGAGATGAGTGAGTGAGCTTACAAAATTACAGTATAGATGAGGCCAGGATGAACATTAGCAGGAGAATTATGAAGAATACAACCCCAAACCAGCTTCATTTCAGGCTTAATGGGGAGGGGGGGGGGGGTTGTGTGTAAGAGAATCAGGGACTTGATTAAATTACTGAGGGAAATGAAAAATTTACCTGAAACAGCTAAAGACCAAGATAAAAAGCCACAATATGTAAAATTAAATGAGTATTAACATTTTTGGGAAGTGTAATCCATATCAATTAAAATTAAATAAAGTATTCTAAAGTTTTAATAGTCTGCTGTCCACATACCTGACTGCAGGGGTATACCCGGTAAAAAAGAAACGTTTTGCACGGTGGCCGGGATCCCAGCACTATGTCGCACAGATTCAGGGGTTTTCCTTCAGGATATGCGATAGTGATGTCCAGCACCCAACTCAGTTCTGCTCTATTGATTCCTGAACAAATATGGAACAAAAAATGGGAAAATGCAGTTTTGCTCTACACATTAATTTGTTCTAATGCATAAAAGAAATCTTAATGATAGCTTTAAGGGTAATCTAAATTATTTCTGCAAGTATAAAATTCTCACAAGTGTTAATAGCACTTTATTTTATAAAAGCTATTATTATCAGCTTATTAATCATATCCATTACATTTGTTAAATATTTTGATGTTATTGTCATGTACTACTGTAGATGATGGCTATGGGGGTTGCGAACACACCAAATAGACAAAAACACATGTGATATAATAAATTTTGTGTTTTAGCCCTTTATCAACAAGAGAACATTATGGAGAGTGGGAGTCCCTCACAGATCCTGCGAGGCAGTCTCCTATTGCATCCACTCTCTTGTTGATAAAGGGTTAAGGCCTGAAAATTACTACATCTTGTGTGTTCACGTCTCCTACCTTCGTCTAAGGTAAGTGGCGTTTCATGTCCCTAATTTGTAATTCCTTCTCACTACTTAGCAGAAAAAGATAAAGAAAAGGCAGACATGAAAGATTCTGGTATTGAGTCCGTAGATCAGTACATCTATCTTGGCCAACTGATCAATATGAATGGTGACTCAAAGCCTGAGATCTACAGATGGATAAAGCTGGGCTGGAGAGCATACGGAAGAAATTCCATAGTTTTTAAATCGAACATGCCAGTACATCTTAAGAAACAGGTATTTGAACAATGTGTATTACCGGTCCTCACATATGCCTGCCAGACTTGGACCCTAAATAGCCACACGAAGCAAAAACTGAGAACTACCCAGCGAAGTATGGAAAGAGCAATGCTAGGGTTTACAAGAAGAGACAGGAAAAGGGCCGTGCACATCCGTTCAATAACTAAAGTAACAGACATCTTAAAAAGAGTCATGACCCAAAAAATGGCAATGGGCCGGTCATGTTGCTCGCAAAAGAGATGAAAGATGTACTATGATAGTGCTGGATTGGATACCGAGAAACCTGAAAAGAGCAAGAGGAAGACCCCCGGATCGCTGGGATAAGGATATACGTCGAGTTACAGGCGTGAACTGGAAGAGGGTGGCTCAGAATCGATCGGCCTGGAAAGAACTACAGCAAAACTATGTAGAATTAAATTCTAATATATAGCTCATCAGGCTTAAAGAGGCTACATCCTGAAAAAAGGATCGATATAGCTGCAATAATAATAATAAAAATAATAACTTAGTGCCTATTCTTTCAATATATATATATAAGCTTTATGTGGAATTATACGACTTTTTTACTTTAACAGTTATCTAATTAATTTTACGAGATTCTATTAAGTTGTAGTATAGAGCCATGCAGTTTGACTGGGAGATAAAAGAGTTAAGTGCTTTTATTAGTTTACTTGGATTAAAAATATTTAGTCAGAAGGTATTTAGCAAGTGACCAGTAGCAGCTATCATATTTCAATACATTTGCAGTTTACTGTGTTTGAAAGTATATTCACAATTTTTTAATGTTTAAAGTTAATAACTTACTATTTTAGTGACAGTTAAACTAGTGCTAGGAAATGGGAATTGGCCTACCATCACATCCTAGACATTAGGCCTCAACCTCCACTAAGACCCAACCAGTACACCTGCCATGTTGTTATAAATTTACAATTAATTTTTTTAGTACATCCAAAATACTGTTTATTAAAAATGAAAATTTATTTTAATTAATTTCATTGTATTTTGACTGGTAGTTAAAGAAATTATATTTTCCCACTATTGTTGTTGGTTAACTTCCCCCTCCCATCATTTCCGTCCCCACCTTGTTCATCTTGGACTCAGCCATGTGGTAAGCTTCAGTATGTACACCCTTGCCATATGTCTCCCTCTATTCACGATTAACGGTTAGACCGAAATATTGTAGAGTGTCTTCATATTTGTGTGTTTGTCCTGGCCGGCTCTCATCTTCATCTTGTGGTGACATGTTTATTTTCCCTATTCTTCCTTATTAACTTATATTTAAACTAATATCAATAACATTTCAATTACACCAGAGTCCCACTAATCCGAACATGGCAAAGAATTAAAGTATGAAAAATGGTAAAAGAATTAAAACACAGTCCATACTGTATTTAATTGTGCGGTTAACTGCTGTACATACACACAATTTTAATTTACACAGTACAGTACACACATATTAGAAAAATTAGCAATTAAACATTAAGTTTAAACAGTGCGTAACAATGGAAGAAAAACTGTCAAACTTATGATAATAGTTACAAACGCCCATCTTATTCCTACTTTTTAGAAGACAAAAACTCAGTCATTGTTTTTTGGCATAATGAAGACTGTTATATGATGCTAAGTTGGGCCATCGTCTCAATAACATTAAATCAGCAGGTGCAGCAGTGGCCTGTTGCTCCAAATAGCGCAGCGCGAGATCAAGGGCTTCTGCCACGTCACTGTGTGGCACATACTCTCCTTTTTCACATTCCGCCTCATTGTCACTTCCATCACAACAGTCCACTTCCACTTGGTCTTGAGTCACAGCAGCCATTGTGCACCCTCTTGTTCCCAATTGTTACCTTGGTGTATCTACTTATATGCTTGGTATACTTCATTCTAGAAACTAGTCACTGTAATTCTGGCTAATCCGAACAAATCGGTAATCTGAACAAGGCCCGGTCCCAATTAGTTCAGATTATCGGGACTCTGGTGTATTGAGAAGTACTAAGCCATATCAGTATTGATTCTCCGGTATTTAGCAATAGCTCCTAAGACATAACTTTACTGTAAATATTAGTGATTTGGAGAAATAATATAATGAGTTTGTTTCTTCAGTCTTTAAGGACAGTCATCATCATCATCAATTTTCCAACCTAGTGATCAGGGTTTGGCAATGTCACACCTTCCTGTCTGACCAAAACTCCTCTTTTTGTATCTTCTGTAACCGGCCAGGTGTTTTTACACATGTTGTATTCAGCCATCTCCAGTCTGCCACAAGGTGTTTTTCCAGTTAATGATTTTCAAACTATACCTCGCTTAGTCTAATTGGCACCACCATGGCCAAGCCATTTCAACTCTGATGCTCGTAATATGATTAGAACATATTTTGTAGTAGTAGTAGTTACAGCTGGACTGAATCATTTCTAATTTTTTTCCATCTGGTCTTCAGGTTGCTTCGCCTGTTTGCTTATGACATACCTCGTGGAGGTTGTTAGAAGCAGGAAATGAACAGCAAGGTATTTAGCCAAGGGTTTTTGGAAGAACCATCCTGGCATTCACCTGGAGTGATTGTGGGAAATTTTATTTCATATTCCTGAATGCAGTAACAGTTCCAAATAACATGATAGGATTAGGCACATGTAGAGTTTATATATGTACAAGGTTTTATTTTTGTGTCTAACTCACTACATTCCATTCCCAAAACATCCAAACTGAACATCTATCCTAATAACCAAGAATAAATCGAAGTTCTCTGTTTCGGTACAACCTGCACATTCTTCCTAGAAATGCATTTCCTCCTCCTGTGTGCACATGCTTCAATAGTTTACCCAACCTCAGGCATATCCTAAGGCAAAAATTCCTGCCCCATTAACTCTCATAACCCATCTCATAATTCCTTCCAAACAGTGAACCTGTTGCACTCCATTTCAAACGTTAATGAAACCTTGCTGATCACTGATAATGCCACTATACCATGCGTAAAATGTAACCAAAGACGATTTATTACAGGTTGCAAAAAATCTTGGTGGTACCACAATAGGGAGAGGCTTCACACCCAAAATCTGAACCATCTACTTGCTCCTCACACCTCAATGTTTCATTCAGAGTGGGCTGATCTAGGAAAAATTAATAGATGCAAAGAAGTAGTCATAATGAATGAAAACTCAGATCATCTTTTGAGATTTCACATGGAATAGTGCTTTTACTGACAATTTAACACTGAAGAATAAGGTAGAGAAATAAAAAGCTGACCAAAGACATTCTGGCAAACACATTTTATTTCTGTTAACTTAATATGGAGAGCCTATTTTTTCAAACACTGGCATCTCTAGTTTGGACTTAAATTTGTTGAGTTATTTGACGGTGAATTATACACTAGTGTAACAATTATATTTTCAAGTCTTCACCTTTCTCTGTACCTGTATGTCCACCATGTGAGGCATCTCCACTGTTCGCATTACCTTCATGTGTGGGGCCAACCACATCCATGATAGTTTGCAGGGCACCGACACGGGGTAGAGAGACATGCTGCAAGACTGGCAAATTGTTCTTCACTGCAAACCTGGAAAAAAAAGATCAAAATATTTATATAATTTTCCATCTAAGAATATAACTTGCAGATGTGCAAGTCAAGCAGAACTTGACAATGAATGATATAAATCCTAGCACAGTGTATATCAAAATAAAAGAAATTTTGTAGTCTTTTTTGCTTTAAGTCCATATAATGAGCCAGACTAGTAAAACATGGTTACGTGAAACTAGCACACTTCACCCAAAGTTAATTTACTCAAATTGCCCTAATGGATGAAATTGTCTGATTCCAGGTGAACAAAGTAGGAGACATGGATGTCTGAAGTCTGTATCAAGTTAAAAAAAACATCAACTCCAAGTAACTCTCACACAAAGAGGGTTTTGTACAAAGATTGGAGGTGGCTTAGTGCAGATCATGGCAGGAGTTGTTCCCTTTGCAGAAAGACATGCCATGCATCACGAAGCTTTATGCCTCCGTGTTTGTGGATGATATTAGGGCGTTTAGCATTTTTATCTGCCTCGCGCACCACTGAATAAATCTAGTATTTCTGAAGTCTCACAACTCCGAGATACTGCCAGTAGACAAGAGCAATGCAACAGTAGTAATGAAGTCTATAGATTATCACAACAAAATTGCAACTATTCTAGAAGAAGAAACATAAGCCCTCTTAAACTGATACTCACTATATTGGGGACTGAAGTTGCAATTTGATTAAACAACTCCTAGTTAATTGAATAAGATATCAAACCAATGATAAAGAGAAACAACAGTGCCACGCATCGATTCAACAGATTATCCAAGGACCACAAGCCGGAAGTACCATTTGAGCCTATTTCTGGTGCTGATCAATTCTCTAACACATCCATTAGCCCATTATGTTGCCACCAAACCAAAACTGCTGACAAAAGACATCACCCCAGAGGTAGAAAGCAGAATGTACCTCAACAAAAGTAGCATAGCAACCCCTTTTCGAGAAACTGACGTGTTATGGAATTTTTATGTCAAACAGCTGTACACAAGCGCACTAGTGGATAAGGCGATTGTTGTGACATGCACTTAACATTTGGCTCATAACCTTTCAGTAAAATGGGTGGATATAGCACAGTTATGTCTTAAGCTCACCTCTTCTCACCCACAGCTGCTAATATCTTCATGCAGGCATTAGAAACAGGTGCTCGACAATACTAAGCCCAAACCAACCTTGTGGCTCTGATAGGTGGATGACACATTTGTAACTTACCCTAAGGTGGAATCAGTGACAAGAAATGGAAAAAAAACCTACCTCAACAAGGCAGCCAGTGATTTTTAAAAATTACGGCACCATAATCTTCAATGATAAGAATAGTTCTGAGAACACCATGGCATTGTTATCACCTTTGACTTGTCTCCCTCCGTTTGCGCAGAAAGCCACCCTCTGGAAAGAGTACCATCCACTTGCGGCCACGTGGTATGTATGACTCGACCAAGTGCCTCTGTAGAGCCCGCAGGGATTCCATACGCTTTTCCTTACCCTGCAAGCAATAGTCTTCTAATAATCTTCCAATGATCAATTAATATCTGTACTAATATAATATTTTCTGACTTCAGAAAGGAGAAACTGTACCTGCACTGAGCATACATACTGTGAATAAAGATCCACTACTTGGTGGCACACAAAAATTATTATTTCAGGTCTTAACAGAATTTATTTGTAGAAATCAAAAATTAAAAATCATACTTTTTTTTTTTTGTTGGTAAATTCAAAAAATTTATCCTTTTTTTCAGACTGCCAAATCCATTTAATATCAGTGAAATACTTTTTTTTTTAGTTGTAAATCTGAAGAAAGTAACAACATTTTCACAATTGTACACAAAAAGCTAGATATTAAAGATTTAACTAAATGGTCGTGATACATGACAAATGTGCATTATAGTATAAACATGTTAAGAACCAAACTGAAAACTTTACTTGATAAAGCAGACAGTGTGATAAGAGTGGAAGATGTATTACACATTTAAGAAAATACTATTTTTGGTAAGCTCTTTCATGAGGCCATATTATTCACAACCAGACGTCATTCCTGGTTTTACCTCTGCCTGGAGAGACTTCCCACTCGTTGGGCAGGATTTCTGTTTTGTTTAGTATTGAGAAAACCATGGCTTTACACCTCGTCAACATTAGAGGCGGCAAAGGACTGAAGACGAGGAACGTGAAGGAATTCGACCACGGCCTTTTGTTTACGTAAGCATCCTGGAATTAGCTTGCAATGCTAATTGTTTGGACTGCCTTAATGATGGAGTTTCTTTCCCTGCATCTTCTGCCTCAATCAGGTGGAGCTTGAGTATTATAATATGTGTGCAAAACTATGTAACTTATATTCTGTACCATGAGCATGATTTTCTTTGTGAAATTCGTAGTATACATGTCAGATTTCGGGGACCATATCAGCTTTTGTGTAAGTGATAGTGGGAAACTCCCTAAAAAAACCTTCGATCAGGATGGCTGGGAAGCCGGATCCAGGATTTGAACCTGGCTCGTTATACTTCTCCAATCCAGGAAACTTGTAAAAACATATGATTTAATTTTGTTCAGCTTCTTACATAATCTGGCAACAAGTATGTTCTCATATGCACTGCTGTTTGTGAAAATTGTAACACCAAGAAGACACGTGATTACAATGAAATTAGGGACATGACAATACACAAATGATTACAAAACTGTATGTGTACTTCGACTGTGAGAATTCAGGTGTGTGTGAAGCTGCCACATGCTGTAATGGGAGCCTCATGGAATGGGGTACTTGACACTAACTATGAAACCATGAAACCTTAATTTACACTGATAAAGTAAGTTGTAAAGATACCGAAAATCAACTTCATTTGTTGGATAGGAGTTAAAAACATAATATTTTTAATAAAATAAAAATGCAAAAAGACAACTGTTAGTCACGTGACACGAAACACCAATCGGAGCGCATGACGTCAGGTTCAGCTCGCGCCAGTTTAGCTGCCGTGTATTTTCATGTGTTGACTATCTTTTTGTCGCTTATTTAAGTTTGATAAGGTTTCAGCGATGGTTGTAAAAGAATTGTTCTTCTTATACTCGCAATAGAAGTTGGTTTTATCAAGGCAGATAGCTCTAATTTGCTAAGAATTTACGTAATGATGCTGGGAATGTTTTTTGCATCAAACACCGATTTCTGCTCTGCAAAATTCCGGAATGTCAAAACTTCCAAGTAAATACATACTTGTTATACGTTATTCCGTTATACATAATACCATATTACGATAAAATGTTAGACTATAAGGTATTTTAGAAGCATGTGTGTTAGTGGAGCGTTTATATTGGTAATTTGCGATTTTAATCAACAGGTCTACATTGCGAGTAATTTTGAGTATTTCATTGTGGTATCTTTTAAAATGTGTTTAATATGACTGTTGCTTCGCAGAAGCATGTGTAGTATTTAATCGTTAATGTAATTACTATTTAAAAAAATCCTTGAGTGATTTCTACAACTATTTTTTGTTGCGCTGGGTTAGTTAAAGTTAAGTTTGTTCACATTCGTTCAACGCTACTTTTTCGGCAGTAATGTTGTGAATATAAAGCTTTTTCTTTCTATATTAGAGGTTATACAACTTTTTGTATAGCTAGAAAAATATTTTGATCATATTTTCTAAGATAGTCGTAAACTATCGTCCTATTCAGGTCTAAATATTTTTCGATATTCGTTGAAGTGAGGATTCTACGATAACAGTAGCGTTGCAATTTGGTGATAGATTCTTAAATAACGTGACAAATCGAAAGTAAGGAATAAAATTTTATGATATCTCGCTTAGTTCTCGAGATATACTGTCTCAAAAGTGAGGTGGTTACGTCGAAATGCGGCCTCGACCAGAAGAAAAATTTCTCCAAATCTAAATTCGATGATGGATTCTTCAGTAACTCAAAGAGACAAATCAAAAGTAGAGAATAAACAATTTTTGATTCATGAGTACTTTTGATACTGATCCCATTATATGATACTCCATATAATTCTCCAAATCGTTTGGCAACTATGTCAATAAAAAATTTTGATACGTTTACAGCTAACAGCATTTTAACCTCCAGGGTTGTAATTTATTTACCGGTAATAATTTAAGTTTTTCACAGCACAAAATATTGAGGTACATAACTTATTAAACATAATAAAATATTAAGCACAAACTTACGTCAAAGTGGTCTTCACAAAAATATATTGGGGATGTAGTAGACACATAAGCAGGATCGCGTCATGCAAGCATTAACCACTTTTTCCACACTACTTCGTTGCGTGGAACGGAAACAAACAATTTGTTTGGTGTATTAAAGGTCGTGTTTACACACAGAGGCACCACACACCATGTGCAAACTCTAGAACTAATTTTATTAATAAAATAAGCACACCGCCTATATTTTTTACAATGGCACAAGCCAACAACTGACCTCACGTAACTGACAGCTGGGAGCGTTTTGGCGCCAATAATCAAATCATCGAATAAAAATGCAAAATTTTGCCATCTTCCGACCGTTATTTCAGGAAATAATATTTTTCTTTGTTTATAGTAGATGACCAGCTACAATACTGACTACTTTACCAAAATTAGTCAAGTACCCCATTAAAGAGAACATGGATTTGAAAATTTCTGACCACATGTAGTAGAGCATTATCCTGATGAAACATGGCATATGGAGCTGCCTGCAGGAGGGGCAATGCCTTGGGCTCAAAAATCTCCCAGATGTAGCACTTACTGTTCAGATTGTCCTCCATACATGAGACAAGATCTCATATAGTCAATGGTGCACCACGAGGCCAGACATGTTTACACCCGTTGCAGTGCTCCAATTTTGAGCCAACACTGTGGATGAAGCTGTTCTTTTGATTATGGTCATGCGGACAAGATGTTGGTCATACTGTGCTGTGGTCACACTGTGTGGTTCAGCACCCACTTGTTGATGTATACAATACTCTCCTATCCACTGGTTCCATGCAAGCATCATTGTCATAACAGTATGTCCTGTATAAGCCTCAATGACATGGTATGACAAACCTATTTCCTGGAGACCAATGAATCTGTCACAATCGAACTCACTAACATACTGATACTGCTCCCTTTGATGTCGACAAGGCATATCAGTACTTCTTGCAGGTTTCCACTTCGTCTGACAACTCTGCACTGACTGAGCATTGCTTACCACTAACCTGACTGACCAAACAAAAGAGGGCACTGCTGGGTCTACATGCATGTCATCTCTCTGCAACCTTAACCAATTATTTATTGTTCCACTGTTCTACACTTCATCTTAGTTTGGAGTGGCTCAGACCACTGCTTCTGGGTGTTGCCACAGACAAATGTTCTATAAATTACAAAGAATAGGGAAAATGACTCATCACTCACCAAAGTTGAGGACTGTGACGAGTGAAACACATATGAGAAAAAGGAAAGTGCTTTAAGGCAATATAAAAACAAACAATACAAAAAGTAAATCCATCACTTACCAAAGCTACGGCCAGGAGAGCAGCGAAATAATTCAGTATATTTTGGGTGACTAAGGTGTATGTCACAATTATGTTGTAATTGGATTTTGTATCACTGCAGTCTCCAGCTTTGCTAGGTGATGGTTATTGTAACTTCATTTTCAATATACTTGTCAAAATAATAATTACATTTTTAAAAGTTAATTCAGCATAGTTTGAACGCATTTAATTGCTGATCCCAACTCCTTTTCCAGCTTTTGTTCCCAATTTGAATACACACAGTCTTAATGCCAACATGATGAGCTTCACTGGCAGTGTACACTCCACATATAGTTCACACCATATTTATCTGCTAATGAAGGATTAATCTTGTTCTTGTACTATATTGTCATCAGTAAAGGAAGTAGTGGTTACTTTCTTGATCTTTATATGCCATTCACTTCAAATATTTCACCAAATAAAAAAAATGTTTAGTGAACATACAAGATATCATACCTAAATGTTCTGCAAATTGGAGATTGCTATGTACAAAACTGTAATATGAAGATTAATCTCAAATGTCCGTAGGAACACTGTCAGGTTTATGATGACATACGGAGAAACACAGTCAAAATCAACCAAAACAAAAACAAAACGCATCTTAACAATAAAGAGCGAAATATGGCAGGGTAGAAAATTCAATGAGAGTATCAAGGAAACATGCTGATCACCATCTATTCATCACAGATCTAGAATGAATAAACGTAGACAATGAAACGGAACAGATTATTATAAATTTTAAGAGATGAAAAACCATTTAATAACAGTAGAGTTCGGATGTCTGAATAAATGATATTTAATAATATTAATATGGGGAAATATTTCTAAAGAAGAGAAAAACTTACCGAAACAATAAAGAAGTCCTGGTGAATGACTGATACAATGCCAAAATTGGTGAACTTGAAGATGCGGTCCATGATCCACATGAGGTTAGGTAGCACGTTACGCTTGGCATTGAATGTTGCCATAAGGAGAGGGACATCTGCAGTCGATTGGTGATTGGCTATTACCAATGTACGATCCTCCATGCATACCTCAATGTTGTCCCCCTGTTCCACAACTGGAATACAGTGAAACAAAAACTGAAAAAAAACAATTATTGTACTTAATCTAAAATACTGTTAGTGATGAGAAAATAAAGATGGGTTAAAAAAAAAAAACTGTTATTGGCCAACTTTGTAAAGTTTCTTTTTTGGACAGCTTTTCCCCATTTACCTACATCAATTATGCGCTTGTCTGCCACAGTAGCGATACAGATTACAAACAAATAGTTTTGCTACCCTAACAACTGGTGATATGTTCTAGAAAATTTAACCAGTTAGTAAAATTTTGTCATATAGGAAAATAATACCATACCCAAGAAACTGGAAAGGGCATTTTATATATATATAAAAGAAGGGGAACTATGTTTTGATTATAATAATGAAAAGGAAAATTCTGTAAGCTGGTAGAAATAATGGATGATAAAAAATAATATCCAACATGAAACACAGGCAGCTTTGCTTGGCAACCAAAAAATACTAACTCAGGTATATTTTAGTATTAGGTCTTATTCTTGCCAGTATATGAGACACTGAGCAAGGAATTGAGATGTTATCACACCAGCACATCATAATTAAATGATTCAATGCAATCATGCTACAGTATCGAATGCCTTAACCTGACTTGAGTAACTTTCATCACATAATCAGAAAATTATTTCGTTTCATGAGAACGATTCTTCTAACATTTACGTTTAACGAATCTGTCAGTGGATCAAGAAGCCATAATATCTTCGTTTGAAAACTCATGCTCCTCAGTTTAAATTCCAGTTTGGTTAGCAATTTATATGGACATTTATCCTGAACTTTGAATTGTTCATGTGAAGAATGCTAGAATGGTTCAGATTAAGTGTGATTACCATGAAAAGGTGGAAACTCTACCACCAGACTGTAAAACAACACTACTTTACACCTCAGGGAAAGTCCCATCTCTGTTAAACTATGAAAATACTCAGCGATAAACTCACGGGCAGACACTTTTCCCAATTACAGAGTTATTACTTGGTTAACTGTACCTTCTACTAAAAAATCTAACAAGTGAGAAGGAAAAAGAGCCATAATGTAGAAATTTTATTTAGTGAATTAATTTTGGCACAACTTCACTATCACATTTATTGTGACTTAATGTCATCCGCATGTGATGAAAATTTCTTAAGAACTAGGCTTGGTTCCGGTTGCTAATAAAATATCAGAAATTATTTTTTTCTTCTTGAGCCTCAACTGCGATCTAAACTTTAACCAATCTGAACATTTGTTCTAAATAAAGGATATAACTTGATTGACTGCAACCTTAATTCAGTCCCTCTCGATTATATGATTCTCTTCTTTCCTTATATCTGCTTGTTTCTAAAATGAGTAACTGATAGACCGAGTGTGGTAGGAGAGTGGTTAACGCTCTGGCCTCGCATTCGGGAGGACGCTGATTCGAATCCCCGTCCGGGCATCCAGATTTGGGTTTTCCACGATTTCCCCAAATCACTCCAGGCGAATGCTGGGATGCTTCCTTCAAAAGGCCATGGCCGAATTCCTTCCCATCCCTTGTCCCCAGTCCCATCCCGCCTCTAATGACTTTGATGTCGACGAAGTGTAACGCCTTAATTAAAAAAAAAAAACAACTGATAGTATTTTTTTTCTTGCAACTTATCTCAAAGATGTATTGCCTTTTTATTATCAAAGGTAAGTCTAATTTCACAGAAGTCCTCCAAAATAACAATATTTTACGTTTATTTTTCATTCTGGTAATAATCCTAAGACAATCAGTTCTATAGAATCCCTATAGTAAAATTTTTTTCTTCCCCTGAAATCTCTCATCTTCCATTCTTATATATTATACTAACTGATGCCCATGACTTCGTTCGTGATTATAAAGAATTTTGATTGACAGATACTGACATTGAACGATGGGAGACTCGAGGGTAATATCACACAAACATCAGTGATCTGCGCAGGGTATGTATGGCCGCAAAGTGAAATATAGGGACCCATGTCTTTGGTCAAAATATGAAATTGCTCTCCGTCGACCAATTTAAATCAGCATACCTCCCACAACCCCATAGCTACTGACATGACACCTCCATGGTGCACGGTGGGAGACTTGAGATTAATACCACACTCAATCACCAGTGGACTCGCTGGGCAGTGGAATGAAATATAGAGACACACATAAATATATATTTTTTTAAATCAGGTCCACCACTTTGAACTACCATATCTACCAAACCCCAACAGATACCAACATGCAATCACCATAGTGCACGATGGAAGACTCAAAGCTACTACCACACACAAACGCCTGTTGTCTGCGCTTGATAGTTCTGACTGCAATGTGAATATAGGGACACAAAGACTTCTTTGGTAGAAATATGAAAATGCCATATGTAGACCACTTTCAATGACACCCTAGCTACCAACATGTAACCACCATAGGGCACGATGCTACTACCATACA
The DNA here is from genome assembly GCA_031002005.1 of Vandiemenella viatica. Lineage (NCBI taxonomy): Eukaryota > Metazoa > Arthropoda > Insecta > Orthoptera > Morabidae > Vandiemenella > Vandiemenella viatica. The sequence continues at coordinate 123,109,336 of CM061918.1, forward strand.
CAAACACCAGTGATCTGTGCTAGATAGTTTTGGCTGAAAAGTGATACATAGGGTCAAAATCTGAAAGTGCTCCAGGTCAATCACTTTCAACCACCATATCTCCCACACCCCCATAGTTACCAACATCTAACCACCATAGTACATGATAGGAGACATGATACCACTACCAATTGTCTATGCTATGTAGTTGTGGCAGCAAAGTGACATATGCGGAGACACATGTCTTTGGTCGAAATATGAAAATTCCCCGCATCGACCACTTTTAACCATCATATCTCCCACATCCCCACAGCTATCGGCATTCGGCCAATGTTGAGCATGACAGGAAACTCCATGCTACTTCCACACACAAACACCAGTGATCTGTGCTAAGTAGTGGTGGCTGAAAAGTGAAATATAGGGAAACACACGTCTATTTTTGTATATTTATATAAGATTTCTACAAGGCTTTTAAATTGTGAATTGCTACAGTAATCATTAAATGCTCCAATCCTCACCTCTGTCATGTTTTACGATGCCCCCCCCCTCCCTTTTACAGAATATTCTCTCTTTTTAGTCTGTGATTACTAAAAGTTTCTTATTTATTCATTTTACTACTTATGCTGTTTACTTCCACTACACACGCAACTGACCACCAGACCAATATTGTGTTCCAGCTATGAATAAGTTAATACCAGAAAATTTCTGATAACTGCTTTTGTGTTTCTGCACTGTGGTAATGGCAGTTCATTTCTTAATATTTATTTATTCTAAATCTAACTATGCCCAGAGTTTTGTTCTTGTGGACTGTACAGAACTTGCTTAAACCATCATCATGAAGTGCATGGTCCATCACCCTGTGGCTCACTGAATGCAAATTCTTTTTGTGCGAAAGGTCTCTACAACAAACCAACTTCAATCCCCAAATAATATGATGCTGCCTGCAAGCTGATATCACAATAATCATTTTGACTGTGAAGAACACTCTGGTTTCGCATTCTGCAGGTTCTAATCCCTGTCCGGCCATCTGGATTTTAGTTTTCTATGGTTTTCTGAAATCACTCCAGGCGAATGTTGACATGGTGTAAAGTTTATATTAAGTCTCAGATTTTCAAAGTCACATCTAAGTAAAATATATTATTTATGAAACCACGGGATATACATTGAGATCAAAATCCATCTATTAGTTTCTTCGAGATTTTTATCATATGAAAAAATGAAACTAATTTGGGGAACTATCTTAAATTTCTCAGCTTTTAGAAATCGCATTAAAATGAAACGTACACAATTTATTTGTGGGACTATCGGCTGTACACTAATGAAACACCACTAGTTTTATGTGAATCCCATTCATCTTACTTCTAGATAAAAACAGCAAATTGAAAGAAAAGGTTGATTTCTGCTCTACGGCTTCTTAACAGTGCCCAAACTAATTGATTTTAATATCTTAAATCTACAGACTTTTTCCAGTTATTATATATGTACTATCTCTAATTACACTCTTAAAACAAGTGGTACTTATCTTCAAGTATGCCTTATCTTCAAGTATAAGTAAATAATACTTATCAACTAGATATATACAAAAAGTGGTTTGCGTTAAGGCTTTTTTTTATACAATCCTTTCATTTTTTGTTCAACTATGAGCAGTACAGTAGTAACTACAACTAATCGAACACTTATTTATGAATGGTGTCAATAAGTTTCCACAAAATGAAATATTTGAGGAAATGATTGGATAATAAATCAGGATTTTTCAAAATGGCTGCCAGTTTGGAAATGTACAATTTACATTAATTATTAGTACTCTGGCAATGGTTAAATTAGCAAGCATATGGTGGGCAGCAGACAATTTTTGTCTTATCATGTTAACATGATTTTGCAAACAGAATCAATTATTATTTAATTGTACCACTTTTTGGAGTATTCAAGCTATTCAAGCAATCTGTAGAGAAAATGCATGTAAGAAAATTTATATTATAGTTTCTTCTTGGTCCATTATCAAAAACAATTTACTTGAAGCCTCGGTAACTGTGATTACTCTATGTTGTTTTTACAATCCAGCAGTATGCTAAATATGGATGGCAAAGAACTTGCATTATTTCTAAGTGCTGTCTCCAACAGGCAAGTCTTCCCATGCACAACACACAGCCAGTTCTTTGCCTGGTCAAAAATCCTCATAATGTTCTCTCTTGAAGTTTTGAGTCACCTAAGAAATATTCATCAATATTGGCCACAAAGAATAATGCATAATGCTCATTTGCTGCAATAATGACATAACTAAAAAAGCGAGCTGTCTTGAGTTATAATCTTAGGATGGACCATTCTCATAAACACTTCATTTTCCCTTCTTTTATATTGTATTATTTCAATAAAACTTGCTGATAAGTTATTTCCTAGTGAATGCATAAAGTTGTTGCACAAGAGACATTTCAATTGGTCCTTCCATAAAATTGACGTTTTTGAGTTACATCACTGTTGCAGCAAATGAGCGATATAAATACTCAATTCTTTCCAAGTTCTCAGCATTAAAATTCTTTATTAAGTTCTCAAGAATAATAAATTATGTCAGTTCCAATACCACTTTGTCTTCTTCATTTTCAGATACAATTATCCATCTGTACAGTCTTCAAATTGTATCTGTAACAACAGTTACTCTGTGGTTCTGCTTTTGTTGATTGGTGTAATCAATTTATATTTCCATAATAATAGGACATAGTCTTCTGATGGTTACATTAAACTGTACATAATATGCACAAGATTTCCTACGTACTTCAAATAATTGTTCCCAAATCATAGATGAGAGTATTGGATGACAAACAATTAAAGTGTTCTCAGTTTTTTTTTTAATTTAACAAATTATTAAAGCAAACAAGCAAGTTAATTGCCATATCTTTCAAAATTTTGTGATTGTGGCATGTTAAGAGAAATAGTGGTTCATATCAAAATGACAAACAGGATGTTGTTATAACCTGCTGGAAGTTATCTCTGAGAGGGTCATTGAAGAAGATGCCCTCTTGTCTGCCATTAACATTCAATCTCTCCTTATCAATACTGGTCTAAATGTCAGCTTGTGACCACTTTCTAATTTGCAGACACTTAGATTCATTTCCAACATAATCTGCTAATCTCTGTAGGCAAAACTGTATGCATAAAAAAAAAACAGATATAGTGAACAAAAAATCCATTCTTATAAAGGTTGCATCATATTACCCTCTTTTTCCAACTTTTCCTTCTTTTTTTCTGCTCATATAATTTGTAACTGAAGCAAATGATCAATCAGAAGGTTTTGTTGCTGAGATATCTCCCAAAATTTGATGTGAATTAATAACTACATGAAATAAGAAGTCTGGGGTACAGAAGTCTAATGGCTCAGTTGGTGAAGACACGTGATTGTGGATCAAGAAATTCTTAAAACTGGACTTCACTTCTGGGAAAGTTTACCTTTGTTCACGTGAATCAAGGTGGAATGCTCTGTTCACATTCCTTGTCAAACTGTGGGTCACTAAATTAGGTGGCCACCATAGAAGCGGAGTGCACTTCTGGCAAGACCCTCTTTCATCAGATAATTACGACCACACAAAATTATTATTATTATTATTATTATTAGAAGCCTATTTTTTTGTTTCTGGCTCATCAACATTGAGGTAATTAGAAGCAGGAAGGGACCGGGGCAAATAATGGGAAGGAAGTTGACCATGGCCTTTTGAAGGAACCATCCCGGCATTAGCCTGGAGCGATTTGAGGAAACCATGGAAAACCCAAATCTGGATGGCCGAAACCGCATCCTCCCAAATGCATTATGTGTGATACAAAATTTTAAGTTGAGGTACAATGACAATAAGACAGTTTATAGCAGTGAGTCTTAAAGTGGAAGAGGCGAGGGGGAGCAAAGACATATCAAGGAAGACACTGGATGCAAGGTAGCTTCACATTACCCTAGCTCTACAATGTCATACACACTGTCTCTTTCACCACCCCTTAGAGTTGAAAACTTTTGTTCTAATATTACTTACTTAGTGGGTCATTATTAGTACTGAGAAGCTGCAGCTCTGGACATGTAAAATACCATCAGGGTCGTGTAAAATGGATATATCATGAGCCAGTATTACAAAATGTATCCCAGCCGCACCATCTTAAGATTGCTGGACAATAGCATTACTGTTCCATAATGGCAGGGTGTATGTAGATCAGTGTGTATCCTTAATCTGACATTTGGCTATCACAGAGCTGTAGAGAGTGCCTAGACTACTAACTTCACACTAATCAATAGGATTGGGCGGCCGCAGTAGCTCAGGTGGTAGAACATCTGACTACAGCCTAGAAGACCGGAGTTTGATCCCCGACAAAGCCGAGGATTTTTCATCGAAGCAAAATGTCTGGAATGGTCTCCCAGGCTCACTCTCCCAACTATCAAATCCTATGGGAATACAGCTTGAAAGCTTCGAAAACTCAATGCCTTAACCTTTTTACCAATAGGATTACTGTACTGGGTGGAATATGCAGAGAAACTATGTCACTAAGCTGATTGACATATTTTAGGAGTCTCCTAACCATTAACTCATACGCTTCAAATTGGAGAGCAAAGTAATGCTTTCACTGTCCATTATGAACAACCTGGTAGTTCAGTTCCATAAGAGACATAATTCGGGTACGGTAGACCCAGGTTCAATCCTGGTCTTAGCTGGAATTTTTACAGGCCTTAAACCTGGCCTTTGCCTCTGGAAAAGCTTTGCATTGAATTTTTTGAAGATACTAGAATGCTCAAAAGTTTGGTATTCACTTAAACTATAGGTTTCCTATACTTGGTAAGATTACTGGGTTAGGGTAAGAAGATACAATGGAGGCGCATTGTGCAGCTAGCAAGAAACTCTGTTGCCAGATCTTTGAGACCACAAGAAATTATTATTATGTCCACTATCAAATACTCACAAAATTTATTAACAAAACATTAATGAAAAATGGCAAGATTGATAGTCTGAAAAGTATACTTACTGCCGTAGCCAGCACTCCAACTCCACATGGCAACCATTGCCAAGCAAGCCATGGAAGAACTGGCCTTCAATTTTCCAGTAGAGGTCTGGATTGCACTTGCGAAGTGGTGAGAATAAAGCCATCCACAGTACATATGTGGGGATGCAGTAAATGTTGTTTAACAACACAAGTACTACTCGCAAAAGGCACTTCAGGGCTTGCACTACTGAGCTGAGAACAAAATTATAAATAAAGTGTGACAGATAATAAAACACAATTGTTTTCTATTTTTCTACTCACAAAAATATTAACAAACAGTTTGACATATACAGCAAACAAAAATACAATAAAAAAGCATTAGTAGGCCAAAGGGACTATGTATCAATGATGACTTGCTAAAAGTAATGTTGAAGTATTTCAGCATTTCAGGAATTTTTGCGACGGATTGGCAGCAAACAGTTTTTTAACAGACATATTTAAAACATGTTACTTAAAATGTTAATAAATTAAATAATCAATAAATTAATATATAAATTTTAATGTTAAATGATAAAAATTAACAGTTAACAATATTTTAATGGGCAAAACTGACATTAAAAGTTTTTAGCATGTCTTAAGTATATTTAGAGGTTTTACATTTTTGTTTTTTAATCTAAATCAATTTTTATATAAATAATAAAAAATGGAAAATATTCAGGGTTAGGTCATATTATGTTCCATACAATACATCACATAAGTTTAAAAACAGTTTGCTTAATGGCCAAGTTACCAGAAGTTTTTTTTAAAATTCTAAATAAACGTTCCATAACACCGAGAGAAAGAATTTCACAAAATGAAGTGAATATACTCTGTAAAGTGTGGACTTGGCTCAGAACAAGATCTCATAACTTTTTGGCACTGCACAAGCACGAGACTTGACCTTTTTTCACAAGAATTGTGTTTGTGGGTTTCATTATTATATCTCCCAATTCCTTAATTGATCCTACAGTTGATTCAATGTTATTAAAAAAAAAAAAAAAAAACTACTCACCAACACGTAAACTGTTAAGTATTTCAGTTTTACTTATGTGGCATAATGACGCTTTTAGAGTTGAAATTATTACTTTTTAGTAAGAAAGGAGACTTTCTCGGCAAATGATTGCAATGAAGTCCTGATAGGTTATATCTCTGGATTTCATTGTAAAAACACGAAATTTCACACGTGAGGAAGACAGCAGAGGCAGCCGTTGAAGTATGGTGTTCATACAACACAATTCGTCGATACAGCCGTGAAAATTTCATTATAACTTTTTTTGCCTTTAGTCGAAATAATAACAAGGAGAAGAGGAATTAATGGAAAGCCTGAGCGGCACATGTAAGCAGGCGGCTTTCGTCAAAGAAACACATTGAGGCAGTGGCCAAAACAACAATAAGTCAAAGGATATCCTATTGCCTTTTGATAGCTCCTAAATAAATAGGTATGCGATTGTTAAAATTACGATAACATTAGTTTTGTATTAATGAATAATCAAATTTTCAGCTGCAAATAAGGAAATTGTCACAATTACTTTATCTGCAAATATAGAAAATGGGAATAATGAAACCGTGAATAAAAAGCTGTAAATGTGTAGTTCAGATAACGTGTGCGACACATAAAAAATAATTATATAGCTAGAAAATTGTACTAAATACGCAACATAACTCAAATTACAGAAATGTGTACACGAAACAAACGCATGTTATGATGAATACGTAAAAGTGTATCTATTTACTTACGAATGACGAAGGTTGACAAAAACAAACGTTTGTTCACACGAGTCAAATGCCAACTGCACGGGTACAGGCAAACAGCGTAAAACATCAGATAGAGATCGAGTGGGGCAGCGAGTCACACAGACTGAAACGCGTTATCGCCGCATTTTTCAGATCTGCTTAATTTTGTGCGGGATCTGCCAGACTGTCTAATGATGTGAGATCCTGCAATACCTAGTTACTTACAAACCACCAACCTTTACTATTCATCATTCGCAAAATATTCTTGTGGGTCATCCAGTTAGCAGCTAATATGTACCACTGACATTTTATCAGTGTCACCAGATAATTAGTATTGATATTATCTAGGAGACAGAATAGAAATCATTTTCTTGCCATGTACTACAACTCTAGCATTAGTTCCCACAAACCACACATCTGTGCAATTTACCAACTTTCGTGCTGTGGTAAATACTTTGTCATGCATATCCATTTGTTACAACTAAAATTTAAAGGAAACTTATATTACCTAAAGCATTCCATTTGCAGAAATTGTTTAATTCCTTCTATTATCATTATTTACAAATAATTTAAAATAACTATTTTGTCCAATTCAGTATTTGTGTACAAGAATTCTAGGAGGTATGCAGATCACTGATGTACTTTTCTTGGTCATTGTGGTCTGTCTCCCACCTGCAAAAGAGAAAAAACATGTGAAATCTGTTAAAAAATTGTATCTCCAACTACAAACAATGTATACTTCACTAGCTATTGAAAAATATAGAGTTTAACAAGAAACAGATGAACAAGTAAAATACCACAATTATATCAATACATCACAACATATAACTTTTTAGTAATACATTAAACAAAAATTTATTTGTGACTAACAAAGAGTGTAATACTGATCCTACCTTTACTCAAGTATATCATGCAGTATAGAAAAATTGTAATTTGTATTATATATGATAACCATACTAACAAAACTTTCCTTACATATGGACACAAGCTGCTACATTTAGCCAAAGAAGCATCAGAGTCCTGCAACATGAAATTTATATCGCATTTAAAAACTGTTCCAATAACAATGAGAAGGAAAATGCTTTGGACAAGATGTAAGCAAGAAAGAATAGGAAAGAAACCCATCAGCTACCAAAGATGAAGGCAGTGACAAATATACACAAAAAATATTAACACAATTCACAATATTTTAGTATAAATCTTATTCATGCAAAGAGATGGACACATAAAAAATAAACTCAGATGTGCACACAGCGAGTTTCACCACATGAATAAATTAAAATTTGGCATTGTGAGCAGGGTGGTTGAGATGGTGATTTTTTTTTTTGGGGGGGAGGGCAATACAAAATAAACAACTGCTATGGGAAAGTATTATCAATGAAAATAAATAGCTAATAATAAATATAAAAATGAGATATGGAAAAATAACCACAGATGAAAGCAGGAGGGCCAGACAAACACAAAACAAAACCACAGAAATAAAATCAATATTTCAGTTAATAACTTTAGTATGTAGGAGGTGGCACATATGACAGAGGGGAAAGATGTGAGCACATCCAGACCTGCCACGAGAATAATAAATATAAAAATGAATATGTATATAAAATGCCAGTGCGGTGGCGCATGTTATGGTGACGTCACATTGGATCGGGGAGGTACAGTGGCACTAAGTCCTAGTGCCCCCCCCCCCTCTCCCTTGCCCTGATTGCTGTTTCTAGGCAATTTACCACAATCATCTAGCCGAATGCAGGAGCAGTCCCCAATAGGGAATATGCATGAAATTCAAATATACGTCTAGTATTTTTATTTGGAAACTTTATTACTGTAGAATTACTGCTACAACATTTTTCCTATTTATTCGCTTTTCATTTGTTTATTTTAATTAATCAAAATTAAGGGAAACGTAACCACATGGAAATGCAACGTTTTTGTCGAATTGAATTGTGACGTCAAAGTACATGTTCATATTGTAAACGAAGGCATAGTTACTGGGCGTTTTTGATTTTGTTTAAGTTTTATGGTAATCTATCAGCATAATTGGTGAAATATTGCATTCTTCCGAGAATAATCGTATGATAAAAAGTGAATGGAAGCGGTTTTGTAAAATAATATCCCAAAAAAACGATGTTTTCATGATGAAAAATCAAATCCAGATTCTACAGTTGCTGACGTCGGAGGAGAGGAAGATGCAATGTAATTAAGTGTTAGATATATGAATTAATCATTTTCTTTCCCTATTAGAGCAATAGCTACGTATTAGATACATCTAATGTGAATCGAGGGACATACCAGAGTAACTGACAATGTAATAAAGGTCTGGTATATATGCAATGTTTGTGATAAAGTTTAAATGCATCCCATAACAGAGTGACAACTGATAGTTTTTGTTACAGGCAAGACACAAGGAATTACATTGCACATTGTTTTACAAAAATGTTACTAAGTTAATCAAATCCAAAGAAATGACTATCAGAACATATAGTTCAGCCCGCCTGTTGAGCTTTGAAGCTAGTAACCTAATAAAGTAGCAGAAAAGCATTTTTTGTAGAAAATCGTTGATTCGAAATGACGTCATCATGGGTAAACTACTGAATTCTGTTTTCACAAAACAATGCGGAGGTACACACGTGAGGAAATATGCCAGGAAAGTCTACGTTCTCACATAATTTTTTCATTTTTTGTTAATAAGTTTATTGTTTTTGTTTTTTTCTAAATTGAAATAGGTATTAATTTTTACTTTTTTAAATTTTCGTCTTTTCTATACTTGAGTGTTGTCAGAAATATTTTAAACGTAATACATTACGTCGCGAAGATCGATTTTTTTCATTTTTCTATGATCGATGATTAATTCCTGGAAGCGGTTGGGTGTAAATGTTTGAAAATAAAATAATGTACGTGGCGAAAACAGCTTCACCTCTTAAACAAATTTCAATGGCTATTGGCGAGGCTATATTAAGAATTCATTGACCAAAATTTCATTTATTGTATCTGTTAGAAGTAAATGAGATTAGTTTTAAAGTTAAAATAAAAAATTCATGCTCAGTAATTTCTAGAAAAAATAAATAAATATCTGATACTGTGGGGATTTAAACCTGGTTTCGAAAATTAGGGAGCGGACACCTTACCACCTACATCACACTGACTCTGGGTAATATACGCCAGACTTTGTAATTAAAAGACATTTAGATTTTTTTTTTTTTTGGTAAGCCCATTTAAAGAAATGACGGTACCACAGACATATCATTATCAGCTAGTTCAGTCATTAAATGATGTGACCTCAAAGTCAAGAATTCAGCTAGACATATATCCTTCAAAATATATTCAGGAGATTGAAATTCATTTTTAAAATTTCAGATGGCCTCTTTTGATGGCTTTAAAAGGTTCGTAGTTACTTTGGATTAAGCTTGAATAAGAAATGATTTGAAGAATATACTCATAAAACTTTTGTAAACTAAGTTATGATTAGAGTTTGAATAGGTAAAAAATTGTTATGTATTACAACAAATTTAACATAACGACATTATATACTTCCATTAAAATGATTTTCAAAACAATATAATCAAGATTCTTTATGTCTTCTCATAGCTAAACACCACTTTTTTCTTACATTCTTATCTTGCGGAACATAAAAATACACTTTATCAAGTGCATTTCTTTTTGTATTTTTGCACACAGGTACAACACAGTATTAATAAAATGATTTTTGACCTCCTTCCATATTGAAATTAGTTATAAAACAAAAAACTTTTGAGATCTAACAATACACAATAGGCCAATGTAGTCACGTACGATGACATCACAGTGCAGTATGCCAAACTGGTGGCGTTTAAATCGTCGGAACTGCATTGCAGTTTTAAAATATTTTTTAATGTTAAATTTTAATATTTTCATCAAAACTGTATTTTTTGCAGTTATATAACAGGGTAAATAACTGATTTAAAATATAAAAATAATACATGCGTATAACCTATTTCTGCCTCATAAACTACATTTCACAAACAAAAATGATATTAAGGAAAACTGAAATGGTTTTTAGGCAATAACAAAGTATGGGGAAAATGACTCATCACTCACCAAAGCTGAAAGCTGTGATGAGTGAAACGCATATGAGATGTTTGTCTCATACGTGTTTCACTTGTCACAGCCTTCAGCCACAGAGTCATTTTCCCTATGCTTTGTTATTTATTTCACAAACAAAAACACACTTATTACATAGAACACATTTCACAGACTCCAGACCTAACACATCTGGTTCTACCCACGATTGGGGGTTCCAGCTGTTTCTCATGATTCACACTAAGCTGCCTGGGGAATCAGGTAGTCTCTAGTGGCCTTATCAATGGAAAAAGAATTGCATATACGGAGAAAAATAATAATTAAGGCTAAACTGAGGAGAAGACCAATGCATTTAGTTTATTTTAAAATAAAATTGTGATGGGTTAACTGCTGGGGTGAACAGTTTCCCGATTAATTTTCACTTCTGCAAATTTTCACCGACAATCTTGCTTTAGACCGTACAGTTCTGCTCATCCTGCAGTGCTGGCCCCTATTCCAGTCACTGACTGTCATTCACTTTTGTCTTTGCTATTCACTTTGACTTCAGAAAATATTACTAACTAAACACTTGAACTCTTCACATAACCTACTTTCCAAAAGTCATCTAAAGGTTATTGTAAATTGTTGCATTCTCATACAATTTAACAAAAAAATTAATGGGATATCATTGCACAATATTTCCATTTTCAAAATCACCTGTCCACTTACTGCACCACTATTTGAGAATAAAAGATTGCAATAATATGCTGCTTGGACTACTGGTGGTGGGAAGATCGAGGACAAAGGTGTGATTATATCGGGTGCAGGGTTTTCATGCCACGGAAAAAAAAGTCATTACTTTATTGTTGCATCTCGTATGGGACCATATATTTTCACTGCTACTGCTTGTATGGAGGTGCGAGCAACAGGTTAAAGCAGACAGTGTTTTGAATAAATACGTCCACTGCTCTGATATACTTGATCACCCAAGGTTTCATCCCTCCTGTACAGATCATACTATTCAGCACTAGATGGTATCCTCTTATATAAAATACGCACCTCGTCTATAGCAACTGGCCAGCAATTGGTCACGTAACAGCAGTCTCTCGCGAATCAACAGTCACCATAAGTTACAATCGTTTCTTTTTGTTTATTTACAACAACTAGATGCAGAAATTCATGTAAGGGTTTTCAATGTTTACGCTATTTTATTTGTATCAGTTATAAGAACTAGGTTAAAGTATAACCTAAGAATTGTTGGTTTAATCCTAGCCTGCGATACCGCCTGCCATACCGCCACTGACTAGCGTTGACGTGACGTCATAGTGACGTTGTTGTGACGTATTCGCTGTCGAGTTGCCAACATAATCATGTTACTAACGGGACTGCAGGGAAAGTAGGGGTTTTCGGGCGGGGAGAAATCATAGCAACAAAATTTTTTCGTATGGTATTAAAATTCTATATAGTGGAATCGCCTTCTAGGATTAAACCCACCCACTAAATTCTATATCGCGATACCGGTTGCGGGGAGAAATCACAGCAACAAAATTTTTTCTTATCGTATTAAAATTCTATATAGTGGAATCGCCTTCTAGGATTAAACCCACCCACTAAATTCTCTATCGCGATACCGGTTGCGGGGAGAAATCACAGCAACAAAATTTTTTCTTATGGTATTAAAATTCTATATAGTGGAATCGCCTTCTAGGATTAAACCCACCCACTAAATTCTATATCGCGATACCGGTTGCGGGGAGAAATCACAGCAACAAAATTTCTTCTTATGGTATTAAAATTCTATATAGTGGAATCGCCTTCTAGGATTAAACCCACCCACTAAATTCTATACCGCGATACCGGTTGCGCGAATAAAATCAGTTTCGTATGTTATACGAAACGGCTCATTTTTTCCCGGTGATATAGAATTCACTGCAACTGGTATCGCGATTTAGAATTTAGTGGGTGGATTTAATCCTAGACGGCGATTCCGCTATAAAGAGTTTTCAAACTATACGAAAAAAATTATCTTTTCGTTGCTTTAATTTCTCATATCGCGATATAAAAGGTTTCGCGATATAGAATTTAGTGGGTGGGTTTAATCCTAGACGGCGATTCCGAACCATACGAAAAAAATTATCTTTTCGTTGCTTTGATTTCTCCCATCGCGATATAAAAGGTATCGCGATATAGAATTTAGTGGGTGGGTTTAATCCTAGATGGCGATTCCACTGTATAGAATTTTAATACGATAAGAAAAAATTTTGTTGCTGTGATTTCTCCCCGCAACCGGTATCGCGATATAGAATTTAGTGGGTGGGTTTAATCCTAGAAGGCGATTCCACTATATAGAATTTTAATACCATACGAAAAAATTTTGTTGCTATGATTTCTCCCCGCCCGAAAACCCCTACTTTCCCTGCAGTCCCGTTAGTAACATGATTATGTTGGTAACTCGACAGCGAATACGTCACAACAACGTCACTATGACGTCACGTCAACGCCAGTCAGTGGCGGTATCGCAGGCTAGGATTTACCCGAATTGTTTTGGCAGACTATAAGAAACAATGAAGTTTATTAAAAACTCAGAGAAACGTACGTAATCGCGAAATAACAATTATCAGTTTTCAAATTATAGTCTCCATCATTTAAAGTAAAATGTATTTATTTAAAAAAAAAAATCCTAGCCAAATACTTTGATAATCTTACCAGAGTAAAGGCACTCATATCACGAAAAATATCACTAAAAATGATTCTTATTCGTTTTTCCTTACAAGCTTTTCCAGTACCATCATAGGCGATGCCTGTCGTTATTCATATGAGGGTAACAGAATCTGTGATTTTCGAATGCAATATTAGTGGAGGTTGTGGTTAAGTTGACAAGAATCGCAACTAACACATTTTGTTACAGAATAATTCACTCTGAAATCAGTTTTACAAACCAAACTGCTTTCATAAGTACCATGTTACTGAAGGTAATAATTTATGCAGGTGGAAGTAGTTCCATACTTATCGTGCTGAATTGTGCCTGGACCAGGAATAAAACTGATACTACATGGATAGCAAAAGTTTTTGGAATTCCTAATTTGTTTTTGATTCCATTGGCTCTGTACTTGCATCAGTAGAAGTTACTGCTAAATTGCTAAGTGAACTGCAAATGAAATATGTAGAACAAATCAAGGCAATTAGCATTATTAGCACAATTCCGTTTAACTAACCAACTGCAAAAAAATGAACAGTCATTTTTGATGGGCTCGAAGGTAGTGTAGGTATAAAATAAGTCTCACGAAGATGCAAAGAGGTGTACTTTCTCTTTGCGAGTCTGTTTGCAAATTTCATGCAACTTTTTTTGATGGAGAGAAACTGAATGTTATAAACACATTACAACTGAGGAATTAACCAACATTTGTAGAGGTTTGTATTAATTTTGTCATGCTGGCAGCTGTACAACACTCACCTATTTTGGCCTTCTCAATTTAATTTGTGGTGATTTTTCCATTAAATGCAAGTGAAAAATATGGAGAACACATAATATAAAACCTGTAAATCCAAAGTTAAAGATGTTACTACCATTCTTTGACAGGTGGAAAAAGTCTTGAAATCACCATTGAATAAATGATGATACATGTAATTAGGTTACTCTAATATTAAAACCAACTTCTCAAATATAAATAAGCTGCCTCAAAATTTTTTTTATGATAAACAACAATTCCGTACAGTTATATTTGCTTTCTTTTTGAGCATGCTCTTTGTTTCACAAGTAAACTAACACTATGATATACTGTATTTTTTATACAAAAAGCACTGCTGACTAATGAAGAAAATGATCCACAACTTCCAGATACTGATAAACTATATCTCATAAAATGGGTTTCCTTTCCTATCTGTATTTGAATTCCCATTAATGTAAACCATTTTTCGTTTTCTACAGTTATTGAGAAACAACATAATTTCAGTGTGATGAAGCATACCTTCCGAAGGCAATTTCCATCTTTCTTGTACCTGGCTACTTCTGTCCTCTATTAATTTTAAATTCTTTCAGCATTTTGGTAAATTATTCATAACTTCCCTTAACAATTTATTACAATTCCCGACTCCCTTACTTACGAAAATTTGCCAAAACCCTTATGTATGAATCTTTTCCCTTGCATGCACCACTCTTAATTATTCCATCAATATCTTTCAACACCTCATCACCAGTAGGGCCTATATGCCTGGTACACCCTAACACTCTCTTCCTATCTTTCAATGATTTCTATTACTGCTGTTCACAGCATTATCCTGCTTTGGTCCTATTACATAAGATTATGATGTATGAAAACAACCTAACTTCTGACCGTAAACCATTAATCATTCATTTGAATAATGAATAACAATGGTCCCTAATACAATCCTCTGTGGCACTCCCATTTTCACTTATACTTCCTTTGATAATTCATTTCCTATCCTAACTCTTTTCTTTCTACCTTTGAAGAATTCTTTGACACAACAAATAACTTTTTTATCCTCTCCAATGGTTTTTACCTTGTTTACAATTGTTTTATGATTCACTTTATGAAATTCATTAGAAAGACATAGTACTACAATATCAGCTTGTCCTCCAATGTCTATTTCATCCAAAATATCTGGCATACAGACTACTAACTGAGATTTGCATAAATATCGTTGCCTAAAGCCATATTGTAAACTTGAAAACTGGTTTCTTTTCTCACAGATATTCTTGTTGTGGTTGCATATAAATCTATCCATTATTTCACCTACCTCTGATGTTGAACTGACCAGCCTGTAATTTTCGACCCTATTTAACACCACTCCTTTATGGTCCCACACTACTGTTGCACTCTTCCAGTCTCCAGGCCAAACTCAATAACATTTCAAGATAACATACGTCATATCCCATTATCACTAAGACATTTTTAGTAATATTAATTAACAGCATCAGCCTCTTCATGCTTTTTTAGCTTTCTTAGCTCCTTCATAATATCTTCAGGACGAATATCAAATTTTTTAGTCTGCTCATTTCTAATTGTTGGCTCAATTCTCTGATTCATAACCTCCCAACGGTCACATCAAATCAGTTAAAGAATAACTCTGCCTTTTTCAAATCCTCAGTAAGTTCTCCATACCTATAATTGTCTGAATACCTCGCCTCCACTCAGTTTTCTAAAATAACCATTGCAATTTTTAGATGCCTCATTAACTGGTCCCCCTGCACCAATAACATACTTCAAAATTCCCAGCTGTAGTTTTTTCCTTTGCTTTATTAATTCTTGTTTGGTCATTTCAAAAGTTCCCTACGGCCTTGTTACCTCTTAACTATTATAATTGTGTGTGAACATTCCTTGTGTATGAAAACTATAAGATTTATTTTTATTATCAGCACAACTTTTTATGTCAATCACATATAATCCTGTTAAAACATGGTTAAATCCTGCATCAAATCTTCACTGCTCACAATAGTCTCTCTCCCAGAATATTATATGCCATTCGTATGACACATTTAAAAAAATAAGTATCACAAATCAATCTCTCTTATGGCCAAGGTATTTTCTTACTCATTATTGTTTTGTGTGTCCCTTGGCACATATGGTCAAGGCAAGTTAATTAATTAAATGCATTTCAGATTGATGCCAACTGTGACTCGCCTCTAATTTTCTCCACCTTTTATGGCAACACATTACTTTACCGTTCCTTGTATGTGTTTTTATAATGCCAGTCCCTTTTCACAGAATTTTATCCCCGCACACTACCACTAAGAAATATGACAGCATCTCAACAGTCAATAGTACCACACTTTCATTTCACTGAAACATCAATGCCTCTGGCTTTAACCCCTTCAAAAAATACATGAAACATTAGTGATGGTACAACTTGAGGACCCATAAAGAATTGGTCTAACATTTGGTGCAAACTTTCTTCAGATGGTAAATTAAAAACACATGAACTTGAAAGTAAAAAAAAAAAAATGTACAATAGGAATAATGTCACATGAAAGTTAGGGGGTTCTAAGATAACATTTTTTTTTTTTTTTTTTTTAATTGTATTTACGTCTCTCAACAACTAGGTCTTTAGAGACGGGAAAGGATGGGGGGCAAGGATGGGGGGCAAGGAATGGGAAGGAATTCGGCCATGGCCTTTTGAAGGAAGCATCCCGGCATTTGCCTGGAGTGATTTGGGAAACCATGGAAAACCCAAATCTGGATGCCCGGACGGGGATCGAACCGCCGTCACAATTTGATGATGGATTCTTATAAAACTCAACAAAGTGAAAGTAAAGAATAATTTTTTTTTTTGGATATCTCTCTTAGTTCTCGAGATATCATATCTCAAAACTGGCATGGTTAGGTTGAAATGCAGCCAGGACCAGAGGAAAAATTTCGCCATAGCTAAATTTGTTGATGAATTTTTATGTAAATTGACAGGACAAATTGAAAATGAACAATATTTTTTTAAAAATCTTACTTAGTGCTAGAGATATTGTATCTCAAAAGTGAGGAGGTTAGGGTGATATCCAGCCTGGACCAGAAGAAACTTCACCAAAACACAAGGAACTATACCTATAATTGATTTTTCACAAACTATATCTCGAAAACAAAGCGATGTCAAAAAAAATTATTCTTTATTTTCGATTTGTTTCACTGAGTTCTATTCATCCGATTGTGGCACCACGGTAATGATAGAACTACCAAAGTTATCATAAACTTGTTGTAAATCAGCAGCAGCCAAATGTAAATAGCTTTGATGTCAATGGTAATGTGTTGTGATACATTTGTGTCAATGGAGACAGTGAAAATAACATGGCAGGAACGTTTTTATGAATGAGACATCAGTTATCATTCTGGTCTAGGCTGAATTTCAACCGGGTAATATCTAGATTGGGATACTGCTGCAACCATTTACCACCTCGCAATGTAAACACTTCAGGATGGAGAGTGTCACTGTGTTTCCGTGTGTGACATTTTCAACCTTCAATCGATTTGTGAATACATGTTAGGGCATAGAATGTAACCAATAGTAATAATAATAAAAAAATTACAGATAGAAAAAGTTAAAGAAAATTATTACTTGCACAATTAATAATATTATTAAAATATGAACAACATTCCAAATGTCGGTTCCTGTAGCTTTAAAGTCACAATTCCACTGATTTGTGTTTGATTCCGTTCTTCTATATTTTCTTGCGTGGCTGAAATTGCTATTAAAATCATTCATGCGAAATAAAATATTAATAAAAAAAGATTTCGTCAATAACCGTTTGCGTTTAGGTTGAAACGCGGCCTGGACAATACCAACAGAAGTAGGTACGATTTGGAAATTTGGTATCAGCAATATCATGTGCGACAGTTACGCTTCACTATGGACAAGGCTGCATTAAGATGTAAATGACAGTAACAGCAATAGATACAACATAGAAATTAGGTATCTGCTATAAGGTGTTTGATAGTTACGTTTCAGTGTGGTCCAGGCTGCATCAAAACCTCATCGATAATGAATTTATTCCTATACTACCGCTGCAAAATTAATGATTTCATGATATGAGACATATTAATGATGGACTACTTTCCATGGACGGTCCCGTTAGTGACATTTAAATCTGTGTGCGGAACGTATACAACAGCATCGTAGTGATGTCATATCATTTCCATCCGGAAGTGTTTACATCGTGAGGCGGTAAGTGGTTGCAGCGGTATCACAATCTAGATATCACCATTTCAACCTAACTAGTTTCTTGCACTGTTGCTCCTTTCCTACCTTCCATATGGATGAAGAATACACCTTTTTCTCAAACAAATGAATCCCAAGAAACACAATAAATGTCAACAGGCAATAGTACGTATTTCTAGCATAATTTTTTTTATGTATTTACTCATGTTTCAGTGACCTTGCTTTACTCATTAGTATACTTGTAGTGGTTTAAAGTATATATATATTTTTTTTAACTGTACCATCTAACAAATGTGTGTACCAAATTTAAGACTGATAGGACAATTCCTTGTTGGTTCCTTAAATTTGTACCAAAGCCAAAACAAGTATAGGCCATTTTAAAGCCTTTTTTTCTGTTGTGTATTACCTATATAGAACTAAGCAAAAATTGACAAACTTTAGTCCTTTTAACAGAGTCTACTAATAGCAACTTTAAACTGCCACCTACTTTAAAACCATTATCTGTATCCTTTATCAATTTCTCCTTTTTTATAATACCTGATGAAAAACATCCCTTTAAAATTAGTTCAACTCAAATAAGACATTAAACAAAGAAATTTAGTAATTTGTGTTACATATTTCGGTGACTGTAAAATAAGAACGAGGTAAGAAGTACTTGTGCTATTCGCTTGAAATTTGCAATTATACTTTTTGAGAAAAAGTGTACATAAAAGTGAAATGAATCGCACCTTATACGTGGTACCTCATTAAAGATACAAAACGATGCATTTCAATAGCAAAAAAAACTGCCATTTGCAGTAAAATTGTTCTTTCCAAAGATAGTGTCTGTAGTCTACAGCAAAGAAGCTAAAACTGATTCCTCACATCTAATACTGTTGTAACAGAGTACGAGTTTTTTTCCAACCACCATGCCAGTATACTGCCGCAAAAAAAAAAAAAAAAAAAAAAAAAAAAAAAAAAAAAAAAAAAAAACAGGCAACTTTAATATCACAATAGAGTGTAGATACTATCTTTGGCGTGATCAACTTGAATGGAAATGGCAGTTTCTACTGTTTAAATTGAATCGTTTCGTAACTTGCGTGTGGCACCACATCTATGGTACGTTTCATTTTGATTTCATGTACACTTTTTCTAAAAAGGTAGGACCTGAGGAACATGTGTTACAAAATTCGGCAGTTCTATCATTACCGTGGCGCCAAAATCTGATGATGAATTCTTTGAAAACTTGATGAAATTAATCGAAAATAAAGAGTAAAATTTTTTGATATCTCGCGTGGTTTTCGAGATACAGCATGTTAAAAATCAGTCATAGGTATAGTTCCTTTTGCTTTTGGTGTTTTTTCTTCTGGTCCAGGTCATATTTCAACCTAGCAACAATCACTAGGAAGAAAATAAAACAGTTATAGTTCATTTCCACCATGTAGATATGGTGGTTTTGGTGAAAAAGAAATTTTCTGGTCCCGGCCGGATCTCACCCTAACCTCCTCACGTTTGAGATACGATATCTCGAGAACTAAGCGAGATATCAAAAAACTTTATTCTTTATTTTCCATTTGTCTCATCGGGTTACATACGAATTCATCATCAAATTTGGCTATAGCGAAATTTGTCTTCTGGTCCAGGCCGTATTTCAACCTAACTACGTCAATTTTGAGATACGATATCTCGAGAACCAAGCGAGATATAAAAAAAAATTATTCTTTATTTTCGATTTTTTCGTCGAGTTCTATAAGAATCAAACATCAGACTGTGGTGCCACGGTAATGATAGAATCCCCCAAAATTCAAACTAATACAGTAGAACTCCAACTATTCGAATCAATTGGGACCGGACCTCATTTGGATAATTGGATATTTTCTGAAAAAAAGTTCTATTTTAATTAATTACTGCATGTATGTTGAAAATGGGAGTAAAAACTATTTTCAAAGAAAAAGATCTTTTAATTAATTAAATGAGAAGGCAACACTTTTACATGTTAAGCGTACTTACAAGTGTTGTACATTAGTAGGGCCTAAAATATGTACGTACCACACTGGAAATAAAAGTCATTGCTTGCTGAACATCTCGGTGAAAATAAGCTGTTTGTCTGTATTCATCCGTTTTCGAGGAGCCAAGTCGCGCATCCGCTTGACAGTGAGAAGTTGTATGTAGTCACACTCGGGCTAACGCTCCATCCACTTCAACGCAGTTTCTAGGCCAGCAAATGCTTGACTAGCTGATGGTCCTGTGTCTGCTTCAACTTCGACACTTTGAATAAGCTTATAATTTCATACCTAGGGTCTGACGAATGACACACCACCCACTAACTTCTGAACATCCATGAATTTTCAAAAGAATGTTTCCAAACTCCTCAAGTCCCAGCTTGGAATATTCTTAGATCCTCCACTGGGAGGGAAAATAGGGTGTAGGTATAATCATTATTTTCCGAATTGTAGTACGTTTCTATCTTAATTTAAAAAGCAATTTGGATAGTTGGAGTTATACTGTAGTATAATTCCTTCTTACCTCATTGTTATTTTACTACTGCCCATATTTCTCCTTAAACAGTATACTTAATGGGGTCTACTGGAGATCGCGATTCCGCTACAACAACATATAGTAATATCGTTGGAATACTGATGTAGTCAGTCGCAAGACGTATTATTATCAAGCAGTAATTCCGTTGTAATACAGCCTGGACCATTATTTTCAAGCAAAAATTAGGTTGTAATACAGCCTGGACCAGTATGAAACCGTTAAATGTAATTAGGGAAGAATTTATAGCGCAGTCTTGCGTTTGACCACTTCAGTGTTATGATGACAACAACTCCTGGCGGAATCGCGATCTCCAGTAATCCCACTTAATGTTTTTTTTTACACAATTTCAAATGTAGCACTCACTCTTTCTGTGTTTAAGTAAAACTCAATTATTCATCAGAGCTTCATTTCCATTATACATAACACAAACTAAATCTTTCCAAGCTTATTTCTATCTGTTGAAAGATTTAAACTATTTTTACTCTTGGCTCCACTGATTTATATGCTACAGCATCAGCTGAAATTGCATCACATAGATTTTTAGCAGGAATATTTAATGCTGTAGCAAGGAATGACAACTTCTAACAGATTCATATGTTTAATACAGTTAAATAAACCAATTAACTAATTACATCGCTGCCACTAGGAAATATTACTGGTATAACTTAATTATGTTCGGGAGTTGTCGGGAAAAAAGTTAGGAACAGGGAATAAGTTTTCAAAAAGTTAATACGAAAAATATAGTAGTTAAGTTCTGATTGCTCCTAATTCACTATGGAAGTTTGGAAAAAGATTCTTCACGGACACGAACCTCAGAATAAAATTTCGGCTGTTACTTACTGCTCATTTAATTACGTAAATATGCGGAAGGTACTGCATTACTGAGCATTATTAATGCTTGGTTTTCCGTTATAAGCCAAACACGTGTTACATAGTCCTAGAGGTATTAAGTTATTCATATATCTTCTGCCGGCGATTATGCGACATATCACACTGATAAATAGGTTTAAATGTTATCAGGAAACATACCTTATCTTTCCTAATCCTTAATGAAGTAAGTACGAAACGCTGGGATATTGTTTTAACACCATTTTACGGTTACCAGTAGCACTCAACTATAAATTTGTTTGTTTAATTCATTTTGTGCTACACTGTACAATGTTTACTAAGACTCACAAAATTTCCATTTTCTCCGATATATTTTCCAAATTCCTAGTCGTTCAACAATCGCTGACAGAACAAGCGAACAAATGAGAAGCACAACGCGATTAACTGTACACCAGGATTTAAGATTCAAAAAGTATAGTTCTATAATATTACTTATTGTTTGTTATTTTTATGTGATTTCAATAACTTTAGTCTGGACAAAAGTTTTCAAAAATTTATGTCATGAAACCTAATAAAAAGCATACTGAATGCATTTGTACACTCGTAATATTAACAATACCTAGTTATCTGCGTCATATTTAAAATATCAGTTCTTCTATCTGAAATATCATAGGTCCATTACAAATTTTAAACGACAATGTTTCCACAGGAGAAAAAGATTTTGATAATTTTCACATTGAATAGTCTCCGCCAAGCTCTCTACATCGTCTCTGGCTTTAATGTTAAGCTTGAGCTTTGGCGTTATCTTTAAGCTTTGGCTAGTAATACGTATTTTTATCTTTCCCTAATGTTAGATGAGAATCTTTGATTCTTATACTGTGTTTAGGTCGTGAACCGGTTGTGGACCATGGTTGTGGACTTGCTGACCTCGAAGTATCTTTGTCCTTTGTTGAGGTCAGCTGCTTAAAACCTTTTAACCCCAATATCAACATGGCAGTGGCAATTACACATTTGTGCCGGTTGACACGCCGACAGGCAGTCGTGAATAAGAAACTGTTCGAAAAAACCTGGCTTCTTAATAACGTCAGAATGGCAAGTAGTTCTGATTTTTACTAGCGAATTCGTTTTAATTTCGTGTTTTATTAAATTACATTACTAATTAGTGAAGAACTGACGAACATTACTGTTTCCTGTCAATGTAAGTAACAAAGCCATGCACGCTACACTCCCAGACTGTTATAGTAATTTAGTTAACAGGCAAGCTTTTATTTCTTATTTTGAACCGTTTGACTTGTAAGAAATACTATACTGTTCACCGTAATATGAAATAATGAAACACTTTCTATATTTTCATTGATCCACTTCATTTTCAAATAAACAGTGAATACCAGCAGGGAATCTGCATTTAGGATAGGGTTGTCAGCTGCTCAGCAAAATGGATATTGCTGATTAGCTTGTTAGTATTCCAAGATGCATGATGAAGTGACAGGTTAAATATTTGTTCATGGTTAACTGTGTGACCTGATTCCTTCCTGAAAAGTTCTGTGACTGGAAAACTAAAACGACAGTTATTAATACATTACAGTACAATACATTTTCTAGTGTGATAGCAGTTAGTGATCAAATTAAACTTATTGTTGAAATATAATTCACATTTGAAAAAGTACAATCAACAAAGGTGATAGTGAACTTGACTGACAGTTATATGGAAATAATAGAAATTAAATTCTAGGCTACTATTAAAAAAATATTTGGTTGTAATTGTGAAAAGGAAGTCCAGTTAATTCTAGATCACGATACTGGTACCGCCATATTCCACCATGCGGGCAACAGTGATGTAAATACAAACTGCCACTGGTACTTATGACATAATTGTTTCAATGTGACTTGAACTACTTCTGCCATATAGATTGTAATACCGAAACAATGCTCTAAACAGTTTTTGCCAATACCGTGGTTGATACAGGGGTTATATCAACCTAAATTGTTTTGTTTTTTTTGTTTCCACTCTAGCTGTTGTGGTTAGGTTGAAATGCAGCCTGGACTAAGAGAAAAATTTCGTAAAAGCCATTGAAATGCATTTTTCCAAACAGCAAAACTGCTGTCGATTCAACTTGGCGAGATGTATCGATCCTTAAGCTGTTGAAAATACACAGTTCAGTCACATTAATGTGACCACCACCTACTTTCGACGTCAATGTGAAATAACCAATCACAGAAGGCAGGTGGCAGCACATTACAGTGGAGTGTATATGAAGAATGCCCTAGGGCATCGGAAAGCATTTCAATCGTTGCCATAATGCAGAAACGTAGCGATTTATCTGACGTCCAAAAGGCATGATTATTGGCTTTCGGGCCAAGGGTGGAAGCATTTTGGAAACGGCTAATTTTGTGAACTGTTCACGTGCCGCCGTGGTGAAAGTATACCATGTATGGCAAAATGGCACTATTCAAAATCAGTGGCGTGGAACATGTTTTGCACCACAGGCTATAGATGACAGAGGCGTTCAGGCAAATAGATGTGGCAACTGTTGAGCAACTGACCGCCCAGATGAACCAAGGGGCTACCAAGAGTGTATCCTCATCAACGGTTAAGCAAATGTTGCTGCGCATGGGCCTCCGCAGCAGACGCCTGGTTAATTCACCTATGCTGACTGCTGTTCATCGGCGACGAAGGCTGGAATATGCGAGCCAGTACCGCAATTGGATGTCCATTGAGTGGCGACAGGTGGCTTTTTCTGATGAATCACATTTTATGCTCAATCGGACAGATGGACGTTGGCGCATAAGGTGTGAAACGTCTGAAAGCAAACACACTGAAACAATTGCCGGAAGGATCCAGGGTGGAGGAGGGAGCATTATGGTTTGGGGAATGTTTTCCTGGCATTCACTGGGTGAACTGATCATTGTGGAAGGCATGATGGATCAGCAAGTATGTATCTGTCCTTGTGGACCATGTCCACCCCTACATGCGAATAATTTTTCCTCAGAATGATGACATCTATGGGCAGGACAATTCAAGGTGTCATACAGCTCGCATTGTATGTGTGTGGTTCGAAGAGCACCAGAATGAGTTCACCTTACTCCCCTGGCGAGCAAACTCACCGGATTTAAACCCAATTGAGAATCTGTGGGACCACCTCGATCTGGTTGTTCGCACCATGGATCCTCAACCTCGTAAACTAGTGCAGCTGGCCACGGCACTGGAGTCGCCATGGCTCAACATCCCAGCGAACACCTTCAGAAACTTAATTGACTCTCTTCCTGCATGCCTCGCAGTGGTCCGCTCTGCCGAAGGTAGTTATTCTGATTTTGAGAGGTGGTCATGTTAATGTGACTGGATTGTGTATTTGCTAGCTTTAATTTCTTGTGACATTTGCATCAGAGATAAGCTGTAATGAAAAGAAGAAATAATGTAATTTTTATGTTTTACTGGCAAAATAAATCTGCTATTTCAACTGCAGATATTTTACTCGTAGCTTGGGTATAATTTTGGGTATCTGGATATGGAATGGTTTATTTAATTCTAGATACCGATAACAGAACTATAGACGATTTTTAATTCCTGTCAAATCAAATAAATTTATATAAATATTGTGTTTTGTTTGACACCATCTGGGGGAGGGGACAACTATTTGTAAACAGAACCTGTTAGTACTATTTGTAACTGCCTGCGCAGTGTATGCATCATACCTGGCAAGAGTTACGTTATAAACAGTTGGTTGAACATCAATGTTGAACGCATAGTGGAAAGAAGTGGTAGCAGAATTAACCCATGAATTCTCCCCTGCAGAGGAGGAAAGAAATAAGTTGAGAATATAGAATTTATGGAATGATTGAAAATTGGCATTAGCATTATCATACCCATGGCACTGCAATTTGTTGATGAATTCTTATGTAACATCATGAGACAAATCAAAAGTAAAGAGTTTTTTTGATAACTTGCTTAATTCTCAAGATATCAAATGTCAAAAATCAATTATAGGTATAGTTCTTTACACTTTTGGTGGCTTCTAGTCCAGGCTATATTTCAACCCAACCACAACCACTAGGAAGGAAACAAAACACCTATGTCCAATGTGTAGTTCCTTGTAGCTTTGGTGGTTTTATTTTTTGCTCCAGGATGCATTTTAAACGTAACCACACCTTTGAGTTGCAATATTTCAAGAAATAAGTGAGGTATCAAATGTATTCTTCACTTTTCAGTTTGATGTAACTCAATGAGTTGAGTTACATCAAAATCCATATCAAATTACGTCGGTTATTTTAGAATCCCTCATTGAAGAAAGAGGCATACATCGTACAAAAAAGTTTGATAACCTTCATGAATAAAATTAGTAATTTTTTGAGTAAAAAGGTTTGATCAGGATACACTTAATATTCACTTCAAATGCAAACCACATGCAGGCACTTGAAGAATGAATATGGGGAGTGTAATAGCATTAAGGTACATAGGTCAGGTCGATTAGAATATACTGTACCTTTGTGTGAGCACCTCCTTGATGGAATAAAGGACAGGCAATCTTCACTACATTCTGCAGTGGTTTATGAGATTCCTTGCAGTAGTCTATATTGGAGAGACTGTGTAAGCACCTTAGAATTTTGGCGAATTCTAGTTTTGCTTAGGCGGGACTTAGAAATTTTGTGAAGTACAGTTTTCAACTTTAAGTAATTTCCCTGTAATCTTGCTCACAGTGCAATTCGTCATAATAATCATTTTAATGTGTAATTATCATATCGGGAAACGTTTAGTTTAAGAGTTATTCCCGTTTGTTCAAGTTTTGAAGCACGCGATCAGAATAGTGAAGTTCTAAGATTTGTAGTATCTTTAAATCCAGTAAAGCTACAACCGATCTTTTATCACCAGCTGTAGTCAGCACTATCCCCGATATTTTGGTAATAAAATTAAATAATTTGGCAAAGTTTAATTAGTGATTTTAATTAAGAGAAAATAATAAGCTTTTTTATTAAAAGAGATATCAATTTAAATTTTACATTAGCAGATAGCCCTAATTAAGACGATTTCAGACATATATGGGTTTTCATCAAAAGTTTAAGCATTTGTCCGGAAATTAAGTTTTTGTAAAGTAGATTGTCGCGGATTGTTGTGCACGCGCGTAAAAAGTTCTAGAACACTTAGGGATTTTACCCAAATTTGAACGTATCACTACGCGGAGTCTTAAACAGCTAAAACTCTAAAATTAATTACTCTAAATTTCTCAAGAGACTGCCGTCGGACTTCTAGTGGATAAGTCCGGATACTGTTGAAGTTTGAACATTTTTAATAGTCGGGATCGTCAAATAAATTTCGTACTCTTTGAGCTACGCGGAGGAAAAAGATGTGATATAGTTGCTGACGTCACTGGTTCTCGTGGTTTCGATAAAAGAGCCGGTCTGTTCTGGCCGGGGGTCTTTTGTCTGTTCCGGTCTGTCTGTTCCTGCCTGGCGTCGGTTTCGGTCTGTCTTTCGTCGCGCTGGTTGAACTCGCCACGCTGGCTAGTTCAACCATGAAGGATCGTGTCGTGTTAAATCATAACTTCAATGACTGTTAAGAACTTGTAAATTTACTAAAGGGGTTTCGGTCGGTTAGATTTCTCTCCACAATCTGTAATCGTTGGTAAAGATAGTTCGATATGCCTGCTCAACTGTAAATGCTATTTTGAACTATTGACTTTGAAAATAAAACTTTTTGGAGTTTTCCAACAGTGAACCTGTGTGCTTCAGTAGTTAGCATAAAACCCTTTTCTTAATTTGTGGGTAACAAATTTCGTGGCGACCTAGGCATTTAGTTGAGTAATCCTGGCTACATGGTCAAATCAAATCAAAATTATTTAGCAGATGTACTGAGAATTGTGAGCTATCAAGTGTTTAAGTTAAGGCACTTAGGCGATACTATAACCCCAGTATCGGCCTTTGTCCTTACATGGCGACCGTGACAGGACTTGGGTTTTCACCCATTTAGGGAGTTCTGTGATCAGTGTTTAAAGGGAAAGTGGTAATTTAAGGCCATAACAAAACAAAATAATATTTAAACAAAGACGTTTATAAAACGAAAGACTTTCCTACATGGAATTGCATAATACAACTGTTTATAAAATACAACACTTTTCATTTCTATATTTGTAAAATAATACACATTACTATTTCTTTTTCTGAGAACAAATTTGATATTTCTTGCATTAATATGTTGCAATGTACTTTTGTAATTTGTATTTATACCACTTATGTTTCTTATTTTGATAATATGTCTGATATTTTGACAATTTTGGGATTATTTATGTTACACATACTAATATTTTGTACAATTTCACATTTTTGCTATTTGGTAATAATCGTATGAATTTAATAATTTTTTCATTAATATTGTGATTTTGAGAATGAATGAGTTTTGAGAAAAAATTTTGTAATAATTTTGAGAGAAGTTAAAGTTATTGAGATTGTTATAAATAATTTTGCTTTTGAGTATGAATGGTGGAGAGAGAACCGAACCGACATGCGATAATTAATTTCATTTGGGGATTTTAAATTTTTCTTTTCTATTTTCAAGATGTTCAGTTAGTTTTCTTTAGAAAATAACTTCAATCTTCAGGGGGCATGTAAGGATCTTGGAATTTTGGCAAATTCTAGTTTTGCTTAGGCGGGACTTAGAAATTTTGTGAAGTACAGTTTTCAACTTTAAGTAATTTCCCTGTAATCTTGCTCACAGTTGTAATTCGTCATAATAATCATTTTAAAGTGTAATTATCATATCGGGAAACGTTTGTTTAGGAGTATTTAGGCTTTGTTCAAGTTTTGAAACACGCGATCAGAATAGTGAAATTCTAAGATTCGCAATATCTTTAAATCCAGTAAAGCTACAACCGAACTTTTATCACCAGCTGTAGTCAGCACTATCCCCGATATTTTGGCAATAAAATTAAGTAATTTGGCAAAGTTTAATTAGTGATTTTAATTAAGAGAAAAAATAAGCTTTTTTATTAAAAGAGATATTAAATTTAATTAGCAGATAGCCCTAATTAAGACGATTTCAGACATATATGGGTTTTCATCAAAAGTTTAAGCATTTGTCCGGAAATTAAGTTTTTGTAAAGTAGATTGTCGCGGATTGTTGTGCACGCGCGTAAAAAGTTCTAGAACACTTAGGGATTTTACCCAAATTTGAATGTATCACTACGCGGAGTCTTAAACAGCTAAAACTCTAAAATTAATTACTCTAAATTTCTCAAGAGACTGCCGTCGGACTTCTAGTGGATAAGTCCGGATACTGTTGAAGTTTGAACATTTTTTAATAGTCGGGATCGTCAAATAAATTTCGTACTCTTTGAGCTACGCGGAGGAAAAAGATGTGATACAGTTGCTGACGTCACTGGTTCTCGTGGTTTCGATAAAAGAGCCGGTCTGTGGCTGTCCGTGGTCTGTTCCGGTCTGTCTGTTCCTGCCTGGCGTCTGTTTCGGTCTGTCTTTCGTCGCGCTGGTTGTAACTCGCCATGCGGGCTAGTTCAACCATGTCGTGTCGTGTTAAATCATAACTTCAATGACTGTTAAGAACTTGTAAATTTACTAAGGGGTTTCGGTCGGTTAGATTTCTCTCCACAATCTGTAACTCGTTGGTAAAGATAGTTCGATATGCCTGCTCAACTGTAAATGCAACTTTTGAACTTTGTGACTTTGAAGAATAAAAACTTTGGATTTTTCTAACAGTGAACTTGTGTGCTTCAGTATGTTAGCATAAAACCCTTTTCTTAATTTGTGGGTAACAAATTTCGTGGCGACCTAGGCATTTAGTTGAGTCATCCTGGCTACATGGTCAAATCAAATCAAAATTATTTAGCAGATGTACTGAGAATTGTGAGCTATCAAGTGTTTAAGTTAAGGCACTTAGGCGATACTATAACCCCAGTATCGGCCTGGTTCCTTACATACTAAACTCATTAGCGAGTCTCAGTGAGTTGGATGTAGATAAAATGGTACGGTTGAAAAATTTAGGTAATTGGTGAGAAAATTATAAAAAACTATGTAGCTGCTTGTAAAATATTAGTGTTATTTATTTATATCCAATTCACAATTTCAAGTTTGAATATATTTTTATGCCGCATTGTGCTAAAACGTTTGGTCCATGTTAATTGTTAAACACCTTACCCCAACATCAATTGACGCTGCTTGTGACAAAGGAACTGGCTAATTTCTCACACAGAAAATTTCACTGGCAACTCAATTTGGAATTCAACCAGCGTTCTTGATACCTTGCCACAGGGGCACTATCTTTTTATGATTTTTAGTTTTTTAAGTAGTTTGTATATAGTAGGCAGATATTTAAGTTATTTTATTGTTTTCTTTTTTAGTGTAATCTATAAGTGCACATGCAGTAAATAAATTAGATTTTTTGGTTTCAACTGATTTTTCAGGTCTAACAGCTAGAGTCGTTCAAAGATACATATGATTTTTTTGAATCTGTGGCGACCATAGGATGTAGTATTGCTGCGTGCGAATCTACGTTTTCAACTATGACTTCAATCGACAAGCCTCAGAGTCTGTCAATGGGTCATGAAAGAATGGCAGATATAGTATTTCTGGCCTTTGAAAAGAAAAAAGAAAATCACCCTTACATTTTTAACTATATGGCCAATCAAAGAATTCAGTTGTTTTAAGGAAGGGATTTTTATTACTATATTGAATATATGTTTGTGGAAATAATATAAACTTGAATAAATGAATGTTTTGCTCTTATCTATTACCCCTCCCAACAATTAAGTACTACCTCACTCACTCACAATCACAAGTACGACAAAAATGTATTCATCAGATTAGGTCAAGTAAAATTTTAACTTCCGTCCTACCTGTAGCTGTCACTGCCCTACCTTAAATTCAACTCTAGCTACGGCCCAGGTCACAGCCCATGCCTGCCTTCATACTGGGCACAGAGCCCCCAAAAACCCGCTCCCCAAGTATGGCGGCCTTCCGGCTAACTACTGCTCGCCTATGCACATGCAGTAAATTAGGAATTCTACAGGTGATCACAGGAACAGGATTGTGATGTACTCCAAGCATCCTGGTGTCTGCCCGTTTACATGGGTCCATCGGATAAGATAGATGGAAACTTTTGAAAGAAGAGACAGAGCAGAGAGAGAAAAGTGCCAAGGTTTTACCCAGGAAAAAAAACCTCTGCGCCAGTTAAGGCGGCTACTCGTATAAAGGTGGCTGGCTAAGATAGTGCCAGTATCGCAAGATAATCTATACTACGGTTGAGGGAGTTTGTTGTTAATTGGATAGGGTATCATGCAGTTACTTATCCCG
The DNA here is from genome assembly GCA_031002005.1 of Vandiemenella viatica. Lineage (NCBI taxonomy): Eukaryota > Metazoa > Arthropoda > Insecta > Orthoptera > Morabidae > Vandiemenella > Vandiemenella viatica. The sequence goes on from CM061918.1 coordinate 123,140,374, forward strand.
GGAGTGACATTCCATCTCCCAGTGTGGATGACCGTGTGGATCGTGGTTTTGTTGTGCCTCGAGCGGCGTCCTTGCAGTCACCAACGCCAGTGTGGTCCGTCTTGGCAGCACGGGTTCCGGTTTACGACGTCCCATCCTGAACCTCTCGCCGGCGTCCACGTGCCAAGGCCAATGACCACCGACCGCGCCGCGACTGTTCAGCAACGAGGGTAGGTGGAGCATCCCTTAGCCTCGTAGCCGAGGTGGTTTCACCGACTTGCACTACAGCGATTTCACTAACGGCCGTGCGGCGCTAGAAACGGTCACGCCAGCATCCCCGCCAGGTTGTACGCTGACAGCACCAACGGATATCCTTGACGTGTCGGTTCACCAGACCACGCACAGCAGCGTTTCCATTGTGTCCCCTCTGGCAACTTGCCGGGTCCCAGGAATGGTGGTCGTCTTTCCATTGTCCTGCTTGATACGCCACTCCAAACAGCAGTGATCAGCTGCCAGAGCGTACCGGCTGTCCATTGACCTCCACACCGCTGCGCTTCCAGCAGCATCATATTCCAGAGTTCCTCAAGCGTAATAGTTGGCAGTTAACCAGCGTCTGCACCGCAGCGGTTAGCCCGCAACCACGCAGCAGAAGTAAACAAGCCAACCTAGCGCCACACACTGTAGTGGATTCCGGGATTCGGTGGTAGCTACATCTGTTGCTGTGCAATGCAGTGATTTCAGATTTCCATGGGTATTTATGGAGTAGAACCATCTTCTGATCTTCTATTTTTTCTCTGATCTTTTCGAAACTTTGTCACCTTAAAGATCGTATATCATTTTATTCTGAATATTTTATATAATTATAAATTTTGCCTAAAATCTCTTCTTTTCAACGTTTTTAATTTTAGATCTTTCATTTCAGTTATTTGTGTTCAACTTTTTAAAATACTTAATCCTCACAAAACAAAAAAAAAAAAACAAAAAATTATTTAACCACATCATTAAAATTTTCCCTTTTAGTTGATACATTCCGCGGCTTTCTAACTCTTGTAATTTTAGTCTAATCTTTCGTTAACTTGTATTGCGCTCTTTTTTTTCTGATTCCCGCCAGTGTGACGTCGTGTTAAATCTAAAACTTCTATATCTCTCTAACTATATTTTATTTTTAAATTAAATCGTCGATGACCTTACAAGCTTCAATCAGCTGCCAAACTATTTTTAACACCCCAATAGTTAAAAGTATTTCAAATAAATAACATAGTATGTTGCTTGATGATTTGTAGACTAATAAAATTTTGTATACATTTCGGTACCAGAATAATTTTTGTATAGGGCATCCAACTTCTATTCAGAAACATCTACATTGCATGTTAAGCACATTCACATGAAGCGAACTTCCTTTGAACCCCATTTTGGTAAAGTTGTTAATAAGTTCATCTTGAAGACTGCTGTTACTAGCACCGGCTTCACTTAACTACTGAAAATTTTTCCTACATCGCGCTACCCACGACACGCACACCCTACTCATCCACTTGTCAGCCGAAATGAGCTAAATTTTCCTCGCCGCCGGTCCTCCTTATATTCATTCTCAGTGTCACGACGTCACAGAATCTCAGTGCACTCTTGACTGACAAGAGGAACCCCTATTTCTACTCTGATCGCTCGTAAAGTTTTATATGTTGTAGATTGACAGTTACATGTTATTTCACCTTTGGAAGACTTCCCCCTAAGTGTGATAGTTTTGGAGATAAAAATTCCCAGAGTTAAAAATCCTTTCATTTACCATTCCCTTCAAAAAATTTTAATCCCCTGGGTAACTTTTGATATCAAACTAAAATATAAACATTTTCCTAACTTTAGGTGAATATTACAATACTCACCCTACTGTATGTCATACTGAAAATCAACTTTTCATGCTAGTGTGTCGTATTTGCCAAATTTTGGTATTTAATTTTTTCAAGAATTACAACTCCGATCATGCTGAAATTCTACTTTCCAATGGTATTTTAATTTAGCTGCTAAATTATCACCTCCTGTACTTTCCTTTATTACACTTAAATCAATTGTCATATATTATTTACCCGGATTAGCGTCATTTTTAGGCTATGTAAACTGTACATCAAAATGTGCGTCTTTGAGAGTAGGGCCTGTGGAAATGAATGTGGAAAAATTCCTTCACTTCGAAATTTCGACTTACCGATTTTATGTTTCCTTACGACATTGGTTTCCTTTTGAGGAAGAAGCTACTTTATATAAAAAATTTGTTTATATCATTTATTTGTTGTATTAAATGTTTAGAATTAACCCTCTTTAATGGGTATTAGGGAACATATTTATTTATAACAAGGTGGATTTCTTTTCAAATCAAGAAATAAAATATCACAGTTATATTAGCCAACTATTTTTTAAATTCAGTTTTTGTCATTGATATACCATGCACAACAGTGGAAAACAATAGTTAGTAATGTAAAACAGTAAAATATTATAGACAAATCACTATTTGCCAGTTATAGAAACAGACACATCTTTCAGTAGTTAGCAAATACCTGTAATGTCTCTCACTGAATTTGGACCTCAACCAGGATATAAATTAGAAGTGAGAGAGAGAGTGATTTTTTGTGTGTTTCACTGAAAGTGAGGCATATTTTTACATAGGTTGTAATCTGTACCTGGTGTTATACACTGCACCAGTAGAAATAACAGATATATACACTCATCTCTTACCAACACAACCTCAGGAAATTCTCACAGAAGAATCCACAAAATCTCACAACTATACCTCTTAAATTATCAATTAGCTGGAGAAAGGGGAAAAATTGCTGAAAGGAAAAGGCCTCATCTTTTTGGAATTATACTGAGTATGAAATGTCAGGAGCATAGGATTTGTAAAATCTTTGATGAAAACATATGATCTACCTCCTCCTGTCCCCTCAGGAAAGAGAGCACACCTGAGCTATCGTGGCTCCCATATATCAATGGAATATCAAACAATATCACATCCACATAAAAGGGTGCATCTCTTTGCAGCATCTATTCCATTGTGTCAAAACTGAGAAACTGAGTGCTGTGATAAGTAGATAGACTCTGCATATACTGATTTATACTAAGGATAATGGAGGAAAAGTAACTTTTTGTTATTTGTATTGTATTGGTATTATTGTTTTCAATATTTGGATTTAGCTTGTATCACGCAGGCCATTTTCTTATTCATGTATTTAAGCATTTTATACATTTTTACTTTAAATGCTTTTATTTTTTGAGATGTTCGGCACCTGCCTCTATAAATTATTCCAGTCCCCAACACTTCTACCTACAAATGAAAACTTCCCATACTCTTGTGCCAGAAATGGGATATCAATTACTGGTCATGGCTGGCCCTTCTCTGCCATATGCAGGTGTTTTTCCAGAAATCTGGACCCCCGATAGGATGAGAAGAGACTTTGAGAGGGCTGCCCCTCCCCCACAACCTCGTATGTTTTGGAGACCTTTTTTTATTAGCTCTCCTGTTTTGAAGGTTGGTTAAACCCTCCATAATATTCAGATTGACGTCATTTGCAGAACTTTTTTTTCTTTTTTTAACTCGATGTCCTTCAATGGATTAAAAAAGATGATGGAAGATTTCTGTTGACCACCTCCACCAATTTGTAAGATTTGGTGGGATTTCATCAGAACACCTCACCTATTTCACCTCACGTAATTAATTGATGCTCCCTATGCTATTCCTAATTCTTGAAGCAATATCCATCCAGACCTAATTTTTAGACTCTTCTTTATGCACAGCCTTACTTTCTTAACCTACTTCCTGTTTTCAAATGACTCCAACACAGCTCATTCGGCATATCAGTTCCTTACAATATCATTTTCTGTGATTACTTTATGGTTATTTCTGCAGGCATCTCAAACATCCTTCGCTTGAATTGCCTCCAACTCCTGTATTTGATGCCTGCAGTGTGGTTTCCAAAATAACACAACACAGTCCAGCAATGGACTATAATATGCTCAACTGTGTATTGTATATTAACTCTGGGTGACAGCTGTCTGCCTTTCACTAAGAATGATACTGCCTTCATAGTTAGTTTTATGGACTGTCTCACTAAAAATTATATTTGTCTTTCCCATTTAAATTAACAGTTATCAATATTATTAACCATTTAAATAACCATTTATTTTTTGAAATATTACATTTTCAATATTTATATTGACTTTTGTCTTATTCTTAAAGTTCCCTATGATTCTACAATGATTTTTCTTTTTTTTTCCAGAGTCAACAATATGGATGAAGTTACTGTTCTGAATTTCTTTGATGAATTAGAGGTGCACCCTTTCTTTGTGCAAGTTGAAGAAGACAGAAGCCCTCTACTTGATTCAATAGTTGCAACTATAATAGAAAAGATAGGAGAACCACGCAATTATGGTAACATATCATTAAAGTATAAAGTTTCCAGATAGTGTTGCAAAAATACAATGTTTAACAGCTCACTCTGCTGTCTTTATCAAGTAATACATGGAACATGGTGGTTAACTGGTTTTAAGCCTAATGTAACTGCCTGAATAGGGCAGGCAGGTTAGAAAACTTAAAAAGAGAGATGGAACAACTTAAGTTAGATGTTGTTGGGATTAGTGAGATTAAATGTAAGGACACACAGGATTTCTGGTCTGGTGAACACAGGATAATTAGTACACAAGCTGTCAATGGAGTCACTGGTGTAGGATTTGTAATGAACAAGAAAGTAGGGAAACGGGTGAGTTATTATGAACAGTTTAGTGACAGGATTATTTTGATGAGGTTAGAAATTAAGCCCGTCCCAGCCACGTTAGTACAAGCATATATGCCAACAGCACAGAAAGATGATGAAGAAATAGAAAAAATATACGCTGAAATTGAAGAATTAATCCAATATGTGAAGGGGGAGGAAAATCTAATAATCATGGGAGATTGGAATGCAATAGTGGGAGAAGGAAAAGAGGGGAATACTGTAGGAAGTTTTGATCTAGGAGAAACAAATGAGCGAGGAAGCAGGTTACTAGAATTTTGTGAAAGATATAAGCTAGTAGTGGAAAACACACTGTTTAAAAACCATGCAGAAAGAATATACACCTGGAAACATCCTGGGGATACAGGCAGATATCAGCTAGATCAGTGGTTCCCAATTAGTGGTACGCGTACCTCCAGGGGTACGCGAGGATGCTCCCGGGGTACGCGAGGTTCTCTCATGACTGAGGTATTCAATAAGACAATTGAAAAAAAAAAACAATTACACAAACATTACTACCGCCAAAATATATTTTAAGACAGTCAAATGGTGTGTGTGTGAATTACATTTCTGTAATGCTGTGGCTGTGTGAAGCACTAGACTGGAATGAACGCAGAGGCAAATGTAGCTATAAGGGGGTACGCGAGATTCAGCTCTTTCTTGAAGTGGTACTCAGGAAAAACTATTTGGGAACCACTGGGCTAGATTATATCACCGTCAAACAGAGATTCAGGAATCAAGTTCTAGACTGTAAAGCGTACCCAGGAGCAGACATAGACTCTGACCATAATTTGATAATAATGAAGTGCAAGCTGAAATTTCAGCAAATAAGGAAGCAGTATAAGCAGAACAGACTGGAAGTGAATAAAAAGAAACAATCTAGCACCAGACAAAAGTTTTCAGAAATGGTAGACTTAAGTCTAAGAAGTAACTCTGAAAGGAGCTCAACCGAGGATGAATGGAATGCATTAAAGTCTGAAATAATGATAGCTGGTAAGGAAACATTAGGCTTTAGGGAACAAGCTGCCTGAAATTTTGGAGCTGATGGATCAGAGTAGAAGGTACAAAAATGCTCAGGATCAAGCAGGAAGAGAGCAGTACAGGCAATTTAGAAATCAAATAAATAAGAAATGCAAAAGATAAAACAGCTACAAGAAAAGTGTGAAGAAATAGAAAAGGAAAAGGTCGTAGGAAAAGTAGATGTTGCACATAGAAAGATCAAAGAAGAATTTTGGAGAAATGAAAAAAAAAATGGGTATGAACATTAAAGCTGCCGATGGGAAACCTCTCTTAAGCTCAGAAGATAGAGCTAACCGATGGAAGGAATACATTGAGAAACTGTATGTGGTGGACGACTTAAACAATAGTGTAATGGAAAAGGAAGGCGATGTCAACATTGATAACTTAGGAAATCCTGTTTTGAGGACAGAATTTAATAAAGCTCTGAATGACTTGAAAGCAAATAAGGCAGTTGGAATTGATGAGTTCCCTGCAGAACTTCTTAAATCCCTAGCAGTGGAAGGAATCGGAAGATTATCCAAGCTGATATCAAAAAGTTATGAAAAGGA
>CM061918.1:123147674-123215591 GCA_031002005.1 Vandiemenella viatica
GACAAAGGGGTTTTCATGCCATGGACAAAAAAAAACAGTCATTACTTTATTTGCATCTCGTATGGGACCATATATTTTCACTGCTACTGCTTGTAGGGATGTGAGAGCAACAGGTTAAAGCAGACAGCGTTTTGAATAAATACGTCCACTGCTCTCCTATACTTGATCACCCAAGGTTTCATCCCTCCTGTACAGATCATACCATTCAGCACTAGATGGTATCCTCTTATATAAAATACGCACCTCGTCTATAGCAATTGGCCAGAGAACAGTCACGTAACAGCAGTCACTCGCGAATCAACAGTCACTATAAGTTACAATCGTTTCTTTTTGTTTATTTATGACAACTAGATGCAGAAATTCATGTAAGGGTTTTCAATGTTTACGCTATTTTATTTGTATCAGTTATAAGAACTAGTTTAAAGTATAACCTAAGAATTGTTTTGGCAGACTATAAGAAACAATGAAGTTTATTAAAAACTCAGAGAAACGTACATAATCGCGAAATAACAATTATCAGTTTTCAAATTATAGTCTCCATCTTTTAAAGTAAAATGTATTTATTTAAAAAAAAAAATCCTAGCCAAATATTTTGATAATCTTACCAGAGTAAAGGCACTCATATCATGAAAAATATCATTAAAATGATTCTTATTGGTTTTTCCTCACAAGCTTTTCCAGAATAAATTCCTACTACCATCATAGGCGATGCCTGTCATTATTCATATGAGGGTAACAGAATCTGTGATTTTCGAATGCAATATTAGTGGAGGTTGTGGTTAAGTTGACAAGAATCACAACTAACACATTTTGTTACAGAATAATTCACTCTGAAATCAGTTTTACAAACCAAACTGCTTTCATAAGTACCATGTTACTGAAGGTAATAATTTATGCGGGTGGAAGTAGTTCCATACTTATCGTGCTGAATTGTGCCTGGACCAGGAATAAAACTGATACTACATGGATAGCAAAAGTTTTTGGAATTCCTAATTTGTTTTTGATTCCATTGGCTCTGTACTTGCGTCGTCATTAATTCAGTAGAAGTTACTGCTAAATTGCTAAGTGAACTGCAAATGAAATATGTAGAACATAACAAAATCAAGGCAATTAGCATAATTCCGTTTAACTAACCAACTGCAAAAAAATGAACTGCCAGAATATTATGTTCAGTCATTTTTGATGGGCTCGAAGCTAGTGTAGATATAAAATAACTCTCATGAAGATGCAAAGAGGTGTACTTTCTCTTTGTGAGTCTGTTTGCAAATTTCATGCAACTTTTTTTGATGGAGAGAAATTGAAATGTTAAAAACACATTACAACTGAGGAATTAACCAACATTTGTAGAGATTTGTATTAATTTTGTCATGCTGGCAGCTGTACAACACTCACCTATTTTGGCCTTCTCAATTTAATTTGTGGCGATTTTTCCATTAAATGCAAGTGAAAAATATGGAGAACACATAATATAAAACCTGTAAATCCAAAGTTAAAGATGTTACTACCATTCTTTGACAGGTGGAAAAAGTCTTGAAATCACCATTGAATAAATGATAATACATGTAATTAGGTTACTCTAATATTAAAACCAACTTCTCAAAAATAAATAAGCTGCCTCAAAATTTTTTTTATGATAAACAACAATTCCGTACAGTTATATTTGCTTTCTTTTTGAGCAGCATGTCATTTTCTGCTCTTTGTTTCACAAGTAAACTAACACTATGATATACTGTATTTTTTATACAAAAAGCACTGCTGACTAATGAAGAAAATGATCCACAACTTCCAGATACTGATAAACTATATCTCATAAAATGGGTTTCCTTTCCTATCTGTATTTGAATTTCCATTAATGTAAACCATTTTTCGTTTTCTACAGTTATTGAGAAACAACATAATTTCAGTGTGATGAAGCATACCTTCCAAAGGCAATTTCCATCTTTCTTGTACCTGGCTACTTCTGTCCCCTATTAATTTTAAATTCTTTCAGCATTTTGGTAAATTATTCATAACTTCCCTTAACAATTTATTACAATCCCCGACTCCCTTACTTACGAAAATTTGCCAAAACCCTTATGTATGAATCTTTTCCCTTGCATGCACCACTCTTAATTATTCCATCAATATCTTTCAACACCTCATCACCAGTAGGGCCTATATGCCTGGTACACCCTAACACTCTCTTCCTATCTTTCAATGATTTCTATTACTGCTGTTCACAGCATTATCCTGCTTTGGTCCTATTACATAAGATTATGATGTATGAAAACAACCTAACTTCTGACCGTAAACCATTAATCATTCATTTGAATAATGAATAACAATGGTCCCTAATACAATCCTCTGTGGCACTCCCATTTTCACTTATACTTCCTTTGATAATTCATATCCTATCCTAACTCTTTTCTTTCTACCTTTGAAGAATTCTTTGACACAACAAATAACTTTTTTATCCTCTCCAATGGTTTTACCTTGTTTACCATTGTTTTATGAATCACTTTATGAAATTCATTAGAAAGACATAGTACTACAATATCAGCTTGTCCTCCAATGTCTATTCCATCCAAAATATCTGGCATACAGACTACTAACTGAGATTTGCATAAATATCGTTGCTTAAAGCCATATTGTAAACTTGAAAACTGGTTTCTTTTCTCACAGATATTCTTGTTGTGGTTGCATATAAATCTATCCATTATTTCACCTACCTCTGATGTTGAACTGACCAGCCTGTAATTTTCGACCCTATTTAACACCACTCCTTTATGGTCCCACACTACTGTTGCACTCTTCCAGTCTCCAGGCCAAACTCAATAACATTTCAAGATAACATACGTCATATCCCATTATCACTAAGACATCTTTAGTAATATTAATTAACAGCATCAGCCTCTTCATGCTTTTTTAGCTTTCTTAGCTCCTTCATAATATCTTCAGGATGAATATCAAATTTTTTAGTCTGCTCATTTCTAATTGTTGGCTCAATTCTCTGATTCATAACCTCCCAACGGTCACATCAAATCAGTTAAAGAATAACTCTGCCTTTTTCAAATCCTCAGTAAGTTCTCCATACCTATAATTGTCTGAATACCTCGCCTTCACTCAGTTTTCTAAAATAACCATTGCAATTTTTAGATGCCTCATTAACTGGTCCCCCTGCACCAATAACATACTTCAAAATTCCCAGCTGTAGTTTTTTTCCTTTGCTTTATTAATTCTTGTTTGGTCATTTCAAAAGTTCCCTACGACCTTGTTACCTCTTGACTATCATAATTGTGTGTGCACATTCCTTGTGTATGAAGACTATAGATTTATTTTTATTATCAGCACAACTTTTTATGTCAATCACATATAATCCTGTTAAAACATGGTTAAATCCTGCATCAAATCTTCACTGCTCACAATAGTCTCTTTCACTGTCTCTCTCCCAGAATATTATATGCCATTCGTATGACACATTTAAAAAAAATAAGTATCACAAATCAATCTCTCTTATGGCCAAGGTATTTTCTTACTCATTATTGTTTTATGTGTCCCTTGGCACATATAGTCAAGGCAAGTTAATTCATTAAATGCATTTCAGATTGATGCCACCTGTAACTCGCCTCTAATTTTCTCCACCTTCTATGGCCACACATTACTTTACCGTTCCTTGTATGTGTTTTTATAATGCCAGTCCCTTTTCACGGAATTTTATCCCCACACACTACCACTAAGAAATATGACAGCATCTCAACAGTCAATAGTACCTCACTTTCATTTCACTGAAACATCAATGCCTCTGGCTTTCACCGCTTCAAAAAAAAACATGAAACATTAGTGATGGTACAACTTGAGGAACCCATAAAGAATTGGTCTAACATTTGGTGCAAACTTTCTTCAGATGGTAAATTAAAAACACATGAACTTGAAAGTAAAAAAAAAAAATGTACAATAGGAATAATGTCACATGAAAGTTATGGGGTTCTAAGATAACCGTGGCGTCACAATTTGATGATGGATTCTTATAAAACTCAACAAGGTGAAAGTAAAGAATATTTTTTTTTTTGATATCTCTCTTAGTTCTCGAGATATCATATCTCAAAACTGGCATGGTTAGGTTGAAATGCAGCCAGGACCAGAGGAAAAATTTCGCCATAGCTAAATTTGATGATGAATTTTTATGTAAATTGACAGGAAAAATTGAAAATGAACAATATTTTTTTTAAAATCTTACTTAGTTCTAGAGATATTGTATCTCAAAAGTGAGGAGGTTAGGGTGATATCCAGCCTGGACCAGAAGAAACTTCACCAAAACACAAGGAACTATACCTATAATTGATTTTTCACAAACTATATCTCGAAAACAAAGCGATATCAAAAAAATTTATTCTTTATTTTCGATTTGTTTCACTGAGTTCTATTCATCAGATTGTGGCACCACGGTAATGATAGAACTGCCGAAGTTCTAAACTTGTTGCAGATCAGCAGCAGCCAAATGTAAATAGCTTTGACGTCAATGGTAGTGTGTTGTGATATCTTTGTGTCAATGGAGACAGTGAAAATAATATGGTGGGAACGTTTTTATGAATGAGACATCAGTTATCATTCTGGTCTAGGCTGAATTTCAACCGGGTAATATCTAGATTGGGATACTGCTGCAACCACTTACCGCCTCGCAATGTAAACACTGCAGGATGGAGAGTGTCACTGTGTTTCCGTGTGTGACATTTTCAACCTTCGATCGATTTGTGAATACACGTTAGGGCATAGAATGTAACCAATAGTAATAATAATAAAAAAATTACAGATAGAAAAAGTTAAAGAAAATTATTACTTGCACAATTAATAATATTATTAAAATATCAACAACATTCCAAATGTCGGTTCCTGTAGCTTTAAAGTCACAATTCCACTGATTTGTGTTTGATTCCGTTCTTCTATATTTTCTCGTGTGGCTGAAATTGCTATTAAAATCATTCATGTGAAATAAAATATTAATAAAAAAGATTTTGTCAATGACCGTTTGCGTTTAGGTTGAAACGCGGCCTGGACAATACCAACAGAGATAGGTACGATTTGGAAATTTGGTATCAGCAATATCATGTGCGACAGTTACGCTTCACTATGGACAAGGCTGCATTAAGATGTAAATGACAGTAACAGCAATAGATACAACATAGAAATTAGGTATCTGCAATAAGGTGTTCGATAGTTACATTTCAGTGTGGTCCAGGCTGCATCAAAACCTCATCGATAATGAATTTATTCCTATACTACCGCTGCAAAATTAATGATTTCACGATATGAGACATATTAATGATGGACTACTTTCCATGGACGGTCCCGTTAGTGACATTTAAATCTGTGTGCGGAACGTATACAACAGCATGGTAGTGATGTCATATCTCCATCCGGAAGTTTTTACATCGTGAGGCGGTAAGTGGTTGCAGCGGTATCACAATCTAGATATCACCATTTCAACCTAACTAGTTTCTTGCACTGTTGCTTCTTTCCTACCTTCCATAAGGATGAAGAATACACCGGTTTAATTCTAGATGGGGATACCGCTGCCTCGCGACTGTTAACGTGACATCACGTTCACGTACAGTCATCTGCGTAAAATACGTGTTATTACTTGTCGAAGTTAACAGCAGATAATTTATTATTGAAATGCGAGCTTCACCTGAAACATTGAACATTCGGTTGTGTTATTGGACATCTGCGGCCGCTTACCAGCGGCCGCCTGCCTCTGATCTACCTTCGGGATATCAGTTTATGTTGATATTGTATAGCTTTAAATTATTGTGACCGAGCGTAGCGAGGGCACAATACAATAATAAATGATGACTGTACGTGAACGTGACGTCACGATGACGTCACGTTAACAGTAGCGAGACAGCGGTATCCCCATCTAGAATTAAACCAATACACCTTTTTCTCAAACAAATGAATCCCAACAAACACAATAAATGTCAACAGGCAATAGTACGTATTTCTAGCATAATAATTTTTGTGTGTTTACTCATGTTTCAGTGACCTTGCTTTACTCATTAGTATACTTGAAGTAGTTTAAAGTTTTTTTTAAACTGTACTATCTAACAAATGTGTGTACCAAATTTAAGATTGATAGGACAATTCATTGTTGGTTCCTTAAATTTGTACCAGAGCCAAAACAAGTATAGGCCATTTTAAAGCCTTTTTTTTTCTGTTGTGTATTACCTATATAGAACTAAGCAAAAATTGACAAACTTTAATCCTTTTAACAGAGTCTACTAATAGCAACTTTAAACTGCCACCTACTTTAAAACCATTATCTGTATCTTTTATCAATTTCTCCTTTTTATAATACCTGATGAAAAACATCCCTTTAAAATTAGTTAAACTCAAATAAGACATTAAACAAAGAAATTTAGTAATTTGTGTTACATATTTTGGTGACTGTAAAATAAGAACGAGGTAAGAAGTACTTGTGCTATTCGCTTGAAATTTGTGATTATAATTTTTTAGAAAAAGTGTACATGAAAGTGAAATGAATCGTACCTTAGACGTGGTACCTCATTAAAGATACAAAACGATGTATTTCAATAGCAAAAAAACTGCCATTTGCAGTAAAATTGTTCTTTCCAAAGATAGTGTCTGTAGTCTACAGCAATGAATCTAAAACTGATTCCTCGCATCTAATACTGTTGTAACAAAGTACGAGTTTTTTTCTAACCACCATGCCAGTATACTGCTGCCAAAAATAAATAAATAAATAAACCAGGCAACTTTAATTTATTAATGAAAACTAAACTTATTTCTTCAATATGGTCCACAAAAACGTGACAACATTTATTACAATAGAGTGTAGATATCTTTGGCGTGATCAAGTTGAATGGAAATGGCGGTTTCTACTGTTTAAATTGAATCGTTTTGTAACTTTCGTGTGGCACCATGTCTATGGTACGTTTCATTTCGCTTTCATGTACTCTTTTTCTGAAAAGGTATGACCTGAGGAACGTGTTACAAAATTCAAACTAATACAGTAGAACTCCAACTATTCGAATCAACTGGGGCCGGACCTCATTTGGATAATTGGATCTTTTCTGAAAAAAGTTCTATTTTAATTAATTACTGCATGTATGTTGAGAATGGGAGTAAAAACTATTTTCAAAGAAAAAGTTCTTTTAATTAATTAAATGAGAAGGCAACACTTTTACATGTTAAGCGTACTTATAAGTGTTGTACATTAGTAGGGCCTACAGTATGTACATACCACACTGGAAATAAAAGTCATTGCTTGCTGAACATCTCAGTGAAAATAAGCTGTTTGTCTGTATTCATCCGTTTTCGAGGAGCCAAGTCGCGCATCCGCATGACAGTGAGAAGTTGTATGTAGTCACACTCAGGCTAACGCTCCATCCACTTCAACGCAGTTTCTAGGCCGGCAAATGCTTGATTAGTTGATGGTCCTGTGTCTGCTTCAACTTCAACACTTTGAATAAGTTTATAATCATTTAGAATTTCATACCTAGGGTCTGACGAATGACACACCACCCACTCTCCTATCTTCAGCACTAACTTCTGAACATCCTGAATTGTCAAAAGAATGTTTCTAACCTCCTCAACTCCCAGCTTGGAATATTCCTAGATCCGCCACTGGGAAGGACAATAGTGCGTAGGTATAATCATTATTTTCCGAATTGCAGTACGTTTCTATCTTAATTAAAAAAGCAATTTGGATGGTTGGAGTTCTACTGTAGTATAATTCCTTCTTACCTCATTCTTATTTTACTACTGCCCATATTTCTCCTTAAACAGTGTACTTAATGGGTTTTTTTACACAATTTCAAATGTAGCACACACTCTTTCTGTGTTTAAGTAAAACTCAATTATTCATCAGAGCTTCATTTCTATTATACATAACACAAACTAAATCTTTCCAAGCTTATTTCTATCTGTTGAAAGATTTAAACTATTTTTACTCTTGGCTCCACTGATTTATATGCTACAGCATCAGCTGAAATTGCATCACATAGATTTTTAGCAGGAACATTTAATGCTGTAGCAAGGAATGACAACTTCTAACAGATTCATATGTTTAATACAGTTAAATAAACCAGTTAACTAATTACATCGCTGTCACTAGGAAATATTACTGGTATAACTTAATTATGTTCGGGAGTTGTCGGGTAAAAAGTTAGGAACAGGGAATAAGTTTTCAAAATGTTAATATGAAAAATATAGTAGTTAAGTTCTGATTGCTCCTAATTCACTATGGAAGTTTGGAAAAAAATTCTTCACGGGCACGAACCTCAGAATAAAATTTCGGCTTGTACTTACTGCTCATTTAATTACGTAAATATGCGGAAGGTACTGCATTACTGAGCATTATTAATGCTTGGTTTTCCGTTATAAGCCAAACACGTGTTACATAGTCTTAGAGGTATTAAGTTATTTATATATCTTCTGCCGGCGATTATGTGACATACCACACTGATAAATAGGTTTAAATGTTATCAGGAAACATACCTTATCTTTCCTAATCCTTAATGAAGTAAGTACGAAACGCTGGGATATTGTTTTAACACCATTTTACGGTTACCAGTAGCACTCAACTATAAATTTGTTTGTTTAATACATTTTGTTCTACACTGTACAATGTTTACTAAGACTCACAAAATTTCCATTTTCTCCGATATATTTTCCAAATTCCTAGTCGTTCAACAATCGCTGACAGAACAAGCGAACAAATGAGAAGCACAACGCGATTAACTGTACACCAGGATTTAAGATTCAAAAAGTATAGTTCTATAATATTACTTATTGTTTGTTATTTTTATGTGATTTCAATAACTTTAGTCTGGACAAAAGTTTTCAAAAATTTATGTCACGAAACCTAATAAATAGCACACTGAATGCATTTGTACACTCGTAATATTAACAATACCTAGTTATCTGCGTCATATTTAAAATATCAGTTCTTCTATCTGCAATATCATAGGTCCATTACAAATTTTAAACGACCAATGTTTCCACAGGAGAAAAAGATTTTGATAATTTTCACATTAATAGTCTCCGCCAAGCTCTCTACATCGTCTCTGGCTTTAATGTTAAGCTTGAGCTTTGGCGTTATCTTTAAGCTTTGGCTAGTAATACGTATTTTTATCTTTCCCTAATGTTAGATGAGAATCTTTGATTCTTATACTGTGTTAGGTCGTGAACCGGTTGTGGACTTGCTGACCTCGAAGTATCTTTGTCCTTTGTTGAGGTCAGCTGCTTAAAACCTTTTAACCCCAATATCAACATGGCAGTGGCAATTACACATTTGTGCCGGTTGACACGGCGACAGGCAGTCGTGAATAAGAAACTGTTCGAAAAAACCTGGCTTCTCAATAACGTCAGAATGGCAAGTAGTTCTGATTTTTATTAGCGAAATCGTTTTAATTTCGTGTTTTATTAAATTACATTACTAATTAGCGAAGAACTGACGAACATTACTGTTTCCTGTCAATGTAAGTAACAAAGCCATGCACGCTACACTCCCAGACTGTTATAGTAATTTAGTTAACAGGCAAGCTTTTGTTTCTTATTTTGAACCATTTGACTTGTAAGAAATACTATACTGTTCACCGTAATATGAAATAATGAAACACTTTCTGTATTTTAATTGATCCACTTCATTTTCAAATAAACAGTGAATACCAGCAGGGAATCTGCATTTAGTATAGGGTTGTCAGCTGCTCGGCAAAATGGATATTGCTGATTAGCTTGTTAGTATTCCAAGATGCTTGATGAAGTGACAGGTTAAATATTTGTTCATGGTTAACTGTGTGACATGATTCCTTCCTGAAAAGTTCTGTTACTGGAAAACTAAAATGACAGTTATTAATACATTACAGTACAATACAGTTTCTAGTGTGATAGCAGTTAGTGATCAAATTAAACTTATTGTTGAAATATAATTCACATTTGAAAAAGTACAATCAACAAAGGTGATAGTGAACTTGACTGACAGTTATATGGAAATAATAGAAATTAAATTCTAGGCTACTATTAAAAAAATATTTGGTTGTAATTGTGAAAAGGAAGTCCGGTTAATTCTAGATCACGATACTGGTACCACCATATTCCACCATGCAGGCAACAGTGATGTAAATACAAACTGCCACTGGTACTTATGACAACATTGTTTCCGTGTGACTTGAACTACTTCTGCCATATAGATTGTAATACCGAAACAATGTTCTAAACACTTTTCGCCAATACCGTTGTTGATACAAGGGTTATATCAACCTAAATTGTTTTGTTTTTTGTTTCCACTCTAGCTGTTGTGGTTAGGTTGAAATGCAGCCTGGGCCAAGAGAAAAATTTCGTAAAAGCCATTGAAATGCATTTTTCCGAACAGCAAAACTGTTGTCGATTCAACTTGGCGAGATATATCGATCCTTAAGCTGTGGAAAATACACAGTCCAGTCACATTAATGTGACCACCACTTACTTTCGACGTCAATGTGAAATAACCAAACACAGAAGGCAGGTGGCAGCACATTACAGTGGAGTGTATATGAAGGATGTCCTAGGGCATCAGAAAGCATTTCAATCATTGCCATAATGCAGAAACGTAGCGATTTATCCGACGTCCAAAAGGCATGATTATTGGCTTTCGAGCCAAGGGTGGAAGCATTTCGGAAACGGCTAATTTTGTGAACTGTTCACGTGCCGCCGTGGTGAAAGTATACCGTGCATGGCAATATGGCACTATTCAAAATCAGCGGCGTGGAACATGTGGTGCACCACGGGCTATAGATGACAGAGGCGAACAAAGGCTACAGAGATGCGTTCAGGCAAATAGATGTGCAATTGTTGAGCAACTGACCACCCAGATGAACCAAGGAGCTACCAAGAGTGTATCCTCAACAACGGCTAAGCAAACGTTGCTGCGCATGGGCCTCCGCAGCAGACACCTGGTTAATGCACCTATGCTGACTGCTGTTCATCGGCGACGAAGGCTGGAATATGCGAGCCAGTACCGCAATTGGACGTCCATTGAGTGGCGACAGGTGGCTTTTTCTGATGAATCACATTTTATGCTCAATCGGACAGATGGACGTTGGCGCATACGGTGTGAAACGTCTGAAAGCAAACACACTGAAACAATTGCTGGAAGGATCCAGGGTGGAGGAGGGAGCATTATGGTTTGGGGAATGTTTTCCTGGCATTCACTGGGTGAACTCATCATTGTGGAAGGCATGATGGATCAGCAAGTATGTATCTGTCCTTGTGGACCATGTCCACCCCTACATGCGAATAATTTTTCCTCAGAATGATGACATCTACGGACAGGACAATTCGAGGTGTTATACAGCTCGCATTGTATGTGCGTGGTTCGAAGAGCACCAGAATGAGTTCACCTTACTCCCCTGGCGAGCAAACTCACCGGATTTAAACCCAATCGAGAATCTGTGGGACCACCTCGATCTGGTTTTTCGCACCATGGATCCTCAACCGCGTAAACTAGCGCAGCTGGCCACGGCACTGGAGTCGCCATGGCTCAACATCCCAGCGAACACCTTCAGAAACTTAATTGACTCTCTTCCTGCACGCCTCACAGTGGTCCGCTCTGCCAAAGGTAGTTATTCTGATTTTGGAAGGTGGTCAGATTAATGTGACTGGACTGTGTATTTGCTAACATTAATTTCTTGTGACATTTGTAACAGAGATAAGCTGTAATGAAAAGAAAAAATAATGTAATTTTTATGTTTTACTGGCAAAATAAATCTGCTGTTTCAACTGCAGATATTTTATTGGTAGCCATGGGTACAATTTTGGGTATCTGGATATGGAAGGGTTTAATTCTAGATACTGATAACAGAACTATAGACGATTTTTAATTCCTGTCAAATCAAATAAATTTATATAAATATTGTAACAATGAAAAAAAGACGCTAAGTAGCGGAAAGGAATCAAATTAGGATAGGGAAATGAGCCACCACCCACCTCTAGATGACGGATGTGGGGCGCGAACACACAGAAAAGACACAAACACAAATAATAAAGAATATTTCTTTATTATTTGTTATTTATTATTTGTGTTTGTGTCTTTTCTGTGTGTTCGCGCCCCACATCCGTCATCTAGAGGTGGGTGGTGGCTCATTTCCCTATCCTAATTTGATTCCTATATAAATATTGTGTTTTGTTTGACACCATCTGGAGGGAGGGGACAACTATTTGTAAACAGAACCTGTTAGTACCATTTGTAACTGCCTGCGCAGTGTATGCATCATACCTGGCAAGAGTTACATTATAAACAGTTGGTTGAACATCAATGTTGAACGCATAGTGGAAAGAAGTGGTAGAATTAACCCATGAATTCTCCCCTGCAGAGGAGGAAAGAAATAAGTTGAGAATATAGAATTTATGGAATGATTAAAAATTGGCATTAGCATTATCATACCCATGGCACTGCAATTTGTTGATGAATTCTTATGTAACATCATGAGACAAATCAAAAGTAAAGAGTTTTTTTGATAACTTTCTTAATTCTCAAGATATCAAATGTCAAAAATCAATTATAGGTATAGTTCTTTACACTTTTGGTGGCTTCTAGTCCAGGCTATATTTCAACCCAACCACAACCACTAGGAAGGAAAGAAAACACCTATGTCCAATGTGTAGTTCCTTGTAGCTTTGGTGGTTTTATTTTTTGCTCCAGGATGCATTTAAGCGTAACCACACCTTTGAGTTGCAATATTTCAAGAAATAAGTGAGGTATCAAATGTATTCTTCACTTTTCAGTTTGATGTAACTCAATGAGTTGAGTTACATCAAAATCCATATCAAATTACGGCGGTCATTTTAGAATCCCTCATTGAAGAAAGAGGCATACATCGTACAAAAAAGTTTGATAACCTTCATGAATAAAATTAGTAATTTTTTTAGTAAAAAGTTTTGATCAGGATACACTTAATATTCACTTCAAATGCAAACCACATGCAGGCACTTGAAGTGAATATGGGGAGTGTAATAGCATTAAGGTACATAGGTCAGGTCGATTAGAATATACTGTACCTTTGTGTGAGCACCTCCTTGATGGAATAAAGGACAGGCAATCTTCACTACATTCTGCAGTGGTTTATGAGATTCCTTGCAGTAGTCTATATTGGAGAGACTGGCCGCACAGAAGATGAGAGGATGCAGGAACATATCAATCACTCTAAATCAAATAACGAGGACAAGTCGGCCATTGCACGGAATTCATTTCAGATCGGTCTTACCACCGACTTTGAAACCACCAGACTTCTTTTGAAAGAAAATCAGTATTGGCTAAGGCAGATAAAAGAGGTGCTGGCGATTGTTAAACACCCTATTAATGTTAACAAAGACATCAGCCTTAGGCTTCAAGATGCAAGGCTTGCTCTGTTGTTAAGATAACTGACGCTGTGACCCCTTCCAACATCCTTACTATGTGACAAATCCAAGTGCAGTTCGCCCTAGAATAAAGCTGAAGAATTTTAGCTGAAATGTTTGGGAATTAATACCAGGACAGGGAACCATCCTGGGAGCATGAATACTATTAATATTTTTTTTTTTACTAAAATAAGAAAATTTTGTGCATGTACCCATTCTCAGTTAAACATGCGCTTAAAAAAAAAAAACAAAAAAACTTTTCAACACACTCATGCCTGGTATCAAGTACTTTTCCCTTCCATGTATGTCTTCTTCTTATACCAATACCCATACAATATGTGCTTTAGATATTCCCATCTTCGTCAGCTGCTTCTTGTCCTACGATAACTCCGAACTTACCTCCTGTATCATATACATTTTTCTTTTCTACAGTGTAAGAAATCCTCAACACAGCAAGTTATTTTTTCATCCATACTAATGGTTTTTACTCTT
The DNA here is from genome assembly GCA_031002005.1 of Vandiemenella viatica. NCBI lineage: Eukaryota > Metazoa > Arthropoda > Insecta > Orthoptera > Morabidae > Vandiemenella > Vandiemenella viatica. Next base: position 123,161,538 of record CM061918.1, read on the forward strand.
TATTTCCCACATTTTTGTCACTTACTCTTTTAGATACATTGAAAAAATTCAGTATTATGTTATCACCTAGGCCCCTTTTGTAACGCTTTAGCGTCTCTTGTCGTTGATTTGATTGTAATTATAATTATGAATAACTCAATTCTTTAGATCCAAAATATGTCGTTTATTTTATATCTTCGGATCTACTAGGAATTACAACGGAATTGGTTATTCTCAGAAGATGCAGGTTCTTTTATAGGCAATGTTTTTCTCGAGCATTCAATCTACTAGTCTACTCTAATAACTATCATCTCACAAGTCCTAATCTCCATAGCAACTTACACAACTCATTGCTTTTTCTCTCTAAGAGTATATATATTATTAGATTTTTTATCTACTCTCAGAGATCAAAAATATAATTTTCTTATGCAAATATTTCTGTTCTGTCGCACTTTGTCCATTTCATTTGAATAGTAGCCATCGAAGATTCACGGGAATAGCCTTTTCTAACCCCATGTTGATGATTTAAAAGCCAATTTCTTCCTTGCGAATATTTATGATTTGGTTGTAGATCAAATTGATTGGCTTTCAATCTTTAAAACTATTCGTCTTCCCTACTTTATGAATCCTTACTGCTGTGGCACTTTTCTTGTCGTCTGGTATGCAGCTAGGCTCCAGGCTCAATCTGAAAAATATTATACTGTATGCTCATATACTTAATGCATCTGTAATCATAATATCTGTATCAGACCATGTACGTTTTTTTTTTTTTTAACTTGCCTACTTCCCTCATAATATCCTATTGAACAATAATTAGCAGATATCGAAATGAAATCTTGCTAATTGTTTCATTTCATCTATGAGATTCGCTGCCATACGGAGTTACAGATGTACTAGTTTCAGTTTTTACAGTATTTTGACTGCTGTGAGCTGACAAGTGGAAATAAAATCATAGTAATGATATAGGCATGGTATAATTTTGTTAGTATAATTTGGACTTCTTTCACACTATATGGTTTTGACCGAACGGCAGAAACTTGTAGAGCCACATTCTTTCAGTGGTGTGAAGAAGAGCACGGCCCCTTTCACATAGCAAGACGACGCCATTACTATGTAGCAGCCATCCAATGCTACTGCAACACATGGTGACCGATAACTTAGTGGTGTACATGTTCAAATGCAGGCTTTCACATTGGAAGGTTTTAAATTGTGCAGTTGTGCCCTCGATCCATTGTAGTTGGTGTTTGGTAATGTATTTCATTATTTCTTTTAAAACATGTTTACGGTTATCTGTGGATTTCATTCTGCAGTGTTATATTGTTCAATAAAGGCATATTGAGTTAATTTGTCAAGATTTTCTTTCAGTGTTCGATATCTTAATTGCCTATTTCGGGAAAATAGAACAAGTAAACATAGAAATAATGCATATTTTTATTTTGTCTCTTCCATCTGTCGTCATATAACATTAATGACATGATTTGTTTATGATTCATTATAATCAAACAGCACCCCACTCAATCATCCGAAGCTTGTGGTAGGAAAAAACCATACAAAAACTGTACAGTGTGAATGTGGATGCCCGTTCAAGTTTCCGCCATTCGACCAAAACTGTATAGTGTGCAAGAGCCTTACTGTTCAATTAAAGTATAAGAGTGATGCCTATGAAGCTAGGGCTCAATTTATAGGGTACATTGAATTTTATTCATCCAGTTGCCGAACTTAACGACAACAAGTTGTATTCTGCCAGAATTGCTGCCAATCTTACATTTAAGTATGGATGTTGGTGTGTAGATATATATATATATATATATCTGAGATTTATAGATGTCAACACCATTTGACTGATCACCAAGAAAGTTCACACATACATGTATTTTTTCATGGCGAAAGTTTCTGACCAAAAAAAACCAACCCCCTCTTACCCTTTACACCCCTTAAATTTTATACAAACCCACAGAGAGAGAAAAATAGTGTCAACATTCGGTTTGAAAAAATCCCAACCCTTTTCCCCCTTTACACACCCAAAAATTGTTTTCTCTGTTATTCCTACATACACACAGTTTTTATCCAATGTCGATGGAACTTTGCACACATATACATTAAAACAAACAGAAAAATAGTCTACATTTGGTTTTCAGAAACCCAACCCCCCTCTTCCTCATTCCACCCCCCTTAATTTTTGCCAATGTTTTTTTATAAATACCTACAGTTTTTATGCGATCTTTAAAAATGTATACTTTAAAACACAGAAAAATACTGTCTACATTTGGTTTACAGAAACTCAGTCCCTTTCCACTACCTTAATTTTTGCCAATTTTCTTTATGTAAAGCTACAGTTTCTATCCGGTTTTGAAGGAACTCTATGCAAATGTATACTTTAAATCAAACAGAAAAATACTGTCTGCATTTCAGTTTGCCTCTCGCCCTTAACCCAAAACCATCTTTATATCCAATGTTCTTTATAGAAACACACAGTTTTAAACCCCGTCAAAAGCGATTCAGCAGTTTTCAAGTAATGACAGATTTTTCGTAAAGTAAATGTTCCCTAATGTCTCAACAAGTGTGTCAGATTTTAACTTTGTCCCCAAACTTTCAAGTGAGAGAGAGATGGTGAATGAGATGTAGTACTTCCAAAGGTGTAGAGCTAGGGTATTGCTCCCCTTGATATGTCTTTTGTACCACCCGATTTGGGAACCCCTATTTTTAAACGATAATTTAGAGCAAACTTCCCACATCTTTTGATCATGTGAAGCTATGCTCATTGGTCAAACAACTCAGAAATATGATTAGTGCTTTGGCAAGAAAGGGGTTCTTACAGGGAGACAATATTGTGAATCCTGGAAACCACTATGTCCACTGCGAGAAAGCAACTCGGCATGCTGAGACAAGTGTCTGTAGTGAATTCATTAATGTGTCTTCGGGCACGTATCTGCCATCCTTTAATTCAACATCGCACATGTGCGTGTTGAATGGTTACATATGGGAAGTGTTTCTATCCTGGATTTTCCATGAAACGAAGACCTATCTGGGAATGTATAAAAAAATTCTTAGGCCTATCACAGGAGAAGAGCATCTTCTTGCAAAGTTGGAGATCGGCTTTGAAATGTCATATAAGTTTGATGCGCCCCTGGTAGGAGGCCTGAAAACTTTTCAGGTAGTTGATATACTGGGAAAGCCTTCATTCTATCTAGTAGTATTTGAAAAACTGTACTATTCCAGCAGATACATAGGTATGAAATAGGAGAGATTTGGTAGTCAAGAAAGTGGAAGAAAATTTTGTGGTATAAATGTTGGTAGCGATATAGCCACTGTTTTGTAGTTTGCTACTTATACTGCCCTATTCCCAATTAACTGCGAGGTTAGGTGTAAGGGTATGAGTGATTACCAAATATGCATCAACAAAATACTGAAGGAGGATATTGTGCTAGTAATCAAAAATGAGACAGACAGTTGTCCACTGGGAGATTTGCATTGGGGAATCTAAGGTAATTATTTTAATTATGAATGGAATGACTGAAACGATCTTTGAAATGATTTTTTTATTGTCTTAATATTTGTGTATTTATTACCTTGGCTAGTCCTGGTAATCATAGGTTTTCAGTTTGACTTTTTCCATATATAATTGTATCCCTAAACCTATTTTTTTTTAAATCCTATGCAATTATAGTTTATAAGTAGTGTTTATAGCTCAAATAGCAACTGCCATTTTATCTTAGGCCCATTACTTCTCTTCCAAAAAAAATGTATAAGATTAGTATTACTGTTGTGTTGCCTTTATTAGATGATAAAATATTCATGATCGTTAAATTTGCTCGCAGGCATCAACATCGGACCACAGAATTGAAAAGGATACTTTTGGGGAGCTGAAAGTACCAGCAGATAAATATTATGGAGCACAAACCTTACGATCCGTTACGAATTTTCCAATTGGAGGGGAAACGGAACGGATGCCAGTAAGTAAATTAGTTTAGCACCACTCAAATAAATAATATTAAAGTGAACAAAGATTATGTATGAAAAATAAATCAACCTTGACTATATTTTTGTGTAGCAGTATACAAATATTTACAGTAATTTGGATGAATGTGGTGAATGATTCATGAAGTGAGTATCAGTATGCACACACTTTATCATTATTCTTGGCCACTGCTGAAAAATTCTATCACTCTTATCTTACACAATCCTACATCAATGTCATCCCAGGAAACAGTAACGCAATACTGACATGCCAGTATTGCGTTACTGTTTCTTAGGATGACATTGATGTAGGATTGTGCAAGATAAGGGTGATAGAATTTTTCAGCCACGGCCAAGAATAATGATAAAGCAAGTACATATCTAGTCCCCTAGCCATTTGTCTCACTTCTATTCATTAATAAGGTTTTAACAGAAATATTGTAAAGTGTGTTTGTGTTAACTGTGGCCCTCCTGCTTTCATCTTCAGTAAGTGATGGTTTACTTCCTCCCCCCCCCCCTTTTCTTATTTTTACTGTCACGATTATTGTAAGTGTACAGCTCCTGAATTTTATTTTTTAATTGACACCACAAATGTAACTCCCATCATCATCTTAACCTTCCATCTGTGTAAACAAAGGCTTAATTGAGGAATCAGTAATCCACTTGGAAGAGCGATGAGAAAATTGATTGAGAATCTTTTTAATTTCATGGGAAGTGGTAGGTGTGTGAGGTAAAATGATTGCCTATGGTGTCATGCTTGGGTATATTCTTAAGTTATTAGAAGCTAGCATATTTAGTGGGAGTGCCTTTCCCATCCCCTCAACTAGGACTAGTTTAACATTAGCTGTTGGCGACTTAGCTTGCTCCAAAGTTAGATAGTTTACACCACGATCCTGGGAGCTGAGTTCCCCCACTCCATTCTGTCTGAAACCTTTAGTATGCACTAATGAACCAATTACAGGGTAGCCACATGATGGACATCTGAATAGCAACTAACCATCACTAAGTTCCCCCCACCCCACCCCACCCTAAGGAAGCTCGCAGAGCTCATTTCATGCTCTGCAGTTGGGGAGCTCATCCTGGACTTTCAAAGATGCAACATCAAGACTTCATATGTTTTTAACAGGTGCTGGCTAATGCATTCTGAATACTGTCTGCTTGCTTGGAAAGGTACTTCAGTTAGCAATACCATTAAATTGTTTCATTGTCATTTTCATACAGTGCTTCTCATATTTACCTATGCGTTTTGTTCGTTGTGTAAGAGTTAAAGTGATTTTATTAAAGCTAAATTAATCTTTCCTTCATTATTTCATTTGCTAATACTAATTTCCTGTTCATTTGCTAGCGCTAAACAAAAGTGCAGACATATTTTGAGTAAAACCAACTCTAAAGTGTATTGACCGAATCGAACAATAAATTGTATTGTGACAGCAATCGGTTTGTGACGGTGGTAATATAGCTTTATTTTTATTTGATAGCATAATTATTAAGTTTTTAATAAATGGTTGATAAAGCTTAATAAAATGTTTTGCTTGTATCTCACATATTTATCACATGTGAAGTATTTTCTGTGTGGTGACTTATAAATTTATAAAGTAGTAAAGATGTGATGTAGCCTGATAAATGTTTTCTCAACTGATTATCTAGTCTAGTAATTTTTTGCCCAGTTGGTTACCTGCCATGAGTCCTTTTATTCCAGCTGCAGTTTTAGAGACCTTATTGTTTTATAACTGTTTTTATTTCAGAAACCGGTGATAGTAGCAATGGGTGTGCTGAAGAAAGCTGCAGCCATAGTAAACAAAGAGTACGGATTGGATGCAAAGCTTGCCGATGCAATTTCGAAAGCAGCTGATGAAGTTATTAGTGGTAAACTGTATGATGAGCATTTTCCTCTAGTCATATGGCAGACAGGATCTGGAACACAATCTAACATGAATACAAATGAGGTTTGTAAAAAATTCTTGGGACTATCACTTAATGTGGTTATTTCCTGTCTGTCATGTAGATTTCTTGGAACAAAATACCAACGTTAAATTGATATCATAACTAGAATGGGAGGTTGAGCTGTCACTTTCCATAGCTTTTGTGATGATTGTGTTGTCAGCCAAAACAAATTAATATGAAGAGAAACAAAGAAATTGGTAGATTGTGCACTTATTGCAGTGTGGAAAAGAGAGCTTTCCACTGCAAGCATGGGCGTAGCCAGGGTAGGACCCATCCTGGCTTTCTCCCTCATGTAGTTGAGAGAAAAATATAAGAAAACAAAATTCTTACTTTTAATATATATAATATGGTCAAAATTTAGCCAGAATCCTCACAGACTAGTGCTTCAGTAAGTTAACCAAGTTTTTTAAAAAGTAAAATAATTTTTTAATAAATTTCATTGTTTTTGCCCCATCCTGCAAGGGTTGTTGGAAAATAATGTGCAGTTCAAATTTAAAGTTGAGGGATAATTTAAAAATTGTTTAATTTTTTCCTGTTTTTTTTTTTTTAAATCTTTCTCTATCCCTTTCCTCAGTTTAGTTTTCTTCGTTATTTCGATGACATCAACTATGATTTATCCCCTGGGCATTTTGAAAATTATGATCTAATTGGTTAGTTTTCCAACATTAATTAGCAAACTAATGAACAAACATTGCAGTAATGATTTTGAGCAGCTATCACAAAAGAATTGTGTGAAGGTAACGTTAAAAGTTGTTTGCATGGCAGTGAATACGTTTTTTATGCAAAAATTCATTTATTTTTCTACAGTGTCAGGTGGATAGAATACATAGTTTTCTTGTAAATTTACTGAGTAACATGTGAACAGATTTTTACAAAAATCAGTGAATTTCCCCTACCAGCAAGCAGGGTTGCAATGACAGGATAGGCAAGATCAGTGGAATAAGATGCCACACTGATGCCTACATGAATTCTTTCTTCTCATGAATCATTAGGTATTGGAATAGACATAATGAAATTCGCTTTGTTGCAAAGCACCCTATGCCAACCAGTTTTTTGTCAGTTGCAGATGAAAAGTATAATTTAATTTTCATCAGAGATAATTGTTTCCTGAAAGCTGAATCATTCATTGTCTGCTATTCATAATATGTTATATTGGGGGGTGGCATCGTGCACCTGTACATTCTGGTATTCTAATTCAGCAATTGGTAATAAACAGTAAAATAACATACAACAACAAAACACCTTCCATTGGATCACCTGTCAACAAAATGTAAAACCCTTGTGAAAAAAGGGGGGAAAAGGCCCAGAACAATGGAATGAAATAGTTATCAAATCTCATTCCAAAAACACATTTATCAGATGTGCATAGAAGCCCTTGTAAAGTTATAATTTATACCTTTCTAGATAAGATTAAAAAGCTTAGAACTGTTGTTTTAAGGCCAAATTATCTAGATATTGTCACAGCTGACCTATTGCTGAGATGATGAAAGGAATATTAAGAGAGTGTAAAACATAGTACATACCAGGACTGACAAACATTTTGTAGAATTACTATGTATCTTTTGTTGATTGGTTGTCTGCTAGCATAATTGTCTGCTTTCAGAATCACGTTGTCATGTGGAACTCGATTACAAATGAACAGACTACTTGGCGATAATTCTAATACCATTTTTGTTCCCTTAACCAAAGAGCTAATCAATTACATAATAATTATATGAGTAAAACAACATAAAAGTTCATCTGTATTTTATTTTTTAATTGTTAAAATTCCTAAGCCGTTGCTTATGAATAACATCTCGAGATTTCAAACTGCAGAGATTGCAGTTAAATATGTTTGTCACAAAATGGTAATTAGTAAGCCTGAAAACTGCTATGTTAATTCCAAAACCAAGGAGTAACCTGAGTAATTTATAGTAAGTTTTATTGCTTAAAATTTTGAGTCACTTGAAGAGTTCCCATAATATATTGGCGATTTACAAATAACATTTTGTTGTCCTTTTAGTGTGAAGGGTGCATCTAACAAGAATTTATAACTTGTTCAGTTATTTGCAATGTACTAATGTGGCTAACAGATAGATTCTTGTGTCATTTTGTAGAAAAGCACCTCAAGTATTAATTACTGAATAACTCGAGATTTATATTTATGCTTTGTGTTCTTATTTGAAGAGAAATTGCAGCCTGCGGCAGAAAGATAATTTAGAAATTATGTTAATACTTTGCTGGAAGAATAAATCACCTGCTGACCAAATTAACTTTGAAATCTTCATGTTCAGTTTAATCTTTAAACCATCAACAGAAGTTCTATAAGTAGAATTTATCCCATATGGCAAATTATTTGACTGCACTAATTAAGTATCCTAGGAGCTAATTAACTAAATATGTCACAGTTTTGGAGAGATTATAAATAATTCTGTTGTCTCAATATATGAGATATAACTCCCTACTTCTCAGCTATTTACATGTCCACATTATTGCTTGATTTCACATATTAGCAATAATGACTTATCTTTGGTTTTAAAAGTGTTGCCTCAGTTTTCGGTGTCATATTCTTATGGTGTAACATTAAAATTTCATCAGTGTGTGATGGATCAGTAGTACATACAAATTAAGATAGGAAACAATGATATTTGTGTCTGTGGAAATGTTGCTGGTCCTTAAAAATTTGTTTTATAAGTTTTAAATGCTGTAGTGAAGTGGATAATAAGTACGAAGAAATGTGAAACTATAGGAGTCATAATTCCAGGAGACATTTCTCTGATAAGTGCATACTGCAGTAAATCTGTTACCTGCGTTTGAACAATGACATAATGTACAAAGTGGCCTTTGTTCTCTTGTGTAACTTGAAGAGGGATAACAATTCAGGTGATAAGGAGGATTCTAGATATCTATACGAATTCATTATTTACATGACCTATAAAATGTAATTAAAAATTATCACATACATTGTGTAATGGGTTGTTATTTATCTTGGTAAACCTACGTGGAATATTAACAGTTATAATTATAGTTGATTTGCATTAGAGTTTACACCATTTATTCATAATTTAGTAAAATAAAAATAAAAACATAATGCAGAGCAAGGTAGAATTGTAAGTTTAATGAACATCACCTTTTATTTCTTCACTGTGGATAAACACCGTTCTTAGTATTACCAGCAAGTGGTCTTTAGACCAATCTACTCTAAAATTTAACACAACACATGTTAGGGAACGTTACTTTTGTGTTGACCACAACTAGGAAAATTTAGAGTTTTCAAGTCTTTTTGAGTATGTAAATACTTACCAACTTGAATTGGCCAAGTAGTAAAACTTTTAATTCTGCTACCAAATACGTTTCTATCTGGTTTTCCTACTGGATTAATTATTTTTACTATCTACTGTTTTTGTACTAAAAATTATTTGTTTAGAAAAAAAAGTCTGTTGTGTACATAAATAACTGAAGTATTTCTGAGCATACAGTGTGATAATCTAAATTCATTTTGTAATACTTATTAAATTCAAAAATTTGTTTAAGAACTTCACTGTATGCTTTACTAAAATTTCACTTTTGTTCTAGTTTTTAGTTGTGGCTGCTTGTAATGACTAATGCTTACTGCAGGTGATCAGTAATCGAGCAATCGAGATGTTAGGTGGTGTCATGGGTTCTAAGGACCCAGTCCACCCAAATGACCACGTCAACAAGAGCCAGAGCTCAAACGACACTTTCCCAACCGCGATGCACATTGCAGTTGCTACCGAGATCAACTGTTCCCTGCTGCCTGCTCTTCAAACTCTGCAAAAAGCGTTGGATGACAAGGTAATTGCTGGAAGTCATAACCAAAGGAATTTAGTTTGAAGTTTGGTTTGTAACTTTTTGTGTGTGTTTATGATAATCATGTAATATTGTCTTAACTGACTTAAAATTAAATGCTCATAATTATTCAACTAATTTCAGTAAATGTTCCTGTATCATTATTAACAAGTCTACGCAAGTGAAAACACAACTCTTCTCTTCAGAACAATAAAATTGTTGCATTCACAGTAAAAGATTTTCACTCTAATTTTCAATAATCTAGGAATTTTGCATTTAGAAGTGATACCTTAAGGCACAAAAATCAGTGCAGCTGCTTACTGTGAAACCCTCAAAAGGTAGCGCAAGGCAATTAAAGTTCAACCTTGGAAGTTGACAAAAGGCACTCTCATATGTCATTGTATCGCCACATTCAGCAGATGTCGCCAAGGACCTTCTCAACAAATTCAAGTTGAAAGTGTATCGTCATACTCCCTCCTGCCCACATTTGTCTCCAGAGTAATTTTCATGTGCTTGGGTCTATGAAAAATTACTGGCAAAGCAGCGTTACCATCAGATACGAAGTGAAATGGACCCCTCTTGCGTGATGCTGGAAGGAATTTTTTCAAAGCAGTCAGTTCTAAACTTGTATGGAAATCAGGAAAAAATGTTAACTTCCTTGTGGACTGTGTAAAAAAGTAGATTTTTCAACATAATTTCAATAAATATATGTTCCTTTTTTTGCAAATTAATTAAACTTTTTGACTTGTTACAATGGGTAACTTAGTAATTTTTATTAACCCTTGTAGTAAGTAGGTTATTTATTTTAGAATAAACTTTTCTTTGCATTATCTATTTGAACTGTTACCACTATATCTTTACTGCATTCTTCTACATACATATCTTTCTACAAAATATCTTTTCAGTTTTAAAATCTGCACTTTTTTGTAATTGGAATAAAGTTTCAATGACTGCCTTGTATTGTGATAGCACAATGTTTCAACAACTGGCTCTTTAATCTTCCTCAGGTGTGAAAACATCCTTAATGGTCTGCTGACAGACAGACAATAACACAGCTCTAGTGCCGTATCCTAATTATGTACTGTTTGGTTCTGTATTCAGTCTGTGCCAGGAGATTGGCTGCCAATAGGCCTGCATGTAGGTCTATGTTGCGGACCCCAGACCCTAATATAAAGCAGTCTTATGGCGGCAGCTAGATAGTGGTACAACGCCCTCTACGAAGTTTTGCCAAGGCCAGTTTCCAGGCCTCACTTGGACATAGTCCATTGTTTCTATTGAAAGTATCAGCCTGTCAAATTTTGATCATTTCCTTGACTATTCAATCCCAAAAATGATGTGCTAGCCAACAACCTAATGTAAAATCTATCCCATGATAATGGACATACATGTGCTCGGAAATTGCAGATTTGCTGTATAGTCCTCGACAGAAGTAGTGGTCATGTCCTTCACTCCAGTTTTCTACAGTGCGAATAGTTCGGCCGATGGTAAGATTTACGTTTGGGGAAATATCTGTGTCCATGTTTGCGAGTGATCTCAATCCATGAAGCTTATGCACTAAATGCTAATCTGTGATCTACTTCCGTGCTAATTTTCCTTATCTAAGTCCTAAATGTCAGTCCAATATAATCATTTGATGGTACTTCTGAATTATTCGTTAAAAGACATTCTATTTTTTAAATGATGGTAGTGGAACTACTCTTTGGCAATGAAAACAAGGAAGGATTTTTGCGTTCGTTTTGGCCAGCCTTCATTGATTTGTGGTGATGGGGTATTTTCCACTTCCTTCCTCATTTTTTGTACAAAGAAATCAAAAAGGCACATGATGCTAAGTACTCATCAGGAGTAAAGAACCACAATTTTTTAAGTAAATACTGTATTTAAGAATGTTTGAATAATCAACAGTTCTTGCCTCGTTTTTTTTTTTTTTAAATATCATTTGTGTAAACTTTCTAGTTTCAGATTTTCTGTTGAGAAATTCATTATTCTGTAAATTTTATGGAACATTTGTTACCCCTACCTTATATTCATTTATTTTAAAAATAAGTACATTCTTTAGTTCAGTGAACTAATTGCACACACCATTCCAGGCAAAGGAGTTCGAGTCGATCGTAAAGATAGGTCGCACCCATCTCATGGACGCAGTCCCGCTGACATTGGGACAGGAGTTCAGTGGCTATGCAACACAGCTCGCAAACGGAATTTGTCGAGTGAAGGACACACTGCCACGGTTGTACGAACTGGCCCTGGGGGGCACTGCTGTCGGTACAGGCCTCAACACCAGGAAAGGTTTCGCTGAGAAATGTGCAGCCAAAATTGGTGAACTCACTGGTAATGCTTTGCTTTTATGTGAACTATTAAATTTTCCAATGTAAACAATTACAGATTTTATTAGCTGATCCTAACTCTAAAAAACTGTCCCCCCCCCCCCCCCTCAGTGTTTGTTATTCGAATTGTGCTTAAATTCTTTTGAACTATTCTTATTTAATTTATGCGTTGTAAAAGTTTTTAGCCTCAATTGTTGTGGGCAGTGCTATTTGCAGCATATGAAACATGAAATTTTTGCAAAAATAGGTCATCCTCAGTTCTACAAATAGTTATAAGTTCTTACAATATTTTGTCTCATTTTGTTCAGCAGATTATATTCATGCTATCTCTTTCTCCATGTTAAATAGCAGCAGTTTTTCTCAACTTTTGTTTAAAAGATTTTTTTTTTTTTCTTTCATATGAGAGGGCCAGACAATTTTCCAGCACAGTGTGTTTACTTCCCAATGTCCAAAATATTAGAACAGAATTAACTGTTGGTTTATAATCAAAAGTATATTAATCGCCATTAGTGCTAATTTTTTGGTCTTGGGGAATCTGTACAATCTGTGGAAAAAGTCATCTGCACAATAGCTGCACAGTTTAATCTAGACTTCTAGCTTCCCCCCCATACTCTTTTTTTCTCCTTATGTTTTTATTTTTGCTGATGTAGCAGTCATTGCAGCTTGGAGAAGAATTCCTTTTGGGGGGGGGGGGAGGAATGAAGAGGAATTCATCTATGGCCTTTTGAAGAACCCTCCTAGCATTCATATGCACGATTTCAGAAAGCCATAATTTGGATTTCCAAGCCTAGGATTGTTGACCAGAGTGAAAAAATGCTTTACAACAGCTTGTTACAAGGAGCCATCTTTTTACCAGTTTTTGATTTGTACATAGATTATTGATATTTGGAAACAATTATTGTTAATTATCTAAGTTGTGGTTTGATATTTTTTCACATTATACTCCACATTACTAAGCCTGTGTGGTCATTCTACAGTTGAGTTGTTTGTTCACAGATATATCTCTTGGCGCCATAAGAACATCAATCATTTTTACTTGTTTCAAAGTTGATACCATACTGAAACATTTATCCTTAGTAATGTGTAAATTTACATGCCCATTTACTAATATCTGTATTTGACTTCTAGTTATTTCTTAAAATACCATTTCACTTTGAGATTAGTGTAATAAACTATCATGTTCTACAAATATACGCTACTACTCCTCAAATGAATATGCAAAAATGTGAAAATGAATTTCCAGGCTTTAATTTTCAGTGATTCTGTTGATTCAGTGGTTCCCGGTTATGAAGTAGATCTTACTTTAGACCTAGTAGTCAGTTAAATAAGTTATCAAAATAACTATAACCAGGTCATGAAAGTATTGTTTGGCACCATTAGTCTTGTTTATGTAAGTGTAGATATTGTCCATGTCTGTTTACTGGGATATTACAGGTTATTCCTTTAATGACAGGCTTGCCATTTGTGTCTGCGCCCAACAAGTTTGAGGCACTGGCAGCCCACGATGCACTGGTGGAGGTGTCTGGGGCTCTTAACACTGTGGCAGTGAGCATCATGAAGGTTGCCAACGACATCCGCTTCCTGGCGTCGGGTCCACGATGCGGTCTTGCCGAAATCAGCTTGCCCGAGAATGAGCCCGGCAGCAGTATCATGCCTGGTGAGTGACAGTGTGCCCTGCTGATAAACTCAACAAAAATTGACGTTAAATGACATTATAGTAAAAATCTGGGTGGACAGCTTAAAGAAATAGTTTCTTATCCTTAATTCTCATGTTAGATAATAGTAATAATGAAAGCGCTATTAAGCAATGAAAATTGAACCGTCCTTCTCACGGTTCGATATATTTGCGGCCCGCCGCCGTGTTCTCTTTGCTTTTGTCGCGACCTGAGTCGATTCCCGCTGCGCTGGTGTTTATATAGTTGCCCTGGCACAGATAAAAGGGGCGGCTCGGTGGCTCTCGAGGCAGTGAGTGGTGTGGCGTCGCGGAGGTCTTGCGCTCCGCGGTTCGGTGTATGGGGGGCCTTGTGCTCGCGTTTCTGGTATCCTTCTAGTTGTCTCGGAACTTGTCTGCAGTTCTAAGGTTACAACGGGCTCCCCTGATTGAAACTTCCTGGCAGCTTGGCTGTGAGAGCGATCGCTATTGCTTCTGGTTCTGTGTTCATGGTCGCTCCTTGGGCTGGTTGTCGGTGTTGTGGGCAGTTAGTTGGACGGCGCCCGTTACCCAGTGATCCACAACTGTGCACTAAGTCTACCTCCCTCCAGCTATCTGATTGTAAGGCTCGTGTTCTATGCTTCCTGGTCCAGTTATGGACTGGCACATATGTGGTTGAATTGTGCTTGATTCGAATTGCATGGAATTACTGTGTAGTGTTACATGTGAAGGGTGGCTGATGATGGTGCAAACCGTTACAAATCGGTGAATTATGGATAGTATGTTCTGGTGTTTCTTAAGCTGTTGCGCCACTATCGCCTTAACTAATAATTGTGTGCGCTTAACCACATTCTAATTTTTCTTAATAATTGTATGCATGATGGTTAATATGGTTTTGGTGTATTTGTTTCATTTGTGAGCGTTATCAAGGCGCTGATCTCCCGGACTCTCCAGGCGCACTCGGTGAGCTCCCGTGGGGGGGGGGGGGCATTTGGACGACAGTGTGTTTACTGGGTGCGGCCTACCCGGCGGTGCGGACCCGCAGGTGGAGTTATTTACTTCCACTCGGAACTTCCTGCCCAGGCCCAAGTGCGGACCTTGTTATGTCTTATCCCTCAGGGACTTGCAGAAATATTTACTTATCTGGTGTGCATAGTAATTGTAAGGTTATGCTTAGAAATTTATCTGTTGTGAAATGTTAAGGGACTACATCCCGCATTGTGATTGGGGTATTGTATCTGGTTTGAAAATAAGTGACATTAGTCTCACTTACATTGCGTTACATTTTCTGATATGGTTGAATTGTTTCTTAATAAATGAATTGTTATTATTGAATGATTGTCAAGTGAGAAACGCGTTCCCATCCGGCACCTTCCATTTCCCTGGTAAATTGTTTGGGGCTGCCCTCCTATTAATATTACCATATCAAAAATAAGAAAGGATGGCAAAAAATAGCTGGTTACGTACTGCAGATGAAGGCAGGAGGGCCAGACGAATACAAAAATATAAACATGCTATACAATATTCCGGTTAAACCCTTATTCATGTAGGTAAGATTGGGTAGTTTGTAGTGGGATGGGGTTTCCAGGCACCACAACTTGCTGTATTAATACCTAGACCTTGGATAATGGGAGGGGGGGGGGGGGTGTCGAGGTGGTGGAGGCAAACTGTTGTGAAGTGAACTATTAATAACTCTCGCGAAAATACTTAAATATTTTATATATATGTAAATGAAAGATAAATTATACCCAACACTCATCAAAGTTGATGGGAGGAAAACACAATATTTCAGGTTATGCCCTTTTTCAAGAAAATAGAAACATGCAACTGAGTTTGCACAGGTGCCTACAGTCAACACACCCAGATATAGGTTGAATGTTTGTCCATGACCACAGTAAACCGTTCACACCAACCACTTATACTCATCCAGACCCATCGTCGGTAGGTCTGCATGTGTATACATCTTTCCCCTCGCCGTGTGTCTTGCCTCTAACATGACTAAGGTTTTTTATCAGAATATTGTAAAGTGTGTTCGTGATTGTCATGAGCTCACTGTCTTCAACTGTGGAAAGTGATTTGTTATTTTTATTACCCTTCATTATTTTCATTGCCTAATGTTAGTTTTGTCACCTGGGTGGCTGGTTGGCTGAGCGAGACCTTTAATTTCACTTACTTAATGCGACAGCTGAGAGAGGGGGGGAGTGATTCGTCCTTTGTGGCTACCTGGCATCAGTTCGACACCAGTCTGCTGGCATATTGCGAAGGAAGTAATTGAGCTGAGCTACTAATAAACTGCAGGTACTACATAAGATTGGTACTAAGACAATGGCATAAATCTTTCATACATCTCTAATTTACGTTGAGCTGACTTACAGAAATCATAACAACTCATGGGATAAACTATTGGTTTCTTACGCTTAAAGGTAGATGAGCTTACTCATTACGTTATTGGTAGGATTAAACTTCACTAGTAAAAGCATGATTGGTTGTTAGTGGTGTGCTGTACTGATTGGCTATCATTAGCCATTGGTGATTGACTCGCAAGGCTAGGCACAGCGAACGCTATTTGAAATGCGTGACTATACGGCGAATGCACCTAGTTACTAAATTGGAGGTTTAACATACTATCAGGCAGACAAAACAGGCGAGCAGTGGATGAAGCGAGCTTTTAGTACCTGTTAGGGGGTGGTGATGAACAGTGCGTACATGGAGCTGCTTGATGTGGCCGACTCTTAGGTGTTCCGTGGATTGACTAGTACAGTGTACAACTAGCTTTCAGGAAAGCTCGTTAGGGATGTGGTAAGGTTAAAAGGTTCTTCTAATTGGCCGTGGGGCGGAGTTATAATGTGAAGAGTGGGGCTGTATAGTGTAGGTGGTTTCCAAACTGATATAAGCTTCCCAAAGCTACACTATATGTCGTTGGTACGTTCTCGTAAGCATTTCCCTCAAGGTAGGAAACTTGTGGGTGTAATTTCAGTGCTGGGTAGCTGACAATTGGTGTGGGGCACGTGTAAGTAGCATGCTGTGTTACAGCGTGGGGACCCAGACTCGCTACGTGACTTACTCAAGGTCTTGTACTTGGATACAAACGATAACGCTTACTGCTCCATGGGATCTCACTCGCTGGTGCGCCTGCGAGCTGAAAAGTCGGAAGCAAATATGATTTGTACCCTTATCCGTTAGACTAAGTGAACACACGACAGTTTGATTGTCGCTGTTAATGAATTAATACGTTAGTAAAGTAAAACAGTTTTGAATCACTACTTCTTTTTGTACAGGTAAGGTAAACCCTACGCAGTGTGAGGCAATAACGATGGTGGCTGCACAGGTGATGGGTAACCACGTGGCAGTGACGGTTGGTGGTGCCACTGGTCACTTTGAGCTGAATGTCTTCAAGCCACTGATAGTGTCTAACGTGCTACGTTCGGTACGTCTGTTGGCAGACTCGTCGAATGCCTTCACGTGTAACTGCGTGGTCGGCATTAAGGCAAATAAGGAAAGAATCAGCCAATTGCTCAACGAGTCCCTCATGCTGGTTACTGCCTTAAACCCTCATATTGGATATGACAAGGTGAGTGTCGACAGACGGTTGCTGTGTAATATTATAAAGAAATTTCTGAAGGTGTCCATTCTTGTTCCCTCTCTTTCATATTTAGGTGAACGAACAAGCTGGATAGTAATGAGAGTGGATGCAGAAATTAACAACTGATGCATTTCCACTGTTACTGGAAACATCTTGGGAGCAAGCTCTTCATTGATTAAAAAATAATTGTGGTAATTTATATAACCCCAGCTTATCAACTTCTTTGATAATTAATGAAAGAGCAGAAATTTTGCAATTAGAAGAAATTTAAATATCCCAATAAAAGTTTTTAATAAAACCTTTGGACTATCAGATTCCACTAGATGACAATACCAATAAACTTTTACAATGAAATAAAGATCATTGTCTCTCACCTTTTCTTCGGGAAATCAGGCAATTAATTATAAAGCGGCAGTCACTGTTCAAATTATCAACAAAGAACATCCATTAAATGTATGGAATGTAGTAGTTCTTATCTCTTTTTTTAAACAATCACCTCGGTGTATAGCAATCATAATGTAAGGTCTTTTCCCTTCACTCAACTGATTGAAGTAGAGACTGTCAGAAATCTCTTATGGGCCAACAACCACATCAAGTTATGGTGATGTATGAATGTAGAGTTTGTTGGGAAAATGGTGTTTGTAGAAAAGAAGCATAAACAGATTGTAGCAACAGGAGAGGTAAGGCAAGTGGTAAAGTTGTTGTACATATTTCCTGAGAATCCCAGAGAAGTTTATAGAACTCACCTTTTTGAACTTGTAAGTGGAGGAGATTCAGATCCACTTTTCAATGTGACCAGCCAGATTTCAGTTTTATGTAGTCACCTGAAATTACTTCAAAGATAGACAGGAAGAAGGCCGTGACTGATTTCGTTCCTGTGGCTTACTCCCAGCTCTAATAATTGTGATGATGAATGCCCACCTCTAATATCCTCGATGTCGGTGAGGTGTAAAGCCATAAGTTAAAAAAAAAGAAATAGATGGCAGCAACTGTTACACTTGTTGGTGCTGTGTGGCCTTGTGATCTTTTGCAAGGCTTTATACACCTCTCACCTTCCCCATATGACTTCTGTATGCTCCTGGAAGTTAAAACACAACAGAATAGTATGTCAGAAAGAGGGAGAGATCTCGCAGGGTGTTCCCAGTAATAGAATTTTTTTTGGACTAAGTCTGCAGGGGTTTGGAAAGAGAATTTGATCGACTTATTTTTCTCTTCTTAGTTTAGTAATTTTGGGGCAGAACTTGTGTACATCATTTATAATTGTGATTTTATATATTTAGTAAACAATGAAATCAAAGGCGCTTTCTGTGAAGCAGTCTCCCACATCACCCACCTCCCATAACATTCTCCTGTTAACAGAGGGCTCGTCCCAAAAATTTCTGTATCTTTTGTATTTTTGTCTTTTCTGTTTGTACCCGCCCCACATCCATCATCTAAAAATTCATTTTATATATTTATTGAACATTGGATAGGATAAAAAACCACTGCTTACCAAAGAAGGGGATTCCAGCGGCGTTGGTACATGAAAAAAACACGAACACACAAAGAATAAAATTTTCGAGCATGGCTCTTCCTCAGTAGAAGTGAGATGGCTGCACGCAAGCGCTGCCGGCAGCCAACTGCGTGAGCCACAATTTAGGTGGCTCATGGTGGGGGAAATACATCATGACAGGAAGTGAGGGAGGGGGGTAGAAGAGTACAGGCTGGAAAACGGAGATGAATGGCAAGTATAAAGCAAAACTGTACAAGGTCCTGACGTGGAAGGGTAGTATACCTCAGTTAATCAAGTAATGGACACAAGTGGGGGGGGGGGGGGAAATAATAATAAATAAAATTTTTAGTTGAAACTAAAACTAAAATTCGAAATCACAATCTATAAAGATAGGCTCTGGTGAGCGGTGGTTCTGTGAGGGAAGGTGGAAGTGAGGGGGATGGGTGGGAGGAAAATTGGTGCTATCTTAAATTTAGACCTGGAGATTGTGGGGCCCTCCATGTAAGTCTGGCCCTGACAAGGGCAGAATGCATGGTAATATGAAACTCTTCTCACTAGGTCTTAATTTCATAAGAATTTATGTTTACTTCATTGCATGTCATTTATAATCATTAAAAGAATATAATACACTTGCCGTGCTTATATGGTGTTTAAATGTTAGAATTGTATAATTCCTTGAAAAATTTCAATATAGTGGTATACCTGTTGTTACAGGCAGCGACAATAGCTAAGACAGCCCACAAAGAAGGCACCACTCTGAAGGCAGCAGCTGTTAAGTTGGGATTCTTGACAGAGGCAGACTTCGACAAATGGGTCAGGCCGGAGGATATGCTGGGCCCGAAGTAGTGACCTCCTGCTGTCGTGCAAGTGGAACAGATGTGTTTTCTAGGTGCCTGGATGTGTGTTCCAGTGTTGATTATTGTACAGTTGAATGACAGAACTGATGAGCTTTGAATGATTTGATATGAACAGTATTCAACTAGGAAGATTGATGAATTTGTAACTGGGATATTGCCCATTGTTAACTGCTAAATATTGTTTGTATTATATTTATTTGTAAATCATATTTCACTTAATTGCAAGGAGTTAAAAAATGCCTACACCTTTTGTTGCCTATGTTGTTAAATGAGAAAAGTTACTGCCACCAGATTTATGTAATAAATATTTGCCTTTTTTTTCTAACTTAAATTATGTCTGTACATACTCTGTGTTATTAAGTATATTGTGTAGCTACTTGTGTTGAATCTATCATAAATGAATTTTTGATAACAATTTTTTCAGATACTTTTTGTAATTGGTCTATTTCAATTTTTCTGTTGGCAGCATTTTTCTTCAAATTTCTGGGCTTGTTGTCAGTCAGTCATGGTATTAACGATATGACAGTGAATTAGCTGAGGACTTCAAGGTGTTAACATGTTACACTTTAGGAAGTATGACAGGTCCAACTAAATTCATTTTTCAGTTAAAGAGGGGAAAATGTAGTCTAGTCAATAAAGATCATCTACACAAACAAACAACTACAGTTTCTCCCCACTGGTTGGGTCTGCTTTGAAAACAAGCTTCTTCATTTTCTCTCTCCTTCCATCCCCAGTCATCTTTATGGTTTATGATCCTAGCCCCTCCCCCTATTCCATTTTTCAACCATCTATCCATTTGTAATTTGCCTTATTTTTCCATTTCATATTTCATTATTGATATTCTCCTTTCAAGAACATTTCCTGTCCTTACTGTGTCAACATCGATGTGTTTATCCTTTCCTGTTGGAGTTCCTGCTAATTCTTCTGCTTTTGAGGAATTCCACTTGCCTGTTTTTGGGCAATATCACTTTTCTTCACTATTTTGAAGCAAAAGTAAGGATGAAACAAATGTGCCTGGTAGAATTATTATTATTATTTTCATGTAGGATAGCCTCCAAATGGAACTTCTGACAATTTTTAATAATTTTGCTTTCCTCATCCTTTTACTTGTATCTCCATCAATCCTTCCAAATTTCTGTATTACACTTCCGAGGTATTTTAGATTATTTTCTCCTGGTTGGTCGGTTCCTTTTAATCTTGTAATGACCATATACTTTTCTTTTTGCATAAATTTAATCCTGCACAGTCCAGCAATCTTTTTACCTTCAATTAGTCTCCCCAGGTAGGTCACATTCACATTTCTGCTCCAGTTCTTTGTGTGATCTCCATTCTCTCATCAATGACAAATATGAATAATAGGGAAAAGAGGGCACTCCATAGCTTTGAATCATTTCTGCATTCATGCCAGTCTGTTCTTTCTTTTCATACTTAATGTTCCTTGTTGTTCTTCACTTTATTGTACAATCAGTTTTTCGGAACCTTCCAAATATGACTTCTGAACATGATATTTCAGTATCCAGGAAGACAATCCATACTCGCTGTTTCTCCTACTGCTGTCTTACAGCAAATATTAGATCTTATAGATGTTAGAACTCTCCCTCTAATGTGGAATTTTAGATAAAGTGGAGTAGAAATGATTTGATGGATAAGTCAGTATAACACAACGCTGGGTTATTTAACAACTAATCCCAACATTTTGGTGCCAGGTTGGGAATGCCTGATGCTCCATTCCATCTGTCTATATATAGCTTACAAATAATCAATATGGTCTTTTACAGACTTTATATTGCATTAAAGGTTTCACAGCTATCTAAATAATGAAATTTTTACTTGTTCCATCCTTTAACCTCGTTACCACACAATTCAAAGAGATGTTAAAAATTTTAGTTTAGTACTTCAATTTCAAAGTTTGAGTCGAAACTGTGGTACCATTGATTAGTCATGAACCAGATATCAACAGAATAACATGTTTGATTTCACAGGCAGGTGCAATGAAAAGGTGGAGGAAAGTTTGGGCAAAAGCCCAATGTCAATCTCTGTTGCTCTGTCTTTTCATACTGTTTGCACACACACTGGAAATAATTCGAGGTGGTGTTAGATAGGGTGGCTGGCAAGCTGCCAAAAAAAGATGGAAGAAGACTTCTAATCAAGGGAGATTTCATGACTGAATGTGCATTGTTTCTCTAGTGAGTTTTTTTTTTTTTTTAATCAAATGCCCAAATGTGTTCAATCAGTCTTTCACTTTGTACCGATTAATACCAGTGTGTGTCATGAGTTTGCACCTCTACCAGTTGTGTGTATAGTATTTCTTGTCTTGGGCTAGTAATTAACTCTTTCCACATCAATCCACTTCTGCAGCTGCTATTGATTTGATACCAAAAGCTGTCTTCCATATTGTGATGGTATCTGTGATATATGGGCAGTCAACCATCACCATTGTAAAATAATTAACCACTTATATATTTATTGCAGTAGCCAGCAGACATAGTAACAAAAATGAATAATATTTATTAAAATAACTATAATGAGATTGCAAAATCTTCAGACAAAAAAATACACAATTGGGTAGTCATGCCAGAATCAAAGTAAAGAAGACCCGTGCTACTTGGACAGAAGAGAGAAAACTTGTCTTCAGTAAATGGATGCGAGAATACTGGAATGGCAAAAGAAACTCTGACAGAAAATTATTAAGTTTAGTGTGATGTTTATTGGTCTATTTGCATAAACTAAATAACTCTCCTGTGTTCATGCACTGCCATAATTTACCCTGTAATGAATTTTGATTCTCGGTGTTAACTGAATTGTCTAACATTATTTCAATGATCAACACATCCGTTGTTCAGTAATTCTTTTAGTGTGATCATCAGCCAGTTCACTCAATAAATGATGTGGCCTCTTCAGACAGACCTGGAACAGTCTTCTCCAGGTAGAGTGATCTTGGGCAACTCTGTGCAAGGTAGGTCCAGCAACCCTGCATGTGTCCTTGGCCCATCAGTCTGGCGAACGGTTAACGTTCTGGCCTCGCATTCAGGAGGATGCTGGTTCAAATCTCCATCCAGGCATCCAGATTTGGGTTTTCCATTGTTTCCCCAAATCACTCCAGGCAAATGCCAGGATGCTTCCTTCAAAAGGACAAATTGCTTCCCGTTACTTGTCCCCGTCTTTTCCCACCTCTAATGATGTCGATGGGTCAAAAGTAAAAATAAAAAAAAAAAATTAAAAAAATCTTTGAAAAACTTTGAACACAACAGATAGCGTGAATTTATTTAATTCAGCTTGCATATTTGAAGAAACATAGTCAAACATTTCATATAAGTGATGTACCTAGCTCTTATTTAATTTAAATGAAAAGTTGTACCGACAAACCTGGATTTAATATAAAAATTCATTCCAACACCTTCATTAATTATTATTGCAATCTCAGTTCTGTTTAATTTTGAGGTGAAACTTTTTTTGATACATTTGATAGGGACTGTATCAAAAAAGTTTGATGGAAGTGACTATACCAAGCATTTATAGATGCGAATGTTAGCACATGTAAAAGCATATGCATTACAAGGAAAATAATTTTACTTCTCGCTAGAGATGGCATTTTCTTTATTTTCTTCTTCTTCAGCACCTTTTCCCAGCAGATGTGGTTGGCTGCCTTTGATGAGTTTTTAATCGCCATTGGCACATCAAATTTGGAGTTTCAATTTTATGGCCACATGCCCTAGCATTTTATATCTACTGCCATGTCATACTACGTACTAAAGGAGGAAGTGATGTCAGTGCAGATCTAGAAATTTTCCGAGCTGGGGCAAAAAAAAAAAACAAAAAAAAAAACGCGAGATTGGCCCCCTTTTGAACATTATCTTGTCGCTGCCCGGTGCAGTAGTAAGGGTCCACATGACATAAATTGCCACCCTTTAAACACAATTTTGCCAACCCTCTGAAACAGCCGCCCGGGACAAGTGACCTGATTTGCCCACTCCCCAGATATGGCACCGAGTGACGTGCTGCAATCTGTCTGTGACGTGTGTGTTCTGTGTGTGAAAAGTGTATTTTTTGTTTGTAAAATTGATATTTCGTGAGCTGGATACTGGGCACTGTCCCAACATTTAACTTGTTGGTTGTGGAAAAAACAGTAAGTGGGGGCATTGGCTCATGCCATAAATTTAAGTTGATCATCATAAAATACATCCTCAAAATATTAGGAAAGAAATGATTTTCTTCTGAAAATTTATTTGGACTTTTTTTATTTTACATTCTCTACCAAGTGTATCCAAAAGTCACAGATATTACAAACAGAGTGTGAAATGTTGATTACTTGACTGAAGATGCCGTATCACTTCATTCGTCCTCACAAGTCCCCGATTCTCCGCATGTTAGTCCAGGTCCACACAGTGTATTCTGAGGAATGTGTGTGAGGCATTTATCGCCCTTTTCTGTGACAGAAATTTATCTGTTAATGTCAGATACAAATTGTTCTAAATTATTATTGTCAAGTAGATTGTACAATAGAAAATAAATTAATTAAGCTTTACTTTTTGTACTGTATATGAAAGATATGTGATACACAGAAATTAATTATGCAGATACTATTTCTGATAATTATGGTTTCTATCGTGTTTTATTTTAGGAGCATGGTACATTCAAAATCCAAGGTAAAAACAAACTTGAGATACTAGCAGACCAGAGGCGAAGTTTCTTAGAGGGATAGTGAATGCAATAAGAAAAGATAAAATTAGAAATCAAAACAATGGAGAGAGAGATTAAGAGTTTAAAATTGGAAAAGGCAATGACTAATAAGAGACTGAAGAGGGCATGTGCCAGATTACCAACAGAAGTGGAAGCATCTAATGATGATGATGACGACTTCAGCAAGCACATACACACGATTAGTAGTAGTGTTAGGAGATAAGTTAAATATTCCAAAGATAGAAACAGGAGCATACTAGATCAACCTTGCAGCAGCCAACCTTGACATGCCTCCACTATACACAATAGTGATGATAGCTTGAAAAAAATAACTGTCCCCTTGCTGCAAAACTAGATTGACAAAATGGAGTTCTAGAAACCATAGGAAAAAAACTATCAATTGTGATTACTCAATTCCACATTTATCAGAGACAGTGAACTGGAGATTAATATTGTGGCAGGTTATGAAAGTTGGATAGATGGTTGAGTCTGGAATAAGCTGGAAAGAATTGTACATCACTAGTTTAAATCACTGACAAAAATAAAATAAAAAGATGGTTAATTCTTCTAGGAAAGTAATGGGTTCTGCATTCAGGGGGGAATTAGATAGTTTCTTGAATACAGGAAATCTATATGCTTATGATTATGTTTAGACAATTTATAATACAATTTGAAGAGAGTATCATCCCGAGACATGATAAAGTACAGCCTCTGTAATAGTTTCACCCTAGAGGAGAATGTGATCAGAGGTTTGTTCACACAGTTTCAACTTGGATACCTGAGACAAAATTTTTTTCTTGTTTTGTAATTGAACAAATGTAACTGTGCCACTTTTAGAAAACTCATTGTATAGGTGACTTTAATTTTCCCTCACTTCGTGCCTGAAATTAAGTGTATGGTCATCAATTCGTTTTCATGCACTACTTCAAATTGTTCTACCATAATCTCATCGCCAACATGCATTATACATTCCTAGAAGTCTTCCCCCCCCCCCCTTTTTCTTTCTTCCAGTGAACCTTTATCATTTCAGTTACTTATTGTGTTCTGCAGTAATTTCCACAAACAAATGTGGCTGCCCTCGTTTGCACCACCTCCAACTTTTTTTTTATCTGCTTAACGTCTCTCTAACAGCGAGGTCTTTAGAGATGGTAAAGGATGGGAGGCAAGGAATGGGAAGAAATTCGGCCATGGCCTTTTGAAGGAAGCATCCCGGCATTTGCCTGGAGTGATTTGGGGAAACCATGGAAAACCCAAATCTGGATGCCCGGATGGGGATTCAAACCGCCGTCCTCCCGAATGCGAGGCCCGAACGCTAACCGTTACACCACCACGCTCGGTCTCCTCCAACCACTGTGTTTGATACCCAATACGTGCGTCCCACACTAACATATTAAAGCAGTGGTCTGACCAAAGTTTTGTGACCCAGTTACTTTATTTCTCTAAACCGAATGTGGTGAGTGAGCGGTTAACGCTCTGGTCTCACATTTGGGAGGATGCCAGTTCGAATCCCCGTCCGGGCATCCAGATTTGGGTTTTCCATGGTTTCCCCAAATCACTCCAGGTGAATGCCAGGATGCTTCCTCCATAAGGTCATGGCCGAATTCCTTCCCGTTCCTTGTCCCCATTTTCATCTCGCCACTAATGACCTCAACAAGGCACAAAGCCATGAGTAAAAAAAAAAAATATTTCGCTGGTACACCAGCTCCAATAAATGAATGATTTTGAAACATTGTCCTACCAACTCCCATTTTTAGTATCAACTGCTATGCCTATATATTTACACTTCAGGAGATTATTTCCTTCCCTTCCTCCCAATATTAATCATGAGTTACTGACTGTGTTCTGTCATAGTTGTTGAAAACAAATAAAACTAACCTCCTTTGCGCTTCCTCGAACTCCTCTATTTGATATCCATAATGTAAGTCTCGTGTTATCCCACCATACTCAAGCAATGGTTTGTAATATAGATCCTTTACTCTGTTGGCACATTTGCTCATCACCCTCTCAGAAACTTTCCCCGCCACCTACTCAATGTGAGCTGTCCCATCAGTTTATCATCATACAATTTGTCATGATATTTGTACCTTACGTCTTCAACAAGAAATTCCTCCCACACCTTATAATTAGCTGAATCATGGGAAAGCTCCCACAGATCTACACAGCTTATTATTAAATAAATGTTGGGGAAATAACCCTTATAGGTGAAATGGCATTTGCCTGTCACCAACTTCGCCACCTACCCTCCAGTAGTGAAAATTGCAAAGGGAATGCCAACTACACATCATGGATATGGCACAACTCTAAGTTACGCAACCATTACTTTCTCCACCGTTTTAATCATTGATAGTCTCACCCTAGCAAAAAGTAATAACGTTATATATAATAAGATATCCTTTTGGTCATATTTGCTACTGTTATTATTGTCTTGAGCATGAGGGAAAGTTTCTCTAAACATTCTCTGCGCACATTTTTACTTGAATTCTGTAATTATTGCAGAGAACTTGGTAAGTGCTAGTCCACCTTTCAAAAAAAAAAAAAAATGGAGATGTGGAAAGGCTTTCAGAGCTGTCTTCACATTTGCACATGTTCTTAGCATCATCAAAATGCCTTCTTTCAAAACTTCTTTAATATTCAGGTAAATAAAGAAGTCACTGTTGTGAGTAAAGAAAGTACTCTACCATAATTTTTCCCCCCCAGCCAAAATCATTGGTAAATTCAACACAATGTGTGCAAGTGCCTTGTTGTGAAGCATAAGGAGTGTGTACTTGGTAGTATGTTGCAGGATGTGTCGTATTTTAGACAGACATGGTTGCAGTTGTTTACATCTCACGTATTCACACTCTTGGTCCTACACCTAAACAATACATTAATTATTTGAACTGAAATTAAGGGGGTGGGGTCGGGTGATAAAAATCTCATCCCAACTTTTTATTTCAGACTGCCATCCTTCAAAGAACAGCAGAACTATAAAACAGGTCTTATTTCATGTTGAGGGGTAAGGAGGGGTACCAAATTTAGGAAAAAACACCTCATGTAATTAATGGATGCCCCCACCCTAAGTATTTTACAAATTTAATTTAGGTTCCCTCGAAAAAAACCTAAACACGGCACTATCCTAACTGGAAATTACATATGTGTTGGTGCTAAAATAATTCTGGAGGTGAACTATCTTGACCTGAAGGCATTTCAAAACAATACATACATTTTAGTTAATTTTAAGTAATTATTTATGAAACTCTACAGAATATAAAGCATGCGGTCCGAGAAGAAGGGGGCACATGGCCACGCTCCGCCTGAGCAATGAGCCACCGTGTTCCGACCCTGTGTGCTTGTTTGTAGACATTGAGTACACTGCAATGGTTAGCCGGAAGTTGGTCGTTGCCAGTTATTGTTACATGTATTCGTTGCACGCCTCGAATAAGAAAAGGAGAAATTTTACTTATTGAGATATCCTCTCAAGATAAGATTTCTTTTAATAATTGATTGTTATCTTACACTAAACCAAACAAAAAGAATTATTAATTATACAAGAACTTACCCAACCCTGTGCAGTTTTTTTTTTTTTTTTTTTTTTTTTTTTTTTTTTTTTTTTTTTTTTTTTTTTTTTTTTTTAAGAATCCTTGCTTTTTCCCTTTGGTAGGAACCCTTGAGGCTTTCAATTTTGTGACATTCATGATTGGAAATTTGTATAAGGTCAGAAATTTCATTCCATGAATCTTCATTTTTTAAATTATTATGAGAAAATTGACGGGTTGCAAACCATAGTGGTACAAGTGTCAAAATAATTTGTTTGAGTAAAACAGATTTTTGTAAATAAAAGTGGAACAAGTGACATGTAGTCAAAATCCGATTGAACACAATTAGGAAAATATTGCCCTGTGATAATAGTTTATTTTAAAATACATCATTATTCTATCTTCAGGAAATTGTTTTTGTCACATACAGAAGTCAACACAAAAATTCAAAACAAATAGTATGAAAGGTAAGGCTCTGTATTTATCGTAAACTAACAACTTTTCAGCTAATGTTTTAATGCTAATGCTACGCTATTATTTACAGACAAAATGTGCCCTCCACAGAATCATCTCTATCTTCCATGCAACTAGTTATTTCTGGATAATTCTTAATATTCTCTTAGAACATCGTCTCGCCATTTTGTCAATTATTCATCTATGATCGGAAAGAGGGAGAGCCGTTTTATAAGAGATGCAGATATCCCATCCGAAATATAGATGGCTTAGTATATAAAATATCTTGTAATCGGTTTGGCATGCTAAAGATAAGTACAGGACCTGTCTTTTGATTCACTTAGATCATATTTGTCACTTGTACCACTATGGTTTGTATTGTAACCTGTCAATTCATCCTTGAGGTTCCACAGAACAGGATAGTTTTGGTAATACCCGATAAGGGCAAGAGAATAATCCTGAGACATTTCCATATTTATAAAAGCAAAATAATGACAGTTTACACAAATTAAGCACGAGACAAGTGTGTTGACAACAGTTGATTGACTGAAAGGAGAGAGGGCAGTCAGCTCATATTGTTCGGTTCGACCACAGACGTAAAGTGCGTACTCACTGAGCACGTTTGGCTCGCCCTGTACACAGCTGAGCAAAATGGCAAACGCATGCTCATTCGGGGCGAATCCTCAAGTGAATATACTGCCTAAGATATGCAATAATTAATTTCTGCAAATTTTATCCTTATAAAATATTAGGACCGAGATATTCGCAGGTACCGGTAGTATTACAAGAATGCTAGGCAAATTTGAAAGAAATTTTACCACCAGAAATTAAATTTGTGATCTACCCCTTACTGAGATATATCCAACAGACGTCGCAGCAGCCGCAGTTCTTGACAATCCCAGATGGGCAGAACGGTGGCATCTTTGGGCAGGGTTTCATGCAATTCGTGTGCACGCACGGCACAATCATCCGGCATTTACACTTCAGTTTCATGCTATCGCTGATGTTCTTGACGAAAATTTTTGTGGATATAAGTTCCCCACCCATTATCTCAGCAAACAGAAGCGCGAAGACGACACAGGTACAGCATCTCATAGTCCGCATCTCCAACTGAAACAAGCAAGTTTAAAATGACAAATCACTAGTAAAAAATAATATCAAAGAAAATAAGATGAACCCTTAGTAGACATAATGGGGGACATGTCCAGGTGTCCCCTCGGCAACGGACTAGAATGCGTCGTAGCTAGCTGAATCTCTCAATCCAGAAATGGGATCGGTTAAAAGTACGCGTTCTTCAACACTGCTCTTTTCAGAGCCTTCCCTTACAATCATATTAGTTAACACCTAAGGCATGTCTGTGTGGAGACAACAACTGCTATCTCAAATGTATAGAGACAAGAAGGGTAATGGTTTGTGTATTTAAGGAACACACAGCAGTGACATCAAGAAGTACCTGGGATGAATTTGGTCACAGAAAGACCGCATCTACAATAAGGCCAGAATTGCAAGGCAGCAATTGTAGAATCACCACTGTGTAAAGTCTCCCACAACAGGTAAGAACTTCTTTATGAATAGAGTAGCCTGTACATTGTGATTTTAGCTGCTATGCTAAATGTAGAGGCAGTTCTTTCATCGGTTGAAAGCTATCAACTCGACATTATCCAAGACAGCAAGCTACCACCTTCATTTAACAGTAGAAGATGGCACCAACGTTCAAACCCAGATCTCCTTTTTGCAATTGAAAGCATAGTTCAGCAAAGTTTTAAATTGATATGCACACTCACATGCAACACAGATCAATAATGTGTCAAATTATTTAATCAACATGGTCACAAGAAGTTCACTTCAAATGTAGATGCAATGTTAAGAAGGAAGATTGATGAGCAAGTACAGACAGTTGCTCCAGTTCCATTTTGTTGACATCATACAAGTCTGTTGATGGACATCAATTCCGAGAGGGTGTAGAACAAAGTACCAACAGGGACCGTCTTCTGAAATAGCTAACTTACTTGAAGAATGAAAACCCTTTTAGTGATGTAACTGTGAAGGTAGCACTGAGTATTCTCTCCTCCATATCTGAAGCAAAGAGGGAAAATTGGGCAAAGTCGATGTCAGAATGTGATAAGAGCAGGAGAAGTCACAAAGCATTGAGGTTATCACGGCACCTAGGTAATTATCCTTCACTGACAAATGCCCTTTCGAATTATCAAGGCAGATCAAATTACATATTAACTCCTGTTAAACGGCAAACCTCCATGCACCAACAAGTTTGGAAAGAAGTCAGTAATACGGAAACTCGACCAAGAGACCAACACTTTTTCTGAACCGTTCACCCAGTCTGAACTTGACATGGGCCAGAGCAAGTGCAAGAACGGTATTGCAGCTAGTCTGCCTGATGTTTGAGTTGAGCAAATTAAGAACTCTTATCCTGCTGCAAAGTGCTGGATGTTTGAGCTGATGAATAATTATGTCCCAGAATCGGGAGAAAAGCAAGAGTCATAGTTGTTGTCAGGCAGGAAAAGATTGAAATAAACCTAAAAGCTACAGACCTATTTCCCTCCCGTGTTACCTTTATACTATATTCGTAAGGTAAGTGGATTAATGGACAAAATTGAGCCTTTCTTATCATAGGGTTGGAATAAACTACCGTACCGAGAGAAATAATGAGTAATTTACCAAAAACACTAAAAGAATTTAAAATTGAAATTAGTAGAGGGCGAAAGTAAGTGGGAAGAAGAAAGGGGAAAATGGGTGTATAGGGAAATTACCACCGGTGCAAGCGCTATATCGGAATTAAATTAAATTAAAACCCGCAGCGAGATGGTTTTAGAGAATGTTCTGAAATTAACACAGAATACTGAATACAGGGCCGGCGTTAGGGGGGGGGGGGTAAGCGGGTCAAATGTACCCGGGCCCGCCGGCTGAAGGGGGGCCCGATCACCGGCTGCAGGGGCCCCCAGCTTCGAAGCGAAGAATCCGCCTATTGTCGCCCGGCTTTGTAGAGCTGAAAAAAAAAAAGAATGGCGCCTATTTTACCCCGGGCCCGAAATTCCTAGCTCCGGCCCTGACTGAATATGGTTTCGAAAGGCATCATATTGCGGGCGTAGTGTTTATCGACCTTTCTGCAGCCTACTATATAGTCAATCACCACCTTCTCTTTGAAAAACTATATAATTTCACCAAAGACTAACCTCTTAACTGTATGATTAGAAACTCTTTTCTTTCCTCCATGATTAGAAACCTCCTTCACAACAGAGAGTTCTTTGTGGAATTTAGAGGGAAAAGAAGTAGTTGGAGAACACAGAAGAAAGGCTTAACCCAAGCAGTAGCGGATCTAAGAATGTTTCAGAATCAGGCCCAAAAACTGTGAGACTGCCGCCCCTTCTAAAATTATTTTGCCGCCCCCATTGTTGCCACCCCGAGTGTCGCCGCCCCGATAGTCACTACTCCTATTGTCGTCGCCCAGAGTGGTAGTAGAGCAAAAATAAAACCCTTCAAACACGATTTTGCTGCCCCCCTCAAGTAGCCGCCAGGGGCAAGCCCCCTAATTTGCCCCCCCCATCCGGCACTTATTCCAAGTTAATGTCCTTGTTCCACACTGTTAAACATCTATACCAATGACCAATCACTAGGCACAAGAACCCAAGATGATAATTTTAGGAGGTAGTACAGAGGCAAATCCAGCTAAAACCCAGACATGTGGTTTCCACCTGAAGAATGAGCTGACAAACAAAGCTTTCTCTATCTTGTGGAAAGCATCTCAACTGAACACAGTGAGACTCCAAAAATATAGAAGTTGCTATAGATCTTGATATTACCAATAAAAAGCACAGCTCGCACTCCAAGCCAAAAGTGACCGGAAGAAATGATGTTCGGAAACTTACAGAATCAATATGAGAAATACAGGCACAGTAAGGTCCTATGCCATTGCGTTATACAGCTGAGTATGAATACCCAATGGGTTCAAATCTAGCCGTATTAAAATGGTAGACGTAATCCTTGATGAGACATGCTGTACCATTATTGATCATCTGCGACCTACTTCCCCTGGAAAAACTGAGCTGGCTTCGTGGTATAGCAGCTCTTGGCATCCCACGTGGGGTTGGTACCCGGAAAGAGAATTCCAACACATCAATATTTCATATCCATTCTCTGTATGGCAATCAGCCAGCGTAACCACGTCTGAAGTCAAAGAAAGCTTCCTCGGAACAATCCGAGAATCGATAGAGTCACAAGCAGTGGCGTAGCTAGGTCAACAAGGGCCCCGGTGCAAAAAAATTATTTTGGGCCCTCAGGCCAGACGGGCGATCTTTTTTTTGCTTCATGTGCTGGGCCCCCTGAGTTGAGGATGGGAGCCCTTGAGTTGTCGTTAGGGGCCCCCTGAACAGTGGTTGGGCGCCCTCCTGAGCAGCGAGGGCCCTTAGTGGGGGTCTTCCTGTGTCTCCCCTGAGCATAGGGTCCCACTGAGCGTAGGGGCCCCGGTGCACTGCACCGCCTAGCCCCATAGTAGCTACGCCCCTGGCTACAAGACTTAACATGTAGCACGCGATAAATCAGTAGTCATAGGCATTGGGAGGGAGAGGCTTGACTCGGGCGAGGAGGGGTTCGCCGACAGAAATCTCATATTTCAGATTGCCGCCCTTATAAAAACAGTAGAGCAAAAAAAAGGGTCCTCAAAAATCCATGTTGTCAGGGGTGACCTTGGTGATTTGGGGGGGGGGCTTCAGCCCCCTAGCCCCCCCCCCCCCTGAATCCGCCACAGGTCATAGGAATGGTGTGAAGTAGGTCTGGCTATCTAGAGAGGTGGCCTATTTGGAGATCACTTTACAGGCTACGCTACCGAGCTACAAGGTGTAGGCCAACTTGAAGAAGTGGGGCATTTCCGTGGAGTCTGGTGTACGAGTGTGGAACCATGCAAGTTCGGATCATCTGCTGCAAAGCTCTTTACGTTCATCTCAGTGTACAATGAAAGACCTAAACGAGGTGACACCAGACGCACTTGTTACTAATTTCACGGTCTGATACAAGGGCGTATCCAGGATCAGAACTAGAGGGAGGCAGGATTTGAACTAGGGGGGGCAACTCATTTTGGTTTCGAGGAAGTGGGGTGGGGGATTGAAACATGACATTACAAAATCAAACTCAAACCTACTCAGGAAACTATTTTTATCATTGATTAATATAGTAACCCAACTACTTAATCTAAGGACCTACTATGTAGTTAATTAAGATCATAAGTCAGTTAGTTTTTTATGTAAACATTAATTGTCTCGGATTTTCAATTTCAATAATTTTGTTTCTCAATATCTCATGGTGTTCTTTCACGAAATTTCGATGCACACTCGTCAGACATAATCCTGTCAATCTTTCTCTCCCAAAGTGCTCCTGAACTAGTTCTTCACTCGTCGAAGCGTACTGAAGGCAACTTAATTTTTCTTCTAGGGGGGGGGGCAGCAGCCCCCCCCCCTCTGCCCCTCGCTGGATACGCCCATGGTCTGATATGATATGACCGGACATCTTTCTTTTTTTTCAGTAATTTATGCATGTATAATCAACTGTATACTTTCTTTGCTTCAGACACGATAAAAAAAACAGTCGATAATTCCAGAAAACTTCGTAGTTGCTCTATGAAAATCGCAAGAATACAAATCCAGATATCAGTTTGACTATTCATCTTTAAGATTTACATAATTTTTCCGAATCATTTCACTTGACGAATAAAAATTGTTACTTTTCCGTATCCAAACACTGACATTTTAGTTCTGTGGAAGCTCCAAACCGAATTCGTACATTTTACACTAATCAAGAAAATTATATCTAGCGCGCTCTGGTTGTGAAGTATGTTATTACTAACAAGGGGAGGTCTTCGATGTGGAAATCACTATCGTAAAACGAACAAGTCTGATAAACAGTAGGCTACACCACCTCAGGTTTCTCGCCCTAAAGCAGTTCTGCCCTGTTGGCCTTTGTTTAAGAGAAATCGACGTATAAATCATACAAACGCTTGACTCTCAAATTCCGTGCACACAAGGAACCTTTGATAAAAGATACCCTTCCACAGTTACACATATTTTTTATTATTGAAGTAGAAAAGCATATTTGCTTTACATTTTCAGATTTCGGTCTTTCTTTAGCTAATTTTGAACTATACCATACATATTTATCATGTCATTAAAAACAGGTGCTAGAAATAATTAAATATATCTTCAAGATTAGATATTTCACGATTAGCTTGCAACATCTCCGGTGCACTTTGCAGCCTTTTTATTAGTATTTTTACCTGGCGATAGAAATACACAACAAATAAAAGCGTACATTTTAGCGGTATCACTTTTACTGTCCAAGCAAAGTTTCCGTTTTCATTTGAAAAGACTTGATCATAAACCGTCGTATCAACGTGGCCACCGCAATAATCGATCAATACTACAAAATTTTCATTTCTTACATATGAAATGAATTAGTCATTAAACCATAACAACATGAAAATTTGTCACAGGGTTTTGTAATTGTGGATAATATTCAACAAAGACTAAATGATTTCACAAGATTATAAGATTCGGTTTTCTCCTTAGCGACACGAACTTACTGTACGGCCTTTGTGAGCTGAGCCTTTCAGATATTTAGTCTGTCAGCAGTCATGATTCGTGCTACGGTTGTAGGCAGCATTTCGCAAACTCTCAATTTTCTAGCTGCAATTATATAGCCAGATTTAAAGCTTTTAGGTGCAACAAAATGTAGTATTGACTGAAATTTTCGACTCCCTGTGCGTATTAATCAGTTATTGGAGTAAGTTACCTATGAAAGCGATGAATATTTTACCAAAAACGCTAAAGAATTTAAAATTCGTAAAAGGGCGTGTAGGGAAGTTACCACCGGAGCATGCTCTTCATTACAATTAAATTAATACCGTTGGAGTAAAACGCTATTTTTTACTGATGAATTTTAATAATTTAACATGAGTGGCTTGTGTTGGGGGAAATGCTTAATATAATATTACCAGAACTGTGATCATCATCCAGGTTGCATGAACTGGTCGTGTCCAGCATTTTCTGTCCAACTTCTACCACATTTTTTATTATTCCCTTGACTAATCTGCACTTTGGTCTTCCTCGAGGTCATTTTCGTTCCGATTTCAAATTGCTTTTTTTGTTTATCTGTTCCTCAACAACCCTCTTTGTGTTCCTGTATGACTGGATTATCGAGCTTTTTATTTGTCTTCTTACTGGCTCCTTATTTACTGTTTTTCTTATATTCCCATTTCGCATCCCTTCTAGTCTGGTTCTTCGAATATCACTATTTGAAATTACATATTCCTTGCCAGTTTTATACTAAGACCGTTTTATTCCATCATCCGTGCCTAAAGTAGGAGCGTTACGTTGTCCATTTCACAATGCCACCATGCCTTTTTTTCAGTCATTACATTTTTTGGATTCTCCTTTAGTTTCATCCACAACCTCAATTAATACTGCTACCGGTACTTCAATTTCAAAACTTCCGCCGCACTCAAGAACATAGTCACCTTATGGTATATGTTTGAGATGTTAAACTGTTAGTGTTATTAATCAGATGGTTAATTTATAATTCTTTCCCTATGCTTAACATTTAAAGCAAATTTATTTTATCAAGAATTCTCTGAGAAACTTTTCAAGAACATGAGTCAACTTCTGAGAGAGGAATAATGATGAACAAACTATTATGGAGAAATTTTTAATTTCTTAGGTAAAGGTGGCTGAAGAAAGCAAGATGGTAAAGCAGTATGGCATTTGCGGAGTGAGTATTCATCACCAAAACAAACTTTAGCTTCACTCATACATTTTAAACGTTTCAATTTTCTTCTGTTTTTGGCCTCCAAAGCATTAGGTTACTTCCCTGTAGTATTGTGGTCTAAAGGTTCCTGTAATCTAGAAGTAAAATAGGTAGACGGATGACATACGAAATGAAGGGGATAATCAGGAGGTATATTGAGAAACAAGTGGTTGGTTAATCTAGTAATAAGGAATAAAAGGAAATTAATCCAAACCATTCAGCAATAAGGAATTCGATAACGGCGTCACACTCCGTCATTCTCTCTAGTAAATCTTATAACTGTCCAAGGAGATAATTTAATTGAGATGTAGTAGATGCGGGAGTAGTTTACGTCGCTATGCATTCATGGAAGGTGCTTGTTAACTACTTATAATAACTCAGTTCCTCGTGCCTTATGCTGTGGCACGAATATTCTGGTCCAGGCTGCAACTCAAACTAACCACAATCTCCTCGAATATTTCTGCTATAATATCAAATGATATAACTAAACACATGAAAGCCATCACGAACTATATTTCGGGTAATAACAACTTGTCTACATCAGAATTCCTAGTTCGTGCAACACAAATGGTTACAGTTCATTTCATCATACACCTTCAGCAGGAACTGCAACTGGACTAGAGGAAGCACAATAATATATGCACTGTATCGGGATATAAACTTGAACAGCGCCAATTTCTCTATACACTCAGTTTTTCCCATTGCTTCTTTATTTTTTTACCTTAAATTCTTCGAGTGTAATTTTTCCTTTTTCTACAAATTCGAACATAATGGTACTGTAAATAACATTAAAATTAGTCCAATTTATTAAATGCCGGTATTTCTTGAAGAGTATTACTAACCTTTATGTAAACTATATTGGGAGCCTTACTTTAATTCCTGTAAAATATTAGTAGTATATTTTGTGTGAAAAATTTCTATACATTCCAATTTCTCGTATTATATTGATGTACCGTGCTTCATTTATGAACAGTTAACCAGATTTTCTTAACTAATTACCCATTATGCACTGATAGATATACTGTATATATTAAAGAAAGTGTCACTAACCCCTAACTCATGAAAAATAGGCTAACACTATATGACATTCCCTTTTTTCATCTGATTGCTTTTTTGCCATGTAAAAATAGGTGTCATCTCGTAAAACAGAAGCAAATTGAACATTTTCATTGTAAAATAACCACTGCTAAGATAATTGATAACAACGATGGAAAAACAAAAGTTGTTTACTGCTATAGCGAAGAGCAAAATATGTACTTACCACTGACAGACCACCAGTTCCATCGTGTGGTGAATCAAGGAGTAAACATGAATTTAATAAACAACGGTCTGATTTTCCTTTATCACACATCTATACCCAGAGTTTTTAGATTTTAGAGCTTTTGACATCTTTCAAACAATCGCTTTTTGAACTGTGCACTAGTGTTTGCAATATTTTTTGATTTACGGAAGTATAATTATTAATATCGGTACAGATGGGTTAATCTTTTTATGATTTATATTGAGATACATTTCTTTCCATACTAAATTTTTTTAAAAAGTTCCATTCTTTCAGACTTTTTGTAGTTATATACATTTCATTTAATTGCGATTCATAGTTCTGTCATATGTAGGCTACCAATGATTTTTCGTGAGACGAATGATGCTCTTATAAGCGAGTTAATTGCTAGAGAAATTAAACAAAAATAACAGCAGATAATACAACATACTATTTTTATAACTAAATTGAAATGATTGATAAACTTACTTTGAAACAACTTCGTTTTATTGCTCATGAAAGAATATTGCAGAGGCAATAACTTCAAAAGGAAGTGAAAATGAAATTCGATTGATACTCCAAACGCAATTCATGAATTATTACTTTTGCAAGCCATATAACTAAAGCGCGTAGTTTTATGTAGCATTTAAAATATCTTTCCCATATCGTGAGAATGTAATCGGTAAATAAAACCTGTTTTTATTTCTAAAGACATCATAAAACATGCGCTATGCATGTAGGAAGGAATATTCCTCCATGGCGCTATGTTTATCAACCTTACAGCAGTCATGGAGAAAATTTATAGCATCTCTGAAGACTATTATTTAATCTGATTGGTTAGAAACCTCCTCCAAGTACAAGATTATTTTTGGAAGATCAGGGATGGAAAAGGAGATTGAGAATACAGACAAATGACTTATCCCGGTAGTAATAACAATAATAAGAATAATAATTCTGCTGACAGGGTTTCTATTGGCTGCGCATTCCTCCCCTGTTGTAGCCGCCTTAACCTAGCCCGGTAGTGCTACCGGGTACAAGGGACCTACAGTTTAACGTGGAATCCGAGCCACGGAAGCGTTCTGGCGTTCTTCACATTACACAGCAAGCTGTGCCAGAAGTGAAGGTCGGGTTAAGGGCCTGTGAATATCCCCGCAGAGACAAGGATTCGAACCACGGACCTTTCGACCCCAGTCACACACCTTAAACACTGAGCCACAAGACCGCTCTTATCCTGAAAGAATACTTGGAACATCACTGTTCAATAACTATATCAGTGGGCACCCATTCTTTTAAGGGACTCTGTTCTACATATGTACAGACGATTATGTGATCACCGCCTAAGAGTCTAAGATGATGGGTTTGAAGAGGTGGTACAGAAACTGTCCAAGCTCAGGACGAGATTACCTTCTACTACAAATAACGCAGCTAAATCCGAATCCAAATAAAATCCAGACTTGCACTTTCTATCCTAAAAATAAGCTGGCATACCTCGTGGAAAGGAACCCAGCTGAAACTCTGCTTATCTCTGAATTACACACGACAGTACTGTAATCTTTAAGTAACACTGCATGAACACAGTAAAAAAGGTTTACAAGGAATAATATAATTTTAAAGCTAATGAAAACAATTTGGGGATCACATTTAGACATGGTAAGGACTTCTGCTTTCACTTTGTGTGTTAGTCCCAGATGATTACACAATACTAGCCATATGAAAATGGTAATGATGGCTCTTAACTAAACTTGTCGCGTCATACTGTATTTTGTTGTATTACACCTATGGTCCTGGAGAAGTTGCGCTGTCTTTCTAGCGTAACACCTCCTGACATCCGACACGAGATTGCTACTACATAGGAAAAGACAAAGTAATTAACATCTCTTGGCTATTCTACTTGTGGTTGTCAACTAGTAAGAGCTCTAGACTTTAAGAGTCACAAGACTTCTACTGTACTTTAATTGCGATACAGCAGACGCTTTGGTGGCAACAGAAAGCTGTAATTTAAAGGAATGGCTGGTACCAAATGAAGATTTTCGTCCTAGCCATGAGCAGAAATGGACTACTTAGTAATCGCTTAACAGGTCATGCTCCATAGTTACCAGGTGTAGGTCTACAAAAGACTTGAAGCAGTGGACTCTGTGATATGCAGATGTGGAACCATTCAAACTTCGACTCAATGCGGTGTATACCCTGACACGTGAAAAATGTTTAACCTAATCGAGGTAACTACTGGTTACTAATCTCTGATTTGCATTAATTTGATTAGACACTATTTCCTAATTATTTATATCGAAAGAAAGTTCCTTCCGAAGTACTAATATGGACAATTTAGCAAAATCTAATAACGTTAACAGACGTGGTGTGTTTAAAAAGTATTGGACCTTAATTTTGTGTGCGTAAACAATTAGAGTTCGGGAAGCGTGATTTGGTACACTTATTTTGCGTGAATTTTTTCTAGCCTCCAGAAGCTTCCAATTGCTGGCAGCCCGCTGATGAGTCAGGCAACGTAAGTGAGTGCGCCCGATTTTCGTTTTTGACAAAAGACAGAAGATCTTGCACTACATTATTTATAACTTGGCGATTCCAAAATGGAAATGATCAGCAAGATTAAACAGACCTTCGTAGAGTAAGCATTGGGCACCACACAGATAGAGGAATGGTCAAACCATTTAAAAAAAGGCTGCTTAATGAAGAAGGAAGCACATTTTAGCAGGTCTTCAACAAATGAGATTGTCTTTGACAAAGCGAGGATTCTGGTAATGCAGGATCGTCGACTTACGATCAGAAAATTTACAGACGGGTAAGTATTAGCATTAGAATCTTTCTTTCCATTATGACTGAGGTCTTGGGTCTCAGCTAAATACCAGTTAAGTTCGTGCTAAAATGCTAATATTCGCACAGGACATGCTGCAGACTTTGAATCAAGCTGTCACTGGCAAAGATTCTTGGTTTATTTGTACTACTAGTGCCGGATCTTTGAAGGGGGTGAGATGAGAGGGGCAAACCGGGGTATTTGCTTGCAGAATTAGGAATAGTGCATGGAAGGGGAAAGATTACCTTGACCACAAGCTGGCACTCGATTTCATGCATAAGGGAATTGGTAAGGGTGTAAGGGATTGGAACAAATTACCACCAACCATGGTGGGTGAGTGGTTAACGCTCTATCCTCGCATTCGGGAGGACGGTGGTTCGAATCCCCGTCCGGGCATCCAGAGTTGGTTTTTCCATGGTTTCCCCAAATCACTCCAGGCGAATGCTGGGATGCTTCCTTCGAAAGGCCATGGTCGAATTCCTTCCCTCGGCGTTTATGACAGGTAAAGCCATAAGTAAAAAAAAATTCCAAGTGAAGTGATGAATAATTTACCAAAAACGCTTAAGGAATATAAATTTGTACATCGGAAAAGTAATTGTGGCAGTTATTTAACACTCCAATTATAAAAGAAAATTTTAAAAAATAAAATAAAAAGGAGTAAAATAAAAGGAGTAAAATAAAGGGGGTAAGTAGTGGAATTGCTTTTTGAGCGTTAGCTCCATCGCAACTAAATTAATAATAATAATAAAATCATATTTGAAGGGGCGGTAAATGGTAGAGTGGCTCAGAAAATTCGTAGATCCGCAAGTGAAATCAAGTCGCAGTCATCACAATGGAGAAAAAAAAAAAAAGCAAGGCCGCCCCACAGTAACATCAAAGTCATGCTCAACGACTTCTTTGACTCCACTGAAGTGGTAGTTATTATTAGTGATGTGCCGGATATCCGTATCCGTATCCGCGGATTTCCGAGGGGGAAAAAAGATCTGTACCCGTATCCGTTACTTTTTTTAGTGGATCTTTAGCGGATCTTTTATAAAGAATTTCATCAAGCACGTATATAAAATTTTAAAGATAGCTAGCAATGCAATACTATTAACTTCAATTCCAATTACTTTGTGTTTATTAAAATCTCAGATCTGACACATTTAAATTGCAAAAATTAATTATTTAAACTTTTATTTTACTAGGTTACCAAAGGTAGGCTAACTGGTAACTTACCACTGTAGTAAGTTTTAAGGTATTATTTTAACTATATAGTGAGATCAGACCTCTAATCTTTATGATTTGCTATCTGAAATTGTTATTAAGGTATTGTTAAAGTGTTTACATCAGATAAAACAATCACTTTTACAGAAACTTAAAAAAATAAATGTTATATTTAAAATTAAGTTTGGTAAATTGTACCTCAAAAAGAGTAACTAAGTCTATTACAATGGGGATCGTAAATAATTTCAGCTGCACTGAAAAACTGCTCACTTGAAACGCTTGTTGGAGGTGATGATAAATATGTGCGACTCATGTGTCATAGACCTCCAAATTTTTTACTATTATTACTAACAGCTTTTTTAACAACCAGGTGCAGCTGATGTGCTGTACGCTCAATATTATCTACGTCAGATAAAGTGCAGGCACGCTTCATGTTGGATCCCCCATTTCTTACCATGAAGTTCTGTTTGGGATTCCCTACTCTTCAAACATACTTTGAAATAATGCCGAAATCTCCGATTTTAAAGCGATATTTTTTCTTTTAAAATATTTTGTAATGTTAAGGATAACAATGAAACACCTGACCAAAAAGCCTACCAGATAAATGATATATAGGAAACTTTCCCAAAATCCTACAGCACGTTCTTTATTTTCGATCGTAAAGCTCACTGCAAATAAATTACGTAAAATATTTCCTGCCTTTTAGAACATAATTTGCTACAACAAGATCCATCAATCGTCGGAACCCAAAATCTTCTACCTGTTGAAAAGGTAATCCAGATAAAGCTATAATTTCCGCAATTAAATAGTTAATTTTTATTTTGAAATGTTCCACATTTTGACTTTTTCTATGTATTCGTTAAAAAAAATAATTCAAATTCTCTAATTACCGTTTTTAAAGACGTTCCCTGCTGAATGTTTTCACCGACTATCCTCTTAGCGGAGTCTTCTTTTAAAAATAACTAATATTTTTGTGGGTGTTTCGTCTGTAGGTGATTTTTTAACAAAGTTGTACCTTTATGTCAATACATTCCTTCACAAATTTTGTATTTAGTAGATTCGTCATTTACCATCGTAAAATATTTCCGTATTACACTACTATACTTTTTTGTGTAGAAATTGTTTTAATTTTAATTTAACTTATAACTTCCCAAAAAAACACAAGAGTATATAATCTATGCTATCCTATGTCATCTTAAAATATAAACACGCACAGTTCAAGGTCAAAACACGTCGCGTATGCTGGATGTTCGTTGATAATAGACCGTAGCTTACGACTTTTTCACTGTCTGTCCAAGTTGAGGAAGTTGAGATCCATATCCGTATTCGCGGATCTAGGCAGTAATGATCCGTATCTGTAGCCGTATCCGCGGATATACATTTTTAACGATCCGGCACATCACTAGTTATTATTCATCACATTTCACGAGATAACACCACACAGCACCGGTTGGGGAGGGGGCGATCAAATCGTGTTTGAAGGGCGGTAAATTTATGTCACTGCGACCTTTGTTTAGCTCCATTACTGCTCAGGGTTGCGACTATAGGTGATAATCAGGGTGATTGAAGATCTCTCGGGCATGCGGCCGGATCAATTGATAGTGGGTGAACGAATTTTCGACGGCTTAGCATGCCATCATCTTCAGGTTGTGTCTACTGGCCGGCGTGAGGAACGCAGTCTAGTACGCGAGTAGGGAGGACTTGTCTTTCCTGGGACAAAAGATCTTAAGCCGGCCCCGGAAGAGACTCCACTCGTCCGCGTGACGTCACCAAGATGGCCGCCGAGCGCACCGCCCGGTCAAGATTGCCGCCCACCGTTTGGTGTGGCCAAGATGGCCGCCGTTAGTTCACAG
The DNA here is from genome assembly GCA_031002005.1 of Vandiemenella viatica. Taxonomy (NCBI): domain Eukaryota; kingdom Metazoa; phylum Arthropoda; class Insecta; order Orthoptera; family Morabidae; genus Vandiemenella; species Vandiemenella viatica. Next base: position 123,204,694 of record CM061918.1, read on the forward strand.
ATCGGCCGCACAGATGGCACCATCTCCCAAGGGCTTAATTTCTAGTTCATTTGGTGGCGGCTAGATGGCGTTCGGTGGCATTATTTCCGGCGCGCTTTGCGAAATGTGTACACTGTTATCTCTGTTTACTAAGCGTGACGAAATATGTATTCCTAGCGTCCTGTTAAGCAAGCACTGGACATCTTGGCTACTATCGACACACAGTAAAATATTTTGTATCGTGAAAAATACTTAAGCGATTTTTTTTACGTGAACAGACATCGGTAGCGTAGGGGTTAGAGTGCCGAAGGTCGCCGGTTCGAGTCCGGCCGCGTTGCGACAGGTGTGAACTTGCTCATCCGAGACATCGCGCGTTCGCCTTGTATAACTGTCGCTAGAGGTCAGCACACGGCAGAAGACATTTGCCGCTAGATGGAGCGGGTGTACCAATATGCGTGAAATATTTCGGGAGTCCGACAGGTTACGAAATGGCTCCATTACAGAGCGATACAGCTAGGCCATCCACCATTGTGAAAGCATAGCTGGCGGACAAAGAAATTAGGGCGTCCAATACATATTGCAGAGTCTCAGGCTTCATGTGTCCTGCTATCGAAACCGTTCCAGCAGGATACATAGAAATTCACTGCGGTTCAAGAAGAAATTATTACGAGATGAGAATAATTATTATATGTCAGTTTTCGTAGAACAAATATAAGAATCTTTTATGGTAGCCTAACCCCTCGTGTTTTAAAAACGAAAATCGAAAATTTAGTTTTCATTCTGGGCGAACAGAAAAACTGCTTGAGTCTTTGTATTTAATTAAAAAATAAGACATAGACCATGAGAAAGCGTAACTTTTACGTTTAAAACGTGATAATGAACTATGGAATGTCCTGACTTAGCTCAAATTCATATCTATACAATGCAGTTCTGATATTCGAGGATGTTTATAACTCTGAGCGAATATAAGCATCAGTAAGGTGTGATTCCAATATAATTAATCGTTAACAGCGTTAATGATAGAGAGAATTCAACTAACGACCTTGGTAGCGTTGGGGCTAGGTCGCCGGTTCGAGTCCGGCCGCGGTGTTTTTATTGAAAAAGCCGTTCCAACTCGTCAATTTCAAAATTTTAGTTTCCATACCTAGAGAGGATACCTGCCTTGAATAAAAAAAGCATAAATGTTTCCTTTTAACGGGAAAAAAAGCGTCATAAACTCCAGATATAAATTCTATGTGTACCTGTTTTCATGAAATTATTTAGCGTTCTTGCCTCGCATTCGGGAGGACGGAGGTTCCAGGCATCCATGGTTTCCCCCAGGTGAATGCCGGGGATGCTACCTTCAAAAGGCCATGGCTGAATTCCTTCCCATCCTTTCCCGTCTCTAAAGACCTCGCTGTTAACATAAATTCCGTTCATCGAAGCAGGCAGACATTAAAAATTAATTCACCGACGAAGAGACGGGAAACAAACTCACTTTTTCATTATGAACAATATAATATAACTCACGAGTGTCACCTACAGTCCGTGTATTTTAAAGGATGTATTAAATTAGGGGTATTTACATTTTTATTTATATTTCTCGTGTCCAGGACATAACAAGTTGAAAAAACAAATAACATTAATTAATTAATATTAACTATAAACACAATTATATAGAATGTGACCAGAATTCCGCAATCTTGATGGCCTTCTCGTTTGCCCTGTAAAGGTCGTCGATATTGCAGGTTTCAGGGGAGATTCCTGCATATCAGAAGATGTTGTGGGTTCTGAAGCTCACCACATTCACATAGATCGTTGTCATTAGTGTACCCCCATTTTTTAAATATTATATTTACATCGGGACACTTCAGTTCTTAGTCTGTTTAAAGCCTTCCATATAGCATATGGCTGATTACATCCCGCAGCCGGTGCCTCTTTGATGTTCCTCCACCAGGACAAATTTCAAAATTAGGGGTAATGAAATTGTGTGTCTCCAAGTGAATGCCGGGGATGCTACCTTCAAAAGGCCATGACCGAATTCATTCCCATTCCTTTCCCCGTCTCTAAAGACCACGTTGTTAGAGAGACGTTAAAAAAAAAAGTACCTGTTTTAGCGTTCTGACCTTGTATTCGAGAGGACGGCGTTTCCGAGGAGCATCCAGATTTGGGTTTTCCATGGTTTCCCCAAATCACTCCAGGTGAATGCCGGGATGCTTCCTTCAAAAGGACATGGCCGAATTCCTTCCCATTCCTTGCTCCCCATCCTTTCCCCATCTCAAAATGCCAGGTTGTTAGAGAGACGTTAAAAAGTTAAAAAATGAAATTATTGTGATAAAGTATAGCAAAACCACACATACGTTATTCCTTTCAAAATTCGTAGCCTCAAAAACCCATCAATGGTGAAATCCTTTCATTGAAACCGAGAGACATTCACCGATGAAGGTAGGGAAAACCATAAAAAAATTCCGTTCATCGAAGCAGGCAGACATTAAAAAATTAATACACCGACGAAGAGACGGGAAACAAACTCAATTAGTCACATCATGTTGGATTCGTTATAAACAATTTAATATAGCTCGCGAGTGTCACCTACATTCCGTGTATTTATAAAGGATGTATTAAATTATGTGTAATGAACTTTTTGGACTCAAAGAGGCATTGAAGGGGTTTACTGATGGATGTAAGTATAACCTCGATTGGTTGAGAGCCTCTAAAACTAAAGCAAAGTTGTCGATTTGAAAACCAGGCTCGTAATTGTTGCCATCCAGGTCAAACCTTTGTCGTTTGTCTATCCAGGCCAATCTATGTATCAATTCTGTTATGCTTTCGTAAGCAATCACAAATTGAGTGTCCTTAGCTGTACTTTGTCTAAAATTCCAATAAATCCCTTGTGACACATCAGTGATTGACACCTTTAACTGTATTTTACAGTACAGCACTTATGTTCCAGGAACGAAAATACCGTCTGTTAATCTTACTAATTTTCACACCTGGGAATCTAAGTACGCCAGTCCCTATGTGATAAAAATCGAGTCACGCTAAGGCAGTGCTTTCGCAAAGTCTTCTGCTAATCAGTAGCCAGGTACCAAAATGTTCATTTAAGGTGGTTCTACTGCAGTTTTCCAGGGAAATTCTCCCCTTTTCCAGGAAATTATTTTTCAATAAATCAGGGGGACGAAATACGTCTGTTAATCTTACTAATTTCACCCCTGTCGAATCGAAGTACGCCAGTCCTATGTGATAAAAAATCGAGTCACGCTAAGGCAGTGCTAAGCACTGAACATGCCTGAGACCATCGCCTGTGACCAAGGTGGAGATACTCCCTTATAGAAGAAATCCAGTGCCAGCTTCTACTGATATTCTATTCCTAATTCTTTCACCAAGATCCACCCTAGCCTCATCACCAACATACCCACAGCACTTCCTCAAACCACCTTCTGTTTTCCAATGATTCCCAATCCAACCCCTGATCAGTTACAGACAGGGTTACCTTCTGTTCGTGCGTTAAAGTAAACCAAAAAATTCAAATTCGCAAAGTCTTCTGCTAATCAGTAGCCAGGTATCAAAATGTTCATTTAAGGTGGTTCTACTACAGTTTTCAGGGAAATTCTCCCATTTTCCAGCAATTTATTTTTCAATAAAATCAGGACCCAGGGGAGTTCTCCATTCGGCATTAAAATGTTCCCATTTAACGCCAACCTTCGGATTCAGGACCAAGTCTGACATTTGGTTTGTAATTGCATGCTTTGTTCAAGTAACCACGATAAAGTTACCATAATGCTCTTAGCTCACTGATAGTTTCATGGTCATCAAACAGGCATCATAACCCCACATTTTCATAGAAGATCCCCACACATTGACAAGTATCCAAAGGTGCAGACACTAGTTCTATTGCGCCGAAGATAGCACCCACGCTTGAACTGTCGTAAATTGTTAGGTCAAAGTGGGTGTTTGGATATTTTATCCATTCAGTCCTCATCATCTAAAGTCTAATGCCAGAATTGTGGTCATTGCCACTTAGGCTCCATACACCACTCAGAATTATTTCGCCAATATCCATTCTAACAGCATTATACACCACATACAGCCCCTGACACTCTTCCAATGACATCCAGTCCAGTTCCTTTATTAAGGCACTTGTTGAATATTTTCCACTAATAAATCTAGCTGCTATATTTTGCACCTTGCATTTGATGTACAAAAAATGTGGTCTCCATACTACACTTATATATACAAGAAATGGTCTGACTGTGGGTTTGTACCCAAGTCCTTCGCTTCTCGGGTACATCCCCTCATCACCCCCTCTGTTAAATGATTTTTATGTAGTGAAAAACGTGAGAAACACAATTCGTATGCCACACAAACGGCAGTAAACTGTAAAGAGTACAGTGAAATGGGAGATTGCCAAAGCCCTGAAGCAATGGTTAGAAGCACACGTTGATGGTGAGCATAATTCTATAACCATATATTTTAGACTCAAATTAACAGAGGAAGAAGACACACGCACACACTTGTACATGCATACAGCGAGGTCGACAGAACTAACAGCAAGCATCATGGAAACGATGAAGTGGGGCAGAATTGTCGTTACCACTGATTAACTGGGCAGAACTATCGTTAAAAAAATCATCAGACAGACGAGTTTAAGTCAGGTATCACAATACTTACACTTACATGCACAAAGAGAGACGCAGATATACATGTACAAGTCTACAGAAAGTTCAGGACAACTACCTGCACCAACCATGGAAACAAAAAAAGTGGTGTAGTACTTTCTTGCCCCCATGACTGGCTGAAAAACAGAACTCTCCTTACATATCATCTGCCTGGCGAGATAGAGGGTGTGCAAAAGATGGCATGTTTTCACCATACACCTAAGTATTTACATCATAAATAGTGTTCATCACACACAATTGATTACATTTACCATCAATACGTTTCCCCCACACTGCAACCCTATCTGCCATTCATTAAGAGTGCCCCAGGTACCATGAGTTACAATAGACATTTGACTATCAGCAGATACCAGAACCCCTCATATTCATACTAGGTCTCAACCACAAATCCATACGTATCCATGCACAAGCTCAAAGAAACAGGAACAGCAAATCATACATCCAGATAAATGAGTTTAAGGAAGGTATCACCATACTTACGCACACAGACACATATATCCATGCCTACAGCGAGATCAACACAACAACGAGCCCAATCATGGAAAATAAAAAGTGGGACAGAACCCCCATGGCTCAAGACTGACGAAAAAAAATCATCATTAACATGTGTTCCAAGTAACAAACTCCTCACATCAAAATCATATCATTTAACTCACACTACAGACCTCTCTGCCATTCAGTATCGTTGGTATATGTACAAGCTAATTTCATAAGTTACCACATACATACAAGTAATTGCAGGAAAGGGTCCCGACACACGACATCCACACTGAGGTGTTAAATGATAGGCAGATGATAGTATGTCTTTCCAATACACCTCAGTGCTCACCACACATACTTGATTTTTTAATGTGCCATCAGTATACCTTGTGGCTGGAACTAAGCTCTTGGCAATGTTTGGCCAAAAGTCATTTGTTAATAGTAGCTCATCAATCACAAATTTTGGGTCAACCTGCCAAGTGGGCGCGGCGCGAGGTGGCCACCCTTCCCCACTGCGGACAGAATACCGTAATACGCCGGTCTAAAAGCGCGGACCGCGATGGTTTACCGGAGTCTCCCGCGCGGACCGCGATGGTTTACCGGAGTTTCCCGACCGGGACCTATTACCGGTAACCGCATTTTTAGGACCGCACTGAAGACCGGAATTTCATTGCGCTCGAGGCGGTAATATGCGCCGGTATACCGACCTACTAAAACACGATGTACGCGTCCGCTGTGTGGAAGGGTGGCCACCTCGCGCCGCGCCCGCTTGGGCAGGTTGACCCAAAATTTGTGATTGATGAGCTACTATTAACAAATGACTTTTGGCCAAACATTGCCAAGAGCTTAGTTCCAGCCACAAGGTATACTGATGGCACATTAAAAAATCAAGTATGTGTGGTGAGCACTGAGGTGTATTGGAAAGACATACTATCATCTGCCTATCATTTAACACCTCAGTGTGGATGTCGTGTGTCGGGACCCTTTCCTGCAATTACTTGTATGTATGTGGTAACTTATGAAATTAGCTTTGTACATATTACCAACGATACTGAATGGCAGAGAGGTCTGTAGTGTGAGTTAAATGATATGATTTTGATGTGAGGAGTTTGTTACTTGGAACACATGTTAATGATGATTTTTTTTCGTCAGTCTTGAGCCATGGGGGTTCTGTCCCACTTTTTATTTTCCATGATTGGGCTCGTTGTTGTGTTGATCTCGCTGTAGGCATGGATATATGTGTCTGTGTGCGTAAGTATGGTGATACCTTCCTTAAACTCATTTATCTGGATGTATGATTTGCTGTTCCTGTTTCTTTGAGCTTGTGCATGGATACGTATGGATTTGTGGTTGAGACCTAGTATGAATATGAGGGGTTCTGGTATCTGCTGATAGTCAAATGTCTATTGTAACTCATGGTACCTGGGGCACTCTTAATGAATGGCAGATAGGGTTGCAGTGTGGGGGAAACGTATTGATGGTAAATGTAATCAATTGTGTGTGATGAACACTATTTATGATGTAAATACTTAGGTGTATGGTGAAAACATGCCATCTTTTGCACACCCTCTATCTCGCCAGGCAGATGATATGTAAGGAGAGTTCTGTTTTTCAGCCAGTCATGGGGGCAAGAAAGTACTACACCACTTTTTTTGTTTCCATGGTTGGTGCAGGTAGTTGTCCTGAACTTTCTGTAGACTTGTACATGTATATCTGCGTCTCTCTTTGTGCATGTAAGTGTAAGTATTGTGATACCTGACTTAAACTCGTCTGTCTGATGATTTTTTTAACGATAGTTCTGCCCAGTTAATCAGTGGTAACGACAATTCTGCCCCACTTCATCGTTTCCATGATGCTTGCTGTTAGTTCTGTCGACCTCGCTGTATGCATGTACAAGTGTGTGCGTGTGTCTACTTCCTCTGTTAATTTGAGTCTAAAATATATGGTTATAGAATTATGCTCACCATCAACGTGTGCTTCTAACCATTGCTTCAGGGCTTTGGCAATCTCCCATTTCACTGTACTCTTTACAGTTTACTGCCGTTTGTGTTGGCATACGAATTGTGTTTCTCACGTTTTTCACTACATAAAAATCATTTAACAGAGGGGGTGATGAGGGGATGTACCCGAGAAGCGAAGGACTTGGGTACAAACCCACAGTCAGACCATTTCTTGTATATATAAGTGTAGTATGGAGACCACATTTTTTGTACATCAAATGCAAGGTGCAAAATATAGCAGCTAGATTTATTAGTGGAAAATATTCAACAAGTGCCTTAATAAAGGAACTGGACTGGATGTCATTGGAAGAGTGTCAGGGGCTGTATGTGGTGTATAATGCTGTTAGAATGGATATTGGCGAAATAATTCTGAGTGGTGTATGGAGCCTAAGTTGGCAATGACCACAATCTGGCATTAGACTTTAGATGATGAGGACTGAATGGATAAAATATCCAAACACCCACTTTGACCTAACAATTTACGACAGTTCAAGCGTGGGTGCTATCTTCGGCGCAATAGAACTAGTGTCTGCACCTTTGGATACTTGTCGATGTGTGGGGATCTTCTATGAAAATGTGGGTTATGATGCCTGTTTGATGACCATGAAACTATCAGTGAGCTAAGAGCATTATGGTAACTTTATCGTGGTTACTTGAACAAAGCATGCAATTACAAACAAATGTCAGACTTGGTCCTGAATCCGAAGGTTGGCGTTAAATGGGAACATTTTAAGCCGAATGGAGAACTCCCCTGGGTCCTGATTTATTGAAAAATAAATTGCTGGAAAATGGGAGAATTTCCCTGAAAACTGTAGTAGAACCACCTTAAATGAACATTTTGATACCTGGCTACTGATTAGCAGAAGACTTTGCGAATTTGAATTTTTGGTTTACTTTAACGCACGAACAGAAGGTAACCCTGTCTGTAACTGATCAGGGGTTGGATTGGGAATCATTGGAAAACAGAAGGTGGTTTGAGGAAGTGCTGTGGGTATGTTGGTGATGAGGCTAGGGGTGGATCTTGGTGAAAGAATTAGGAATAGAATATCAGTAGAAGCTGGCACTGGATTTCTTCTATAAGGGAGTATCTCCACCTTGGTCACAGGCGATGGTCTCAGGCATGTTCAGTGCTTAGCACTGCCTTAGCGTGACTCGATTTTTATCACATAGGACTGGCGTACTTCGATTCGACAGGGGTGAAATTAGTAAGATTAACAGACGTATTTCGTCCCCCTGATTTATTGAAAAATAATTTCCTGGAAAAGGGGAGAATTTCCCTGAAAACTGCAGTAGAACCACCTTAAATGAACATTTTGGTACCTGGCTACTGATTAGCAGAAGACTTTGCGAAAGCACTGCCTTAGCGTGACTCGATTTTTATCACATAGGACTGGCGTACTTAGATTCCCCAGGTGTGAAATTAGTAAGATTAACAGACGGTATTTCGTTCCTGGAACATAAGTGCTGTACTGTAAAATACAGTTAAAGGTGTCAATCACTGATGTGTCACAAGGGATTTATTGGAATTTTAGACAAAGTACAGCTAAGGACACTCAATTTGTGATTGCTTACGAAAGCATAACAGAATTGATACATAGATTGGCCTGGATAGACAAACGACAAAGGTTTGACCTGGATGGCAACAATTACGAGCCTGGTTTTCAAATCGACAACTTTGCTTTAGTTTAGAGGCTCTCAACCAATCGAGGTTATACTTACATCCATCAGTAAACCCCTTCAATGCCTCTTTGAGTCCAAAAAGTGTCTGTGTTTCATTACACATAATTTAATACATCCTTTAAAATACACGGAATGTAGGTGACACTCGCGAGCTATATTAAATTGTTTATAACGAATCCAACATGATGTGACTAATTGAGTTTGTTTCCCGTCTCTTCGTCGGTGTATTAATTTTTAATGTCTGCCTGCTTCGATGAACGGAATTTTTTTATGGTTTTCCCTACCTTCATCGGTGAATGTCTCTCGGTTTCAATGAAAGGATTTCACCATTGATGGGTTTTTGAGGCTACGAATTTTGAAAGGAATAACGTATGTGTGGTTTTGCTATACTTTATCACAATAATTTCATTTTTTAAACTTTTTAACGTCTCTCTAACAACCTGGCATTTTGAGATGGGGAAAGGATGGGGAGCAAGGAATGGGAAGGAATTCGGCCATGTCCTTTTGAAGGAAGCATCCCGGCATTCACCTGGAGTGATTTGGGGAAACCATGGAAAACCCAAATCTGGATGCTCCTCGGAAACGCCGTCCTCTCGAATACAAGGTCAGAACGCTAAAACAGGTACTTTTTTTTTAACGTCTCTCTAACAACGTGGTCTTTAGAGACGGGGAAAGGAATGGGAATGAATTCGGTCATGGCCTTTTGAAGGTAGCATCCCCGGCATTCACTTGGAGACACACAATTTCATTACCCCTAATTTTGAAATTTGTCCTGGTGGAGGAACATCAAAGAGGCACCGCTGCGGGATGTAATCAGCCATATGCTATATGGAAGGCTTTAAACAGACTAAGAACTGAAGTGTCCCGATGTAAATATAATATTTAAAAAATGGGGGTACACTAATGACAACGATCTATGTGAATGTGGTGAGCTTCAGAACCCACAACATCTTCTGATATGCAGGAATCTCCCTGAAACCTGCAATATCGACGACCTTTACAGGGCAAACGAGAAGGCCATCAAGATTGCGGAATTCTGGTCACATTCTATATAATTGTGTTTATAGTTAATATTAATTAATTAATGTTATTTGTTTTTTCAACTTGTTATGTCCTGGACACGAGAAATATAAATAAAAATATAAATACCCCTAATTTAATACATCCTTTAAAATACACGGACTGTAGGTGACACTCGTGAGTTATATTATATTGTTCATAATGAAAAAGTGAGTTTGTTTCCCGTCTCTTCGTCGGTGAATTAATTTTTAATGTCTGCCTGCTTCGATGAACGGAATTTATGTTAACAGCGAGGTCTTTAGAGACGGGAAGGAATTCGGCCATGGCCTTTTGAAGGTAGCATCCCCGGCATTCACTGGGGGAAACCATGGATGCCTGGAACCTCCGTCCTCCCGAATGAGAGGCAAAAACGCTAAATAATTTCATGAAAACAGGTACACATAGAATTTATATCTGGAGTTTATGACGCTTTTTTTCCCGTTAAAAGGAAACATTTATGCTTTTTTTATTCAAGGCAGGTATCCTCTCTAGGTATGGAAACTAAAATTTTGAAATTGACGAGTTGGAACGGCCTAAAAACACCGCGGCCGGACTCGAACCGGCGACCTTCGGCACTCTGGCCCCAACGCTACCAAGGTCGTTAGTTGAATTCTCTCTATCATTAACGCTGTTAACGATTAATTATATTGGAATCACACCTTACTGATGCTTATATTCGCTCAGAGTTATAAACATCCTCGAATATCAGAACTGCATTGTATAGATATGAATTTGAGCTAAGTCAGGACATTCCATAGTTCATTATCACGTTTTAAACGTAAAAGTTACGCTTTCTCATGGTCTATGTCTTATTTTTTAATTAAATACAAAGACTCAAGCAGTTTTTCTGTTCGCCCAGAATGAAAACTAAATTTTCGATTTTCGTTTTTAAAACACGAGGGGTTAGGCTACCATAAAAGATTCTTATATTTGTTCTACGAAAACTGACATATAATAATTATTCTCATCTCGTAATAATTTCTTCTTGAACCGCAGTGAATTTCTATGTATCCTGCTGGAATGCAGGACACCTGAACAAATA
>CM061918.1:123216591-123602094 GCA_031002005.1 Vandiemenella viatica
AATAGATATTTCTGCAAATATCATGTCAGTCTGCTTCTTCACTAACCTTAACTGATTTTTTTAAATGTCTGGAATGTGCAGACTTTTTCCTAACTACAGTGTTATTATATGTATAAATTGTCTTTATACCTTTCCTTCCCCTCATTTTCTAATGCCGACACAGGATTTTATAAATAAATCTTTCAGTGGTCTTCCTGCACACCTAATGTTTTCATAAACCTATCTTTTGCTTCCTCTTTGCTACTATTAATTCCTTGTTTAGTTGTTTCATGTGATTCTTGCTGCTTTGCTGTCTCTTAACCAGTGGCATAGCTAGGTTAACAAGGGCCCAGGTCCAAAAAAAAAAAAACTTGTTTTGGGCCCTCAGGCCACATGGCAGATGGGCAACCACAGTGCATGGCACGACCTCGCCCTCTGATAGCTATGCCCCTGCTCTTAACTGTGTTGTATCCTTTCTTATTAACATCTAAGGTCTTCGCACATCGCTGTTATATTATGGAGATCTTTATATTCTGTTTTGGAATAAACATGTTTTTTCTCTATTCTTATTATCTCTGTTGAGCTTTTCCTATCTTCTCTCCACAATACTGCTGTTCTACTCTCTCATATTGGCACCTTTTACCAAAATATGTGCCTATTTATAATTGTACTTACAACCAGCTTCTATTTTGGCTACTGAATATACAAGTATTTGGGAGATCCTGAAGATATGAATCAACACATCCATCATGTAACAGAATCAATGACATCTTAAGTTACTGTCCTTATCCAGTGTCAATTTCATGATTTGGTAGCAAGTATATTTAATTAATAAAAAGAAAAAAGTTTATTAAAAGTAAATTTGCTGATGACTTGAAATGTCATATTAAAAGTTAAATGAGATTAATTTTTGTACAAGCTCTATTCTTACCAATGCAGGTGGTGTTATCTGGAGCAAGCTTGTAACCATCAAAACAATGACACAGGAATCCACCAGGAGTATTTTTGCACATGTGTGAGCAACCACTTACTCCAAGTGCACATTCATCAATATCCTCACAACTCTGGTCCTCTTGATTTGTAGTGAGTTTCCATCCAGGAAGACATGTGGTCTGACAGTGATATGAGCCAACTGTATTGATGCATCCAATTTTGCATGGTTCTCTTTGAAGATATTCAAGTTCACATTCATCAATATCTGTAAAAATATATGAATCAAAAAATAACAATACAAGTATTACATTGTAAGGATCTTGGAATTTTGGCAAATTCTAGTTTTGCTTAGGCGGGACTTAGAAATTTTGTGAAGTACAGTTTTCAACTTTAAGTAATTTCCCTGTAATCTTGCTCACAGTTATAATCCATAATAATCATTTTAAAGTGTAATTATCATATCGGGAAACGTTTAGTTTAAGAGTTATTCCCGTTTGTTCAAGTTTTGAAGCACGCGATCAGAATAGTGAAATTCTAAGATTCGCAGTATCTTTAAATCCAGTAAAGCTACAACCGAACTTTTATCACCAGCTGTAGTCAGCACTATCCCCGATATTTTGGCAATAAAATTAAGTAATTTGGCAAAGACTAATTAGTGATTTTAATTAAGAGAAAATAATAAGCTTTTTTATTAAAAGAGATATTAAATTAAATTTATAGCAGATAGCCCTAATTAAGACGATTTCATACATATATGGGTTTTCATCAAAAGTTTAAGCATTTGTCCGGAAATTAAGTTTTTGGTAAAATAGATTGTCGCGGATTGTTGTGCACGCGCGTAAAAAGTTCTAGAACACTTAGGGATTTTACCCAAATTTGAATGTATCACTACGCGGAGTCTTAAACAGCTAAAACATCTAAAATTAATTACTCTAAATTTCTCAAGAGACTGCCGTCGGACTTCTAGTGGATAAGTCCGGATACTTCAAAGTTTGAACATTTTTAATAGTCGGGATCGTCAAATAAATTTCTACTCTTTGAGCTACGCGGAGGAAAAAAGATGTGATACAGTTGCTGACGTCACTGGTTCTCGTGGTTTCGATAAAAGAGCCGGTCTGTGGCTGTCCGTGGTCTGTTCCGGTCTGTCTGTTCCTGCCTGGCGTCTGTTTCGGTCTGTCTTTCGTCGCGCTGGTTGTAACTCGCCACGCTGGCTAGTTCAACCATGTCGTGTCGTGTTAAATCATAACTTCAATGACTGTTAAGAACTTGTAAATTTACTAAGGGGTTTCGGTCGGTTAGATTTCTCTCCACAATCTGTAATCGTTGGTAAAGATAGTTCGATATGCCTGCTCAACTGTAAATGCCAAAATTTTGAACTATTTTGACTTTGAAAATAAAAACTTTGAGATTTTTCTAACAGTGAACTTGTGTGCTTCAGTAGTTAGCATAAAACCCTTTTCTTAATTTGTGGGTAACAAATTTCGTGGCGACCTAGGCATTTAGTTGAGTCATCCTGGCTACATGGTCAAATCAAATCTAAAATTATTTAGCAGATGTACTGAGAATTGTGAGCTATCAAGTGTTAAGTTAAGGCACTTAGGCGATACTATAACCCCAGTATCGGCCTGTCCTTACATGGCGACCGTGACAGGACTTGGGTTTTCACCCATTTAGGGAGTTTAATAAGGAAGGGTTAAAGTGTGAAAAGGGAAAGTGGTAATTTTAAGGCCTAAACAAAATCAATACAATGTTGAAAAAAAAAAACAGAGACGTTTATAAAACGAAGGACTTTCCTACATGGAATTGCATAATACAACTGTTTATAAAATACAACAATTTTCATTTCTATATTTGTAAAATAATACACATTACTATTTCTTTTTCTGAGAACAAATTTGATATTTCTTGCATTAATATGTTGCAATGTACTTTTGTAATTTGTATTTATACCACTTATGTTTCTTATTTTGATAATATGTCTGATATTTTGACAATTTTGTGATTATTTATGTTACACATACTAATATTTTGTGACAATTTCACATTTTTGCTATTTGGTAATAATCGTATGAATTTAATAATTTTTTCATTAATATTGTGATTTTGAGAATGAATGAGTTTTGAGAAAAATTTTGTAATAATTTTGAGAGAAAAAGGTTAAAGTTATTGAGATTGTTATAAATAAAATATTTTGCTTTTGAGTATGAATGGTGGAGAGAGACCGAACCGAACGACATGCGATAATAGTTAATTTCATTTGGGGATTTTAAATTTTTCTTTTCTATTTTCAAGATGTTCAGTTAGTTTTCTTTAGAAAATAACTTCAATCTTCAGGGGGCATGTAAGGATCTTGGAATTTTGGCAAATTCTAGTTTTGCTTAGGCGGGACTTAGAAATTTTGTGAAGTACAGTTTTCAACTTTAAGTAATTTCCCTGTAATCTTGCTCACAGTTTAATTCCATAATAATCATTTTAAAGTGTAATTATCATATCGGGAAACGTTTAGTTTAAGAGTTATTCCCGTTTGTTCAAGTTTTGAAGCACGCGATCAGAATAGTGAAATTCTAAGATTCGCAGTATCTTTAAATCCAGTAAAGCTACAACCGAACTTTTATCACCAGCTGTAGTCAGCACTATCCCCGATATTTTGGCAATAAAATTAAGTAATTTGGCAAAGTTTAATTAGTGATTTTAATTAAGAGAAAATAATAAGCTTTTTTATTAAAAGAGATATCAATTTAAATTTTACATCAGCAGATAGCCCTAATTAAGACGATTTCAGACATATATGGGTTTTCATCAAAAGTTTAAGCATTTGTCCGGAAATTAAGTTTTTGTAAAGTAGATTGTCGCGGATTGTTGTGCACGCGCGTAAAAAGTTCTAGAACACTTAGGGATTTTACCCAAATTTGAATGTATCACTACGCGGAGTCTTAAACAGCTAAAACTTCAAAATTAATTACTCTAAATTTCTCAAGAGACTGCCGTCGGACTTCTAGTGGATAAGTCCAGATACTGTTGAAGTTTGAACATTTTTTAATAGTCGGGATCGTCAAATAAATTTCGTACTCTTTGAGCTACGCGGAGGAAAAAGATGTGATACAGTTGCTGACGTCACTGGTTCTCGTGGTTTCGATAAAAGAGCCGGTCTGTGGCTGTCCGTGGTCTGTTCCGGTCTGTCTGTTCCTGCCTGGCGTCGGTTTCGGTCTGTCTTTCGTCGCGCTGGTTGTAACTCGCCACGCTGGCTAGTTCAACCATGTCGTGTCGTGTTAAATCATAACTTCAATGACTGTTAAGAACTTGTAAATTTACTAAAGGGGTTTCGGTCGGTTAGATTTCTCTCCACAATCTGTAATCGTTGGTAAAGATAGTTCGATATGCCTGCTCAACTGTAAATGCTATTTTGAACTATTGACTTTGAAAATAAAAACTTTGGAGTTTTCCAACAGTGAACTTGTGTGCTTCAGTAGTTAGCATAAAACCCTTTTCTTAATTTGTGGGTAACAAATTTCGTGGCGACCTAGGCATTTAGTTGAGTCATCCTGGCTACATGGTCAAATCAAATCAAAATTATTTAGCAGATGTACTGAGAATTGTGAGCTATCAAGTGTTTAAGTTAAGGCACTTAGGCGATACTATAACCCCAGTATCGGCCTTTGTCCTTACATGGCGACCGTGACAGGACTTGGGTTTTCACCCATTTAGGGAGTTCTGTGATCAGTGTTTAAAGGGAAAGTGGTAATTTAAGGCCATAACAAAACAAAATAATATTTAAACAAAGACGTTTATAAAACGAAAGACTTTCCTACATGGAATTGCATAATACAACTGTTTATAAAATACAACAATTTTCATTTCTATATTTGTAAAATAATACACATTACTATTTCTTTTTCTGAGAACAAATTTGATATTTCTTGCATTAATATGTTGCAATGTACTTTTGTAATTTGTATTTATACCACTTATGTTTCTTATTTTGATAATATGTCTGATATTTTGACAATTTTGTGATTATTTATGTTACACATACTAATATTTTGTGACAATTTCACATTTTTGCTATTTGGTAATAATCGTATGAATTTAATAATTTTTTCATTAATATTGTGATTTTGAGAATGAATGAGTTTTGAGAAAAATTTGTAATAATTTTGAGAGAAAGTTAAAGTTATTGAGATTGTTATAAATAATAATACTTTTGCTTTTTGAGTATGAATGGTGGAGAGAGAACCGAACCGACATGCGATAATTAATTTCATTTGGGGATTTTAAATTTTTCTTTCCTATTTTCAAAGATGTTCAGTTAGTTTTCTTTAGAAAATAACTTCAATCTTCAGGGGGCATGTAAGCACCTTAGAATTTTGGCGAATTCTAGTTTTGCTTAGGCGGGACTTAGAAATTTTGTGAAGTACAGTTTTCACTTAAGTAATTTCCCTGTAATCTTGCTCACAGTTGCAATTCGTCATAATAATCATTTTAATGTGTAATTATCATATCGGGAAACGTTAGTTTAAGAGTTATTCCCGTTTGTTCAAGTTTTGAAGCACGCGATCAGAATAGTGAAGTTCTAAGATTTGTAGTATCTTTAAATCCAGTAAAGCTACAACCGATCTTTTATCACCAGCTGTAGTCAGCACTATCCCCGATATTTTGGTAATAAAATTAAATAATTTGGCAAAGTTTAATTAGTGATTTTAATTAAGAGAAAATAATAAGCTTTTTTATTAAAAGAGATATCAATTTAAATTTTACATTAGCAGATAGCCCTAATTAAGACGATTCAGACATATATGGGTTTTCATCAAAAGTTTAAGCATTTGTCCGGAAATTAAGTTTTTGTAAAGTAGATTGTCGCGGATTGTTGTGCACGCGCGTAAAAAGTTCTAGAACACTTAGGGATTTACCCAAATTTGAACGTATCACTACGCGGAGTCTTAAACAGCTAAAACTCTAAAATTAATTACTCTAAATTTCTCAAGAGACTGCCGTCGGACTTCTAGTGGATAAGTCCGGATACTGTTGAAGTTTGAACATTTTTTAATAGTCGGGATCGTCAAATAAATTTCGTACTCTTTGAGCTACGCGGAGGAAAAAGATGTGATATAGTTGCTGACGTCACTGGTTCTCGTGGTTTCGATAAAAAGAGCCGGTCTGTTCTGGCCGGGGGTCTGTTCCGGTCTGTCTGTTCCTGCCTGGCGTCGGTTTCGGTCTGTCTTTCGTCGCGCTGGTTGTAACTCGCCACGCTGGCTAGTTCAACCATGAAGGATCGTGTCGTGTTAAATCATAACTTCAATGACTGTTAAGAACTTGTAAATTTACTAAAGGGGTTTCGGTCGGTTAGATTTCTCTCCACAATCTGTAATCGTTGGTAAAGATAGTTCGATATGCCTGCTCAACTGTAAATGCTATTTTGAACTATTGACTTTGAACAATAAAACTTTGAGTTTTCCAACAGTGAACCTGTGTGCTTCAGTAGTTAGCATAAAACCCTTTTCTTAATTTGTGGGTAACAAATTTCGTGGCGACCTAGGCATTTAGTTGAGTAATCCTGGCTACATGGTCAAATCAAATCAAAATTATTTAGCAGATGTACTGAGAATTGTGAGCTATCAAGTGTTTAAGTTAAGGCACTTAGGCGATACTATAACCCCAGTATCGGCCTTTGTCCTTACATGGCGACCGTGACAGGACTTGGGTTTTCACCCATTTAGGGAGTTCTGTGATCAGTGTTTAAAGGGAAAGTGGTAATTTAAGGCCATAACAAAAACAAAATAATATTTAAAAAGACGTTTATAAAACGAAAGACTTTCCTACATGGAATTGCATAATACAACTGTTTATAAAATACAACACTTTTCATTTCTATATTTGTAAAATAATACACATTACTGGATTTCTTTTTTGAGAACAAATTTGATATTTCTTGCATTAATATGTTGCAATGTACTTTTGTAATTTGTATTTATACCACTTATGTTTCTTATTTTGATAATATGTCTGATATTTTGACAATTTTGGGATTATTTATGTTACACATACTAATATTTTGTGACAATTTCACATTTTTGCTATTTGGTAATAATCGTATGAATTTAATAATTTTTTCATTAATATTGTGATTTTGAGAATGAATGAGTTTTGAGAAAAATTTTGTAATAATTTTGAGAGAAAGTTAAAGTTATTGAGATTGTTATAAATAATAATACTTTTGCTTTTTGAGTATGAATGGTGGAGAGAGAACCGAACCGACATGCGATAATTAAATTCATTTCATTTGGGGATTTTAAATTTTTCTTTCCTATTTTCAAGATGTTCAGTTAGTTTTCTTTAGAAAATAACTTCAATCTTCAGGGGGCATGTAAGCACCTTAGAATTTTGGCGAATTCTAGTTTTGCTTAGGCGGGACTTAGAAATTTTGTGAAGTACAGTTTTCAACTTTAAGTAATTTCCCTGTAATCTTGCTCACAGTTGCAATTCGTCATAATAATCATTTTAATGTGTAATTATCATATCGGGAAACGTTTAGTTTAAGAGTTATTCCCGTTTGTTCAAGTTTTGAAGCACGCGATCAGAATAGTGAAGTTCTAAGATTTGTAGTATCTTTAAATCCAGTAAAGCTACAACCGATCTTTTATCACCAGCTGTAGTCAGCACTATCCCCGATATTTTGGTAATAAAATTAAATAATTTGGCAAAGTTTAATTAGTGATTTTAATTAAGAGAAAATAATAAGCTTTTTTATTAAAAGAGATATCAATTTAAATTTTACATTAGCAGATAGCCCTAATTAAGACGATTTCAGACATATATGGGTTTTCATCAAAAGTTTAAGCATTTGTCCGGAAATTAAGTTTTTGTAAAGTAGATTGTCGCGGATTGTTGTGCACGCGCGTAAAAAGTTCTAGAACACTTAGGGATTTTACCCAAATTTTGAAGTATCACTACGCGGAGTCTTAAACAGCTAAAACTCTAAAATTAATTACTCTAAATTTCTCAAGAGACTGCCGTCGGACTTCTAGTGGATAAGTCCGGATACTGTTGAAGTTTGAACATTTTTTAATAGTCGGGATCGTCAAATAAATTTCGTACTCTTTGAGCTACGCGGAGGAAAAAGATGTGATATAGTTGCTGACGTCACTGGTTCTCGTGGTTTCGATAAAAGAGCCGGTCTGTTCTGGCCGGGGGTCTTTTGTCTGTTCCGGTCTGTCTGTTCCTGCCTGGCGTCGGTTTCGGTCTGTCTTTCGTCGCGCTGGTTGTAACTCGCCACGCTGGCTAGTTCAACCATGAAGGATCGTGTCGTGTTAAATCATAACTTCAATGACTGTTAAGAACTTGTAAATTTACTAAGGGGTTTCGGTCGGTTAGATTTCTCTCCACAATCTGTAATCGTTGGTAAAGATAGTTCGATATGCCTGCTCAACTGTAAATGCTATTTTGAACTATTGACTTTGAAAATAAAACTTTGAGTTTTCCAACAGTGAACTTGTGTGCTTCAGTAGTTAGCATAAAACCCTTTTCTTAATTTGTGGGTAACAAATTTCGTGGCGACCTAGGCATTTAGTTGAGTAATCCTGGCTACATGGTCAAATCAAATCAAAATTATTTAGCAGATGTACTGAGAATTGTGAGCTATCAAGTGTTTAAGTTAAGGCACTTAGGCGATACTATAACCCCAGTATCGGCCTTTGTCCTTACAACTGGCTGCACAGTAGATGAGAGGATGATGGAACATGTCAGCCACTCTAAATCAAATAACAAAGACAAATCGGCCATTGCACGGAATTCATTTCAGATCGGTCTTACTACTGACTTTGAAACCACCAGACTTCTTTTGAAAGAAAATCAGTATTGGCTAAGGCAGATAAAAGAGGTGCTGGCGATTGTTAAACACCCTATTAATGTTAACAAAGACATCAGCCTAAGGCTTCAAGATGCAAGGCTTGCTCTGTTGTTAAGATAACTGACGGTGTGACCCCTTCCAACATCCTTACTATGTGACAACTGCGCTCTCCTGATTGGCAGTTGTCAGACCTCTTGGAAGACAGTTTTGCTTCTAGTAGAGCTTGGAGAACATATCTAAGTGCAGTTCGCCCTAGAATAAAGCTGAAGAATTTTAGCTGAAATGTTTGGGAATTAATACCAGTACAGGGAACCATCCTGGGAGCATGAATACTATTAATACTATTTTTTTTTACTAAAATAAGAAAATTTTGCGCATGTACCCATTCTCAGTTAAACATGCACTTAAAAAAACAAAAAACTTTTCAACACACTCATGCCTGGTATCAAGTACTTTTCCCTTCCATGTATGTCTTCTTATACCAATACCCATACAATATGTGCTTTAGATATTCCCATCTTCGTCAGCTGCTTCTTGTCCTACGACAACTCCGAACTCACCTCCTGTATCATATGCATTTTTCTTTTCTACAGTGTAAGAAATCCTCAACACAGCAAGTTATTTTTTCATCCATACTAATAGTTTTTACTCTTTATTTCCCACATTTTTGTCGCTTACTCTTTTAGATACATTGAAAAAATTCAGTATTATGTTATCACCTAGGCCCCTTTTGTAACGCTTTAGCGTCTCTTGTCGTTGATTTGATTGTAATTATAATTATGAATAACTCAATTCTTTAGATCCAAAATATGTCGTTTATTTTATATCTTGGGATCTACTAGGAATTACAATGGAATTGGTTATTCTCAGAAGATGCAGGTTCTTTTATAGGCAATGTTTTTCTCGAGCATTCAATCTACTAGTCTACTCTAATAACTATCATCTCACAAGTCCTAATCTCCATAGCAACTTACAACTCATTGCTTTTTCTCTCTAAGAGTATACATATTATTATTTTTTTATCTACTCTCAGAGATCAAAAATATAATTTTCTTATGCAAATATTTCTGTTCTCTCGCACTTTGTCCATTTCATTTTAATAGTAGCCATCGAAGATTCACGGGAATAGCCTTTTCTAACCCCATGTTGATGATTTAAAAACCAATTTCTTCCTTGCGAATATTTATGATTTGGTTGTAGATCAAATTGATTGGCTTTCCATCTTTAAAACTATTCGTCTTCCCTACTTTATGAATCCTTACTGCTGTGGCACTTTTCTTGTCGTCTGGTATGCAGCTAGTCTCCAGGCTCAATCTGAAAAATATTATAGTGTATGCTCATATACTTAATGCATCTCTAGTCATAATATCCGTATCAGACCATGTACGTTTTTTTTTTTTAAACTTGCCTACTTCCCTCATAATATCCTATTGAACAATAATTAGCAGATATCGAAATGAAATCTTGCTAATTGTTTCATTTCATCTATGAGGTTGGCTGCCATACGGAGTTACAGATGTACTAGTTTCAGTTTTTACAGTATTTTGACTGCTGTGAGCTGACAAATGGAAATAAAATCATAGTAATGATATAGGCATGGTATAATTTTGATAGTATAATTTGGACTTCTTTCACACTATATGGTTTTGACCAAACGGCAGAAACTTGTGGAGCCACATTCTATCAGTGGTGTGAAGAAGAGCACGGCCCCTTTCACATAGCAAGACGATGCCATAATGCCATTCGATTACTATGTAGCAGCCATCCAATGCTACTGCAACACACGGTGACCGATAACTTGTGGTGTACATGTTCAAATGCAGGCTTTCACATTGGAAGGTTTTAAATTGTGCAGTTGTGCCCTCGATCCATTGTAGGCCTAGTTGGTGTTTGGTAATGTATTTCATTATTTCTTTTAACATGTTTATGGTTATCTGTGGATTTCATTCTGCAGTGTTATATTGTTCAATAAAGGCATATTGAGTTAATTTGTCAAGATTTTCTTTCAGTGTTCGATATCTTAATCACCCATTTCGAGAAAATAGAACAAGTAAACAAAGAAATAACGCATATTTTTATTTTGTCTCTTCCATCTGTCGTCATATAACATTAATGCCATGATTTGTTTATGATTCATTATAATCAAACAGCACCCCACTCAATCATCCGAAGCTTGTGGTAGGAAAAAACCATACAAAAACTGTACAGTGTGAATGTGGATGCCCGTTCAAGTTTCCGCCATTCGACCAAAACTGTATAGTGTGAAAGAGCCTTACTGTTCAATTAAAGCATAAGAGTGATGCCGGGTAATATCTAGATCGCGATACTGCTGCAAACACTTACCGCCTCGCGATGTAAACACTTCCCGATGGAGAGAGTATGACGTCACTACCTTGCTGAATGTGACGTATATGTTCCACTCGCAGCTTTAAATGTCACTAACGGAAAGTAGTCCATCACTAATACGTCTCATATCGTGAAATCGTTAATTTTGCACCAGTAGTACAGGAATAAATTCATTAGCGATGAGGTTTTGATGCAGCCTGGACCACACTGAAACGTAACTATCAAACATCTTATTGCGGATATCTAATTTCTATGTCGTATCTATCGCTGTTTACATCTTAATACAGCCTGGACCATAGTGAAACGTAACCGCCGCACACGATATTGCTGAAACCATTTTTCCAAATCGTATCTATCGCAGTTAATATGGTCCAGGCTGCGTTTCAACCTAAACGCAAACAGTTATTGACGAAATCTTTTTATAAATATTTTATTTCGCATGAATGATTTTAATAGCAATTTCAGCCACGCGAGGAAATATAGAAGAATGGAATCAAATACAAATCAATGGAATTGTGACCAATAACGTAACGCTAATGAACGATATGAATTATCAGTTTGGAATGTTGTACATATTTTGATAACATTATTAATTGTGCAAGTAATAGTTTTCTTTAACTTTATCAATCCGTAATTTTTTTTATTATTGTTACTATTGGTTACATTCTATGGCCTAACGTGTATTTTATCGATCGAAGGCTGAACACGTCACACACGGAAACAGTGATGTCATCCTCTCTCCATCGGGAAGTATTTACATCGCGAGGTGGTAAGTGGTTGCAGCGGTATCGCGATCTAGATATTACCCGTGATGCCTATGAAGCTAGGGCTCAATTTATCGGGTACATTGAATTTTATTCATCCAGTTGCCGAACATAACAAGACAACAAGTTGTATTCTGCCGGAATTGCTGCCAATCTTACATTTAAGTATGGATGTTGGTGTGTAGATAAATATATATCTGAGATTTATAGATGTCAACACCATTTGACTGATCACCAAGAAAGTTCACACATACATGTATTTTTTCATGGCGAAAGTTTCTGACCAAAAAAAATCAACTCCCTCTTACCCTTTACACCCCTTAAATTTTATACAAACCCACATTTTTACCCGATAAAACTTTGCACACATGTAATTTAAAAAAAGAGAGAGAAAAATGGTGTCAACATTTGGTTTTAAAAAATCCCAACCCTTTTCCCCCTTTACACACCCAAAAATTGTTTTCTCTGTTCTTCCTACATACACACAGTTTTTATCCAATGTCGATGGAACTTTGCACACATATACGTTAAAACAAACAAAAAAATAGTCTACATTTGGTTTTCAGAAACCCAACCCCACTCTTCCTCATTCCACCCCCCTTAATTTTTGCCAATGTTTTTTTTATAAATACCTACAGTTTTTATGCGATGTTGATGAATCTTTAAAAATGTATACTTTAAAACACAGAAAAATACTGTCTACGTTTGGTTTACAGAAACTCAGCCCCTTTCCACTACCTTAATTTTTGCCAATTTTCTTTATGTAAAGCTAAGTTTCTATCCGGTTTTGAAGGAACTCTATGCACATGTATACTTTAAATCAAACAGAAAAATACTGTCTGCATTTCAGTTTGCCTCTCGCCCTTAACCCCAAAACCCTCTTTATATCCAATGTTCTTTATAGAAACACACAGTTTTAAAACCCGTCAAAAGCGATTCAGCAGTTTTCAAGTAATGCCAGATTTTTTGTAAAGTAAATGTTCCCTAATGTCTCAACAAGTATGTCAGATTTTAACTTTGTCCCCAAACTTTCAAGTGAGAGAGAGAGAGAGATGGTGAATGAGATGTAGTACTTCCAAAGGTGTAGAGCTAGGATATTGCTCCCCTTGATATGTCTTTTGTACCACCCGATTTGGGAACCCCTATTTTTAAACGATAATTTAGAGCAAACTTCCCACATCTTTTGATCATGTGAAGCTATGCTCATTGGTCAAACAACTCAGAAATATGATTAGTGCTTTGGCAAGAAAGGGGTTCTTACAGGGAGACAATATTGTGAATCCTGGAAACCACTATGTCCACTGCGAGAAAGCAACTCGGCATGCTGAGACAAGTGTCTGTAGTGAATTCATTAATGTGTCTTCGGGCACGTATCTGCCATCCTTTAATTCAACATCGCACATGTGCGTGTTGAATGGTTACATATGGGAAGTGTTTCTATCCTGGATTTTCCATGAAACGAAGACCTATCTGGGAATGTATGAAAAATTCTTAGGCCTATCACAGGAGAAGAGCATCATCTTGCAAAGTTGGAGATCGGCTTTGAAATGTCATATAAGTTTGATGCGCCCCTGGTAGGAGGCCTGAAAACTTTTCAGGTAGTTGATATACTGGGAAAGCCTTCATTCTATCTAGTAGTATTTGAAAAACTGTACTATTCCAGTAGATACATAGGTATGAAATAGGAGAGGTTTGGTAGTCAAGAAAGTGGAAGAAAAATTTTGTGGTATAAATGTTGGTAGCGAAATAGCCACTGTTTTGTAGTTTGCTACTGCCCTATTCCCAATTAACTGCGAGGTTAGGTGTAAGGGTATGAGTGATTACTAAATTTGCATC
Organism: Vandiemenella viatica; assembly: GCA_031002005.1. Classification (NCBI taxonomy): domain Eukaryota; kingdom Metazoa; phylum Arthropoda; class Insecta; order Orthoptera; family Morabidae; genus Vandiemenella; species Vandiemenella viatica. Next base: position 123,230,293 of record CM061918.1, read on the forward strand.
AACAAAATATTGAAGGAGGATATTGTGTTAGTAAACAAAAATGAGACGGACAGTTGTCCACTGGGAGATTTGCATTAGGGAATCTAAGGTAATTATTTTAATTATGATTGGAAAGACTGAAACAATCTTTGAAATGATGTTTTTATAGTCTTAATATTTGTTTATTTATTACCTTGGCTAGTCCTGGTAAGCATAGGTTTTCAGTTTGACTTGTTCCGTATATAGTTGTATCCCTAAACCTATTTTTTTTTAATCCTATGCAATTATAGTTTATAAATAGTGTTTATAGCTCAAATAGCAACTGCCATTTTATCTTAGGCCCATTACTTCTCTTACAAAAAAAATGTATAAGATTAGTATTACTGTTGTGTTGCCTTTATTAGATGATAAAATATTTGTGATCGTTAAATTTGCCCGCAGGCATCAACATCGGACCACAGAATTGAAAAGGATACTTTTGGGGAGCTGAAAGTACCAGCAGATAAATATTATGGAGCACAAACCCTACGATCCGTTATGAATTTTCCAATTGGAGGGGAAACAGAACGGATGCCAGTAAGTAAATTAGTTTAGCACCACTCAAATAAATAATATTAAGGTGAACAAAGATTACGTATGAAAAGTAGATCAACCTTGTCTATATTTTTGTGTAGCACTATACAAATATTTACAGTAATTTGGATGAATGTGGTGTATGATTCATGAAGTGAGTATCAGTATGCACACACTTTATCATTATTCTTGGCCGCCGCTGAAAAATTCTATCACTTTATCTTGCACAATCCTACATCAGTGTCATCCTAAGAAACAGTAACGCAATACTGTTTGATAAAGTGAGTACACATCTAGTCCCCTAGCCATTTGTCTCACTTCTATTCATGAATAAGGTTTTAACAGAAATATTATAAAGTGTGTTTGTGTTAACTGTGGCCCTCCTGCTTTCATCTTCAGTAAGTGATGGTTTACTTTCCCCATCTTTTGTTATTTTTACTGTCACGATTATTGTAAGTGTACAGCTCTTGAATTTTATTTTTTAATTGACACCACAAATGTAACTGCTAACATCATCTTAACTTTCCATCTGTGTAAACATAGGCTTAATTGAGGAATCAGTAATCCTCTAGGAAGAGCGATGAGAAAATTGATTGAGAATCTTTTTACTTTCATGTATAGGAAGTATTAGGTGTGTGAGGTAAAATGATTGCCTATGGTGTCATGCTTGGGTATATTCTTAAGTTATTAGAAGCTAGCATATTCAGTGGAAGTGCCTTTCCCATGCCCTCAACTAGGACTAGTTTAACATTAGCTGTTGGCGACTTAGCTGCTCCAAAGTTAGATAGTTCACACCACGATCCTGGGAGCTGAGTTCCCCCACTCCATTCTGTCTGAAACCTTTAGTATGAACTAATGAACCAATTACAGGGTAGCCACATGATGGACATCTGAATAGCAACTAACCATCACTAAGTTCCCCCCCCCCCCACCCCCCACCCCAAGGAAGCTCGCAGAGCTCATTTCATGCTCTGCAGTCAGGGAGCTCATCCTGGACTTTCAAAGATGCAACATCAAGACTTCATATGTTTTTAACAGGTGCTGGCTAATGCATTCTGAATACTGTCTGTTTGCTTGGAAAGGTATTTCAGTTAGCAAAACCATTAATTTGATTCACTGTCATTTTCATACAGTGCTTCCCATATTTACCTATGCGTTTTGTTCATTGTGTAACAGTTAAAGTGTTTTTTTTTTGTTTTTTTTTCCGAATGACCCATCTTTGGGGTACGTCAGATCAATCACTTCTTGGATGCTTGCGTTTTCTTCTTCTCCCAGTATTTCTTCATTCTATCTGATCTCTTCCTTCTTTCCTCTTCTGATATTTGAATCAGTTTTCTGGTGTTTATCGCAACTTGGAACCTCTTACTTTTGTCTTTGGTCACGGTCTTGGCTGTACCATTCTTTAACATCACTTCGGTAATCTGGAGTTCTCTCAGATCCTTTTCCACTTCCGTAAACCAGTTGGGCTTAGTCTTTTTTTTTATAAAAGAAGTCAAAGATTTTTTTGTTAGTCTGTTAGGATTCATTCGGAATATGTGTCCATAGAAATCAATCCTTTTTTTTCTCATGGTTTCCGAGAGTCTCTCGGACTTTGCGTAGAGGGCTACGTTTCTGTAGAAAACTTGTTTGTTTTTCTGGAATTTGGGACCCATGATCTTCCTCAAAATTTTCCTCTCTTTGATTTCCAATTTCTCCATTTGTCTTTCCTCCCCATGACTAGTGTCTCTGCTGCATAGAGTACTTCTGGCTTAATTACTGTGTTGTAATGTCTTATCTTTGTGTTCCAAGAGAGGCTTTTCTTATTGTAAGTGTTTTTGGTCTTCTGGAAGGCTAATTCCATTTTGGTCCTTCTCGCTTCCATTGTTTTACCTTCAAGGTTGTTCCATTCAATCCATTCCCCTAGGTATTTATTAAAGCTAAATTAATCTTTCCTTCGTTATTTCATTTGCTAATACTAATTTCCTGTTCATTTGCTTGCGCTAAACAAAAGTGCAGACATAATTCTTCGGTTACAAGACCACATATTTTGAGTAAAACCAACTCTAAAGTGTATTGACCGAATCAAACAATAAATTGTATTGTGACAGCAATTGGTTTGTGACGGTGGTAATATAGCTTTTTTATTTTTATATAGCATAATTATTAAGTTTTTAATAAATGGTTGATAAAGCTTAATAAAATGTTTTGCTTGTATCTCACATATTCATCACATGTGAAGTATTTTCTGTGTGGTGACTTATAAATTTATAAAGTAGTAAAGATGTGATGTAGCCTGATAAATGTTTTCTCAACTGATTATCTAGTCTAGTAATTTCTTTGCCAGTTGGTTACCTGCCATGAGTGTATCCTTTTATTCCAGCTGCAGTTTTAGAGACCTTATTGTTTTTATTTCAGAAACCAGTGATAGTAGCAATGGGCGTGCTGAAGAAAGCTGCAGCCATAGTAAACAAAGAGTACGGATTGGATGCAAAGCTTGCCGATGCAATTTCGAAAGCAGCTGATGAAGTTATTAGTGGTAAACTGTATGATGAGCATTTTCCTCTAGTCATATGGCAGACAGGATCTGGAACACAATCTAACATGAATACAAATGAGGTTTGTAAAAAATTCTTGGGACTATCACTTAATGTGGTTATTTCCTGTCTGTCATGTAGATTTCTTGGAACGAAATACCAACTTAACGTTGGTATTTCGTTCCAAGAAATCTACATGATATCATAACTAAAATGGGAGGTTGAGCTGTCACTTTCCATAGCTTTTGTGATGATTGTGTTGTCAGCCAAAACAAATTAATATGAAGAGAAACAAAGAAATTGGTAGATTGTGCACTTATTGCAGTGTGGAAAAGAGAGCTTTCCACTGCAAGCATGGGCGTAGCCAGGGTAGGACCCATCCTGGCTTTCTCCCTCATGTAGTTGAGAGAAAAATATAGGAAAACAAAATTCTTACTTTTAATATATATAATATGGTCAAAATTTAGCCAGAATCCTCACAGGCTAGTGCTTCAGTAAGTTAACCAAGTTTTTTAAAAAGTAAAATAATTTTTTAATAAATTTCATTGTTTTTGCCCCATCCTGCAAGGGTTGTTGGAAAATAATGTGCAGTTCAAATTTAAAGTTGAGGGATAATTTGAAAATTGTTTAATTTTTTCCTGTTTTTTTTTTAAAATCTTTCTCTATTCCTTTCCTCAGTTTAGTTTTCTTTGTTGTTTCAATGACATCAACTATGATTTATCCCCTGGGCATTTTGAAAATTATGATCTAATTGGTTAGTTTTCCAACGTTAATTAGCAAACTAATGAACATACATTGCAGTAATGATTTTGAGCAGCTATCACAAAAGAATTGTGTGAAGGTAACGTTAAAAGTTGTTTGCATGGCAGTGAATACGTTTTTTATGCAAAAATTCATTTTTCTACAGTGTCAGGTGGATAGACTACATAGTTTTCTTGTAAATTTACTGCGTAACATGTGAACAGATTTTTACAAAAATCAGTGAATTTCCCCTACCAGCAAGCAGGGTTGCAATGACAGGATAGGCAAGATCAGTGGAATAAGATGCCACACTGATGCCTACATGAATTCTTTCTTCTCATGAATCATTAGGTATTGGAACAGACATAATGAAATTTGCTTTGTTGCAAAGCACCCTATGCCAACCAGTTTTTTGTCAGTTGCAGATAAAAGTATAATTTAATTTTCATCAGAGATAATTGTTTCCTGAAAGCTGAATCATTGTCTGCTATTCATAATATGTTATACTGGGGGGTGGCATCGTGAACCTGTACATTCTGGTATTCTAATTCAGCAATTGGTAATAAACATTAAAATAACATACAACAACAAAACACCTTCCATTGGATCACCTGTCAACAAAATGTAAAACCCGTGTGAAAAAAGGGGGGAAAAGGTCCATAACCATGGAATGAAATAGTTATCAAATCTCATTCCAAAAACACATTTATCATATGTGCATAGAAGCCCTTGTAAAGTTATAATTTATACCTTTCTAGATAAGATTAAAAAGCTTAGAACTGTTGTTTTAAGGCCAAATTATCTAGATATCGTCACAGCTGACCTATTGCTGAGATGATGAAAGGAATATTAAGAGAGTGTAAAACATAGTACATACCAGGACTGACAAACATTTTGTAGAATTACTATGTATCTTTTGTTGATTGGTTGTCTGCTAGCATAATTGTCTGCTTTCAGAACCACGTTGTCATGTGGAACTCAATTACAAATAAACAGACTACTTGGTGATAATTCTAATACCATTTATGTTCCCTTAACCAAAGAGCTAATCAATTACATAATAATTATATGAGTAAAACAACATAAAAGTTCATCTGTATTTTATTTTTTAATTGTTAAAATTCCTAAGCCATTGCTTATGAATAACGTCTCGAGATTTCAAACTGCAGAGATTGCAGTTAAATATGTTTGTCACAAAATTGTAATTAGTAAGCCTGAAAACTGCTATGTTAATTCCAAAACCAAGGAGTAACCTGAGTAATTTATAGTAAGTTTTATTGCTTAAAATTTTTAGTCATTTGAAGAGTTCCCATAATATATTGGCGATTTACAAATAACATTTTGTTGTCCTTTTAGTGTGAAGGGTGCATCTAACAAGAATTTATAACTTGTTCAGTTATTTGCAATGTACTAATGTGGCTAACAGATAGATTCTTGTGTCATTTTGTAGAAAAGCACCTCAAGTATTAATTACTGAATAACTCGAGATTTATATTTATGCTTTGTGTTCTTATTTGAAGAGAAATTGCAGCCTGCGGCAGTAAGATAATTTAGAAATTATGTTAATACTTTGCTGGAAGAATAAATCACCTGCTGACCAAATTAACTTTGAAATCTTCATGTTCAGTTTAATCTTTAAACCATCAACAGAAGTTCTTGAAGTAGAATTTATCCCATATGGCAAATTATTTGACTGCACTAATTAAGTATCCTAGGAGCTAATTAACTAAATATGTCACAGTTTTGGAGAGATTATAAATAATTCTGTTGTCTCAATATATGAGATATAACTCCCTACTTCTCAGCTATTTACATGTCCACATTATTGCTTGATTTCACATATTAGCAATAATGACTTATCTTTGGTTTTAAAAGTGTTGCCTCAGTTTTCAGTGTCATATTCTTATGGTGTAACATTAAAATTTCATCAGTGTGTGATGGATCAGTAGTATATACAAATTAAGATAGGAAACAATGATATTTGTGTCTGTGGAAATGTTGCTGGTCCTTAAAAATTTGTTTTATAAGTTTTAAATGCTGTAGTAAAGTGGATAATAAGTACGAAGAAATGTGAAACTATAGGAGTCATAATTCCAGGAGACATTTCTCTGATAAGTGCATACTGCAGTAAATCTGTTACCTGCGTTTGAACAATGACATAATGTACAAAGTGGCCTTTGTTCTCTTGTGTAACTTGAAGAGGGATAACAATTCAGGTGATAAGGAGGATTCTAGATATCTATACGAATTCATTATTTACATGGCCTATAAAATGTAATTAAAAATTACCACATACATTGTGTAATGGGGTGTTATTTATCTTGGTAAACCTACATGGAATATTAACAGTTATAATTATAATTGATTTGCATTAGTTTGTACACCATTAATTATTTTTATTTTTTTATTTTTATTTGTACACCATTAATCCATCATTTAGTTAAATAAAAATCAAAACATAATGCAGAGCAAGGTAGTATTGTAAGTTCCCTATGGATAAAACAAAACGATACTGATAGACATTGTTTTTAGTATTACCAGCACCAGACAAGGCTAGTGGACTTTAGACCAATCTACTCTAAAATTTAATACAACACATGTTAGGGAACGTTACTTTTGTGTTGGCCATCACTAGGAAAATTTAGAGTTTTCAAGTCTTTTTGAATATGTAAATACTTACCAACTTGAATTAGTCAAGTAGTAAAACTTCTTATTCTGCTACCAAATATCTGGTTTTCCTACTGGATAAATTATTTTTACTATCGACTGTTTTTGCACTAAAAATGATTTGTTTAGAAAAAAGTCTGTTGTGTACATAAATAACTGAAGTATTTCTGAGCATACAGTGTGATAATCTAAATTCATTTTGTAATACTTATTAAATTCAAAAATTTGTTTAAGAACTTCACTGTATGCTTTACTAAAATTTCACTTTTGTTCTAGTTTTTAGTTGTGGCTGCTTGTAATGACTAATGCTTACTGCAGGTGATCAGTAATCGAGCAATCGAGATGTTAGGTGGTGTCATGGGTTCTAAGGACCCAGTCCACCCAAATGACCACGTCAACAAGAGCCAGAGCTCAAACGACACTTTCCCAACCGCGATGCACATTGCAGTTGCTACCGAGATCAACTGTTCCCTGCTGCCTGCTCTTCAAACTCTGCAAAAGGCGTTGGATGACAAGGTAATTGCTGGAAGTCGTAACCAAAGGAATTTAGTTTGAAGTTTGGTTTGTAACTTTTTGTGTGTGGTTATGATAATCATGTAATATTGTCTCAACTGACTTAAAATTAAATGCTCATAATTATTCACCTAATTTCAGTAAATGTTCTTGTATCATTATTAACAACTCCACGCAAGTGAAAACACAACTCTTCTCTTCAGAACAATAAAGTTGTTGCATTTACAGTAAAAGATTTTCACTCTAATTTTCAATAATCTAGGCATTTTACATTTAGAAGTGATACCTTAAGGCACAAAAATCAGTGCAGCTGCTTACTGTGAAACCCTCAAAAGGTAGCGCAAGGCAATTAAGGTTCAACCTTGGAAGTTGACAAAAGGCACTGTGCTCTCATGTCATTGTATCACCACATTCAGCATATGTCGCCAAGGACCTTCTCAACAAATTCAAGTTGAAAGCATATCGACATACTCCCTCCTGTCCACATTTGTCTCCAGAGTAATTTTCATGTTCTTGGGTCCATGAAAAATTACTGCCAAAGCAACGTTACCATCAGATACAAAGTGAAATAGGCCCCTCTTGCCTGATGCTGGAAGGAATTTTTTCAAATGAGACAGTTCTAAACTTGTACGGAAATCAGGAAAGTGTGATAACTTCCTTGTGGACTGTGTAAAAAAATAGATTTTTCAACATACTTTTCAATAAAGATATGTTCCTTTTTTTTGCAAATTAATTAAACTTTTTGACTTGTCACTATGGGTAACTTAGTAATTTTTATTAACCCTTGTAGTAAGTAGGTTATTTATTTTAGAGTAAACTTTTCTTTGCATTATCTATTTGAACTGTTACCACTATATCTTTACTGCATTCTTCTACATACATACCTTTCTACAAAATATCTTTTCAGTTTTAAAATCTACACTTTTTTGTAATTGGAATAAAGTTTCAATGGCTGCCTTGTATTGTGATAGCACAATGTTTCAACAACTGGCTCTTTAATCTTCCTCAGGTGTGAAAACATCCTTAATGGACTGCTGACAGACAGACAATAACACAGCTCTAGTGCCGTATCCTAATTATGTACTGTTTGGTTCTGTCTTCAGCCTGTGCCAATAGGCCTGCATGTAGGTCTATGTTGCGGACCCCAGACCCTAATATAAAGCAGTCTTATGGCGGCAGCTAGATAGTGGTACAACGCCCTCTACGAAGTTTTGCCAAGGCCAGTTTCCAGGCCTCACTTGGACATAGTCCATTGTTTCTATTGAAAGTATCAGCCTGTCAAATTTTGATCATTTCCTTAACTATTCAATCCCAAAAATGATGTACTAGCCAACAACCTAATGTAAAATCTATCCCATGACAATGGACATACATGTGCTCGGAAATTGCAGATTTGCTGTATAGTCCTAGACAGAAGTAGTGGTCATGTCCTTCACTCCAGTTTTCTACAGTGCGAATAGTTCGGCCGATGGTAAGATTTACGTTTGGGGAAATATCTGTGTCCATGTTTGCCAGTTATCTCAATCCATGAAGCTTGTGCACTAAATGCTAATCTGTGATCTACTTCCGTGCTAATTTTCCTTATCTAAGTCCTAAATGTCAGTCCAATATAATCATTTGATGGTACTTCTGAATTATTCGTTAAAATACATTCTATTTTTTTAATGATGGCAGTGGAACTACTCTTTGGCAATGAAAACAAGGAAGGATTTTTGCGTTCGTTTTGGCCAGCCTTCATTGATTTGTGGTGATGGGGTATTTTCCGCTTCCTTCGTTATTTTTTGTGCAAAGAAATAAAAAAGGCACATGATGCTAAATACTCATCAGGAGTAAAGAACCACAATTTTTTAAGTAAATACTGTACTTAAGAATGTTTGAATAATCAACAGTTCTTGCCTCGTTTTTTCATAGAGGAAATATCATTTGTGTAAACTTTCAAGTTTCAGATTTTCTGTTGAGAAATTCATTATTCTGTAAATTTTATGGAACATTTGTTACCCCTACCTTATATTCATTTATTTTAAAAAGAAGTACATTCTTTAATTTAGTGAACTAATTGCACACACCATTCCAGGCAAAGGAGTTCGAGTCGATCGTAAAGATAGGTCGCACCCATCTCATGGACGCAGTCCCGCTGACGTTGGGACAGGAGTTCAGTGGCTATGCAACACAGCTCGCAAACGGAATTTGTAGAGTGAAGGACACACTGCCACGGTTGTACGAACTTGCCCTGGGGGGCACTGCTGTCGGTACAGGCCTCAACACCAGGAAAGGTTTCGCTGAGAAATGTGCAGCCAAAATCGGTGAACTCACTGGTAATGCTTTGCTTTTATGTGAACTATTAAATTTTCCAATGTAAACAATTACAGATTTTATTAGCTGATCCTAACTCTAAAAAACTGTCCCCCCCCCCCCTCAGTGTTTGTTATTCGAATTGTGCTTAAATTCTTTTGAACTATTCTTATTTAATTTATGCATTGTAAAAGTTTTTAGCCTCAATTGTTGTGGGCAGTGCTATTTGCAGCATATGAAACATGAAATTTTTGCAAAAAAGGTCATCCTCAGTTCTACAAATAGTTATAAGTTCTTACAATATTTTGTCTCATTTTGTTCAGCAGATTATATTCATGCTATCTCTTTCTCCATGTTAAATAGCAGCAGTTTTTCTCAACTTTTGTTTAAAAGATTTTTTTTTTTCTTTCATATGAGAGGGCCAGACAATTTTCCAGCACAGTGTGTTTACTTCAAAATGTCCAAAATATTAGAACAGAATTAACTGTTGGTTTATAATCAAAAGTATATTAATCGCCATTAGTGCTAATTTTTTGGTCTTGGGGAATCTGTACAATCTGTGGAAAAAGTCATCTGCACAATATCTGCACAGTTTAATCTAGACTTCTAGCTTCCCCCCCCCCCCCTACTCTTTTTTTCTCCTTATGTTTTTATTTTTGCTGATGTAGCAGTCATTGCAGCTTGGAGAAGAATTCCTTTTGGGGGGGGGGGGGGGAGAGGAATGAAGAGGAATTCATCTATGGCCTTTTGAAGAACCCTCCTAGCATTCATATGCATGATTTCAGAAAGCCATAATTTGGATTTCCAAGCCTAGGATTGTTGACCAGAGTGAAAAAATGCTTTACAACAGCTTGTTACAAGGAGCCATCTTTTTACCAGTTTTTGATTTGTACATAGATTATTGATATTTGGAAACAATTATTGTTAATTATCTAAGTTGTGGTTTGATATTTTTTCACATTATACTCCACATTACTAAGCCTGTGTGGTCATTCTACAGTTGAGTTGTTTGTTCACAGATATATCTCTTGGCGCCATAAGAACATCAATCATTTTTACTTGTTTCAAAGTTGATACCATACTGAAACATTTATCCTTAGTAACGTGTAAATTTACATGCCCATTTACTAATATCTGTATTTGACTTCTAGTTATTTCTTAAAATACCATTTCACTTTGAGATTAGTGTAATAAACTATCATGTTCTACAAATATATGCTACTACTCCTCCTCCTCAAATGAATATGCAAAAATGTGAAAATGAATTTCCAGGCTTTAATTTTCAGTGATTCTATTGATTCAGTGGCTCCCCGTTTTGAAGCAGATCTTACTTTAGTCAGTTAAATAAGTTATCAAAATAGCTATAACCAGGTCATGAAAGTATTGTTTGGCACCATTAGTCTTGTTTATGTCAGTGTAGATATTGTCCCTGTCTGTTTACTGGGATATTACAGGTTATTCCTTTAATGACAGGCTTGCCATTTGTGTCTGCACCCAACAAGTTTGAGGCACTGGCAGCCCACGATGCACTGGTGGAGGTGTCTGGGGCTCTTAACACTGTGGCAGTGAGCATCATGAAGGTTGCCAACGACATCCGCTTCCTGGCGTCGGGTCCACGATGCGGTCTTGCCGAAATCAGCTTGCCCGAGAATGAGCCCGGCAGCAGTATCATGCCTGGTGAGTGACAGTCTGCCCTGCTGATAAACTCAACAAAAATTTGGCGACTGCAGAAAAAGTCACATTAAATGACATTATAGTAAAAATCTGGGTGGACAGCTTAAAGAAATAAATGGTTTCTTATCCTTAATTCTCATGTTAGATAATAGTAATAATGAAAGCGCTATTAAGCAATGAAAATTGAACCGTCCTTCTCACGGTTCGATATATTTGCGGCCCGCCGCCGTGTTCTCTTTGCTTTTGTCGTGACCTGAGTCGATTCCCGCTGCGCTGGTGTTTATATAGTTGCCCTGGCACAGATAAAAGGGGCGGCTCGGTGGCTCTCGAGGCAGTGAGTGGTGTGGCGTCGCGGAGGTCTTGCGCTCCGCGGTTCGGTGTATGGGGGCCTTGTGCTCGCGTTTCTGGTATCCTTCTAGTTGTCTCGGAACTTGTCTGCAGTTCTAAGGTTACAACGGGCTCCCCTGATTGAAACTTCCTGGCAGCTTGGCTGTGAGAGCGATCGCTATTGCTTCTGGTTCTGTGTTCATGGTCGCTCCTTGGGCTGGTTGTCGGTGTTGTGGACAGTTAGTTGGACGGCGCCCGTTACCCAGTGATCCACAACTGTGCACTAAGTCTACCTCCAGCTATCTGATTGTAAGGCTCGTGTTCTATGCTTCCTGGTCCAGTTATGGACTGGCACATATGTGGTTGAATTGTGCTTGATTCGAATTGCATGGAATTACTGTGTAATGTTACATGTGAAGGGTGGCTGATGATGGTGCAAACCGTTACAAATCGGTGAATTATGGATAGTATGTTCTGGTGTTTCTTAAGCTGTTGCGCCACTATCGCCTTAACTAATAATTGTGTGCGCTTAACCACATTCTAATTTTTCTTAATAATTGTATGCATGATGGTTAATATGGTTTTGGTGTATTTGTTTCATTTGTGAGCGTTATCAAGGCGCTGATCTCCCGGACTCTCCAGGCGCACTCGGTGAGCTCCCGTGGGGGGGGGGGGGGCATTTGGACGACAGTGTGTTTACTGGGTGCGGCCTACCCGGCGGTGCGGACCCGCAGGTGGAGTTATTTACTTCCACTCGGAACTTCCTGCCCAGGCCCAAGTGCGGACCTTGTTATGTCTTATCCCTCAGGGACTTGCAGAAATATTTACTTATCTGGTGTGCATAGTAATTGTAAGGTTATGCTTAGAAATTTATCTGTTGTGAAGTGTTGTGAAAATGTTAAGGGACTACATCCCGCATTGTGATTGGGGTATTGTATCTGGTTTGAAAATAAGTGACATTAGTCTCACTTACATTGCGTTACATTTTCTGATATGGTTGAATTGTTTCTTAATAAATGAATTGTTATTATTGAATGATTGTCAAGTGAGAAACGCGTTCCCATCCGGCACCTTCCATTTCCCTGGTAAATTGTTTGGGGCTGCCCTCCTATTAATATTACCATATCAAAAATAAGAAAGGATGGCAAAAAATAGCTGGTTACGTACTGCAGATGAAGGCAGGAGGGCCAGACGAATACAAAAATATAAACATGCTATACAATATTCCGGTTAAACCCTTATTCATGTAGGTAAGATTGGGTAGTTTGTAGTGGGATGGGGTTTCCAGGCACCACAACTTGCTGTATTAATACCTAGACCTTGGATAATGGGAGGGGGGGTGTCGAGGTGGTGGAGGCAAACTGTTATGAACTATTGATAACTCTCGCGAAAATACTTAAATATTTTATATATATGTAAATGAAAGATAAATTATACCCAACACTCGCCAAGTTGAAGGGAGAAAATATAATTCAAAAACACAATATTTCAGGTTATGCCCTTTTTCAAGAAAATAGAAACATGCAACTGAGTTTGCACAGGTGCTTACAGTCAACACACCCAGATATAGGTTGAATGTTTGTCCATGACCACAGTAAACCATTCACACCAACCACTTATACTCATCCAGACCCATCGTCGGTAGGTCTGCATGTGTATACATCTTTCCCCTCGCCATGTGTCTTGCCTCTAACATGACTAAGGTTTTTTTTTATCAGAATATTGTAAAGTGTGTTCGTGATTGTCATGAGCTCACTGTCTTCAACTGTGGAAAGTGATGTGTTATTTTTACTACCCTTCATTATTTTCATTGCCTAATGTTAGTTTTGTCACCTGGGTGAATGATTGGCTGAGCGAGACCTTTAATTTCACTCACTTAATGCGACAGAGCTGAGAGAGGGGGGGAGTGATTCGTCCTTTGTGGCTACCTGGCATCAGTTCGACACCAGTCTGCTGGCATATTGCGAAGGAAGTAATTGAGCTGAGCTACTAATAAACTGCAGGTACTACATAAGATCACTGATTGGTACTAAGACAATGGCATAAATCTTTCATACATCTCTAATTTACATTGAGGTGACTTATCTCATAGAAATCATAACAACTATTGGTTTCTTACGCTTAAAGGTTGATGAGCTTACTCATTACGTTATTGGTAGGATTAAACTTCACTAGTAAAAGCATGATTGGTTGTTAGTGGTGTGCTGTACTGATTGGCTATCATTAGCCATTGGTGATTGACTCGCAAGGCTAGGCACAGCGAACCCTATTTGAAATGCGTGACTATTCGGCGAATGCACCCTAACTTGGAGGTTTAACATACTATCAGGCAGACAAACAGGCGAGCAGTGGATGAAGCGAGCTTTTAGTACCTGTTAGGGGGTGGTGATGAACAGTGCGTACATGGAGCTGCTTGATGTGGCCGACTCTTAGGTGTTCCGTGGATTGACTAGTACAGTGTACAACTAGCTTTCGGAAAGCTCATTAGGGATGTGGTAAGGTTAAAAGATTCTTCTAATTGGCCGTGGGGCGGAATTATAATGTGAAGAGTGGGGCTGTATAGTGTAGGTGGTTTCTAAACTGATATAAGCTTCCCAAAGCTACACTATATGTCGTGGGTACGTTCTCGTAAGCATTTCCCTCAAGGTAGGGAACTTGTGGGTGTAATTTCAGTGCTGGGTAGCTGACAATTGGTGTAGGGCACGTGTAAGTAGCATGCTGTGTTACAGCGTGGGGACCCAGACTCGCTACGTGACTTACTCAAGGTCTTGTACTTGGATACAAACGATAATGCTTACTGCTCCGTGGAATCTCACTCGCAGATGCGCCTGCGAGATGAAAAGTCGGAAGCAAATATGATTTGTACCCTTATCCGTTAGACTAAATGAACACACGACAGTTTGATTGTCGCTGTTAATGAATTAATACGTTAGTAAAGTAAAACAGTTTTGAATCACTACTTCTTTTTGTACAGGTAAGGTAAACCCTACGCAGTGTGAGGCAATAACGATGGTGGCTGCACAGGTGATGGGTAACCATGTGGCAGTGACGGTTGGTGGTGCCACTGGTCACTTTGAGCTGAATGTCTTCAAGCCACTGATAGTGTCTAACGTGCTACGTTCGGTACGTCTGCTGGCAGACTCGTCGAATGCCTTCACGTGTAACTGTGTGGTCGGCATTAAGGCAAATAAGGAAAGAATCAGCCAATTGCTCAACGAGTCCCTCATGCTGGTTACTGCCTTAAACCCTCACATTGGATATGACAAGGTGAGTGTCGACAGACGGTTGCTGTGTAATATTATAAAGAAATTTCTGAAGGTGTCCATTCTTGTTCCCTCTCTTTCATATTTAGGTTAACAAACAAGCTGGATAGTAATGAGAGTGGATGCAGAAATTAACAACTGATGCATTTCCACTGTTACTGGAAACATCTTGGGAGCAAGCTCTTCATTGATAAAAAAATAATTGTGGGAATTTATATAACCCCAGCTTATCAACTTCTTTGATAATTAATGAAAGAGCAGAAATTTTGCAATTAGAAGAAATTTAAATATCCCAATAAAAGTTTTTAATAAAACTTTTGGCATATCAGATTCCACTAGATGACAGTCTACAATACCAATAAACTTTTACAATGAAATAAAGATCATTGTCTCTCACCTTTTCTTCGGGAAATCAGGCAATTAATTATATAGCAGCAGTCACTGTTCAAATTATCAACAAAGAACATCCCTTAAATGTATGGAATGTAGTAGTTCTTATCTTTTTTAAAACAATCACCTCGGTGTTTAGCAATCATAATGTAAGGTCATTTCCCTTCACGCAACAGATTAAAGTAGAGACTGTCAGAAATCTCTTATGAGCCAACAACCATATCAAGTTATGGTGATGTATGAATGTAGAGTTTGTTGGGAAAATGGTGTTTATAGAAAAGAAGCATAAACAGATTGTAGCAACAGGAGAGGTAAGGCAAGTGGTAAAGTTGTACATATTTCCTGAGAATCCCAGAGAAGTTTATAGAACTCACCTTTTTGAACTTGGCATTGGAGAAGATTCAGGTCCACTCTTCAATGTGACCAGCCAGATTTCAGTTTTTTGTAGTCACTTGAAATTACTTCAAAGATAGACAGGAAGAAGGCCGTGACTGATTTCGTTCCTGTGGCTTACTCCCAGCTCTAATAACTGTGATGATGAATGCCCGCCTCTAATATCCTCGATGTCAGCGAGGTGTAAAGCCATAAGTTAAAAAAAAGAAATAGATGGCAGCAACTGTTACACTTGTTGGTGCTGTGTGGCCTTGTAATCTTTTGCAAGGCTTTATACACCTCACACCTTCCCCATATGACTTCTGTATGCTCCTGGAAGTTAAAACACAACAGAATAGTATGTCAGAAAGAGGGAGAGATCTCGCAGGGTGTTCCCAGTAATAGAAAATTTTTTGGACTAAGTCTGCAGGGGTTTGGAAAGAGAATTTGATCGACTTTTTTTTGTCTTCTTAGTTTAGTAATTTTGGGGCAGAACTTGTGTATATCATTTGTAATTGTGATTTTTTATATTTAGTAAACAATGAAATCAAAGGCGCTTTCTGTGAAGCAGTCTCCCACATCACCCACCTCCCATAACATTCTCCTGTTGACAAAGGGCTCGTCCCAAAAATTTCTGTATCTTTTGTATTTTTGTCTTTTCTGTTTGTACCCGCCCCACATCCATCATCTAAAAATTCATTTTATATTTTAGTAAGTTAAGTTTATTCTTAGAGACACAGATGATTTCCCCCCCCTTTCCATTTATATATTACCATACCATTATAGACATCTGTTGGCAGGTGATACAAACATTGCTTTAATATATCAGCAGAGATAATTCTGCAGTTTCCCATTTCTGTAGCCTCTTAAGTGGTCTTTTAGCTTAGTGGTCAAGGCTTTTCTTTTCAAAAACAAGGCCCTGCATTCAAATTCTGGTGGGGCCCTCCATGTAAGTCTGGCCCTGACAAGGGCGGAATGCATGGTAATATGAAACTCTTCTCACTAGGTCTTAATTTCATAAGAATTTATGTTTACTTCATTGCATGTCATTTATAATCATGAAAAGAATATAATACACTTGTCGTGCTTATATGGTGTTTAAATGTTAGAATTTTATAATTCCTTGAAAAATTTCAATATAGTGGTATACCTGTTGTTACAGGCAGCGACAATAGCTAAGACAGCCCACAAAGAAGGCACCACTCTGAAGGCAGCAGCTGTTAAGCTGGGATTCTTGACAGAGGCCGACTTCGACAAATGGGTCAGGCCGGAGGATATGCTGGGCCCGAAGTAGTGACCCTCTGCTGTTGTGCAAGTGGAACAGATGTGTTTTCTAGGTACCTGGATGTGTGTTCCAGTGTTGATTATTGTACAGTTGAGTGACATAGAACTGATGAGCTTTGAAGAATCTGACTTGAACAATATTCAAATAGGAAGGTTGATGAATTCTGTAATTGGGATATTGCCCATTGTTAACTGCTAAATCTTGTTTCTATTATATTTATTTGTACATCATCTTTCACTTAATTGCAAGGAGTTAAATGTTGCCTACACCTTTTGTTGCCTATGTTGTTAAATGAGAAAAGTTACTGCCCGCAGATTTATGTAATAAATGTTTGCCTTTTTTCTAATTTAAATTATATCTTTACAATTCTGTACATACTCTGTGTAATTAAGTGTATTGTATAGCTATATGTATTGAATCTATCATAAATTAATTTTTGATAACAATTTTTTCAGATACTTTTTGTAATTGGTCTATTTCAATTTTTCTGTTGGCAGCATTTTTCTTCAAATTTCTGGGCTTGTTCAGTATTACCAATATGACAGTGAATTAGTTGAGGACTTCAAGGTGTTAACATGTTACACTTTAGGAAAGTATGACTGGTCTAAATTCATTTTTCAGTTATAGAGGGGAAAATGTAGTCTAGTCAATAAAGATCATCTGCACAATCAACTACAGTTTCTCCTGGTTGGGTCTGCTTTGAAAACAAGCTTCTCTATTTTCTCTCTCCTCCCATCCCCAGTCATCTTTATGGTTTATGATCCTAGCCCCTCCCCCCCAATTCCATTTTTCAACCATCTATCCATTTGTAATTTGCCTTATTTTTCCATTTCATATTTCATTATTGATATTCTCCATTCAGCAACATTTCCTGTCCTTACCATGTGAACCTTGATGTGTTTATCCTTTCCTGTTGGAGTTCCTGCTAATTCTTCTGCTTTTGAGGAATTCCACCTGCCTGTTTTTAGGCAATATCCCTTTTCTTCACTATTCTGATTATGGAAGCAAAAGTAAGGATTAAACAAATGTGCCTGTTTTTTCATGTAGGATATACTCCAAATGAAACTTCCGACAATTTTTAATAATTTTGCTTTGTTCATCCTTTCACTTATATCTCCATTAATCTTGCCAAATTTCTGTATTACACTACCAAGGTATATTAAATTATTTTATCCTGGTTTGTCGGTTCCTTTTTCTGGTAGTGACCATGTACTTTTCTTTTTGCATAATTTTAATCCTGCACAGTACAGCAATATTTTTACCTTCAATTGGAATTCCGCAGATAGTCAGATTTATATTTCTGCTACGGTTCTTCCCGTCATCTCCATTCTGTCATCAATGACAATAATGAATAATAGGGAATATAGGGCACTTCATAGCTTTGAATCGTTTCTGCAATCATGCCAGTCTGTTCTTTCTTTTCACACTGTAGATTTTCTTCACTTTATTGTGCAGTCAGTTTGACTGTTTTTTCAGAACCTTCCAAATATGACTTCTGAACATGCTATTTCAGTATCCAGGAAGACAACCCATACTCACTGTTTCTCCTACAGCTGTCTTAGAGGAAATATTAGATCTCATAGATGTTAGAACTCCCTCTCCAATGTGGAATTCTAAATAAAGTGGAGGATAAATGGTTTGATGAATAAGTCATTATAACACTAACAAAACAACTTCATGGATTGTCACTGGGTTATTTAACAACTAATCCCAACATTTTGAAGCTAGGTTGGAAATGCCTGATACTTCATTCCATCTGTCTATATATAGCTTACAAATAATCAATATAGTCTTATTCAGAGGTTATTGTGTATATTGCATTTAAGGTTTCACAGCTATCTAAACAATTAAATTTTTACTTTTTCCATCCTTTAACTCTGTTACCACACGATTCAAAGAGATGTTTAAAATTTTAGTTTAGTAATTACTTTAATTTCAAAGTTTGAGTGGAAAGTGTGGTACCATTGATTAGTCATGAGAACAACAGAATAAAATGTTTGATTTCACAGGCAGGTGCAATGAAAATAAGTCACCAGGTTTGGTTTTAAATGAAGTAATTCTGATGCCCAACTGATCAGTTCCACTGGTGGTTAAAGCCATCCCCTCTAGACTGAAAAGGTGGAGAGAAGTTTGGGCAAAAACCCAGTGTCAGTCTCTGTTGCTCTGTATTTTCATACTGTTTCCACACATACTGGAAGTAATTCGAGGTGGTGCTAGATAGGGTGGCTGGCAAGCTGCCAAAGAAAGATGGAAGAAGACTTCTAATCAAGTGAGATTTCATGACTGAATGGGCATTGTTTCTATAGTGACATTTTTTTTAATCACTTCGCCCAAATGGGTTCAATCAGTCTTTCCCTTTGTACCGATTAATACTAGTGTGTGTCATCAGTTTGCACCCCTACCAGTTGTGTGTATTGTACTCCTTGTCTTGGGTTAATAATTAACTCTTTCCACATCAATCCACTTCTGTAGCTGCTACTAATTTGATACTAACAGCTGTCTTCCATATTGCGATGTTATCTGTGATATATGGGCAGTCAACCACCACCATTGGAAAATAATTCACCACTTACACATTTATTGCAGTAGACAGCAGACATAGTAATAAAAATTAATAATATTTATTAAAATAACTATAGTGAGATTGCAAAATCTTCAGTCAAAATTGGGTAGTCATGCCAGAATCAAAGTAAAGAAGACCCGTGCTACTTGGACAGAAGAGAGAAAACTTGTCTTCAGTAAACGGATGCGAGAATACTGGAATGGCAAAAGAAACTCTGACAGAAAATTATTAAGTTTAGTGTGATGTTTATTGGTCTATTTGCATAAACTAAATAACTCTCCTGTGTTCATGCACTGCCATAATTTACCCTGTAATGAATTTTGATTCTCGGTGTTAACTGAATTGTCTAACATTATTTCAATGAACAACACATCCGTTGTTCAGTAATTCTTTTAGTGTGATCATCAGCCAGTTCACTCAATAAATGATGTGGCCTCTTCAGACAGAACTGGAACAGTCTTCTCCAGGTAGAGTGATCTTGGGCAACTCTGTGCCAGTTAGCTCCAGCAACCCTGCATGTGTCCTTGGCCCATCAGTCTGGCAAACGGTTAACGTTCTGGCCTCGCATTCAGGAGGATGCTGGTTCAAATCTCCATCCAGGCATCCAGATTTGGGTTTTCCATTGTTTCCCCAAATCACTCCAGGCAAATGCCAGGATGCTTCCTTCAAAAGGACAAATTGCTTCCCGTTACTTGTCCCCGTCTTTTCCCACCTCTAATGATGTCGATGGGTCAAAAGTAAAAAAAAAAAAAAATTAAAAAAATCTTTGTAAAAACTTTGAACACAACAGATAGCGTGAATTTATTTAATTCAGCTTGCATATTTTGAAGAAACATAGTCAAACATTTCATATAAGTGATGTACCTAGCTCTTATTTAATTTAAATGAAAAGTTGTACCGACAAACCTGGATTTAATATAAAAATTCATTCCAACACCTTCATTAATTATTATTGCAATCTCAGTTCTGTTTAATTTTGAGGTGAAACTTTTTTTGATACATTTGATAGGGACTGTATCAAAAAAGTTTGATGGTAGTGACTATACCAAGCATTTATAGATGCGAATGTTAGCACATGTAAAAGCATATGCATTACAAGGAAAATAATTTTACTTCTCGCTAGAGATGGCATTTTCTTTATTTTCTTCTTCTTCAGCACCTTTTCCCAGCAGATGTGGTTGGCTGCCTTTGATGAGTTTTTAATCACCATTGGCACATCAAATTTTGGAGTTTCAATTTTATGGCCACATGCCCTAGCATTTTATATCTACTGCCATGTCATACTACGTACTAAAGGAAGAAGTGATGTCGGTGCAGATCTAGGAATTTTCCGAGCTGGGGCAAAAAAAAAACAAAAAAAAACGCGAAATTGGCTCCCTTTTGAACATTGTCTTGTTGCCGCCCGGTGCAATAGTAAGGGTCCACTTGGCATAAATTGCCACCCTTTAAACCCAATTTTGCTAACCCTCTGAAACAGCCTTCCGGGGCAAGTGCCCTGATTTGCCCACTCCCAGATATGGCACCGAGTGACGTACTGCAATCTGTCTGTGACGTGTGTGTTCTGTGTGTGAAAAGTATATTTTTTGTTTGTAAAATTAATATTTCATGAACTAGATACTGGGCACTGTCCCAACATTTAACTTGTTGGTTGTGGAAAACACAGTAAGTGGGGGCATTGGCTCATGCCATAAAATTAAGTTGATCATCATAAAATACATCCTCAAAATGTTAGGAAAGAAATGATTTTGTTCTGAAAATTTATTTGGACTTTTTTATTTTACATTCACTACCAAGTGTTTCCAAAAGTCACAGATATTACAAACAGTGTGAGAAATGTTGATTACTTGACTGAAGATGCCGTATCACTTCATTCGTCCTCACAAGTCCCCGATTCTCCGCATGTTAGTCCAGGTCCACACAGTGTATTCTGAGGAATATGTGTGAGGCATTTATCGCCCTTTTCTGTGACAGAAATTTATCTGTTAATGTCAGATACAAATTGTTCTAAATTATTATTGTCTAGTAGATTGTACAATAGAAAATAAATTAATTAAGCTTTACTTTTTGTACTGTATATGAAAGATATGTGATACACAGAAATTAATTATGCAGATACTATTTCTGATAATTATGGTTTCTATCGTGTTTTATTTTAGGAGCATGGTACATTCAAAATCCAAGGTAAAAACAAACACGAGATACTAGCAGACCAGAGACGAAGTTTCTGAGAGGGATAGTGAATGCAATAAGAAAAGATAAAATTAGAAATCAAAACAATGGAGAGAGAGATTAAGAGTTTAAAATTGGAAAAGGCAATGACTAATGATTGACAAAATGGAGTTCTAGAAACCATGGAAAAAACTATCAATTGTGATTACTCAATTCCACATTTATCAGAGACAGTGAACTGGAGATTAATATTGTGGCAGGTTATGAAAGTTGGATAGATGGTTGAGTCTGGAATAAGCTGGAAAGAATTATACATCACTAGTTTAAATCACTGACAAAAATAAAATAAAAAGATGGTTAATTCTTCTAGGAAAGTTATGGGTTCTGTATTCAGGGAGGAATTAGATAGTTTCTTGAATACAGGAAATCTATATGCTTCTGATGATTATGTTTAGACAATTTATAATACAATTTGAAGAGAGTATCATCCCGAGACATGATAAGGTACAGCCTCTGTAATAGTTTCACCCTAGAGGAGAATTTAAAAAAAAAAAAAAAAAAAATTGATTAGAGGTTTGTTCACACAGTTTCAACCTGGATACCTGAGACAAAATTTTTTTCTTGTTTTGTAATTGAAGAAATGTAACTGCGCCACTTTTAGACAATACTCATTTAGGTGACTTTAATTTTCCCTCACTTCGTGCTTGAAATTAAGTGTATGGTCATCAATTCGTTTTCATGCACTACTTCAAATTGTTCTACCATAATCTATACATGCCTCATCGCCAACATGCATTATATATTCATAGAAGTCTGACCAAAGTTTTGTGACCCAGTTACTTTATTTCTCTAAACCGAATGTGGTGAGTGAGCGGTTAACGCTCTGGTCTCACATTTGGGAGGACGCCAGTTCGAATCCCCGTCCGGGCATCCAGATTTGGGTTTTCCATAGTTTCCCCAAATCACTCCAGGTGAATGCCAGGATGCTTCCTCCATAAGGTCATGGCCGAATTCCTTCCCGTTCCTTGTCCCCATTTTCATCTCACCACTAATGACCTCAACAAGGCACAAAGCCATGAGTAAAAAAAAAAAAAAAAAAAAAATTGCTGGTACACCCGCTCCAATAAATGAAGGATTTTGAAACAAATTTCCTACCAACTCCCATTTTTAGTATCAACTGCTATGCCTATTTATTTACACTTCAGGAGATTATTTCCTTCCCTTCCTCCCAATATTAATCATGAGTTACTGACTGTGTTCTGTCATAGTTGTTGCAAACAAATCAAACTAACCTCCTTTGCGCTTCCTCGAACTCCTCTATTTGATATCCATAATGTAAGTCTCATGTTATTCCACCATACTCAAGCAATGGTTTGTAACATAGATCCTTTACTCCGTTGGCTCAGAAACTTTCCCCGCCACCTACTCAATGTGAGCTGTCCCATCAGTTTATCATCATACGATTTGTCATGATATTTGTACTTTATGTCTTCAACAAGAAATTCCTCCCACACCTTAAAATTAGCTGAAATGGGAAAGCTCCCACCGAGATCTACACAGCTTATTTTTAAATAAATGTTGGGGAAATAACCCTTATAGGTGAAATGGCATTTGCCTGTCACCAACTTCGCCACCTACCCTCCAGTAGTGAAAATTGCAAAGGGAATGCCAACTACACAACTCTAAGTTACGCAACCATTACATTCTCCACCGTTTTAATCAGTGATAGTCTCACCCTAGCAAAAAGTAATAACGTTATATATAATTAACTCTAAGATATTCTTTTGGTCATATTTGCTACTGTTATTATTGTCTTGAGCATGAGGGAAAGTTTCTCTAAACATTCTCTGCGCACATTTTTACTTGAATTCTGTAATTATTTTACATACAATTGCTCTATAACATATTGCAGAGAACTTGGTAAGTGCTAGTCCACCTTTCAAAAAAAAAAAAAAAAAAAAAAAAAAAAATGGAGATGTGGAAAGGCTTTCAGAGCTGTCATCACATTTGCACATGTTCTTAGCATCATCAAAATGCCTTCTTTCAAAACTTCTTTAATATTCAGGTAAATAAAGAAGTCACTGTTGTGAGTAAAGAAGGTACTCTACCATAATTTTTTCCCCCCCAGCCAAAATCATTGGTAAATTCAACACAATGTGTGCAAGTGCCTTGTTGTGAAGCATAAGGAGTGTGTACTTGGTAGTATGTTGCAGGATGTGTTGTATTTTACACAGACATGGTTGCAGTTGTTTACATCTCACGTATTCACACTCTTGGTCCTACACCTAAACAATACATTAATTATTTGAACTGAAATTAAGGGGGTGGGGTCGGGTGATAAAAATCTCATCCCAACTTTTTATTTCAGACTGCCATCCTTCAAAGAACAGCAGAACTATAAAACAGGTCTTATTTCATGTTGAGGGGGAAGGAGGGGTACCAAATTTAGGAAAAAACACCTCATGTAATTAATGGATGCCCCCACCCTAAGTATTTTACAAATTTAATTTAGGTTCCCTCGAAAAAAACCTAAACACGGCACTATCCTAACTGGAAATTACATATGTGTTGGTGCTAAAATAATTCTGGAGGTGGACTATCTTGACCTGAAGGCATTTCAAAACAATACATACATTTTAGTTAATTTTAAGTAATTATTATGAAACTCTACAGAATATAAAGCCCGAATGAGCATGCGGTCCGAGAAGAAGGGGGCACATGGCCACGCTCCGCCTGAGCAATGAGCCACCGTGTTCCGACCCTGTGTGCTTGTTTGTAGACATTGAGTACACTGCAATGGTTAGCCGGAAGTTGGTCGTTGCCAGTTATTGTTACATGTATTCGTTGCACGCCTCGAATAAGAAAAGGAGAAATTTTACTTATTGAGATATCCTCTCAAGATAAGATTTCTTTTAATAATTGATTGTTATCTTACACTAAACCAAACAAAAAGAATTATTAATTATACAAGAACTTACCCAACCCTGTGCAGTTTTTTTTAGAATCCTTGCTTTTTCCCTTTGGTAGGAACCCTTGAGGCTTTCAATTTTGTGACATTCATGATTGGAAATTTGTATAAGGTCAGAAATTTCATTCCATGAATCTTCATTTTTTAAATTATTATGAGAAAATTGACGGGTTGCAAACCATAGTGGTACAAGTGTCAAAATAATTTGTTTGAGTAAAACAGATTTTTGTAAATAAAAGTGGAACAAGTGACATAGATAGTCAAAATCCGATTGAACACAATTAGGAAAATATTGCCCTGTGATAATAGTTTATTTTAAAATACATCATTATTCTATCTTCAGGAAATTGTTTTTGTCACATACAGAAGTCAACACAAAAATTCAAAACAAATAGTATGAAAGGTAAGGCTCTGTATTTATCGTAAACTAACAACTTTTCAGCTAATGTTTTAATGCTAATGCTACGCTATTATTTACAGACAAAATGTGCCCTCCACAGAATCATCTCTATCTTCCATGCAACTAGTTATTTCTGGATAATTCTTAATATTCTCTTAGAACATCGTCTAGCCATTTTGTCAATTATTCATCTATGATCGGAAAGAGGGAGAGCCGTTTTATAAGAGATGCAGATATCCCATCCGAAATATAGATGGCTTAGTATATAAAATATCTTGTATCGGTTTGGCACGCTAAAGATAAGTACAGGACCTGTCTTTTGATTCACTTAGATCATATTTGTCACTTGTACCACTATGGTTTGTATTGTAACCTGTCAATTCATCCTTGAGGTTCCACAGAACAGGATAGTTTTGGTAATACCCGATAAGGGCAAGAGAATAATCCTGAGACATTTCCATATTTATAAAAGCAAAATAATGACAGTTTACACAAATTAAGCACGAGACAAGTGTGTTGACAACAGTTGATTGACTGAAAGGAGAGAGGGCAGTAAGCTCATATTGTTCGGTTCGACCACAGACGTAAAGTGCGTACTCACTGAGCACGTTTGGCTCGCCCTGTACACATCTGAGCAAAATGGCAAACGCATGCTCATTCGGGGCGAATCCTCAAGTGAATATACTGCCTAAGATATGCAAAAATTAATTTCTGCAGATTTCTCCTTATAAAATATTAGAACCGAGATATTCGCAGATACCGGTAGTATTACAAGAACGCTAGGCAAATTTGAAAGAAATTTTACCACCAGAAATTAAATTTGTGATCTACCCCTTACTGAGATATATCCAACAGACGTCGCAGCAGCCGCAGTTCTTGACAATCCCAGATGGGCAGAACGGTGGCATCTTTGGGCAGGGTTTCATGCAATTCGTGTGCACGCACGGCACAATCATCCGGCATTTACACTTCAGTTTCATGCTATCGCTGATGTTCTTGACGAAAATTTTTGTGGATATAAGTTCCCCACCCATTATCTCAGCAAACAGAAGCGCGAAGACGACACAGGTACAGCATCTCATAGTCCGCATCTCCAACTGAAACAAGCAAGTTTAAAATGACAAATCACTAGTAAAAAATAATATCAAAGAAAATAAGATGAACCCTTAGTAGTCATAATGGGGGACACGTCGAGGTGTCCCCTCGGCACCGGACTAGAATGGGTCGTAGCTGGCTGAATATCTCAATCCAGAAATGGGATCGGTTAAAAGTACGCGTTCTTCAACACTGCTCTTTTCAGAGCCTTCCCTTACAATCATATTAGTTAACACCTAAGGCATGTCTGTGTGGAGACAACAACTGCTATCTAAAATGTATAGAGACAAGAAGGGTAATGGTTTGTATATTTAAGGAACACACAGCAGTGACATCCAGAAGTACCTGGGATGAATTTGGTCACAGAAAGACCGCATCTACAATAAGGCCAGAATTGCAAGGCAGCAATTGTGGAGTCACCACTGTGTAAAGCCTCCCACTACAGGTTTCTCCTTTATTCCACTTAAGAACTTCGTTATGAATAGAGTAGCCTGTACATTGTGATTTTAGTAGCTATGCTAAATGTAGAGGCAGTTCTTTCATGGGCTGAAAGCTATCAACTCAACTTTATCCAAGACAGCAAGCTACCAGCCTCATTTAACAGTAAAAGAAGGCACCAACGTTCAAACCCAGATCCACTTTTTGCAATTGAAAGCATAGTTCAGCAAAGTTTTAAATTGATATGCACACTCACATGCAACACAGATCAACAAGGCCACAAGAAGTTCACTTCAAATGTAGATGCAATGTTAATAAAGCAGATTGAGTGAAATTTTTGGACACCATGCTAGCTGAGCAAGTACAGACAGTTGCTCCAGTTCCATTTTGTTGACATCATACAAGTCTGTTGATGGACATCAATTCTGAGAGGGTGTAGAACAAACTTCCAACAGGGGCCGTCTTCTGAAATAGCTATCTTACTTGAAGAATGAAAACCCTTTTAGTGATGTAACTGTGAAGGTAGCACTGAGTATTCTCTCCTCCATATCTGAAGCAAAGAGGGAAAACTGGGCAAAGTCGATGTCAGAATGTGATAAGAGCAGGAGAAGTCACAAAGCATTGAGGTTATTACGGCACGTAGGTAATTATCCTTCACTGACAAATGCCCTTCCGAAACATCATGGTAGATCAAATTACATATTAACTCCTGTTAAACGGCAAACCTCCATGCACCAACAAGTTTGGAAAGAAGTCAGTAATTCGGAAACTCGACAAAGAGACCAACACTTTTTCTGAACCGTTCACCCAGTCTGAATTTGACATGGACCAGAGCAAGTGCAAGAACGGTAAAGCAGCTAATCTGCTTGATGTTTGAGTTGAGCAAATTAAGAACTCTTATCCTGCTGCAAAGTGCTGGCTGTTTGAACTGATGAATAATAATGTCCCAGAATCGGAAGAAAAGCTAGAGTCATAGTTGTTGTCAAGCAGGAAAAGACTGAAATAATCCTAAAAGCTACAGACCTATTTCCCTCCTGTGTTACCCTTATACGATGTTCGAAAGGTAAATGGATTAGAGGACAAAATTGAGCCTTTCTTATCATATGGTTGGAATAAACTACCAAGAGAAATAATGAGTAATTTACCAAAAACGCTAAAATAATTTAAAATTGAAATTAGTAGAGGGCGAAAGTAAGTGGGAAGAAGAAAGGGGAAAAAGGGGGTGTAGGGAAATTACCACCGGTGCAAGCGCTATATCGGGATTAAATTAAATTAAAACCCGCAGCGAGATGGTTTTAGAGAATGTTCTGAAATTAACACAGAATACTGAATACAGGGCCGGCGTTAGGGGGGTGGGGGGTAAGGGGTCAAATGTACCCGGGCCCGCCGGCTGAAGGGGGGCCCGATCATCGGCTGCAGGGGCCCCCGGCGTCGAAGCGAAGAATCCGCCTATTGTCGCCCGGCTTTGTAGAGCTAAAAAAAAAAGGTCGCCTATTTTCCCCCGGGCCCGAAATTCCTAGCTCCGGCCCTGACTGAATATGGTTTCGAAAGGCATCATATTGCGAGCGTAGTGTTTATCGACCTTTCTGCAGCCTACTATATAGTCAATCACCACCTTCTCTTTGAAAAACTATATAATTATATGATTAGAAACTCTTTTCTTTCCTCCATGATTAGAAACCTCCTTCACAACAGAGAGTTCTTTGTGGAATTTAGAGGGAAAAGAAGTAGTTGGAGAACACAGAAGAAAGGCTTATCGGAAGCAGTAGCGGATCTAAGAATGTTTCAGAATCAGGCCCAAAAACTGTGAGACTGCCGCCCCTTCTAAAATTATTTTGCCGCCCCCATTGTTGCCACTCCGAGTGTCGCCGCCCCGATAGTCACTAATCCTATTGTCGTCGCCCGGAGTGATAGTAGAGCAAAAATAAAACCCTTCAAACACCATTCTGCTGCCCCCCCTCAAGTTGCCGCCAGGGGCAAGTGCCCTAATTTGCCTCCCACCCCCAGATCCGGCACTTATTCCAAGTTAATGTCCTTGATCCACACTGTTAAACATCTATACCAGTGGTTCCCAATTAGTGGTACGCGTACTTCCAGGGGTACGTGAGGTTGCTCCCGGGGGTAAGCGAGGTTCTCTCTTGGCTGAGGTATTCAATAAGACAATTGAAAAAAAAAAAAAAAACAATTACGCAAACATTACTACCGCCAAAATATATTTTAAGACAGTCAAACGGTGTGTGTGTGAATTACATTTCTGTAATGCTGTGGCTGTGCGAAGCACTAGACTGGAATGAACGCAGAGGCAAATGTAGCTATAAGGGGGTACGCGAGGTTCAGCTTTTTCTTGAAGTGGTACTCGGGAAAAACTATTTGGGAACCATTGATCTATACCAATGACCAATCACTAGCCACAAGAACCGAAGATGATAATTTTTAGGAGGTAGTACAGAGGCAAATCCAGCTAAAACCCAGACATGTGGTTTCCACCTGAAGAATGTTCTGACAAACAAAGCTTCTGACAAACAAAGCCTTCTCTATCTTGTAAAAAGGAGCTCAACTGAAACAAAGTGAGACTCCAAAAATATAGGAGTTGCTGTAGGTCGTGATATTACCAATAAAAAGCACAACTCGAACACCAAGCCAAAAGTGACCGGAAGAAATGATATTCGGAAACTTACAGAATCAACATGAGAAATACAGGCACAGTAAGGTCCTATGCCATTGCGTTATATAGCTGAGTATGAATACCCAACGGGTACAAATCTAGCCGTATTAAAATGGTAGACATAATCCTTGATGAGACATGCTGTACCATTATTGATCATCTGCGACCTACTCCCCCTGGAAAAACTGAACTGGCTTCGTGATATAGCAGCTCTTGGCATCCTGCCCGGAAAGAGAATTCCAACAGATCAACATGGGGGCCGGGAGGGGGGTGCAAGGGGGTCCACTTGCACCCCCCTGCTATGAAAGAAAATACACATAAAAGATTAAGAAACAAACATTTTATTATTAAATTCACTGTTCGAATAATAACTTGAGGCACCTAGGTTGCTGTCCAAATTTGTTCAACACCTTGTCAATAAATTCAGCATCCTTAGTTAATAAGTTTTTTATATAATGTATACATTAAAAAAAAACAGATGCACCCCCCTTAAAGTAATCCTGCCTGGCGCCCATGCACATCAATATTTCATATCCATTCTTGGTATGGCTATCAGCCAGCGTAACCACGTCTGTTAAGTCAAAGAAAGCTTCCTCGGAACAATCCGACAATCGATAGACTCACAAGCTAGAAGACGATAAATCAGAAGTCATAGGAATGGTGTGATGTAGGACTGGCTGTCTAGAGAGGTGGCCTATTTGGAGATCACTTTACAGGCAACGCTCCCGAGCTACAAGGTGTAGGCCAACTTGAGAAGTGGGGCATTTCTGTGGAGTCTGGTGTACGAGTGTGGAAGCATGCAAGTTTCGCATCACCTAATGCAAATCATCTGCTGCAAAGCACTTTACGTTCAGCCCAGTGTACAATGAAAGACCTAAACGAGGTGACACCAGACGCACTTGTTGCTAATTTCACAGTCTGATGTGATATGACTGGACATCTTTCTATTTTCTCAGTAATTTATGCATGTAATAATCAACTGTATATATTCTTTGCTTCAGACACGATAAAAAAAACAGTCGATAATTCCAGCAAACTTCGTAGTTGCTCTATGAAAATCGCAAGAATACAAATCCAGATATCAGTTTGACTATTCATCTTTAAGATTTACATACTTTTTCCGAATCATTTCACTTGACGAATAAAAATTGTTACTTTTCAGTATCCAAACATTGACATTTTACTTCTGTGTAAGCTCCAAACCGAATTCGTACATTTTACACTAATAAAGAAAATTATATCTAGCGCGCTCTGGTTGTGAAGTATGTTATTACTAACAAGGATAGGTCTTCGATGTGGAAATCGCTATCGTAAAACGAACAAGTCTGATAAACAGTACACCACCTCAGGTTTCTCGCCCTAAAGCAGTTCTGCCCTGTTGGCCTTCGTTTAAGAGAAATCAACGTATAAATCATACAAACGCATGACTCTCAAATTCCGTGCACACAAGGAACCTTTGATAAAAGATACCCTTCCACAGTTACACATATTTTTTATTATTGAAGTAGAAAAGCATATTTCCTTTACATTCGCAAATTTCTGTCTTTCCTTCGCTAATTTTGAACTATACCATGCATATTTATCATATCATTAAAAAAAGGTGCTAGAAAAATGTAGTAAATAATTAAATATAGGGTATCTTTAAGATTAGATATTTCACGATTAGCTTGCAACATCTCCGGTGCACTTTGCAGCCTTTTTATTAGTATTTTTACCTGGCGATAGAAATACACAACGCATAAAAGCGTACATTTTGGCGGTATCACTTTTAATGTCCAAGCAAACTTTCCGTTTTCATTTGAAAAGGATCATAAAACGTCGTAATAACGTGGCCACGGCAATAATCGATCAATAACACAAAATTTTCATTTCTTACATATGAAATGAATTAGTCATTAAACCATAACAACATGAAAATTCGTCAGAGGGTGTTGTAATTGTGGATAATATTCAACAAAGACTAAAGGATTTCACATCATTATAAGATTCGGTTTTCTCCTTAGCGACACGAACTTACTGTACGGCCTTTGTGAGCTGAGCCTTTCAGATATTTAGTCTGTCAGCAGTCATGATTCGTGCTACGGTTGTAGGCAGTATTTCGCAAACTCTCAATATTCTAGCTGCAAATATATAGCCAGATTTAAAACTTTTAGGTGCAACTAAACGTAGTGTTGACTGAAATTTTCGACTCCCTGTGCGTATTAATCAGTTATAGGAGTAAGTTACCTATGAAAGCGATGAATATTTTACCAACAACGCTAAAGAATTTAAAATTCGTAAAAGGGCGTGTAGGGAAGTTACCACCGGTGCATGCTCTTCATTACAATTAAATTAATACCGTTGTAGTAAAACGCCATTTTTTACTGATTAATTTTAATAATTTAACATGAGTGGCTTGTGTTGGCGGAAATGCTTAATATAATATTACCAGAACTGTGATCATCATCCAGGTTGCATGCACTGGTCGTGTCCATTCGTGAAAGCATTTTCTGCCCTACAGGTACCACAATTTTTATTATTCCCTTAACTAATGTGCACTTTGGTCTTCCTCGAGGTCATTTTCGTTCTGATTTCAAATTAGTTTTTGTGTTTATCTGTTCCTCAACAACACTCTTTGTGTTCCTGTATCATTGGATTATCGAGCTTTTTATTTCGTCTTCTTACTGGCTCCTTATTTACTGTTTTTCTTATATGCTCATTTCGCATCCCTTCTAGTCTGGTTCTTCGAATATCACTATCTGAAATTACATATTCCTTGCCAGGTTTCTATGACCCTTTTATTCCATCATCCGTGCGCTAAAGTAGGAGCGTTACGTTGTCCATTTCACAATGCCACCATGACTTTTTTTTCAGTCATTACATTTTTTGGATTCTCCTTTAGATTCATCCACAACCTCAATTAATACTGCTACCGGTACTTGAATTTCAAAACTTCCGCCGCACTCAGGAACATAGTCACCTTATGGTATATGTTTGAGATGTTAAACTGTTAGTGTTATTAATCAAATGGTTAATTTATAATTCTTTCCCTATGCTTAACATTTAAAGCAAATTTATTTTATCAAGAATTCTCTGATAAACTTTTCAAGAGCATGAGTCAACTTCTGAAAGAGAAATAATGATGAACAAACTATTATGGAGAAATTTTTAATTTCTTAGGTATAGGTGGCTGAAGAAAGCAAGATGGTAAAGCAGTATGGCATTTGCGGAGTGAGTATTCACCAAAACAAACTTTAGCTTCACTCATACATTTTAAACGTTTCAATTTTCTTCTGTTTCTGGTCTCCAAAGCATAAGTTTACTTCCCTGTAGTATTGTGGTCTATAGGTTCCTGTGATCTAGAAGGAAAATAGGTAGACGGATGACATACGAAATGAAGGGGATAATCAGGAGGTATATTGAGAAACAAGTGGTTGGTTAATCTAGTAATAAGGAATAAAAGGAAATTAATTCAAACCATTCAGCAATAAGGAATTCGATAACAGCGTCACACTCCGTCATTCTTCTCTAGTAAATCTTATAACTGTCCAAGGAGATAATTCTGCGGTATCTTAATTTAACTGTGATGAAGCATATGCGGGAGTAGTTTACGTCGCTATGCATTTTGTCACTATTATGAGGCTCATGAGAGCAGCTTGTTAACTACTTATAATAACTCAATTCCTCGTGCCTTATGCTGTGGCACGAATATTCTGGTCCAGGCTGCAACTCAAACTAACCACAATCTTCTCGAATATTTCTGCTACAATATCAAATGATATTACTAAACACATGAAAGCCATCACGAACTATATTTCGGGTAATAACAACTTGTCTACATCAGAATTCCTAGTTCGTGCAACATAAATGGTTACAGTTAATTTCATCATACACTTCAGTAGGAACTGCAACTGGACTAGAGGAAGGACAATAATATATGCACTGTATCGGGATGTAAACTTGAACAGCGCCAATTTCTCTATACACTCAGTTTTTCCCATTGCTTCTTTATTTATTTATTTTTTTACCTTAAATTCTACGAGTGTAATTTTTTCTTTTTCTACAAATTCTTACATAATGGTACTGTAAATATCATTAAAATTAGTCCAATTTATTAAATGCCGGGGGGATTCTATCATTACCGTGGCGCCACAATCTGATGATTGATTCTTATTGAACGTAAAGAATAAAGTTTTTTGATATCTCACTTAGTTCTCGAGATATCGTATCTCAAAATTGACGTAAGTAGGTTGAAATACGGCCTGGACCAGAAGAAAAAATTCTCTATAGCCAAATTTCATGATGAAATCGTATGTAACTCGACGAGACAAATGGAAAATAAAGAATAAGGTTTTTTGATATCTCGCTTAGTTCTCGAGATATTGTAACTCAAAAGTGAGGAGGTTAGGGTGAGATCCGGCTTGGACCAGAAAATTCTTTTCACCAAAACCACTATGTCTACATGGTGGAAATGTACTATAGGTGTTTTATTTTCTTCCTAGTGATTGTTGCTAGGTTGAAATACGGCCTGGACCAGAAGAAAAATCACCAAAAGCAGAAGGAACTGTATACCTATGACTGATTTTTAATATACTATATCTCGAAAACTAAGCGAGATATCAAAAAATTTATACTTTATTTTCGATTTGTTTCGTCGAGTTCTACAAGAATTCATTATCAGATTTTGGCGCCACGGTAATGATAGAACTGCCAATGCCGGTATTTCTTGAAGAGTATTACTAACCTTTATGTAAACTCTATTGGGAGCCTTATTTTAATTCCTGTAAAATATTAGTAGTATATTTAGTGTGAGAAATTTCTATATCTTCGAATTTCTCGTATTATATTGATGTACCGTGCTTCATTTATGAACAGTTAACCAGATTTTCTTAACTAATTACCCATTATGCACTGATAGATATACTGTATATATCGAAGAAAGTGTCACTAACCCCTAACTCACGAAAAATAGGCTACCACTATCTGACATTCCCTTTTTTCATCTGATTGCTTTTTTGCCATGTAAAAATATTTGGTGTCATCTCGTAAAACAGAAGCAAATTGAACATTTTCATTGTAAAATAACCACTGCTAAGATAATTGATAACAACGATGGAAAAACAAAAGTTGTTTACTGCTATAGCGAAGAGCAAAATATGTACTTACCACTGACAGACCACCAGTTCATCTTGTGGTGCATCAAGGAGTAAACATGAATTTAATAAACAACGGACTGATTTTCCTTTATCACACACCTATACCGAGAGTTTTTTTAGATTTTAGAGCTTTTGACATCTTTCAAACAATCGCTTTTTGAACTGTGCACCAGTGTTTGCAATATTTTTTGATTTACGGAAGTATAATTATTAATATCGGTACAGAAGGGTTAATCTTTTTATGATTTATATTAAGATACATTTCTTTCAATTCTAACAAATTTTAAAAAGTTCCGTTCTTTCAGACTTTTTGTTGTTACATACATTTCATTTGATTGCGATTCATAGTTCTGTCATAGGCCTATGTAGGCTACCAATGATTTTTCAGTGAGACGAATGATGCGAGTTAATTGCTAGAGAAATTAAACAAAAATAACAGCAGACATACTAACTAAATGATTGATAAACTTACTTTGAAACAACTGCGTTTTATTGCTCATGAAAGAATATTGCAGAGGAAATAACTTCAAAAGGAAGTGAAAATGAAATTCGATTGATACTCCAAACGCAATTAATGAATTATTACTTTTGCAAGCTATATAACTAAAGCGCGTAGTTTTATGTAGCATTTAAAATATCTTTTCCATATCGTGAGAATGTAATCGGTAAATAAAACCTGTTTTTATTTCTAAAGACATCATAAAACATGCGCTATGCATGTAGGAAGGAATATTCCTCCATGGCGCTATGTTTATCAACCTTTCAACAGTCATGGAGAAAATTTATAGTATCTCTGAAGACTATTATTTCATCTGATTGGTTAGAAACCTCCTCCAAGTACAAGATTATTTTTTGAAGATCAGGGAAGGAAAAGGAGATTGAGAATACAGACAAATGACTTATCCCGGTAGTAATAACAATAATAAGAATAATAATTCCGTGTGTAATGACCTGGTGACAGGGTTTCTATTGGCTGCGCATTCCGCCCCTGTTGTAGCCATGGAGGAAGAAACTCAAACTCGAAGCCACTTACACTTTTCGGAATATATTTCTACCTTATTTCAGTAGCATTTACTTTTACTGCGTAGGAAACATTGACGTTGATTGAGTTTTTATTTCATTTTACGTTATAGGGTACAATAAGAGCTAGTTGAATTGATTATTAAGGTTTCTAAGAATATTTAATCGATTTCTCCGTTTATTTTATTTAATAATGATCATTTATTATTTAAAAAAATGTCACTATTCCGTAATGTCATGATCACTGATTTATTGTTTTTAGTCAAATATGAACACTGACTTCATGATATTCAACTTTACAAATGATTAAACCATTCAAGGTCTACTAAACATGGTTTGTTTGTGCAGAAAACACTTATTATTTTCAGCAAAAAAAAATTGATGAAAATTATTAATAGATACATTTGAATAGATAAATATTTTCAACTATCCCTTACTCGATCATCGGGATGTCTCATTGAAGAAATAATAATATTTAATTAAATTGCAATGGAGAACATGCTCCGGTGGCAATTTCCCTACACAAACATCTTACCCCATTCCTGCACCCACCTACATTTGCCCTACACCAATATATTTCCATGTCTCATCGCCAATATACGCCTTGTACACTCCCATGACCTTCTTCACCCTCCTCCGGTCTTCCTATGAGTCCCATTCCAGCTCTTTTATCATATCTGTTACTGATTGCATCCTGCGATAATTTCCAGAAACAAATCTAGCAGCCATTTTTTGCAATCTCTCCAATTCCTGCTCCTCCAGTATTTGATTATTAAAAAATAGATTGCCGGAAAATTTGATACTAATGAAAAAAAATTTCATAATAAGTGTTGAACAAGCACTAAATCACAACAAAGAAAATATAGTTGACATAATGGCTGAGTTCAATAAAAGTGCAGAACTCATAGCAATGTTCAGTGGCGACAAATTCATTTACTGGAATGGAATGAAACAATAGATACCAAAAAAAAAAAAAGTATAATGTATTGTGTTTCAAAGACGCTCAAGGGAGGTCCTAGATTTACGGAATTAGCGACTTTTGCAATTACACTTTTAATACTTTGCCGCATTCAAATGCCGATGTTGAAAGACTATTTAACAGTATGAATGTAATAAAAAACAAGCGGAGGAACAGAATGAACTTGAATCTTTTAAGTGAAATATTAAGAATACGTTGCAGCTTGAGGTTGGTAGGAAAATGCTACAATGACTTTGAAATACGTTATGAAGCAAATTGGTACCTAAGAATCATATCAATCTACTGATGATGATGGCTCCAACAAAAATGATATATCTGAAGAAGATGAGTTAATATAGAATAGCAGTTGATTAAATAATTGGTTGATGATTTGTTGAATTACTAATTTATTGCATGTTGATGTACTGATCAATTTTACAGAAATTTAATGTGTAATATGTAATAATAAATGTAATTGTTTTAGTAATATACCCATTATTTACTTTCGTAATAACCAAATATTTGTTTAGTGGAAGATTTAGTGGTTACGAGAGTAGCACCGCTTTTTGTTTAGTGGTTTTCTGGTGGTTTTAGGAGTTGAATCTGGTGGGCAGCTAGCTCAACGGTTGGCAACACTAGGTACAAGGGACCTACAGTTTAACGTGGAATCCGAGCCACGGAAGCGTTCTGGCGTTCTTCACATTACACAGCAAGCTGTGCCAGAAGTGAAGGTCGGGTTAAGGGCCTGTGAATATCCCCGCAGAGACAAGGATTGAACCACGGACCTTTCGACCCCAGTCACACACCTTAAACATTGAACCACCAGACCGCTCTTATCCTGAAAGAATACTTGGAACATCGCTGTTCAATAACTATATCAATGGGCACCCATTCTTTTAAGGGACTCTGCTACATATGTACAGACGACTATGTGATCACCGCCTAAGATGAAGGGTTTGAGGAGATGGAACTGAAACTCTCCAAGCTCAGGACGAGATTACCTTCTACTACAAGTAACGCAGCTAAATCCGAATCCAAATAAAATCCAGACTTGCACTTTATATCCTAAAAATAAGCAGGCATATCTCGTGGGAAGGAACCCAGCTGAAACTCTGCTTATCTCTGAATTACACACGACAGTACTGTAATCTTTAAGTAACGCTGCATGAACACAGTAAAAAAAGGTTTACAAGGAATAATATAATTTTAAAGCTAATGAAAACAATTTGGGGATCACATTTAGACATGGTAAGGACTTCTGCTTTCACTTTGTGTATTAGTCCCAGATGATTACACAATACTAGCCATATGAAAATGGTAATGATGGCTCTTAACGAAACTTGTCGCGTCATACTGTATTTTGTTGTATTACACCTATGGTCCTGGAGAAGTTGCGCTGTCTTTCTAGCGTAACACCTCCTGACATCCGACACGAGATTGCTACTACATAGGAAAAGACAAAGTAATTAACATCTCTTGGCTATTCTACTGGTGGTTGTCAACTAGTAAGAGCTCTAGACTTTCAGAGTCACAAGACTTCTACTGTAATTTAATTGCGATACAGCAGACGCTTTGGTAGCAACAGAAAGCTGTAATTTAAAGGAATGGCTGGTACCAAATGAAGATTTTCGTACTAGCCATGAGCAGAAATGGACTACTTAGTAATCGCTTAACAGGTTATGCTCCATAGTTACCAGGTGTAGGTCTACAAAAGACTTGAAGCAGTGGACTCTGTGATATGCAGATGTGGAACCATTCAAACTCGACTCAATGCGGTGTATACCCTGACACGTGAAAAATGTTTGACCTGATCGAGGTGACATCGAAGACATGTGGTTACCTACTAATTTGTGATCTGCATTAATTTGATTAGAGACTATTTTCTAATTATTTATATCGAAATAAAATTCCTTCTGAAGTACATATGGGCAATTTAGCAAAATCTAATAACGTGAACAGACGTGGTGTGTTTAAAACGTATTGGACCTTAATTTTTTGTGCGTAAACAATTGCAGTTCGGGAAGCGTGATTTGGTACACTTATGTTGCGTGATTTTTTTCTAGCCTCCAGAAGCTTCCAATTGCTGGCAGCCCGCTGATGAGTCAGCAAATGTAAGTGAGTGCGTCCGATTTTCGTTTTTGACAAAAGACAGAAAATCTTGCACTACATTACTGTATTTATAACTTGGCGATTCCAAAATAGAAACTATCAGCAAGATTAAACAGACCTTCGTAGAGTAAGCATTGGGCGCCACACAGATAAAGGAATGGTCAAACCATTTAAAAAAAGGCTGCTTAATGAAGAGGGAAGCACATTTTAGTAGGTCTTCAACAAATGAGATTGTCTTTGACAAAGCGAGGATTCTGGTAATGCAGGATCGTCTACTCACGATCATAAAATTTACACACGGGGAAGTATTAGCATTAGAATCATTCTTTCCATTTTTACTGAGGTCTTGGGTCTCAGCTAAATACCAGTTAAGTTCGTGCTAAAATGCTAATATTCGCACAGGACATGCTGCAGACTTTGAATCAAGCTATCACTGGCGAAGATTCTTGGTTTATTTGTACTACTAGTGCCGGATCTACGAAGGGGGTGAGAGGAGAGGGGCAAACCGGGGTAATTGCCTGCAGAAGGAATAATGCATGGAAGGGGAAAGACTACCTTGACCACAAGCCGGCACTCGATTTCATGCGTAAGGGAGTGGGAAATTTTTCATTTGTTGGTAAGGGTGTCAGGGATTGGAACAAATTACCACCGACCGTGGTGGGTGAGTGGTTAACGCTCTGGCCTAGCATTCGGGAGAACGGTGGTTCGAATCCCCGTCCGGGCATCCAGAGTTGGTTTTTCCATGGTTTCCCCAAATCACTCAAGGCGAATGCCGGGATGCTTCCTTCAAAAGGCCATGGTCGAATTCCTTCCCTCGGCGTTTACGAGACATAAAGCGAAAAGTAAAAAAAAAAAAAAATTACCAAGTGAAGTGATGAATAATTTAACAAAAACGCTTAAGGAATTTAAAATTAAAATTTGTAAATCGGAAAAGTGGTAGGTATTTAACACTCCAATTATAAAAGAAAATTTTAAAAAATAAAATAAAAGGGGTAACTAGCGAAATTGCTACCTGAGCGTTAGCTCCATCGCAACTAAATTAATAATAATAAAATCATATTTGAAGGGGTTGTAAATAGTGGGGTGGCTCAGAAAATTCGTAGATCCGCGAGTGAAATCTAATCGCAGTCATCACAATTGAGAAAAAAAAAGCAAGGCCGGTACACAGTAACATCAGAGTCATGCTGAACGACTTCTTTGACTCCACTGAAGTGGTAGTTATTATTCATCACTTTACTTGAGATAACACCACACTGCACCGGTGGGGGAGGGGGCGATCAAATCGTGTTTGAAGGGAGGTAAATTTATTTCACTGCGACCTTTGTTTAGCTCCACTACTGCTCAGGGTGGCGACAATGGGTGATAATCGCGGTGCTTGAAGATCTCTCGGGCACGCGGCCGGATCAATTGATAGTGGGTGAACGAATTTTCGACGGCTTAACGTGCCATCATCTTCAGGTTGCGTCTGCTGGCCGGCGTGAGGAACGCAGTCTAGGACGCGACTACTGGACCGGCCACAGACTAACATTAACCGGGTGGCCTAGTTCCCGGAGTATGGGGAAGTTCTTACGTTTATCATATCTCCTCCCAGTTTAGTTGTATTAAGGTTTCATTAAGGGTGTAGCATAATGGGAGTAGTCAGCCCCATGTTCGTCATTGTAATAGGAGGTGGTCTGGCCACCTAATGTTATCATCATAATGTACTCTGTTGCCAAGTCTGGCTATTAGTCTGTTTTCAGACCTCATACACTTGTTGTAGAATTTGGTGGCAGTTTCCTTGAAACGCTGTTTCAATGTTTGTAAACCACTGACTTGATGTAAGACAGCAGTAGGCGTTTCTCTAGGGAGTTTGCAGGCAAACCGGATGGCCGTGTTTTGCACAGTTTGGAGCTTTTTGATATGTGAGGTCGCTGCATTTCCCCACACAACGGCAGCATACTCTAACACCGGTCTGACCAGCGACGTGTAAATTCTAAGAGCCTGTTCAGCTGGTAAAGTCGTTGTTGGGTTGAGTATGGGGTAGAGTGTCCACATTCTACCTTCTGCTTTCGACCTGAGGTTATTGACATGGTTTTTCCAGGTTAGTCTAGTGTCAAGCATCACGCCTAGATAGGTTGCTATTTTGGTCCATTGAATTCCCTCATTGAATAGTGT
The DNA here is from genome assembly GCA_031002005.1 of Vandiemenella viatica. NCBI lineage: Eukaryota > Metazoa > Arthropoda > Insecta > Orthoptera > Morabidae > Vandiemenella > Vandiemenella viatica. The sequence goes on from CM061918.1 coordinate 123,270,556, forward strand.
CACCGGATCGAGCTGTGGCACTTTTCTTCTGGAGATTATTATCGCCTGGCTTTTGGTGGCGTTGAAAGCTAGGCGCCATCTTTTGGCCCAATTTTCAACGTTGTTACAGGCTCTTTGTAAATTTGTCTTCACTTAGGTTGCTCTGACACTGCGCGTGAACAATGCCGTGTCGTCCGCATATAATCCAATTTCTACTTGTTCCGTCCGTGGTACATCAGCCGTACAAAGACTGTACAGTACAGGGCCTGGGACGCCAGCACGGATGTTTCTAGATGAGGAGACTGCATCCTCAGACAGAACTCTGAACGTTCTGTTTTCCAGGTAGTTCTTGAGCAGTTGTATGTGAGACATAGGGATTCCGTGCACGATAAGTTTATACAATAGTCCCTGATGCCACACAGAATCAAACGCACGTGAGACATCTAGGAGAATGGCACCAAAATATTCTCTTTTATCAACTGCCCCAAATGCTGATTCTGTGAGTCGAAGCAGTTGTTGCGGAGTGGAGTGATTCTTGCGGAATCCAAACTGTTCATCTGGTAGAAGGTTTTCCTGGTCTATGTGGAGGCGTATCCTTTTGAGGTACAGTTTTTCGAAAAGATTTGATATGACCGGTAGGAGGCTGATAGGACGATAAGATCGAGGAGATCTTTTGTCTTTGCCTGACTTAGGAATGGCTATTATGTCCGCTTGTTTCCAGGTGCTTGGAAATTCACCTGGACCGGACCGGCCGGGTCGATATTTATACCCTTCGACCCATCCCCTCCACTCCAGCCGCGGAGCTCCGATAGCGGGGGTGGGGGTGGTACGCTCCGATGCAAACACCAGAGCCAAGGCACAGTGCGCAACGGAGATGGCATACAGACTGATTGATGGTCACTGCTCGACGCGTCGAAGCGTACCACCGCCACCACCGCTAACGGAGCGTCGCGGCGTGAATGGAGGGGATGGGTCGAAGGGTATAAATATCGACCCGGCCGGTTCGGCCCAACACTGACTGACTCTCACTCACCAGCCAGCAGTCGGACCAGCAGCATCGCCGGAGACCACACCGCTCAACCAACAGTTCCAGCGCCGCCACCAGAGTGCTCTCAGGCCGCCCGGCTATAAGAGGGCAGCGCGCTGACCGCTACTTCATCGTGTCCCTGGGTAGGTGATGAGCAAATCTGATGGCTCTATTCTGGATCGTTTGCAGTAGCTGAAGGTATGCTTGCGCCGTGTTACCCCACACAACCGCAGCGTACTCCAATATGGGTCTAACTAGGGCGGTGGTTTTGATGTAGGATTCAGACCGGACCTAGGGATCCGCCTATACACCGCCCTAGTTAGACCCATATTGGAGTACGCTGCGGTTGTGTGGGGCAACACGGCGCAAGAATACCTTCAGCTACTGCAAACGATCCAGAATAGAGCCATCAGATTCGCTCATCACCTACCCAGGGACACGAGGACAGATGACCTTCATCGACTGAGTGGTTTGCCAAAACTTCGTGTCAGATTCCAACAACTGGCTACGCAGTTCTACGAAAATGCGCAGAAATCAAATAACCCTTTGATCTCAGCATTGGGAGCTGAACCCACCTATAATGACAGATTAAGGTGGCCAAAGAAAATACTTGACCACCAATAAAGAAACAGCACACAGGGTAGGAACAACCTGATCATGATACACCGAACATGTCAACCAAACTAGTAAACAGGAAGGAGATTCGCTCCTGCGCACAACCTTCCCCACAACCTGGGACCACCACTTTCCCAGTTATTGACGTCTGTCTGTCTGTCGCTACTTCAGTTGCTGCCGCGCTGCGACAGGGAGCGCATCGCGCCGAGCGATCTCGACGTTCGAAGAGCAGAAGAAGACGAAGCAACTGAGCAACGCCAACAATTGTTGACCTTTTAAGAAAAAGCAATGTCGTCATCTTCGGAAAAAGCAAATCCTGTCTGTCCTTCTTGTTAGACAGATACTGTAAAGTAGCCTCAGCGGTAGGGTTTTTCCGAGGAACTGTCAGGGTATTACCACTCCACGGCCCACCCCCTGGGTGGAACCTCTGAGTGAGAGGTGTAGGGTTGCACTGTCCTGGATACCAAACGGTGACAACTAAGGGCCAGTGCAACACCCCCTGTCATTAGTGAGTCAGGTTAGGTGTAGGTTATTTTAGGAAACAATTTCAACAAATTTCTCAATAACCCAGACCGCCACGGAGTCCGCAAGGACTGCCGAGGCCATGTCCTCCCAACAGCCCCAGCCTCCCGCCTCAAAGCGTCAGCGCTCTGGAGATGTGTACACGCTTGACATGGAAGCCGAAGAGATGGCTTCCGTGCCAAATGTGCCCACGGGGAATCGTTTTGAGCCCCTACAGGACCTTAATAATGCTGCACCCGATACGGAAACAGACAGTCAAAGGCCCCAACAACCGCGTGAGCCGAAGGTTCCCCCGATTATCGTGTATGAGACTGCGGGCTACTTCAAAACTGCTGAAGAGCTCAGGAAAAGGTTAACCGGAAACATGAACCTTGCCTATAAATCATCCAGTATCAAATACCAGGTGTATAACCAAACTGACTTTCTTTTTCTCAAGGGATACTTTAGGGATATAAAGATGCAGTACCACACATACGAGTTCGACAGCAATAAAGAAATTGCTGAAGGTAGTTATGAGGCAACTGCCGATTGACATGGACGTGAGCGAGATGTGCGACGAGCTTGTAAATCTCAAGTACCCGGCTCGTAATGTGTCCCAACTGACCAAATTCGACAAAGAAAAGAATGACAGGGTGCCCATGCCGCTGTACATGGTGACGCTAGATAACACTGAATCCGCGAAGAAAATCTATGACCTTGACAAATTTTTGCACCTCAGAGTTAAAGTAGAAGTTTACAAAACACCAGAGGGACCCTCCCAATGTAACCGCTGCCAGAAATTCAGACACGGCCAGGAACATTGCCGTATTAATCCTCGCTGCGTTAAGTGCTCCGGGGAACACCTCACAAAAACATGTACCAAAACAAAAGACGAACCTCCCTAGTGTTCGAACTGCTCCGGACAGCACCCCGCGAGCTATCGCGGCTATCTGCAGTATAAGAAAATTGTGCAGGCAAGAAATGCCCGAATTCAGCAGAAAAAGCAAGAAAAAAATAAGGAGAAAGCTGACGAAACTGAGACACCAGACGTCTCCGACAGGCAGCAGTTCCCCTCCCTCCCACCAAAGACGAACGCATGGACCGATCAGACCGACAAAAACCAGACAGACCGCAACCAGGACCAAAACAAGACTGACCAACCAACCCAAAGCTGGAGGACTCGGCTCCGACTTTGCTGAGATAGTGTCTTTCCTGAAAGAGTTTGACTTCCGAAAGGTGATAAACACGGTGAAAACCATGGTTACCAAATTTCGAGATTTATTTATTTATTTTTTATTTATCAATCTTGTTCCATGGATCCCTGCTGAGGAAGTACCTCTGGGATGTGAAACATGTCATTGTTGATACATATACACATAATATGAGTCATATCATAGTAAATATATATATATATATACATATTTTACAAATACAAGAAATAATAATAAACATACATTTTTGCAACTGAGTTTTGCAAACGTCATAATGAGTACAATTAATTATTTTCTTCAAATTCTTGAATGGAGTAGAAGGAGTTGCCAATAAGATAATCTCTAAGTTTTTGTTTGAATACATCTTTATTATCTGAAAGCTGTTTTATACGATTAGGTAGTTTATTAAACAGATGTATCCCAGAATAATTAACTCCTCTTTGTACTAATGACAGAGATGTTTGTGTTTTATGCAAGTTATTTCTGTTTCTTGTATTGAAACTGTGTACCTGTGAATTAGGTGTAAACAGGTTAAAATTTTCTATGACAAAGCTCATGAGAGAATATATATACTGAGAATACATTGTAAGAATATTGAGTTTCTTAAAGAGTTGTCTGCAAGAAGTTCTTGGTTTTACCCTACACAGAAACCTAATAGCTCTTTTCTGTGCTATGAAAACTTTTTTACTTTGTGAAGAGTTTCCCCAAAAAATTATGCCATATGACATTACTGAATGAAAATATGAGGAGTACACCTGTTTCATTAATTCTAGATCTGCTGTTAGAGAAAGTGTTCGTATTGCGAAGGTGGCACTACTTAACTTTGCCAGTAGTGTAGTGATATGATCATGCCAACAGAGTTTCTGATCTATTTTAATACCAAGAAATTTTATACTCTCTGTTTCTAAGATTGTGTTGTTTTTATAGTTTATACATATATCTGGCTGTGCATAGTTTTTTGTTTTAAACCTAATATAATGTGTTTTTTCAAAATTTAATTTTAATGAATTTGCCTTAAACCAATTTGCTACTACTCTAAGTACTTCATTTACATTAAATTCTATAGTACTGTTTGGTGTTTTACGCACAGTCAGGTTAGTGTCATCTGCAAATAAAACACTCTTAACTTTGTCGGATAAATTTCCAGGAAGGTCATTGATGTATAACAGAAAGAGGAGGGGACCTAAGACAGAGCCTTGTGGAATTCCATGTTTTATTTTCTCCCAGTCTGATGAAGCATCTTTACTTATTTTAGAATCAAAAATTGAAACTTTTTGCATTCGGCTTTCAATGTATGATTTAAACCATTTACCTGCGGTCCCAAAAATACCATAGTATTCCATTTTTTTCAAAAGTAATTCATGATTTACACAGTCAAATGCTTTTGCAAGATCACAAAATATTCCTACAGGATTCATTTTATTATTCAGTTCCTCAAATGTGTTATTTAAAAATGAATATATAGCCATTTCTATGGATGATCCTTTTTTGAACCCAAATTGTGAATTAGTTAGGATATTATAGTGTGTAACATGTTTTATTACTCTACTATACATGACTTTTTCAAAAACCTTTGAGAATGTTGAAAGTAATGAAATGGGACGATAGTTGTCTACACATGTTACTTCTCCTTTTTTAAATAATGGTTTTACAACAGCATATTTTAGTCTATCAGGGAAAAACACCTTGTATTAAGGATTCATTACAAATGTGAGCAAGTACATGACTGATACAGTCTGAACATCTTTTCAGTAATTTACTTGAAATATTGTCATAGCTGGAAGAATTTTTAGGTTTTAATTGTTTAATGAGTTTATTTATTTCTGAGACTGTTACTGGTGGCAATTTCATCTCCACAAAGCTATTTGGGAAAGCAGTCTCAAGAAGCCTTAGAGCACTATGTGGGGATTGCTTTTCTATGCCTAATTTATCTACTACTGACGTAAAATGTTTGTTAAATATTTCACAAACTTCCCCTACTTCGCTATACACATGTCCATTTTGTTCTATTTTTATGTCTTTAGAGTGATTTACAGTTTTTCCTGTTTCAGTCTTTATTATATTCCATATTGTTCTCATTTTATTGTCTGAATTTTCTATTTTCGCCGATATGTACTTGTTCTTGGCCTTCCTTATTACATTTCTTAGTATTTTAGAATAAAGTTTATAGTGAACTTTCAGCGCATAGTTATCTGATTCTCTCATTTTTCAAATAAAGGTCCCTCTTTGTTTTACTAGAGATTCTAATACCCTTTGTTATCCATCCCATGCCCAGTTCATTGTTTGGAGTGTTGAGAATTTTCCTTTTTTTGAAACTACCTTCAAAAAGTGTTAGAAATATATTCAGAAAGGAATCAAATTTCGCATTAACACCCTGCGCATTATATACTTCTAACCAGTTTTCATTGTTTAAGGTATCTATGAAGTGTTTTATATTATTTTCACTAATATTTCTTCTATAAACCCAGCTTTTCTTTATCTGTTTAACAGTGTTCCTGGACTCGATACATAATAGCTGGGCATCATGATCTGAGATACCATTTATTACTGGATGTATGCTGTAATTACTGCACTGAGAAATATCCATAAAAAAATTATCAATTGCAGTCCTGCTATTATTTTGTATTCTCGTAGGAAAATTTACAAGTGCTGTTAAGTTAAAAGACAACATCAAGGCTTCCATATCTAATCTATCATTGCTGTGATTCAGAAAGTCAACATTGAAATCTCCACATAATACTATTTGTTTGCTATTTGTAAAACTTAGTAGCAAAGACTCTAAATGAGATAAAAACAGTCTGAAATTACCTGAGGGGGCCCTGTAAATTGCTATCACTATCAGCTCTTCCTTATCATATTCTAGTTTAGTAACACAACATTCAAAGTGTTGTTCTATACAATACTTACTTACAACTACACTACTGCATTCAATATTATTTTTAACAAAAATGGCAACTCCCCCTTTCTCCATTTTACATCTGCAGAAATGAGAGCTTAATTTATAATTTGGGATGGACAGCTGAGATATTCCTGTATCAGACAAATGATGCTCAGATATACACAAAACGTCTACATTAAAATTTCTGGAATTTTGAATCTGGTAATGTCATCAGTTTTACTAAATATTCCTCTTATATTTTGGTGGAAAATACTGGTCTGAACACTTTGACGCAATGACTTTGAATTGTTTATTTTATTATTACATACTGGTATATCAGTTGGAATTTTTAATTTCAACAAATTATGATCATCAGAGACATTAATTTCCTTAAGACATCTTAATAAATCTATTTTATTTACCCTAAAAAAGGCCGCGACTTAACACCATTTATCACAGGAATACCTCTTTCACTCACCTGGCATCCTCTGACCTCATCAGCAATAAGAAGCGAAAGCTTCCTCTTACCTCTGACATTCAGATGGAGTCCATGGCGAGTATAACTGTCCCTACCAATGCAGGCCACATCAATCAAACCAATGTGTGAATTAGCCGGCTGCCAGAGAACCCTTTCCAAGGATGCATTTGTACGCCTGATGTTATGCCACATCCAGGGTTTATCGTAACGCTCAAGCAAACCAACAAATCTCACACTTGTCTGACGTGTGTTCTTGGAAATGTGGGCAATGTCTCCCTCAATTGAATAATTGAGGTCTTTATCAAGGCTATTTCCTGGTCCCCCAACAATTACAACACAATCCTCATCTGAAAAATCTTTAACTAGGTCTTTCACATTTGCTACCACACTTCCAAGATCTGCATTTGGTTTGAAAATACTGCAGACTTCATAATCTGGCCCCAAGTCAGACTGAACCATCTCACTGATTCCCCTCCCGTGACTGCTCCCAAGTAACAGTACCTTCCTGCGTTTACTTTTAGATACACCCTGAAAACTTTTCCCTTTTACTTTGCAAGAACCCAGATCGTTCAGTCCAACCTGACGGTCCTCAGAGTCACCATCTAGATCCTCCAATGGCCGAAACACATTGGATGTCTCCAGCTGGAAACCATCAGACAGACAGCGTCTCCTACCTCTCCTGCCAGAGCTGACTTCCTTCCATTCACTGTTCCGCCTATGCCTAAGAACAGAGTTTTCTGCCTTCAGGGCCTTTAAATCCCTCTCTGCAGATGCCAAATCTGACTGGAGTTTCAGAATCCGCTGCTCCTGATCACTAATTCTGCAGGAGTGACAGTTCCAGGAAATACTGACACAAGAGTCACTGTTAGATACATCGCTGCACCCCCAGTGAAACCAGCGCCCGCAGTCCCGGCATGTCACTCCTTCTTTTACTATCCTTCGGCAGTTTCCACACTTTGTATCCATTGTGATACTTTCAAAACAACTTAAGAATTTACAAGCAAAGGAACTTTAAAAACTTTTACTTTTTAATAAACTACTTGTGTGTCAAATGCCAAAGAAATGCAAAAGTAGCCTTCTACAAAAAATGTTAAAAACCTATGTAGGCCCCTATATCACTCGAAACTTTTCCTAAAAGTGAATTACAACACCTGTCAACTACAAGATTTACAATAAAACTGCACAAATGCAAACAAAAGAACTTTTTAAACAATTACTATGAAATTTGATACCCTAGAACTCTGAATCACAACTAACCTCAAATGTAAACAAGTAAAAAACTGCGTTTACACTGTACTGATTATGTATTAAATAAAACGGTTCACTATCACTTGAGAACTTGCCAATCTACTTTGAAACAAAACTAATGCTATTAAATCTTACTTACAATGAACTGCTGCTACGCTATAACAATAATATTAATACTAAACGTTATACCGGATGTAAACAAAGCACGAAACACTGAATTTACAATTGACGGATTTATACTGAATAAAACGTTCCACTAACACTCACACTACTAGAAAATGATATTATTCAACGAATTAACTACCTTACGAGACAAAATTTAACTTTTTAACTACAAAAACACAAATTATTAGCACTCGACACGCACTAAAGCGCGCGGCAGACGAATTCCAAAGATGCAGAGACCAATAATATCTTAGAAAAGGGACTTATCCTAGTCCAGGCCGTCAACGAGTTCTTCAGCGATGGCGAGACAAAATAAATCAACCCTTAACATACTTGCGTGGAATGCCAACGGCATCTCCAATAAGAAATTAGAATTATTAAATTACCTGGACAATAATGACATCGACATAGCCCTCATAGTAGAAACCCACCTAAACCCCGGCAACGACTTTAGGATGAGGAACTACATTGTAACACGCACTGACCGACAGACGCAAGGAGGAGGCACTGCTGTCCTGTTCAAAAACAGGTTGGTCCACAGAGACCTTCCTGAAGCACAAACCGGTGACCTGGAGCACACTGCTGTAGAACTTGTATTAAACGGGGAACGGACCTCTCCATCTAGTCGCAGTCTATAACCCACCAAGTAAGGAACTGAAACAAGAAAACGTGCAAGCACTGTTAGATAGGAATGAAACAGTAATACTAGGTGGTGACTTGAATGCCAAGAGCCAGATCTGGCATAGTAGACTTACCAATCCGGAACGGAAGGGGGCTACTTAGGGTGCTGCACGCCAACAGAAACGTTGAAGTGTTAGCGCCCGACGTTCCAACCCACTTCCCGAATACGGCAGGGCATCAATCGGTTGTCCTGGAAATTTTCGTTGTGAAAGGACTGAGCTGGCAATGGGAAATACCAACCCAATGTGAGCTCAGCTCTGATCACAATCCGATTCTTCTGTCAGTCAAACTGAAAGAACCACAGCGTCCGAAAATCTTCACAAGCTTCCAGACAAACTGGGATCATTACAGAGACGATGTCATTCTGCACCTCAAGGACATACCAACTCTTGACTCAACACAAAAAGTGGATGAGGCTGTGTCACAATTCACCGCAGTAGTGCACGAATGCACTAAACAATCGACGACTAAAACAACAAGGACATTTGAAAAGCCAAAAATCCCAGAACATATACAAAATCTAATCAAGCTTAAAAACCAAGTCCACAAGAGGTGGCAGAAATGGCGAGACCCGACTGACAGAAGGATGGTCAACCATCCAGTAGATGAAATCAGAGAGAATCTGAAAATTCACAGACACCAAGACTGGCAAAACAAAATCGCAACAGTACAAAACAACAACAAAAAGATATGGGCAGCAGCAAAACATCTCAACCTATTCGGCCTCTTCGTGGCCCGCAGGTGCTTGTGTATGACCCTGCTGGGAAGACACAGCTTCTTGGGGACACGCTAGAAACTCACTTTAAACCGAATGAAATAGCTGGCGATGTAAGCGAATCGCACAAAGAACATGTTCTGAGTGTAGTAAATCGGACCGCAGAACTTTGTGCAAAAAACAAATGACGAGGAGGTGGAGTCTATCGTAAAAGGCAAAGGAAAACCTGGAGGCCGCCGGGTACGACAAGATTTCCGCCCTCCAAGTCAAAAATCTGCCTCCACAAGCCATTAGATACCTAACGACAATTTACAATGCATGTCTGAGTCTGAGTTACTTTCCGACGGCTTGGAAAATAGCGAAAGTGGTAGCAATACCCAAACCAAACAAGAGTAGGATAATGCCGGGAAACTACAGACCGATCTCACTACTACCAATATTAGGAAAAATATTTGAAGGAGTTATACTAACCAGGCTAAACAACTTCACAGAAACCAATAATATCATCGTACCACAACAATTCGGTTTCAGAAAAGAACACAGTACTGTTCAGCAATGTGCAAGGCTTGTGGAGCATATCTGCAAAGAAAAGCAGGCAGGAAGTGGTACTGTTGCGATACTTATTGACATAGAGAAAGCTTTCGACAGAGTTTGGCACGAGGGCCTACTCTACAAACTTCATCAGAATAACATGCCAGACAATATGATACATCTACTGCATTCCTATTTAACCAACAGAAAATTCTTCGTGTGCCATGAACAAGAAAATAGCTCACTTAAAGAAATAGAAGCTGGAGTCAAAAAAGGGAGCAGAATTGCACCACCACTGTTCACCATATATGCAAACGATAGTCCACAGACAACAGAGAGCAAAATTTACTTTTACGCTGACAACACCAACATATATGCAAGCAACAGAAATCTGAAGTATGCCATAGGGAAAGTGCAAAGGTACTTAGAAAAACTAACCCAGTGGTACAACTTATGGCGTATCAAAATAAATGAATCCAAGTGCCAACCAATTATATTCTCAACAAGAATCAAAATTCCCAACATCAAGCTACACATTAAGGAACTAGAACTAAACTGGATCGATCAAGTGAAGTACTTGGGACTGCGACTAGACAGGAGACTCAAGTGGGGTAAGCACATAGCTGACGTAAAAATCAAATCGCGAGCAAAACTAGCCGGCCTTTACCCCCTGCTGAGAGGCAACGGTCTATCCACGGCGACAAAACTACTCCTTTACCGTGCGATAATCCAGCCCACCTTCCTCTATGGGTCGGAATTATGGAGCATGGCGGCCGACTGTCATGTTAAAAGATTGCAAGCACTGGAAAACAGAGCGCTGCGCATAATCTCAGATGAACCTAGATATCTGAATAACAGGGAAGTCAGAAGGGCCCTCTGTTTTCCAACCCTGGCTGACACCATCAAAACTAAGACTGAAATCTTTTTCCACAAATGCTCTATGTCACAATACGACTTAATCTCTGAAATAGGTGATGAATCAGAAGAGATGAGAGACATAAAAAGACCAAAACTAACATTGGCGAGGCAATACCATATTTACTAGACCCCACCACCAAATCCCCAACTCCTCCATTAACTGTAAATAGGCCCTCATCATTATGTGTAGGTCCCCATGTTTATACTATACTCCCACCAATAGAATAAGTAAGTCATTAAAAACAGATGTCATCCTCCATTAGACTAGTTAGGTTAAAATCAATTAAATTAGGCCCCCCTGTAAATATTCTTATGCAAATAACCCCCCACTAGGCTTAGAACAAAAATTACAAAAATCAAAAACAAAGTAGAATTAGGATAACTTAGAATAAGATTTATTTAATTATGTAGAAATCCCGGCTTAAGAAGGACAGATGGGCTATGCCCAAACCAGAAAATAACACAAAACATGACTACTGCAAAAAGCCATGTCAACAACCCTAACAGCGACAACAGCAGAAGGAGCCATTCTGGAGCTGTAAACAACATCGTAGCTTCGCTACATTAGATGACAGTGACGGCCCAACAGCCACGTCCTGGACCGCGCTCCTCACGCCGGCCAGCAGACATAACCTGAAGATTATAGAATGTTAAGCTGTTGAAAATTCGTTCATCCACGAGCTATAGATCCGGCCGCATGCCCGAGAGATCTTCAAGCATCAAATTCCCCAGGCAAACCTACGATTAGATAATTGGGGTAGCAACAATGGGGGTGGCAATCTCACAATAAGGGCAGTTCTTGCTCCAGATCGGAAAATTCCTAGATCTGCCAGTGCCATCACCAAGAAATACTACCAGGTTGTTCTCAGTCACGTTTGTGATGCTGTGAGACGCAAGCAACTGGTTCTGTGAGAAGCAGACAATGGCAGCTCATTCTTTATATTTGGCTCATAGTTTACTGGACAATCACAATACATCTGTGCTTTCTCAGGCTACACGCTTTGCCTACACATTTCTCTGTCTTCTCGCCAAGCTGAAAATGTCCCTGAAAGGGACCAGATTTCAGTGCAGAGCAGACATTATGCAGAGTAACTATTTTGAGGAAAATTAGTTTAAGATTATTATATCTTAATGTTTATTCTCTGTGTATATAGGTCATATACTTTCATTTTAATTTAGTTAATTTAGGGTAATTGCAATGGAACATATTTCATGGTGGAAACTTCCCATCACACCCTTTTTCACACTTCTTGTGATATTTTGAATCCTTTGAGTTGTGTTTCCCCCTGACCTACTTTCATCCTAGGCTCCCATATGAATTTTAATTTTCAATTCTTTCAATCTTTTTGGTAAGATGCTTAGCACTTTCCTTGGTAATTTATTTAAATCCCTGATTCCCTAACATGCAAAAAAAAAAAACAAAAACAAAAAAAAAAAAACAACCTTGCTACATTTTATCCTTCCATTAAAATAGTTTTTTAAGGTGCTATTCAAATGATCTCACAATAACAGGAAACAGTACTATAAGGCAGTAGAAATTCAAATAAGATAGATAAAGTAAACCTATCATTTAATGAAGCTGAAGGCAGACCAGTTATGACAGCAAAACATAAAATTCATGAAGCACACGAGATGCATGGCAAATCCATCATACAAACAGAATTATATCACTGGCAATTAGTGAAGTATATAAAAAAAGTAATCTCTGAAAAAATTATATGCAGAAATGGATATCTTTTTAATTTTATTGTCTTTATCTAGCCTTAAAAGATATTTTTCATCGTTGGCATCAAAGATTTTCTCCCTATCTGTAATGCAATAATCACATCAAACAGCACTGTCGGCATTCTTACTGATGATGTAGTTTCACCGAACATTGTATTTTCTTCTGCATCATTTTATGTATTTTCTTCAAAGTCATGCCCTCTGCAGTGGTAAGTGGTGAAAAAATAAGTGTCTTACGATAATTTGTAAATGGCCCCTAGGGTGAGGTTAAAGGAAGTCAGGAAAGCAAGAGGAAAAAATAATAGTAATAATAACAAATATTACTGTTTTGTAAAATAAAACTGTATTTGGCAGGTTAATTTAATTGTAACCTTTGTAAGTAATATGGCAAAATATGAATAATAATTCAGTAATGTAATATATGAAAATGATCTTGCAAAAGAATGTATATAGGCAAGTGATGAACACACCCCAAACATCAACACAAAAAAATGTCTGCTTTTGTTTGAACTAGACTTCATTTATTTTCTTTCTTGCTGAATAAAATTTGGCACCATCAACTTTGTCTCCTAAATAGTAAAATAGATTAATATAATCCATTGTTTCTTAAACATTTTCCTTCCTGTGCTTATATCAAGTTCCAACAAGAGGTCAACAGGAAGCAGATACACTATTTACAATTACAGTTTACAGACTCCACCTTGATTTGAAAAACTGCTTAGTTTACGTAAGGTCATGCTGCCCATGACCTAACACCCCTGTTCTGCTACACTCTGTATTGCAGCAGATATGAATGATTGGTGCTCACACAAGATTAGTGGGAGTTTCTTTTTTTGAGCATAATTGGAGTGTTCTACAGTCAGAGAAGCAGATCATTAAAAACACTGAAAACAAGTATTAAGTTTTAAAATTCAGGCATATTTTCCTTTAAGCAGCATAATTAAGGTATTTTTTATTAGCATGCTCAAAACAGCAAACTTTTTGGAAATAAATTTCTGTGACATTAATTTAACTAGAGTGAATTTGATACATATGTTACATATTTTACTATCTTGTTACTATGGCTAAAAATTTCCCCCAGAGTAACTTATGGTATTTTATAACTTCTCCAAGGAACCTGTTATTCTACACTCAGTCTTCTGTCTGTTTGTTTTGATCCTATTCAATGATATTATGTCATCTGCAAAGAACCTAACTTCTGACCTTAAAGCATCAACAAAATCTTTCAATAGAATAATGAGTAGCAGTAATAGTAATACGTTACACAGAGGCACTCCCATTTTAACTTCCACTTATTTTGATACTGCATTTCCTAACTATTTGTTTTCTGCCTTTTAAGTATTCTAAAGTCACATCCACATTTTACCACCATTTTATGGCTCATTCTATCAAACACCTTAAAAAAAGAACTAGTTTAATTTAATTTAATTGCAATCGAGTACAGGCTCCTGTGGCAATTTCCATACACCCCCATCTTCCCCCTATCCTGCAGCCACCTACATTTGCCCTCTACAAATTTTATCTTTAAATTCTTTCAACGTTTTCGGTAAATTGCTCATAATTTCTCTTGGTAACTCATTCCAATCCCTGATTGTTGCACACTATGAATTTGGCCTCTCTTGTCCATTTCATCTAAAATATCATGCATATATCTCACTAGTTGAGATTCACATGTTGTAACCAGCCTTTGAAATTTGGAAATGTACAATGTGTGTTGTTTCCTTTGGCTCATAAATATGGTTTTTTGATCTGAAAATTGGAGATGCGCCCAATGTTCTCCCAATGTTCACCTGTAGGATTTGTAGGAGCTTGAATTCTGCATACTTTTCCGATGTAGAATTGCTTGCTGAAGACTTGAAATGTAAATATCTTGGCATTACTTTTGATAACAAGCTTAACTGGGCTGGACACATAGGACAGGTGGTAGGAAAAGTTTTCAAAGTTCTGCACTTGTTGGAGAGAGTGATGAGGGGATGTACGAGAGAAGTAAAGGAATTGGGTTACAAAACTTTGGTGAGACCATTGCTCGAATATGGTAGTGTAGTATGGGACCCTCATTTTACATATCAAACTACAGGAGTTGGATAGGGTGCAAAGAAGGGCTGCTAGATTTGTTTCTGGAAATTATCGCAGAATGCAATCAGTGACGGATATGATAAAGGAGCTGAAATGGGATTCATTGCAAGACAGGAGGAGGATGAGGTGGGTCATCGGAGTGTACAGGGCATATACTGGAGATGAGGCATGGAAAGATATTGGCGTAGGTATGATAAGTAGTGCATGGAAGGGAAAAAATGACCATGACCACAAGTTGGCACTCGATTTCAGGCACAAGGATGTGGGAAGATTCTCTTTTTTAGGCAAGGTTGTCAGGGATTGGAATGAGTTTCCAAGAGAAATGATGAATAATTTACCGAAAACTTTGAAAGAATTTAAAGATAAAATTTGTAGAGGGCAAATGTAGGTGGGTGCAGGATAGGGGGAAGATGGGTGTGTAGGGAAATTGCCACCGGAGCCTGTGCTCCATTGCAATTAAATTAAATTAATTAAAAAAAATGAAATAAATCATAACACAACTGAAGAAAATTAAATCTGGTTGTGGCAAGATGGAAAAAGCAATTGAGATTTAAATTAAGGTAAAAACTATGAAACCTAAAGATGATATTCAACAAAATATTGGGTAAAATGATGCCGTGGGAAATATATATTTACTCAGATGTGGGGTAACATGTTTAAATTTCTGTTCAGGTCTGACAGGCTATCTAGTTATCTGAGGAACTTTGAAAAGAGTCTTTTCCAACTGCATGCCATTTTACCTGATTGTAAAAGCAAACATTGATTCATTTAATTGAAAATAAAATTTTCATCTTGCTTTCCATATTCTACTGTTAATTATTTGTTAAAGAAGTATTGAAAACATTGTTTAAAATTTAAAGGAGAGGGTATATTTCTTACTGTTGTATGTCAGATCCGCCGGGAAAACTTACGATTACACATATTTCATACTGACTTTTAGATAATAGTAATTGGTTTAGAATGACTTCATAAAGGCAATTTAAAAAATAGATTTGAATAGTAAAGTCATCAGATACCAAAGTTGAAGACAGCCGAGCTGTAATGAGACAAATACAACATGAATGAAGCCCACAATATTTTTGACGAATCCTTGACCATGCAATCAAGTGATAAAACAAATGGCAAGTCAATAGAGCATACGTACACGAATGGCAGAAAAGATAAAGAGAGGGTAAGGCAAACAATAAAATATAAAATCAGTCAAAAAAGAGTATGGAATGTTATTCTATCAATGAAAAGGACTTGGAAAGTTTAATCTGATATTATATTTCCATATTCAATATTTCTTGTCTCCCTACACCCCTATCCATACTTTATCTTCGCATGGTGGTTATTGGTGGGGCAAATCTATGAGCTTCATAATCATTCTTCATGATTAAGCAGTCTTGCAAATGATATTATTAATCTTGTTGGTTTTGTTTTTATATTTTCACAGTTCTCTAACTTTGCAAAGACATGTTTTTAATTGGTCTCTCATTTTCTGTTTTCATGTAGCATCTTTCTTTCCATGTCATGGGTATCCTCATGCAAGCTTAAGCTCCCTTGAAAGTATTGTTAAATTTGATCACCTTTTTGTGTTGCCACAGCCCCCCTGTCTTCAACTTTGGTAAGTTATGGGTTTTCTTTTACAATATTTTTTTTAATAACTGGCTAAGTTTTTGTTGTAAATTGAACTTAACGGTACTTTTTTCTGCAGTGTTGCTTGAAAATGCATCTACTTCACACCACAATCCAGATATTCTGTAGAACCATTTGGCCATTTACAGAAAATAATGTGCATTTGTAGACACACTTTTAATTTGGATAAAACTAAGATCAGCAAACATCACATTTGCAATTTACACAGATTTACATTGATGTAGTAAGCACTAATCTAAATTTAGTTATACTACAATGAAGAAAAAAACATAAATTGATGCTTCATTTATAGTTTTAATAAGTTATCACAGAAAAAGGTAATACAGTGATTGTTACAGAAAATTTTGTCACTTATGCTGCTTTAAATTTCCATGGCTGATTACATGTGTTTGTTCCACATATTATGAAAAGCATAATTATGAAAAGAATAATTGTGTTATTCCTCGGAGGAAGAGCTGCTCTCATCATCATTCATATCACGCACTCTTTCTTTCCATGTCATGGGTCATCCTCATGCAAGCTTAAGCTCCCTTGAAAGTATTGTTAAATTTGATCACCTGTTTTGTGTTGCCACAGCCCCCCTGTCTTCAACTTTGGTAAGTTATGGGTTTTCTTTTACAATATTTTTTTTAATAACTGGCTAAGTTTTTGTTGTAAATTGAACTTAACGGTACTTTTTTCTGCAGTGTTGCTTGAAAATGCATCTACTTCACACCACAATCCAGATATTCTGTAGAACCATTTGGCCATTTACAGAAAATAATGTGCATTTGTAGACACACTTTTAATTTGGATAAAACTAAGATCAGCAAACATCACATTTGCAATTTACACAGATTTACATTGATGTAGTAAGCACTAATCTAAATTTAGTTATACTACAATGAAGAAAAAAACATAAATTGATGCTTCATTTATAGTTTTAATAAGTTATCACAGAAAAAGGTAATACAGTGATTGTTACAAGGAAATTTTGTCACTTATGCTGCTTTAAATTTCCATGGCTGATTACATGTGTTTGTTCCACATATTATGAAAAGCACTGAATTATGAAGTAATTGTGTTATTCCTCGGAGGAAGAGCTGCTCTCATCATCATTCATATCACGCACTCTCTCACACTGCCCGGAGCCACTACAAACCAGTGGTGGTCTGCACAGTTTGTTCTCTGGTACGAATGATCTACACTGTTGACCTTCATCTGAAACGGAGGAATTCTGTCTTAAAGGCTGGTTGATAGAAATTTTTTTACCTATTTATCTGTTTAGCTTTCTAAGAAGATTATTTCTAATTGGGTTAGTAAACATGGAATGAAGATAAATGCAAAGAAGAGTCAGCTTATTAGATACACAAATAAAAAACAAAAGGTTAATTATGAATATAAGGTGGGGAAAGAATTGCTTGCTGAAGACTTGAAATGCAAATATCTTGGAATTACTTTTGATAACAAACTTAACTGGGCAGGACACATAGGACAGGTGGTAGGAAAAGGTTTCAGAGTTCTGCACTTGTTGGAGAGAGTTATGAGGGGATGTACGAGAGAAGTCAAGGAATTGGGTTACAAAACTTTGGTCAGACCATTGCTCGAATATGGTAGTGTAGTATGGGACCCTCATTTTACGTATCAAATACAGGAGTTGGAGAGGGTGCAAAGAAGGGCTGCTAGATTTGTTTCTGGAAATTATCGCAGAATGCAATCAGTGACGGATATGATAAAGGAGCTGGAATGGGATTCATTGCAAGACAGGAGGAGGATGAGGAGGGTCATGGGAGTGTACAGGGCATATACTGGTGATGAGGCATGGAAAGATATTGCAGTAGGTATGAAAAGTAGTGCATGGAAGGGAAAAGATGACCATGACCACAAGCTGGCACTCGATTTCAGGCACAAGGGTGTAGGAAGATTCTCTTTTTTAGGTAAGGGTGTCAGGGATTGGAATGAGTTACCAAGAGAAACGATGAATAATTTACCGAAAACTTTGAAGGAATTTAAAGAAAAAATTTGTAGAGGGCAAATGTAGGTGGGTGCAGGATAGGGGGAAGATAGCTGTGTAGGGAAATTGCCACCGGAGCCTGTGCTCCATTGCAATTAAATTAAATTAAATAAATTAAAAAATCTTAATGTAATTATTATGAATACATGGATATAATAAAAAAAAATGAATGTTAATGTAAGCTAAGTTCTAATTCTGATTTACTACAAGTGAAACATAAATATTAACCAAATTTTTTGATATGCATTGTTCATGATGATATATTGTTTAATAGATTATGCACCTAACCTGCAAATACGGATCTTACTGCTAATCAAAATGTGACATGAAGATGACATACTTTCACTTTAAAGCCACATTGGCAATTTCCCTAAATACCATTTTTTAATTTTTATTTCAACTTTTTTGATGCAAATATTTTTCAAGCAAATATTTTAACACTTCCATCCATAACCTACTGCAATCCTTTATCATAAATAAAAACATTCCACTCCTTTATGGATGAAATCAACTATTATATGATCATGGTCATATCTTTTCTACCACATAGTAACCCTAATTCTTAATCTAATATTCATCAAGGTGTTTTCACCACTGTATGTTTTTCATGAAGTTGTAGTAGTAGATGTTATAAATATTAATGCAAGACTGCTATGGTATAATACCAACAAAAAATAATATAAAATGGATAAATAAGCTCAATTATTTGAGAAACAGGGATGGAGGTGAGGGAAATAAAGAATTTGTTGAGGATTGAAGGATATTTATCACCTGAATGTTTGCTATCTTTCTATTGAGGTTATGAAATTTTCGATAGCAGTCTGTTTAAATATTTCAATACATGGCATGTTTTTCTTAAATAATTTTAGCTTAAATGTGATCTTTTTTTTTTACACTTTTTAGCTGTCTGGGCAGCAAATTCATGTTTCAAGGGGCAGCAATCTCAAGTTTTTGCCCCTGCTCAGAAATTTTGTAGATCTGTCACTGCTTAGGGAGAGTCCATAAACCACGTAGCTCCATTTTAACCTCCTGTTAACCCACCCTCCCCCCCACGTTGAATGACATGGCTTTTGTCTCTACCCCCACCCCTACCCCATGTAGCGCATAGTTTCTTTCCCATGTTGATTCCACAAGACATTTTGTACTGTTTTCTCTTGTCAGACTATCATAAATTACATATGGAGATAATTAAATGATGGATATAAATATCCTCATGCTATTGTGTGTTCTGTACCTCATTTTAACTGTGACAAATAATATAAATGAAAAACTATACAGCCAGGCTTGGAAACACCCCTCCTCCATCACGTAGACCCAGGCCCGCCGCTAGCTGTTTGAGCGCCCGCGTGCAATACCGATTATGCCGCCCCCTCGCCCCCTATCTAACTACAGCCAGTGGTGGATCTAGGAATTTTCCGAACCGGGTCAAGAATGTGAGATTGCCGCCCCTTCAAACATTAATTGCCGCCCCCATTGTTGCCACACCGAGTGTTGCCGGCTGCCTAAAGCAGCTGTTGAGCTAAAAAAAAAGGTCGCCCGCTCCATAATAGGCTCAAATTTCGTCGCGGCGACAATGGAATGACAACTATCCCGGGGCGGTGACTGTCGATCACTCGATTTGCCGCCCCTCTTGACCTGCTGCCCGCGTGCGGTGCACGCCTTGCACGCCCGCTTACGGCGGCCCTGCGTAGACCAGCATAGAGTTCAAGTCAACCCCTCCACCATCTAGACTGGGCCACGCAGCTTATGGACGTTCCCTTATTACTCACACTAAAATTTTTTGTCCTTCACACCTTCCATTACATTAAATTGTAGGCCAATTTTATTTTTAGTCTGTTACAGTACATTTTTCTCCCATTTATGGTTTTGCAGTTTGAAAGCTTATAATTTACGTGAATTGTTATTACAAAATTTTAGCTGGACACCACTTTTTTTAAACTTTAGCGGCAAATATCACACTGGTCATTTGTTACATAGTGGACACCAGATAATAGAAACTGACGGTGACAGTTTATATGTTGATGACAAAATGGCCAAGAGCTTCTTTGGTACTCATGAATAAAGTCACTGACAAAAACTAGTTGAGGTTAAAGAACTGTGACACTATATTGCTTTCCCATTATACTCTCTTTATTATAACATGAATATGGTGTGTATATTGTATGCTTTTTCGTGTTTTAAAATTGAAACATAAACTAAATAATTTTAAAACTAAGATATAAAACTAAGGAAGAAGAGGGAAAATAAACCAAGCACTCACCATAGATAAAGACAAGAGGGCAACAATGACCATACAAACATTAATGTACTTCACAATAAATTGATATAAACCTTTAGCTAGGATGAATGCATAAGGACAAGGGGGAGAAAAACCAGGGACAAACACAACTCAAAATATTATTTATTAACCCTTAGTCAAGCAGACAAATGAAATAAATGCACATACATACATCAAAATTTGAAGTTACTTGTCTCTCCCCACTACAATTGCTTGAAAACTAATTGTAAAATGAAGATTCATTTCACAGATGTGATCATTGTTTCCACGCATGCACACCCTGACTATGCTTAAATTTAATAGTGTCTGTTAATATTTGTATCCTCTAACGTTAATCTCTTTGGTGATATTGCCCAACTCCATATGATAATTTTCCTCCAGGGTTTTTGATTATTGATTCACTATTTCCTGACACATCCCCATTTCAACCACTACCCCAGCCACTCCTGGCTTTACTATTTGAGTTTCCACATTCACTCAACAGACGTCGGTGTTATCACATCTGACCTCCCCACTAAGTGTCTCATCTACTTCCAAGAAGAAAAAGGTTCAATACCAAAATATAATGTTCTAAGAGTTTGTCATTTTTTGTGTTTTATGATCTCAGATGACATCATCTATGGTAAGTGTGGATTTAATTTCCCTATCTTCACATTGTAAGCCCCTATTGCAGATTCTGAAATCTCTACTTACAATTTTTCTACTTTTATATTAATTCTTCCTGCAGCAGGCATTTTGATGTTCACATCAAGCACCTGCTTTTCTCTAATTTTTACAAACACAAAATCTGAAGCATACTTACTGAGGTAGATCCAACAAACATCACAGCAGCCACAATTCTTGATGACCCCTGAGGGGCAGTAGGGTGGCAGTGGGGGGCAGATTCTGTCACAGTCAGTGGGAATACACTGCACGACTGGAACGCGGTATTCCCGCTGGGCAGCCACTAGCCCAGCCACACACAGCACCAGCACGGCAACAGAGTACATCGTGGAACGCATCTGGACAGTAACAGTGTTTAATTTAATTTAATTGCAATGGATCACAGGCTCCGGTGGCAATTTCCCTACACACCCATCTTCCCGCTATCCTGCACCCACCTACACTTGCCCTCTACAAATTTTATCTTTAAATTCTTTTCTCAGTTTCTGGGAACATTGTTTTGGTTCCATTATTAGTAATGTGTGAACAGAGATTTTCCCAGTGTGTAAATGCAATATCTTATATCTTGGAAACAACTCTAACAATTTGGATAAAATTTTGTTTTTTAAGTTTTACTAAATAAGTGTTTTCCCAGCAAAAATGCGATTTTACAAAAAAAATCATCAATTATTGTATTTTGTATCTCGGAAACGGCTCATTTACATTTCAGGTACCAGTAAGCTTACTGATGTTAGCTGATTCTTGGCTGTCTGGGTGACACCACGTCATAGTTCTTGTAGCCGACGTTTCGACCATCCTTCTGTGATCTTCTTCCAGGGTGGAACTGAAGACCACAGAAGGATGGTCGAAATGTCGGCTACAAAAAATTTGACATGGCCTCATCCAGACAGCCAAGATTCTGGCCGCGGAAGCCTACGATTACATCTGACTGATGTTAGTTAAGTTCACTTTGGTTCAAGCAAGGAATTCTTATATCTTTAAACAGATAATTTTTGTACACTAGCTTACCCGTGCGAATAGTATCGTTGTCAGACACCGAATGGCAATATAATAATATGAAAATAAGTAAATGCAAGTATTTGTTAATAAAAGGTATTTTATTTTGAAGAGTAGTAATAAATATCATTTTTACTGTAAAATGTTATTATCATTAAATATTAAATGTTTAATTATAAAACATTTAATATTTGCTTTGTCAGAAGTCATTTTTCAATCTTGTTTACTTTACAAAACTTCTTTGAAAGCAATAATAATAAAGTTATAATTTGATCATCATTGACTTTTTGACCGTATGTGTCTTTAGCACAAAAATTAATATTAATGAATCTACAGACTTGTGAAAAAGCCACGTACGTGTGTCCATATGAAAAAACAGGCTCTGATAAATACAATCCTGCCTTTTGAAGCATCTAACCTTGTGTTTTATAAATGTTCATAGCAAATGTTACTTTAATTGGGAATTGTTTTCTTGACATTTGGAAAGGTATGGTTGGTAGTGTGAGGTTAATGCGAGGTGAGAGCATAGTTTTATCAGAGTGAATTAATTTAGTACTGATGATGTACTCATCCAAGAGAATTACCAGTATTCTTGCACCAGTTAATTAAGCTTCTTTTTGGTCAGAGCAAAGAACTATGCACTTCAAAATGTCTAAGAAGTTTGACTTTAATCAAACTTCACGCAAAATCTTGCGTATTGAACAGAAATCGAAAGATGCCAAGCGAAAATCGGTCACCCAGGTACTGTTAAATTATTGGTAATAAAAAAGTAAACAATTTTTGATGTGATTAGCAAACTAAGAGTAATGAGACAGAATCCTAGAGGAAATGCGAGAATGAGCTCAGATCTACAACTGTCTTCTTCCGATGCATGTATCTCGTCACATCCCTTGCCCCTCTCTCCGCACCTCCCCACTAGCACCAGATTGAAAGATGGCAAACTGGAATGCCTGCCCTGGGTGGCAACTTCAAGGGGGTGGCAAAATCATGTTTGAGGGGACAGTAAATGGCAAATAATAACTGTGGCAGTGACCTCTTTTTTTAGCCCTACTGTCCTGAATGGCAAGTTTCAGGAGCGAAAAAATCTTTGCACTGTAATAATTATATTACATTTATATGCCTCTAAAACTAAGTGAAACACAATTATTTTTTTTTAACTTCGCCAGTGACGGTCCAATGCCCAGAACCAAAAAGAAGGATGGAAAATATATGCAGAATTTGTGAAAGGTATTCGGACACTAAACTTAAAAATTTTCTCCTGATGAATTACTGCACTAATGAATAAAAAAAATCAAACACATTTCAGTTGCTGTAATTTCAATTTAGCGTATCAAGTATCTGTATGTTTGTCTACGCAGACATTCACTGCCCCGGGCAGCGAATTTATGTTTGAATCTCAAATTTTTGGCCCGGCTCAGAAAATTAATAGATTCGTCACTGCTCCCCACCCAGTACCACATTAATCACGTAGCAGGAGGTAGCAAATGCTACGGGCCTCGCACTTTCTAGGGGGCCTCGCACCTCCTAGGGGGGCCCCGCACCTTGGCTAGATGGGTGACTTTTTTTTTAGCTCTACAATTTTCCCCCGGATGACAAAGATCAAGGACCTCTTCTCCACATTTGCTACGGGCCCCGCGCTGTCTTAATCCGGCCCTGTCCCCACCCCACTGGCAGCCCCACCATTTCGGAATAGAGAGGTGCTCAGCACATGTGACTGTCATGTTGGTGGAAGTTGCTGACTAGCAGTTGCTATATAAGAGCAAGCACTCCAGGTACCTAACATTTCACCAGAAGATGGAGTCAGAGAACAGTCCTGAAACATAACACCTGATTAGTGGGAGGCCCATGAAATTTTTATATAGTTGATATGCCAGAAAAGCCGTAATTCTTTCCATATTTTTTATGTTTTCTATAAGCATTCTTAAATGCAAGGTGGAAGGATGATGCTGATAAAAAAACAGCTCAGAGATAGTATTTTTATGGATCTTTGTTGTTCTACTGTGATTTGCACTCGGCTATAATTTTTTTCTCTGACCTTACATGTATTTAAAGATTTGTGGATATGTCCAATAACAAAAGACACTGATTAGCAGACATAAACAAGGAAAGATATAGGAACCATCACTTATTACAGGTGGTGAGAGGATGGTGCAGAAATATAGAGATTACAAGCTCGGAACAATTTGGAAAGGCTGGAAACTTCTTAATTCTTCCATGCTCTGGTTCTTCATATTCTTGCACCACACTACATCAACTGTGGTGGTTTCTGTTTTCTTATTTACACCACTAGGTGTAATTTATAACTTTTTTTCAGTGTATGAACTCTGTCTCAGCATTTGTGAGACAGACCTAAAGATGTCAAATTCAATGTAAGAAATAAATTTTGAAGAATGAATTTTTTGAAACTTCCGCATTTAATATTCTCACAAAAATTATAAAAATAGAAATCACAATCCAGATTATTTTAGTTTAAATTTAATGTTTCATGTGGTAATGTGTAGGGTTCAGACCTTTAGGACCAATAAAATAGAGAAATATGCAGGCAAATATGATCTTAAAAATGGGTGAATATGAACTAAAACTACAAAATATGACCAAAAATTTAAATTTACTTTACATGAAAACATGCTCAATTACACATCATTTATTTTATCTAGTCATGTCACTTTTATCTAGACAGCATAATTTGCTCCCGTGCACTCACTGCACCATTGGGAAATTAAATTATAAATCATTTTGTTGAAGTCACTTTAATTTCACATAATTTACAGGAAAGAACGTTTTTATCTGTACTAAAATACTCCTCTCCAAATTCCCTTACGTAATTCAGTAACTTTGCACTTTCAGAAACTTTTGTTTTCGGCATGTCGATACTCACTGATCAACTACACATTTAACAGTGACTGAGGATTATTTTCATTGAGACATTGAATGACGCGAATCGACACAGGAATACTCCTGCTGCATTGTTGAGATTAAAAGGCAGGTGGAACATTAACGTTTAGAGAGTGACAATAATGCCTAACTTTAATTCTTGATTGGTCAATTCTGACCTATTCTGGGATAATTAATTTATTTTTACTGCCAATGTACACAGGAGTGTAGCTACTATAAGGCGAGGCAATGCAGTGCACTGGGGCCCCCACCATCAGGGGGCACCCAAGCGCTACTGAGGGGGCCCCGAGTGCAGCCCAGAGGGCTTACAGACCTTCAGGGCAATTGGGCGACTTTTTTTTGCTCTGAGGGCCTTGTGAACCTAGATAGGATACTGTTCAGGGGGCCCCAAGCGCAGCTTAGGGGGCCCTACCAGCAACTTGGCAGAGCTAAAATAAAGCTAAAAAAAGGCGCCCAATCTGTCCCGAGGGCCCAAAATATTTTTTTTTTGCACCGGGGCCCTTGTTGACCTAGCTACGCCACTGAATGTATAATAGGAGTACAGGTCATGAATAATTCTGTTAATTTCTTCTCATCTATATCTAGCGAATTCCTGATACTATTAAAAAAATTACCAAATTTTTCCACAAAATATGACCATAAATATTATTTTCATATGACCAAAACTAGGCAAACTGCCTAAATATGCATTTATATGCTATTTAAAATACATCTAAATACAATCAGAAACGTCCAATCAGTGTTTAATTCAGCATTACAGCTAAAAATGAAGGCAGGAAAGTAGTAAGTGAACTGCAAGAAGTAGACATGTGTCAATTGCTATTTGTAAGTGAAAGTCATTTTTATATGTTGCAGGAAATATATAGGTAAACAACTAAACCAACATGCAGGCATAAATCATGAGAAGTTGGGAAAAAAGTTCCATTAATGCAATACAGATGACCTGACGTCAACTTGAGGTAGCGCCAGGGAACTTTTCACATGGTGCTCCTGACCTTCTCAGTTAGGTCTTTACTGAAAAGTGGACAGCAAGAGTAGATTATGTTTAGTGGTCAGCTTGTTCATCTAATCTGGCAACACTTAAATTTTCTCTGTGTTATTATACGAAAAATCTTGTGTACAATGACTTAAGAGAATCTCCTGTAAAGAAGTCTTCCTACCTGTGACATCATCAGATGACATCGGGGTTGCTCTAATGAATACGATAGAGCTTAGTGAAACATTGTCATGCCAGCATCAATGCTTGGGACGTGGGTTTGAACAACTGTTGTAAATGTATTTGCAACGTGTGAAATTAGGTCACAAAATAAAATTATTACACCTAGAAGCAAAGACTTGTAAGTTCACTTATTCCACTTAATAGGTATCTGAAAATAATGTTGGCTTCCATCCAGTGATTTGCTCACTTCTGAATGGGGTTTCTTATGTCAGATTGATACATTCACACTTCTAGATCATTCCTGGAAGTCTTTATCATTATGGAAACATCCATTTACTTGTATACTTGTTTACTAATGATTTTAACTTATTTAGATCAAGTATCATAACTTTAGTACAAGGAACAGTCAGACAATATTTTAATTACTGTAAAAAAATATAAAACAACTTATCCCTCATGTAAATTTGCTTACAGATCCCAAATATATACTAAAAAAAATAAAATCGGGAAATATCTGATATTCCTTTGTGTTATAGCCAATTACACAGAAATTAAAGACACTAACAGAAAATGCAGTTTATTTATTTTATCAAGTGAATAATAAATAATAATACTGTTTCACAATATTGTGGCAGAATAGTAATGAGTCTGGGCATAGGGTGTTAAGCCTCAACTGCAACCTTCATGGAAATAATTACCTAGGACAGTTTCCAAATAAGTTACCCCGGGTTAAAATGTTCATACTATTTTCATAGATAACTGTGATGTATGTTTGCTCTCAGATGATCATTGCTCTTACTGTTGTGGGTGCTAGGTGTATAAAGGGACAAGGCAAACCCCAGTGCTAGCCCGTTCGGACCTACTTGTCAAAAAATTGTCGACAGAGCCACGAAGTTTAGAACCCTTCTCCAATTGTGAAATACCATCAACAATAACATGTGGCTATATCGCATTCACATAGATTTGGATTAGTAATTGTGCATAAATTCTCCTACATTGCTAGCCAAATTCTTGAATGGAATAAATTTCTTACAACACTGAGATTCAAACAAAGCAACTGTCATGGACCCTTGAAAACGTAAACTGACAGTGTGGGCCATGATTATATCATAACAAGAAATTAGTGTATTATACAAATAACCTAGTACAAAGTAATATGATTTGAGGTACATTACGAAAATTAATGCAAATATTTTGTTGTGTGTTAAATCATTCTTTTCTACATTTGTATCAATTGAGATAATATCTACTGTAAATTTTTAAAAAAATCATAAGCTTCTCAACTGTTGTGGGACACAAATCAATTTTTTGTAGTTTTGTAGCTCACCTTGCTCTGGTAGTTGGCAGCAGGGTTACTGTAAGTGATAGACACTGCAGTGTTTGGCTTATATAACTTCAGGCTGCTCAATCAGCAAGGTCTTAGCTTGCACATGTCTTATCACCTGCTGCAAGAGGTGGAACCCATCAGTGCTCACTTTGCAGTATTTTTCTCCAAATGGCAAATCAACATTTAAAAATATAACTCTGGTTATATTATCCCTGGAAATATAGCATGTAACTAAAAATAATTTTAAATGTAAACTGATAAGATAATATATCATGAATTCCAAACAGACTTAAATTTTACTGAACGCTTACCTATTTTAAGCAATTTGATGCATATTTTTTGTTTTACAACACTGCTAATATTTGATTAGTTTAAATTAAATTTTGCAAGAATTCATGTGTAATGAAGTGAAACGATTTTGGTTTGAAGATAATTGTTGAATGAGAGTCATCCTTTATTACAGTAACCTCACTGCAGATAGTGGACAAATTTTAAAGAAATTTTAACTCAAAATCCTTTTAATATAACTTGACATTAAATTCACTTATGATCTTTACTATTACACAAATGTGTTCCATGGAGTAAATGTGTATATTTCCTTTCTGTCCATGTGGGTCATTCATTAGTCATCATCATCATCAATGTTCTCCCCTACGGCAGGTTTTCACTTGGTAGCTCTCCTGTCTTCAGGGACATGTAGTTTCTGTTTCCCATGATGCCATCTATGATCTTTTACTTCATTCATCCTTTCAGAAATTAATTCTTTCAAGGCATTTGCAATCAAGCACTCCCCTTTCAATGAGTAAACCATGTCTTATGACTTGCTGTAGTTTTCTCCTCTCACTATCCCTTTCCAGCCCTGCATGCCAATTTTTTGATCAATATCCTTCCAAGTCCCTTTACCAACCTTGTACATTCCCAGCACTCTCTTCACCCTCCTCCTGTCTCCCAGTGACTACCAATTCAGCTCCTTTATCATATCAGTTACTGACTGGGTACTGTGGTAATTGCCAGAGACAAATCTAGCAGACCTTCTCTGAGCTCCCTTTAACTCCTGTATTTGATACCCAAAATGTGGGTTCCAAATTATACCAACATATTCAAGCAATGGTCTCACCAAAGATTTGTAATCCAAATACCTAACTTCACTGGTACTTCCACTCATCCCCCTCTCCAGAAAATGAAGAACTTTGTCACATTTTACTGCCAACTGCCCCGTGTTTTTTACCCAGTTGTGTTTGTTCTCAAAGATTATGCCAAGAAATTTACTCTTCAAGCCTTTACAAGCAATTCTGTCACAACTATATAACCATAAACAACCTTAAGTAATTTTTTTTATTGGTAGACCTAATAAGCTGACATTTCTTGGCATTTATCTTCATTCCTTATTGATCTACCAAGTTAGATATCCTATACAGGTCATCCTGCAGCTGTTCTCAGTCTTCTCTCATTTTGATCCCATTATATACCATTATGTCATTTGCAAACAATCTAAATTCTGACTGTAAACTATCAACACTATCATTAATTATGATAGCCACAGACCCACATGATCCATTGCAATTAATTAATAGCAATAACTGTAAAATATTAGCTCAGTACAAATTTAAAAAAATTAAAGCAAGATATATGCAAGCAATAAACCTTGTTGTGGCCAAGTTCTTCAAAATGTGAGACGGTACTTGAGGGGTCAAAATCAGCACCTGTAGTTGGTGGAATATTATACAGTAACTACATTTGTTTGCTTACTATTATTTAAGAGGAAAGTTGTAAACCATTAACATATTCTGTTTGATACCAACATTATTTATACGTCATTTTTAATGTTTAGTAATAAAATTCGAAAATGTACTGTTTACTGTCATCGGAATAAATTAAGCTCTTATTTCAGTCAGTGATTTATTGATTTGCACCAGATTAAACACAATTATAATTTTTATTATTCTGTTCAGAGAACTGGGGATGACTGATTTCTATAGTGATTTGTATTAAATATACATAATATATGTTTAATATATCACAAAAGTTGCATTTCTAATGTTTTGATGATTCTTTCCAGATAGTATATCCACAGACACATTATAACTAATAGTCAAGTTTCAAAAGATATAGGGTAAAACATACATTCATAATAGCTCTAACATCATCATCTGATTTATTTCTTTGTAAAACTTCAAATAAAATACTACAAACAAATGTGAAGGACTGGATTTACAGTTCTTACCCTCTGCAGAATGTACAAAAAGATTACAAACAAATTTAAAGTGTGAGTATTATTCTTCTTATTTTTCTTCTTTAAGTTACAGAAATAAGAAGATAACAGTATCAATAGGTCACAGTTTTATCAGTGAACATGTGTCACATGAATAGAACAAACTGTTCTGTCATAGCTGGTTTTTATGCAGAGCAACTAGAATTTCCGCCACCCTCCTCCCCCATCACCTCACTGCTCAGATAGAACAGTTTTGTTGGGCTTAATCAATGGGCACAAAAAGTGTATCAGTCAAAAATTGCTTTTTTTCCTTTTCTCTCTTTTATTTTTTGTTTATAGAAAGAAGAGCTATGCATTAAATTCTTTATCACTTAAGTAAGATAATTCTTTCAGTGAGTGGTACTTGTGATTATAACGAGTTAGTAAAAATAATGCAAAGTACACTACCAGTTATGACCTTGCCTCTTCGTGTATATTCTATGAATCTCTCCACTTGCAGGTCTCAAGTACATTAATATTTAATAATTCAAATTTATTAAATTTAATCATTTATTATTTCACTAGCATACAGCAACACAAATCTCAATCTTTATTTCTTAATATTGAAAAATGCTTCTCTTCTGTCTCAAATTAATCAACTCCATAAAAAGATGATAATTATTCTCTACCAAAGAATACAAATACTTAGTCACAGTTCATTGGTCAGAGATGTATATGTAAAAAAACTTGTTTCCTTACACAGTAACTCTAGAAAAACAATATTACTGGCACTGGTGGAACACACAAATAGACATTCATGTATACATATAAAATTTAATAAATAAGGGAGCAGTAACAGAATAAATATACAAAGATATATAATATTTTCTGACTTTATCAAAAAAATTAAAGTTTAAAGCAAAAAATTTTGTTGGGTAGGGGAGGGGGGGGGGGGGGGAGGAAGGCATAAGAATGCTTACCCAGGGCCCGGGAATGCTAGCACCAAAATGATAAGTATGAAGCAGAGGTTAAAGAATGTAAGCCTAAGTATTGTGAAACTGGAAACTAAAATGTACAAACCCATCACAGGCAGGCTGAGGAAGGCAGGGAATATTGTACAGCAATTAAAAAAAATATATATAAAAAAAATCAGTGAACATAAACTCAAAGATATTGTACACTAACTTAAACATCAGCTCTAGTGAGCAGTAGTTCATGTTGGGAAGAGACATTGGTGAGAGATGGGATAGAAAAGGAGGAGGATTACCAATGTTATCTTATATTTGGACCCAAAGGGTGTTTGTTACTGTTTGTAATGGTAAGCATATTCCCATTTTTTGAGAGCAGAGAGACTGCTGCTATTTGGGAGGATTCTGATAGTGCTGAAAAGCAAGAATTGAAATTGTTGCAATCACGAGCAGCTAGTGGGGGGGGGGGGGGGGGGGTGCAACAAACAAATATATTTCTGGGATATTATTATTAGCTGATAATTAAGATTGAATCTCATGGTCATTCTGAAAACAGCTGTAAATAGCCAAAAATCTGTGATCGTGCATTAGTCTATCGCCTTTCCATTCTATACCATAGCATTCATCTTTATATACTAAATCTTTTCAATTTTACAAATTCCAAGAAGATAATTTTTCAAAAAATAAAGTGGATTGTGGAGAAGAAACCTTTTCAATACATACATACGGTGTTAGGCTCTGGGTGATATCATTTCATTTCTTGCAGGAAAAAAAAAATGCACACACACAAGATTGTAGGAGGTATATGTGCTATGATTAGATTGATGTTATATTCATACTTTTAAGTATCTGTCTGGTTGATGTCTTTGGGTTTACTCCGAAAACAGTTGTTCAGCCTCATTTTTGTGTCTTAAATACTTTCTTGTTTCCATATCAGCTATTCTGGGCATTATTATTATTACATGAAAAGATTGCAGAGCTCAGTTTCTTAAGAAAAGATGATGTTTAAAAACCATGTAAACTATAGATATATATGATGCTGGTGTTAATATTTTATTGTATCAATAGTTTTAAATTAGAGTTCTCTTTGCAGTCAACTCAGAAGCATCACACTGATGAACTGTGAGAAGTGATCATGGCTGTTCCTTGATGCCTTGTTTCTCTGCAGCTGTAGACAACATTCGCATGACCTGCAACAAACAAATATATTTCTGGGATATTATTATTAGCTGATAATTAAGATTGAATCTCGTCATCTTTTCAAATGTGTGTCCAATAAGCTTTGTCCATACTGAGCCAAGAACACAAATACAATATTTGCAGTTTATAATTTGGGATGGACAGCTGAGATATTCCTGTGTTCAGATATGCACATAACATCTATATTAAAATTTCTGATGCAACTAAGGAAAATGGAAGCGGCTTCTAGGCAATATAAATAAGAAAAGAAAGGGAAATTAACCAACCACATACCAAAGTTGACGGATGCGATGAGAGAACACTAATGCTGACAAACAACTACACAATATTTCGGCATCTGCCTTGCTCACAAATAGAAAAACGGGCCATTAGGCTCGGAACGTGAGCGCACACCGAACGTTACCTAATGACATTAGGTAACGTTCGGTGTGCGCACATGAGTCATTAGGTAACGTTTGGTGTGCGCACATGTTCCAAGCCTAATGGCCCGTTTTTCTATTTGTGAGCAAGGCAGATGCCGAAATATTGTGTAGTTGTTTGTCAGCATTAGTGTTCTCTCATCGCATCCGTCCACTTTGGTATGTGGTGGGTTAATTTCCCTTTCTTTTCTTATTTACATTAAAATTTCTGGAATTTTGAATCTCTTCTAGGCATAAGGTAATGTCATCAATTTTACTAAATATTCTGCCCTTATATTTTGATGGAGAATAGTGGTCTGGACACTTTGATTCAATGATTTTGAATTGTTTATTTTATTAGTACATAATGGTATGTCAATTGGAATTTCTAATTTCAATAAGTTTTGATCAGCAGACACGTTAATTTCTTTTAGACATCTTAATACGTCTATTTTATTTACCCTAAAAAAGGCCATGACTTAACACCACTTATAACAGGAATACCTCTTTCATTCACCTGGCATCCCCTGATCTCATCAGCAATAGAAAGTGAAAGTTTCTTTTTACCTCCGAAATTCAGATGAAGTCCATGGCGAGTATAACTGTCCCTACCAATGCAGGCCACATCTATCATACCAATGTGTGAATTTGCTGGCTGCCAGAGAACTGTTTCCAATGATTCATTTGTACACCTAATGCTCTGCCACATCCAGGGTTTATCATAACGCTCAAACAAATCCACAAATCCCACATTGGTCTGATGTGTGTTACTGGAAATGTGAGCAATGTCTTCCTCAACTGAATAATTGAGGTCCTTATCAAGACTATTTCCTGGTCCCCCACAATTACAATACAATCTTCCTCTGAAAAATCTGTCCCTAGATCTTCAACATTTGCTATAACACTTCTAAGATTTGCATTTGGTTTGAAAATACTGCAGACATAATAATCTGGCCCCAAGTCAGACTGAACCATTTCACTGATTTCCCTCTCATGACTGCTTCCAAGTAATAGTACCATCTTGCATTTAGATACCCCCTCAAAATTTCTCACTTTTACTTTACAAGATCACAGATTGTTCAGTCCAACCTGACGCTCCTCAAAGTCACCATCTAGATCCTCCAATGGCTGAAACACATTTGATGTCTCCAGCTGGAAACCATCAGACAGACAGCATCTCCTGCCTCTCCTTCCCTCCACTCATTGTTCTGCCTAAGCCTAAGAACAGAGTTTCCTGCTCAGTGTCTTTAAATCCCTTTCTGCAGATGCCAGATCTGACTGGAGCCTCAGAATTCGCAGCTCATAACCATTAATTCTTCAGGAGTGAATGTTGCAGGCAATACTGACACAAGAGTCACTGTTAGCAACATTTCTGCACCCTCAGTGAAACCAGCGCCTGCAGTCCTGGTACGTCACTCCTTCTCCTACCAATCTTTGGCAATTTCTACAGTTAGTATCCATTATGATACTTTTAGAAAAACTAAAGAACTTAGGAGAAAAAAACTTTAAAATGTTTACTTTTTAATTAACTGCTTGTGTATCAGTTGTCAAAGAAAAGTAAAAGTAGGATTCTAAGAAAAATGCTAAAAAATACTATATAAATCACTTGAAACTTTTCCGGAATGTAAATTACAATGCTTATCAACTACAAGACTTACAACTAAACAAAACAAATGATTTCAAAAGAACTTTTTAAACAATTACAATGAAATTTAAGACCCTAGAACTCTGTTTCAGACCTAACCTCAAATGTAAACAAATAAAATCTCAGTTTACACTGTACTGATTTTCTAGTAAATAAGAACAGTTCATTATCACTTAAGAACTTCACAAATTTAATTCAAAACAAAACTATTACTGTCAAAACAAACTTACAATGAAATTCTGTTACGCTATACCAAGAATATTGTTACCAGACGTTAATCCCGGATGTATCCAAAAGCCACTGAACACTGAATCTACAATTTATGGATTTATAATAAATAAAATGGATTACTAACGCTCACACTACTAGAATACGATATTCTTCAACATTTTAATTAACTTACAAGATTAAATTTAACTACAAAAACACAAATTACTACTGCACAATACGAACAAAAGGCTGCGCAATAAAATTCCAAAGATTAGTATTTTGTGATAAACTAAAAAAATGTGTATATTGTAATCACATATTGTATTAAGGTGAAGAAGAACATAAGGTCTCCCAACTAAACCCTGAATAAAAAGTTTACCAGAGTTTTTTTTTTCTTTCCCAAAATATATTGTAAACTGAGGGAGGGTTTTAGCATAACCGGCCACAAAGGCCACAAAGAAAAAATTAAAACGGATGATAGGCTACTCTGAGAAAAGTTCGTTGTCATGGGAACAAGAGAGTAACAAATTGAGTGAAGAATAACATTAGCATGTGTATGGGTCTATGATAGTCTGCAAGTCATTGCTAAAAAAGGATCTTATATCTTTGGATACCTGACTTTTGAACGTTATTTGGATGACTAAGATACGAAAGTTTGTTATTATTCAAAATGAATTACAAGGAAAGGGAAAATGACTCATAACTCACCAAAGTTGAAGGCTGCGATGGGTGAAGAACATATAAGATATGTAGAAAAGACACAGTTACTTCAGTTTGTTACAAAAAATAAAACAAAGGACAGCTATAATGTATTATCAGAAGGAAAAGCAATCGATGAAAGCAGTTTCACAAAATTCCTGGGTGTATATATAGATAACAAATTGAACTGGAAACAGCATATTCAACAACTTCTTAAAAAACTGAATTCTGCAACATTTTCACTGAGGGTAATATCTAGAATAGCTAATATAGAAACCAGAAAGTTAGTATATTTTGCATATTTTCATTCCCTGCTCACTTATGGCATCTCATTCTGGGGAAACTCGTCACAAGCACAGAGGGTATTTAAATTGCAAAAGCGTGCTATAAGAACTATTTGTGGAGCAAACCCACAGACACCGTGCAGAAATCTATTTAAAAACCTGGGTGTTCTAACAATGCCAGCACAGTATGTATACTCTGTATTATCATTTGTAGTAGAAAATCCTGAACACTTCAATCTTAATGCTGACATACATAGCCATAATACTAGGAATAAATATAATATTCACAAGGATTACAAATCACTGTCAATTGTTCAGAAAGGGCTAACATTTACTGGAGCTTCCTTATTCAATGTATTACCAACAGAAATTAAATGTTATCTACAAAAACCCAACTACTTTAAGTCCAAACTGAAAGAGTTTCTACTTCAGAACCCATTTTACTCCGTAAAAGAATTTTCTTCTTGGAATTTGGTAACTAAGAATGACTGATAAAATAGTATATATGGTGTATGGAAGGGGAAGGTGACAAAATTATCCACAATTACTAAAATTATATATGGTTTTTCTTTCTGTTGAAACTTGACAAATGAACTAATTACACTGTTTACAAAATTTCACTTATATATAGTAACTAACATGGGATAGCATGCACTCAAAAACTGCTGTGAAAAATTATCATATTAACAGGTTTTTAAGTAATTGACTGCTTATGAGTTGTTGGTAATATAATTGATATTGCTAATAGGTGTGTGTACTGTTCCACATAAATAGCAACTAACATAATATAATATGTAGTCACAAATTACAGTGAAACCTTACATGGTAACTGGTTGGTAAGAAAATAACTGGTTATTAGATGCTGGTAACAAGTGTATACACTGTTCCACATAATAAGTATTAATTAACTCGGGATTGTATTTGTAGATTACAGGAGATATTGGTTATACTAATGGGTTGTTGCTAACTTGTTGTCAATATATAAAAATATTATCAATTATATAGTAATATTGACATTACTAATAAGTGTATGTACTGTTCCACATCCCCGAGATTATTCTCACATGGGATCAAAGTGAACATATCTATCTAAGAATACACAATATTTCAGTTTTACACCTCATTCATGTTTTTCAGGAGGTGTGCACATGACTAAGTGCATTATCAATATGATGGGAGAGACTGAGATGTTATATATAAACATATATATCGCAGATGGTGCTAGAATTAGTAATATACCAAAAGGGTACAGGGTATAACTTCCTTCGCTCCTTTCCAGAAATGTGCACTCTTGCCAAAAATTCTGTCAACTGTCGCCCGTACATGTTTCAGCAGACCACCCAACCTCAAAAATATCTTGGTTCATGAATACCCTCCATCAGACTCTCCAAAGACATCATACGGACTTTTTCCTTGTAATAGACCTCGCTGCAAAACCTGCAACATGCATCCTCCCAGTACTACATATTGCAACCCTGTTACAGGGGAAACCTTCCCCATCAATAGACATGTCACATGCTCCACAACACATATTATATACCAGTTAAACTGAGCGTGGTGGTGTAATGGCTAGTGTTTTGGCCTCGCTTTCGGGAGGACGGCGGTTCGAATCCCCGTCCGGGCATCCAGATTTGGGTTTTCCATAGTTTCCCAAATGCCGGGATGCTTCCTTCAAAAGGCCATGGCCGAATTCCTTCCCATTCCTTGCCCCCCATCCTTTCCCGTCTCTAAAGACCTCGCTGTTAGAGAGACGTTAAGCAGATAAGAAAATATATATATAATAACAATGAGCAGGAAAAAGCTTTAAGGCAATAAAATTAAGGAAGGATAGGGAAATATGACCCAGCACTTACCACAGATGAAGGCGGCTGGGACGACGAACAAAAAACAAACACAAGAGAAGTGCAATATTTCGGCCTACAGCAGCCTTAAACGTGCAGAAGGTGAAGCCCCAGGCGGCGTCACATGTGTACA
Organism: Vandiemenella viatica; assembly: GCA_031002005.1. Taxonomy (NCBI): domain Eukaryota; kingdom Metazoa; phylum Arthropoda; class Insecta; order Orthoptera; family Morabidae; genus Vandiemenella; species Vandiemenella viatica. The sequence continues at coordinate 123,307,822 of CM061918.1, forward strand.
CATAGACAGCCGACTGGTGAATGGCGTCTCAGGCACGGATGACAACACACCTCATATACCAACTGACATGCCTCCATTGCTCCAGCTCATATATAGGCCTCACAACCAATCCCCTAGCTATCAGAATGAATGGCCACAGGCAGACAGTCTATACTAACAATGAGGCCCATCCAGTTGCAAAACATGCCAGTTCCCACAAAATCAATAATTTGAACATCTGTTTTTCAGTTAGAGCAATCAGAGTTTTCCCTAACAATACGACCCCCTCTGAACTTCGTAGATGGGAACTGTTCTACCAGAATATCCTTGACACCAGACATCCTCCTGGCCTCAATCTCCAATAATTTCTGCCCACTAGACCCAGCACTTATTATCTATACCATTTAAATATATATATATATTTTTTTTTTGAGTTCTGTATTTACTATTTTCCATGCTACTTACATTTGTTTTGCTTTTCAATTATAGTTATATATATATATATCCCCACCCAGTTATTTTTCATCTCTTTCAATAATAACATATCGTTATCAGTATCCATTATCGATCTAATATTTGAGCTTACTCCCCCCCCCCTCCCACCACCTATACTACCATCCGTGCCTGAGACGCCATTCACCAGTCGGCTGTCTATGTGTACACATGTGACGCCGCCTGGGGCTTCACCTTCTGCACGTTTAAGGCTGCTGTAGGCCGAAATATTGCACTTCTCTTGTGTTTGTTTTTTGTTCGTCGTCCCAGCCGCCTTCATCTGTGGTAAGTGCTGGGTCATATTTCCCTATCCTTCCTTAAAAATATATATATATATATATATATACCAGTTAACTTGCTGCCATTGCACTAGTTCCTATATAGGCCTGACTACACAACAACTCTCGACCAGAAAGAATGGCCACTGAAAAACAGTCTACACCCGCAATTTATATCTTTCAACACCAGAACATGCTAACTACCACAGTGCTAACAACCTCAATGACTGTTTCACCATGAAAGCAATTGGAGTTTGCCCCGAAACCACCATTGCTTCAGAACTTCGGAGATGGGAACTTGCACAACAAAACATCCTAGATAACAGACACCCACCTGGTTCAACAACTGATAAAATTCCTTTTTTTTTTTGGTACATCACTCATTATTATTAGTATTATCATTTAACTAGTTTCAATATTTTTTTTTCAAAATTTATTCATTTGTCAAAATTTGTCTTTTTTTTTAACATTCCACACCCATTTGGTATATTACTAATTCTATCACCATCTGCGAAATACATATTTAAATATAACATCTCAGTCTCTGCAAACATATCGATAACGCACTTAGTCATGTAGTAAACTTCGGCGTGCGCACACCTCCCAAATCACATAACTCATTTCCTACAGCATTAATAAGGTGTAAAGCCAAAACATTGTGCATTATTGTGTTCATCATATATGTTCTTCACTAGTTGTAGCCTTCAACTTTGGTGAGTGGTGAGCCATATCCCCCTTACTTGCAATTTATGTTGCCTAAAACTGTTTCCTTTTTCCTTAGTTTAATTACTGTTATTATTCAAATAAATTATAAGATTCAAGTTATAAATGAATTACTGGAATTGTATCCTGGCAACTGAAAACAAAGACAGAGTCTGTTAGCTATATAAATAGTCTACCAACATATAAAAAATACAACAGTTTGTTGATTTAGAAAAAGTATTTGATAATTTTGGGTGGGACAAGATGTTCAAAATTTTGATGACATTAGGTCTAAAATACCAAGATAGAAGTATACTTTATAAACTATATAAGAATCAATTTGCTGTAATAAAAGTAGAGAATCATGAGAGGCATATGTCAGTTAGAAAGGGTGTGAGACAAGGTTGTAGCCTGTCCCCATTAATATTCAACTTGTATGTAGAGGAAGCAATCAAGGGTTCAAAGGAGAAAAAATCAGTACACTACGATTTGCTGATGACATTGTCCAACTAGCAGAAAGGTCTGAGGATACTGAGAAGTTACTGATTGGGATGAACAAAATACTGAAGGTCCAAATATAAACCAAAGCAAGTAAAAAGTGGTGAAATGTAGCAGAAATGATAGCAATAATATTAGATTAAATATAAAAATAGAACCAGATATGAAGTGAATTTTGCTACTTAGGAAGTGAAATTACAAACAATGGCTGAAGCAGGAATAATGTTAAAGCTGAATAAGCACTAGCAAAAAGAACCTTCATCAAAACGATAAATCTTTTAGTTTCAAATGTTAATCTAGGACTAGGAAAGAATTTTTTAAAACTCTACTTATGGAGCTCAGTCCTTTATGGTAGCAGAGCATGGACTTAAAGGAATGCCAGAGAGAAGACAGATTGAAGCATTTGAAATGTGGTGCTACAGAAGGATACTGAAACTTAAGTGGACAGATAAAGTATGAAATGAACGTATTTTGGTAATGATTGGTGAGGAAAGAAGTTTATGGAAGATTCTAACAGAAAGGTGGGTCATATTCTGAGACATGCAGGACTGGTTAGATGTTGGTGTAGGGAACAGTCAAAGGTAAGAACAGTAGAGGAAGATGGATATTAGAATATAAGAACCAGATAATTGAGGACGTGGGTAGTAAGGGATACATTAGGATGAAGAGCCTAGCACAGATAGGAAGGGATGCATGATTGCATCAAACCAGTCAAGAGACTGATACAAAAATAAAAAAGGTAACTGGAATATTAAATGGCACTCACAAATGAACCATTTTTACTAAATATCTGACCTCATTTTACTTCATTACCATCATTTTTTTTTTTTAAAAAATACTTTGTTCATTCACATGGTTAGCATTTTTTTCTGTAGCTATGCAACTACAGAGCAACTGTTGAGGGAACATTTTCAGGCTCATAAATTGATCAGATAGATGCCACATGCTTAATTTTAACTACAGACCAACTTTAAGTTACCTGAAGATAGACTGCTAATTAGAAAAGGTGTATGAAGCTGTTACTCACAGTGGTGTGATTGGCCCCAGTGGCTAGGTCGAGGGCTGTCTTCCCACCGTGGTCTCTGATATCGAGGCGAGCTCCAGCATACAATAAACGGTCGATCACCTCACGCGCCTCAGTTGCCAGTGCAGCCAACATCAGTGGTGTCCTCCCTTCATTGTCCTGTGCGTTCACTGTCTGACTCAACGATTCAGCAGCTACCTTCACTACCAAAAGTAGGATGGCTCCGCAATCGGTGCCGGATGCAATAGCAGCCAGATGGAGAGGCGTGCGGCCGTTCGCATCCCGTAATGTAGGATCACCCCCCGCTTTCAGTGCCTGCTCAGTCAGCTAAAAACAAAGTTAAGCAGCATCTAAGATAACGATGATAAAAACAGACATAGATATGACAGAATTTTTTTATTCATTGTTAGAAACTTGCTTATGAGCAAAGTAAAAATGGGAGTGCCACAGGGTAACATATTAGGACCATTGCTATTCATTATTCTAATGAATAATTGTGTTGATTGTTTACTATGAGAAATTAAATTGTTTGCAGATGATATAAAGCTATATTAAAAGGATCAAAACAGTAGAGGACTGTAAACAGCTGCAGGGTGATCTAGACAGGATATCTGGTTGGGTTGGTAAGCATGGGATGAAATAACTGCAAAGAACGGTCATCTTATTAGATACACAAATAAAAAACTAAAGTTTGATTATGATTATAAAGTGGGGAATGAATTGCTTGCTGAAGACCTGAAATATAAATATTTCATTACATTTGATAACAAGCTTAACTGGGTAGGACACATTGGACAGGTAGTGGGAAAATGTTTCAAAATTCTGCACTTGTTGGAGAGAGTGATGAGGGGATGTATGAGAGAGGTAAAGGAACTGGGTTACAAAACTTTGGTCAGACCATTGCTTGAATATGGTAGTGTAATATGGGACCTGCATTTTGAGTATCAAATGTAGGAGTTGGAGAGGGCACAAAAAAGGGCTGCTGGATTTGTTTCTGGACATTACTGCAGAATTCAATCAGTAACAGATATGATAAAAGAGCTAGAATAGTATTCATAGGAAGACAGGAGGAGAATGAAGAGGATCATGGGAGTGTATAAGGCATATATTGGTGATGAGGCATGGAGAGATATTGGTGCAAAAATTAAAAGTAATGCACGGAAGGGAAAAGATGACCACGACGACAAGCTGGCACTTGATTAGGCATAAGTTTGTAAGAAGATTCTTTATTTTAGGTAAGGGTGTCACGGATTGGAACAAGTTACCAAGAGAAATGGTGAATAATTTATAAGAAATGTTGAAAGAATTGAAGGTTGAAACTTGTAGATGGCAAAAGTAGGTGGGTGCAGGAAAGGGGGAAGAAGGGTGAGGGTGTGTAGGGAAATTGCCATCAGAGCATGCGCTCCATTGCAATATTAATATTAAATATTATTATTTTCAGCTTCCTTGCCAATTATTTAATACATTATTTGTTGATGCCTTCTGCTTGAATGTGGCATAGTGTGAAAGGGGAAAAAATCAATATGTTACAATTTCCTGATGACACTGTCATGTTAGCAGAAGAGACTGAGTTTCTTGAGAAGACATGAACAAAATACTGAAGGAAGAATTTGGATTAAATATATACCAAAGCAAGAGAAAAGTGAAGAAATGGAGCAGAAATGGTTGCAATAATATAGGATTAAATATCAAAATAGGATTAGAAGCAATAGAAGAGGTAAGTGAATTCTTTCGCTTAGGATGTAAAGTTACAACTGATGGATGGAGGAGCAATATTAAAAAGAGTCTTTATGAAAAACAGAAATCTTTTCGTTTTAAAACTCTACATGTGGAGCAAAACACTATATGATAGCAGAAGGACGAGTACCATAAAAAAGGAAAATTGAAGCATTTGGAATGTGATGTTATAGAAGGATGCTGAAAAATAAGTGAATGGATAAAGTATGAAATTAACATGTTTTAGAAATAATGGGTGAGGAAAGAAGTTTGTAGAAGAATCTTACAGAAAGAAGAGACAAGATGGTGGCACATATTTTAAGACATGTAGGTTTGGTTAATTTGTTAGTGGAGGGAACAGTCAAAAGTAAGAACTGTAGAGGAAGACAGATTAAGAATATATGAAGCAGATGATTGAGTACGTAGGGTGTAGCAGGTATGTTGAAATGAAGAGATTAGCACAAGATGGGAAGAGATGGAGGATTGAATCAAACCAGTTGAGAGACTGATGACAAAAAATCCTATCTTCTTAGCAGTTAATAACAACTAGAACACTTTGTGGTTTGGATTTCACACGAAACTATACGTTCCCTTTACATGTAGAATTACAACGTAAGGTTGAATCACAACTGATATAGAAAGGATGATGTATTAGAATTCTCTCAACACACTTGCAAGGACACTTGACATTTCTTTAACTACTACTAATCATGCCTCAATTATTTTAGTTACCTCTGTCTAACAAACTGGTTGCAATTAACTTTTTAGTTGACACTAAGAAATGATATAACCATTACTATAGAAGCATTAACCCTCAAGCTCCATCGTAGACAAATTTTAGATTTAATTCTGATAATTTTTGGAGATACCCAAAATTCAGTTTCAGTGAGATAGTATAAGATTACAATGGAGTATTCATGGGTTTGCAGCCAGATGAGTGATATAAAGACAATGTTTCAATGACACTCTCTGTCATCTTCATCGTGTCATGACGTAACTGTTCATCGGGGTTGTACAAAACAGCTACTTTGAGAGTGAAGCAACTACAGCACAAAAAAACTTATTTCCTGTATCACTAGCTGGCCTTTACTGCATGCTGTGCCAAAACTGTCCTTAAGCCTAGCGTGGCTACTGCTAAAAGTGCACTGCAATGACTGATTCCCTCTCCTAGTCTGGGAAGATCTTTTATAGCTGCAGCGTGGGTACCAACCCACTTGCAAGGTTCCCATGAAATCTTTGGATTTTTCTGGAATAGATTTACTCCCAATCGGCTTGAAATTTTTATGGTGTGTAGTTCAAGATCTAAATGTCAAAACAAATCCTAATCAAAATTTTCGTGTCTTCAATATTTTCACTGTAAAAAAAATTCCTTTAAAGGTATCGAGCTGACGTGTTTTAAGTGACTTTACATTAAATTTCCTATACGGTAGTGATACTATACAAATAAAATAATGTTTCTTTAATAGTTTTCCTATTGTGTAGGGTACTTTCACCCTCCTTCTTCAAATGCCAATTCTTACGATCTGGCAACAGGAAGTTAGCCATTCTCATAAATTTATGATTAATTTATTTTCCAATTCAAGCCAAAGTACTGCATGGATTAAAATCAAAACTTGTGAATATTACTCAGGAAAAATATACTTTCTATTAATTACAGATCCCTTTCTGAATTCAGCCCGGATTTAAAATGTAACAACCACATTTTTTGACAAAACCACTATTTTCTTATAAAAACAATATTTAGCTTTTAGCTATCCTTCTCATACTTTTACACAAAGTGTAATAAAAATGTATGCATCTTTTAAACTAAGAATCATTCTACTTTCTTTAAAACTGTGTCTTCAGGAATTTTTGATCACATTTTACAACTTACAAAAGATGTGTTCGATTCGATTTTCAAAACATGATATCTCTTCAGTAAAATTTTGTATCTGCTAAGTTACCTATTTTGTTTTGCTTCTTGTGTCCTAAAATACCTCTGAAAATGAAAGCAAAATTTTCCAAGCTGAAATAGTATGAAATGCATTATGTGGTTAAAATCTACCTTCGTTATGACTGAATACCACTGTTTACTTTTACTTAACCCTTGAAACTCTTAAGAAAATGAATTTGAATAACATTTGCAATAGAATTGATGCTAGCTTGACATTATCTGAACAAATTTTGTTAATATACTGACAAAATTTATGATATATTACAATCAGGTACCTGCTGTTCAGTCAGTCAGATGGGCATATGTAAACATTCTTGCTGGCATGTGTTCAGCTGATAAAGACTACAGAGTACATCATCAAAACATTGTCCTGATACACCATCCACCTTCAAACTTGCAAAGATTACATTACATCTTAGTTCACGCATTAGTATCAAATTTGTTTTACCCTGAAAAGTTATCAAGTAACTTACAATATTTGAACAAGTTACGATTCAGTATAGTTTGAGTTGAAGTTGCAGGCTACCACAACTGGTGTGACTGAACAATCACATCAATTTCACTGTCACCTACTGAAAGATAAATTATTTGGATAGCAGAGATAGGAGTTTGTTTGGGATTTCACAATAGCATTACTCACTACCACAATAATGATAAACAGAGGAAACATACAAGGTGTGTACAAAAAGAAACCGAACTAATTAAATAGCGCACTAATGGCTGCAGATAAAATTCTCTGACTTGCGTGCACACTAGTGACATCTCTCTACAAGAGATTGCCTCTTGTCGCACTATGGTCGCTGCATTAGTTTACAAGTGACAGCTGGTTGAGTGAGGTCGTGTGCAGAGTGCTCGTCAGATTTGTGAGAAAGCGAGAAGGAATTGGAGGAGCAATGCGTCTGTGTGAAATTTTGTGTTAAACTTGGGAAAACTTTTACCAAGACACTTCAAATGCTTAAACAAGCATTTGGGGATGACTGCATGAGCCGAAACACAGTGCTATGAATAGGTTTAAGCACTTTAAGGAGGCCAGGAGTTTGGTTACCGACGATCCAAAATCTGGTTGACCCTCCACATCAACAGACAACCATCATGTTGAGAGGGTTCACACTGTGATTCGTGAAAATCGGTGTTTGACTGTGCGTGAGGTTGCTGAAGAAGTTGGCATAAGTGTAGGCTCTTGCAATCACATCCCTGAGAGAAAAACTTGGAACGCATTCGTGTCAGTGCAAAACTGGTGCCGCGCTTGTTGACTGGACGAGCAGAAGGAGAATTGAGCTAGGATCTCTAAGGAGTTGCTTGAAAAAGCGAAATGAGGACGAATAGCTTCCTCAAGAACATCATTACAGGCGATGAAACATGGGTTTATGGTTACAATGTGAAAATGAAGAGGCAGTCTTCAGAATGGGTGGGGAACGGATCTCCTCAACCAAAGAAAGTGTGGATGAGTCGATCGAACATCAAGGTGATGATGGTCGTGTTTTTTTATTGCAAAGGAGTTGTGCACCATGAATTTGTACCACGTGGTCAAGCGGTAAACAAGGAAGTCTATGAGAAAATTCTGACACGATTGAGAGATGCTAGGAAAAGGCCTGAACTGTGGGAGAATCAGTTGTGGATATTGCACCATGACAACACACCCTGCTCACGCATCGTTGGTTGTCACGAATTATCTGGCAAAACATCACACTCCCGTTGTGCCACAGCCACCCTATTCTTCAGACTTGGCTCCGGCAGACTTTTTTCTCTTCCCAAAACTGAAAAACACTTTGAATAGGACATCGTTTCCAGACCATAGAAGAAATTCAAGACAATGCGACGAGAGAACAACGCGCCATCAGAGAAATTGCATTCCAGGAGGCGTTTCAAAACTTGAAAAAACTGATGGCAATGGTGTATTGATAGTGAAGGACAGTACTTTGAAGGGGACAGTGTGTAATAAGTTAGTATGATGAGCAATAAAGCAATTACAGCAGAAGTTTGGTTTCATTTTGTACACACCTCGTACATACTTATTATTATTATTATTTTCAAATTTAAGGTAATGGATGCACAGTTATACAATTATCTAGCCTATGATTAAACATATCTGCTGACTGAAAACTGTTATCTGTACCAAATATATTTTGTACTGCCAATCTATTACAGTAGTACTCACCCTGTCACACCCCGTCAATGCGGCCAGGTGTATAGGGGCTGACCCTTCATTATCCGTAATGTTACTGTCTGCACCAGCCTTTAACAGCAACTCGGCACAAGTTGCTGCATTGTTATCAATAACATAGTCTTCGTGATATTGTTTCATAGTGAGATGGAGAGCTGTTCGGCCAAGATCATTGCGGCGATTAACGGCTATATCGGGAAGTGACGTGAGCAGCTTTACATTCTCCACGCGGTGAGCATTGGCTGCACAGTGTAAGGGGGTATCTCCCACGTCATCAGTAGTGGAGAATGCGGACTCCAGACCTGGCAACTGCAGCAGCCACTTAACCAGGTCTGCGGTGTGGGAGGTCGCAGCCAGGTGCACTGTTGTGCCACCACCAGGGTCCCTTACAGTAGGGTCTGCTCCGGCAGCCACTAGCGCTCTTGCCACCTGTTGGAAATGTCACTGTCAGGATTGTATGTTTTGCCCATAGCAACATTTAACTTCAAAATTAATTGTTCTGAAAATGAGATAAGACAGGGCAAATAACACATTCATGTGGCAAGTCTGGATGTGAACACTTTTCCTGCTGCCAATTGTCTTGCCTCCTACACGAGTAAGGTGATTAACTGAAATACTGTGAAGTGTATTTGTGTGTTGTTTTTTTACATCTTGTCCTCCTGCCTTCATCTGTGACAAATGATGGGTTATTTTCTCTATCCTATCCCATTTTCAGTGCTTAACAGCAATTTCAGTAGTACCATTATCAGACTGTATTGTTCTGTTCAATGTAGCATAAGTTGCTACTTGAAGCAAACTTAAATATAAATTGTGTTTAACTAGATACTGAAAAAAGATAGAAATCATCACTTAGTCTAGGTATTGGGAGATCAGGAAAAAAAAAAAGCATTAGCATTGAATGGATGGGTTTCAAATCTTTCATCAGTGACAGGTAAGAGTAAAAAGGAGGTGGGACGAGGAGGCAGGGTAGAGCAACTAGCAAAACACTGCTCATATCATTTTGTCTTGAGAGGGCTGAAACTCTGGCTGTAGGGTTGGTGAACATTATTTTTAAATTAATTAGTAATTGAAATTGAGTGTAAGTGCAATTACCCATTTCCTTAAAAACCTACTTTTGCATTACACAAACTTTAGTTTAATTCTTTCACTGTTTGCTTTTTCAAATTTTTTTTTCCCAAAAAACTATATATTTGATAAATTATAGTTTTATTTATGGAACTTACATTTTACATGTGTGTTTTAAACCTTACTAAATCATATAATATCTTACATAATGATTCATAAATGTATTTATATAGGTAACATAATTTTTTATTCATCTTCTATGTCGGAACCACGTTCACTAGTATCAGTACTACCAACACTAGTTCAGTCGGAGTTGGAATTTTCTGTTTCTTCTTCTGTCCCCTCTAGATCCATAACTTCAGAAATAGTTACATTTTCTTTTACCGGTTGTATTGCATGCAAAAGCTTTTGAGATTGCAATTTTAAATGTGAATGAAGACTGCGCCGATAGTTCTGTATTACAGTCTTTTAAGTTTGAATTTAAATATATTATCATACAAAATAGGAGCTTTATTTGTTTTCAATCGTTGGTTTACGCCAACGGTTGCAAGGAAATAATTCATAATTACTGACAATGACTCAGTATTATCACTATATGCTGCGAGTTTAACAAGTATACGAATATAAGGAAAGCACAAAAAGTAATAAAAAGAGGCAAAAAACCGTAGTTAAATTTCCTAATTTTTTGAAAAGATTTGTAGGTCTACAGATAAATTTGTAGGGCCTGGCAGCACTAGTTCAAATAGCGAAAAAAATCCAAACAATGGGGAGCGGCCGAACGGGGATTCCTTCTCACGCAACCTAGCCTTTTCGGGAAGTCCCCTTTCGTAAAAGAAAACTTCAGTCGATGTTACCAATATTTCTGTAATTTTTTTTTTCTACTGAACCAGAAAGATATAGTAGATTTAAAAGTAAGATAAGTACTTAGTATAAACTCTAAAACAGTCATATTAAATGATAAATGCTTTAAAAATTTGAAATGTCCCAGAGAAAAACATGTTTTTTTTTCACAGTTTTTTTTTCATGTTTTTTTTCACGTCAGAAAAAAACTGTTTTTTTACAACACTAGGCACATCCCTGCATAATTCATTGCAACCTTTCACCAGCCTCCTCTGTAGATACAAGACATAGAAGGCTCTCCATGCCACCTGTCCAATAGTTTTTCATTAACAGCATTTAGTACAAGTACAAACCAATAAGAAAACAAAAAATAAAGAAAAGGAGTTTATTATCAAATGGTATTCCATGATATTTACACTTCATGCTTTTGATAAGTAATTCCTTCCCCAGCTTATAATCATGAATTATTTGACTGGAATATCTGTTTAAGGACTGATTCCAGGGGATAATAATGAGACATAAGGGCTTGTGTCAGGTTGTTAGAGTGAAGGGTAAAAGATTCTTAATTGGAGCAGGTCTGTCTGCTTCGGGAAGAAAGTGTTTTGTGTAGTATGGGTTGCAGCTATCAATGCGTAGATATTGTTGTATGTTTGCAGGCTTGGTGTGTACAGCGGTCTGTAAGTGTTCATTATGCACAGAGATTTCTATGTCAAGGAACGCAACATGAGTGTGAGTCAGAGTAGAGCATGTGAAGTTTAAGGAGTCCAGGGGAAGATCCAGATCATTAAAACATCATCTTTTGAAAAAAATGTTCGTCCAATCTGTTCTGGATTTTTTTTTTTACTTCTTGATTTACGCCTCGTCGACGGCGAAGGTCATTAGAGGCAGGATAGGACTGAGACAAGGAATGGGAAGCTATTCAGCCATGGTCTTTTCGAAGGAAGCATCCCGGCATTCGCCTGGAGCGATCTGGGGAAACCATGGAAAACCCAAATCAGGATGCCAGGACCGGGATTCGAACCCGCGTCCTCCCGAATGAGAGGGCAAAATGTTAACCTTTCACCCACCACGCTCAGTTTCTGGAAATGGTTGGCGTAGAATGAAGCCATGTGCCCATAGTAGTGCATCATATCTGATGGTAGATGTGGGGGACTAGAAGATGAAGTTTTTGGTTAGATTGGGTGAAATGAGGAAGGCAGTGCAAGAGAGTATGCAGAGGACACATATCAAGGTAGTGTTGAATGGAACTAAGATCCTCACAATGAATGATGTTGGCACAGAGATAGAGGCAACATCTATGGTGACCAGAAAGGGGCCTGCAGGTGTATATAGTTAGATATTCACCACACGTGTGCACATCTGGCTCTGCCTGGCGTCTCACTTTTAGCAAGAATGAAGCTAACTGCCGAAATATTGTGTTTGTTCTTTTTTATGTTCATCATTCCCAGCTGCCTTCATCTGTGGTAAGTGTTTGGTCGTATTTCCCTATCTTTCCTTAGTTATATATCTATGTATACAAAAAAAAAAAAAAAAAATTAAAAGAAATATTTTTTGTGCTCAATTTTAATGATTTTATTTACTATTTTGTACATTATTAGAAAAATTAATGATATATTTAATGATCAAGAACCAAGCAAAATTTTGTAAATTGATTTGAACTTACTGGTAAGTATCCATTTTTTGCTGCAAAGATGAGAGGAGATCTGCCATTTTTGTCAACACAATTGACGTCAGCACCAGCATTGATCAAAGCTTCTGTAATCTGCATAAGGGAAAAATTGTCATCAATTAGTTGCCTAATCACTTTTGTTAGATGCTTCTATAAACATTTTTTAGCAATCATGAACAATGGACATAACAATCTCACACAAATCCTTCAAATGATCATAGAGTTTTCTACAGTAAGAACAAAGAAATTTCTGCACAACTTCTGAATATTTTATTCAGTTCTCAAAAGGCAGTATCTGCAAATCATTATGAAGAGGTTAATACAGTTTCTGTATCACTCTCTGGTTATGTGTTAGAAGAATGAGAATCTCAACTCTCTTATATATACTTCGTTGATAACTGTATTTCACAACAAATCATCACTATATCCCAAAAGTCCTATATAATGAACTCATAACATTACTACAGTGTCTGTAATGAAGGGTTGACCCACATCAAAATTGTAAATCAGCAATGCCTGTAGCCTATGCCACATTTCAGGACAGTATTCCACAATGTGAAATACAGAAAAATAAATGCCTAGAAACTTTCTTACCTTCTCTAGTACTTACTCCTACTGCCTTTCTTACAAAATGCTGTGTATCTTCTTCCCAACTTAGCATATTCTTGAGTTTAAAATGTACCCTCATTACTATTTCTTTTCCATGTTCAACAGTAGTTTCAAAATGTATCAGTATGAAAAAATATTAAAAACTCTGTGGACAGAAGTGTATTTTCTTCACAACTTCTGCAGCTCATTGCTGAAGGCAATATGAAAGGAAAATGGTGACCTAGGAAAAGGAGAGTTGTCTGGTTGCAAAACCTCTGACAATGTTTTGACATCCACACATTACATCTTTAACAAGAGCATCAGGTAACAGGAAAAACTAGTCCATGATGGTCACCAACATTCTATAAAGTGATAAGACCAGAAGAAGAACAACACTAATCTCACTTCCACAGTGTAGTCATTCATAATCTAAAAACTTGTCATCTGTGCCCCCAAAATAGTCGACTTTCATTTGCACATAATTTCATTTTATCTTCCCCCTGTCACCTGAATATATTACTTGAATTTCTCTCTTTAGGGTGTAATATCTGCAAATATTCAGACATTAGATCTCAAATAAACTTTCCATTCATAACAATTGTAAAGCAACAGAAGAAATGAAGTCGGAGACCAGCTTCAAATCGCCGTATCAAATTTATGTGCTTTCCCAGTGCGAGATCCAAGAACATTTATACAGTTGACACACTGGGAAGAGCCTCCACTTATTCAACAGAAGAAATATTAAACTAAATCTTTCATTTTCCTTTACCCTTCCTACTAGTCAAATCAGCCAAAACTCTAACTACCACTGTCTTTTAATACTTCCTTTCAAAATACCTAAAGAAACCAATGCCATTTTACTAAATTGGCTGCCAATTTTATTAACCTCACTTATCAAGAAAACTGAATTTTGTATTATTTTATTAATTTTAATAGTCATGATATAACACTGTTGTCCAGAATTTTTGTTCAAAAAGAACCACATGAAGATATGATTGGATAATTTTGCTCAAATGGCAATTCCAGAAAAAATGAATACATTTTTTTATTCTGCAAGACTTTTAAAGAAGGCAGAAGCTGAACCTCTAATATATGCAACAATTATTCTCTCTATGCTTCTCAAGAACAAATTAATCTAACCCGAGCTTTGTCAATTAATTTAATTTAATTGCAATGGAGCACAGGCTCCGGTGGCAATTTCCCTACACACCCATCTTCCCCCTATCCTGCACCTACCTACACTTGCCCTCTACAAATTTTATCTTTAAATTCTTTCAAAGTTTTCGGTAAATTATTCATCATTTCTCTTGGTAACTCATTCCAATCCCTGACACCCTTACCTAAAAAAGAGAATCTTACCACACCCTTGTGCCTGAAATCGAGTGCCAGCGTGTGGTCTTGGTCATCTTTTCCCTTCCATGCACTACTTTTCATATCTATTGCAATATCTTTCCATGCCTCATCGCCAGTATATGCCCTGTACACTCCCATGACCCTCCTCATCCTCTCCTGTCTTGCAGTGAATCCCATTCCAGCCCAGAAAATCAGAAGAAATTTAAAAAATTGGAGCCAAACTGAAAAATAATCAATGAGTAAACTGCAACACTATTTGTGAGTTATCAGGTAGAAACAAATACTCTAATATTTTGAAGGAATGATGGGTTGAATGAACATTTGATTGTGAATAAATTTAGTAAGAAAAATTATCATCTTGCTTCAATTTAATTTGTGGCATTCTTTTCATCACCTTTCATTTTAAATAAGTTTAAGATATGGGGGCAATAAATAATTTTAAAATTTAAATCTTAGAATAAACTAAAACTTTGAGTGAAATAACCATAATAAAAACTAGTAGTACCTAATAAATTATAAATAATAAAGGAAAGGGAAATTAACTCACCACATACCAAAGTAGATGGCTGTGATGTGAGAAAACTGAAAGGCAGACGAACAAATAAACAATATTTAGGTAATGACATTCTTCAAGTAGTAGAGAAACGGGCCATTAGTTTCCAGACATGCGCTGCACACAGAACATCACCCAATGACTAGCTAGGTTGTGGGAGAAATGGTGGAGGAACAGCTAAGGAGCAGACTATCGATATATTGGCAATATTGTATAGTTTGTCCACCTGTGTTTTCTTTCATTGCGGCCATCAACTTTGGTATGTGGTGGGTTCATTTCCCTTTCCGTTGTTTATATTGCCCAGAATCCACTTCCATTTTCCTAAATTTCTTCATTATATGTTCTTATGCTATTCTCATTAGGTAAGGTGAGCGAATCAGATGTGAAAACATGAATGCTCACCATGTGGAAAAAAACAATGCTGAATTGATAAAAAAGAGAAAAATTATCACAGGATCTGGGGAAACATAGCAAAAGCAATGAAACAAAAAATTAGAATACAAAATAAATATATATAGAAAACAAAAGTGTGATTAATATTAAATTCATATTCATAGATAATTGAAGAAATAATAATAAGCGATGAGTTTACTGTTAAACTGCAGAGGCCAACCAAAATTTTATAATAGGTGTTAGTCTTTACTGTGTTAAGTCTTGTTGCCCTCCTATGCTCATCTATGTGAAGTTTTGATTTACCTCCCACATTTTTTCCTCTTTTCACTATCTGGTATGTAATAAAAATAAAAAGCAAAATGCTTTAAAGCAATACAAATGCAAAGAGTGATAAGAAAAATGAAACAATTTTTTTTCAAAGTTGGAGACAGGAGGGTTTTAGTGAAAAAAGAATGAATGCAAGTGTCCAATAGTCACAAAACCAAGTTGTCACTCAAAATAAGATATACTTCTGTCCATATTTTCCTTTGGCAATTAGTCTTCTTGCATCCAACTCTGCTAACTGAGGGGTTTAATAACCGAAACCATGTCTGCCCAAATATCTTTTAACTTTAATATTATTGGTAACAATGAAAGGAAAGAAATGCCGCGAGGCAATATTTACATGGAAAAGAAAGGGAAAATACACCCAACACTCACCAAAGCTGAAGGGAGGAGGGCAGCAGCAACACAGCACAACACACAAACAAATAAAAAACAATATTTCGGGTGAAGAATCCCCTTTTTCAAGTTAACAGATAGGTGGCTGGTCTTGCGCAAGACTTGCGTAGGACGCAGCCACTCATAGAACGCAACAGACCGTCGGAGGTGGTGGGGGCAGCAACGATAATATAACCGCGAGTATACGAAAGATTAAAATGATCAAAAAAAAATAGTAGTTAGCAAAAATGTAAATAAAGAAAAAATATAATTAATTAAAAAAAAAAAAAAAAAAAAAAAAATGAAACTATTGAACTATTGTACTGACCAGTGGTGGGTGTATAGGGTGAGGATGGAAGATGTTAACGGAAATTAAGGCCTGGGGGATATCTGGTTTGAAGGATGTGTTGATATGCCAATTCCCACCTGCGGAGTTCAGATTGGGAGGTAGTGTCTGGAAGTACTCTAATGGCTCTTACTGTGAAGCAGTTATTAAGGTCACGGGTGTTGTAAGTACTGGCATGGTGAGCAACGGGGATTGGATGAACCATAAAATGAAATAAAACAGAATGAGAAAATAAAAATGGAAATCCTGACATATGGGGTAGTACCTGATTTCTCAAAACTGATTACCTCTACAGGACGTGAAGCTTCAATGGGGAAGACTGGTGTGTGGCCATCTTGGTTCCTGGCATTGACGTCTGCATGAGCTGATAACAACATGTCTACTACCTACAAGAAAAGCCATTAAATGCCATAAATTAAAATTCTCAAATTATTAGCTCACTGGCATAAATTAGGAGGTTATAATTTTATGTTAGTATATTTGTTCAGAAACATGTGGATACTGTCACTGATAAGACTATGTTCATTCACCATATATAAATAGTAATTACTGAATATATGATACTTTAGTGTGTCTCACTCTTGCTGGGTTCAATTAAGTTGGCTGCCAATCAATATTAAGTTTATGAATTTGAATTTTATTTGTTAAAAACATATGCATTTAAAAATTGTTTACTCCAACTCCCATAATTTCTAAGTTCATTTTATCAGAATGCAAGTGTACAACATACAAAGACTGTGGTTTGTATTTAAGATCACTTTACACATTAACAAGCAACCACACTTCTCAGTCACTCCCTAAATCATCTAAAAGTTCTCAATTCTGGCATCTAGTCTCCAAAAGAAAATCTGTTCCATAAATTTTAACTGGCAATTTGCACATTCTGAGCTGAATTCAATGCTGAAAATATATAAGATGATGATGATAAAAATATACTAAGAAAAATGTTATTAGATGAGTAGAGTAATTGCCACCAGAAGCATGCACTCCATAGCATTTAAAATTCGATTCAAAATTTTTTAAAAAAAAGAACCTCTGGAGCAACTGACCCACTGAGGAC
The DNA here is from genome assembly GCA_031002005.1 of Vandiemenella viatica. Classification (NCBI taxonomy): domain Eukaryota; kingdom Metazoa; phylum Arthropoda; class Insecta; order Orthoptera; family Morabidae; genus Vandiemenella; species Vandiemenella viatica. Next base: position 123,325,174 of record CM061918.1, read on the forward strand.
CCATTGCTTCCATCTGCGTTTCTCCCACGGGCACCCTCTTTCATCTAGTCAAGTGAAAAATATATGAAAATAAAAATTTCCACTTATAATATTTAAAAATTAATTTTGTCAAAATTTAGACAGAACTCTCTCAGACTAGTGCTTAAATAAGTTAAATGAATGTCTAATTTTTTCAGTAAAACCATTTTCAACAAGTATTTTCATTACGTATCTGTTTTCACACCATCCTGAAGCTAATTCTGGCTACACCCTATGGTTCTCCTCTCTCTGGTCATGGAGATGGCACAAACTGACAGCATTTGGAATTCTCCAGGCCTTGGTTGCTACCTACATCACAATGTCCTTCCACAGAGGAGCACCACCAAATTAGATTACCTTTCCTCTTTTATTGCTTTATCCATTCATTACCACACAAAAAGACTAACTACATTAGAAAAATTGCCTCTATTTAGAAACAGTGTATTACCACCAAAATTATCTACTCTTTGTCAAAATTCCTTTCATTTATCTCAAAATACTGTAATGTGGAAATATCATTAATAGTAAACAGTATAAAATGAAAGGGGATTTCTAAAATGTTTTGTTATTTTATAATTTAATCATGAAAGGAGCCTCCTCGAAGATTGCAATGTTAAGCGACCAAGCGAAGAATAGCAATCAGGCGTACCCTGGGCAACGTCAGAGAATGAGTCGAAATGTCCTGACGGCTAATCCTTTCACACCAGAAACATTACTACCCAAGCCCTTTTCAGGGCCACAATTAACAATCATCTCTGTTAACATAGAAGGCATGTCACCAGCCAAGGAAGAAGCTGCTACAAGACCTATGCAGTCAATATCAGTGCCATATACTGTGCGTACAGGAAACACACAGAGGCTATGAAATGCGTAGACCAAAAATAAACGGAATGCATCTCGCTATAGAAAGACCTCATAATCAATACGGAAGTGCAATCTTTGTACGTCCAGATGTACAAGTAATGTCCACTGCATTCACGGAACAAAATGACATTGAAATTCTCACTCTAGAAATGACGAACTGTACCATTTCGTCTTTTTATAAACCACCTGGTGCTGTATTCACTGTCAACAAACCACATAATTTCCATAATAAAGACATACAGATCGTGATTGGTGATTTCAACAGTCATAGCAATGTTTGGGGCTATGACCATGAAGATGAGAATGGGACTGCAGTACAAGAATGGGCTGAAATAAATCACCTCTCTCTAATCCATGATGCAAAACTACCTGCATCATTCAACAGTGGTCGGTGGAGGCGTGGTTTCAACCCTGACCTCATATTCAGTAGTAGCAGTATTAGCCACCAGTGCATTAAATCTGTCTGTTCCCCAATACCCAACTCACAGCATAGACCAATAATGTGTCAAATATATGCCGCAGTTAGACCACAGGAAGTACCTTTCCGTAGAAGATACAACTTCAAAAAGGCAAATTGGTCTGAATTCTCAGAACTATTGGATTCCGAAGTTCTTTCAATAGAACCAACACCAGAATGCTATGACATCTTCACCACGGCTGTAAAGAGATGTTCCAGAATGTCTATCCCTCGTGGTTGTCGGACATCTTACATCCCCGGTCTCACATCAGATCAAGCTGCTCTACTTAAAGAATACAGCAATTTATTTACAGAAGATCCTTTTGGTGAAGCAACAGTGGAAGCAGGAAACAAACTCATTTCCATTATTAAAGAGACAAAGCGGAATCAGTGGATTAAAACTGTTGAAGACTTAGATTTCGCAAGAGACAGCCATAAAGCATGGAGACTACTGAAGCATCTAAACAATGATCCAACTAAGACCAAAACTCATTATAATGTTACCGCCAACCAAATAGCACACCAACTGCTATTAAATGGGAAAGCTAATCACAAGTCCAAAATGCCCAAACTGCGGAAAGAAGGCCAAGAGGAGAATAATGACCTCACAATACCATTCAGCATGGAAGAATTGGATAAGGCTATAAGAAATTGCAAAAATGGAAAATCAGCAGGCCTGGATGACATTAGGACAGAACAAATTAAGCACTTTGGTCTAACAACAAAGAAGTGGATGCTTCAGCTCTTTAACAACTGTATGAGTAAATGTCAAATTCCAAAGATATGGCGGAAGAGCCGAGTGATCACCTTGCTTAAACCTGGCAAAGAAGGAAACAGTCCAAAGAATTTTAGACCTGTTGCACTTTTATGTCACCTCTACAAACTGCTTGAAAGAATGATCTTAAACCGGCTGTTGCCTGTAGTTGATCCATTTGCTTATTCCTGAACAAGCTGGATTCCGCCCGGGTAAAAATTGCACAGGACAACTACTAAACCTCACGCAGTTTATAGAAGATGGATTTGAAGCTTCGTAAGGTAACAGGGGTGGTATTTGTTGATTTGTCAGCAGCGTATGACACCAGTCAACCATCAGCTACTACTAGTCAAGTTCTACAATCTGACCAGGAATTTCATTCTTAGTAAGTTCATTGCTACTCTTCTGCAGAACCGCAGATTCTTTGTTGACTTCCAAGGTCAGCGTAGCCGTTGGAGGCCACAGAAGAATGGTCTACCCCAAGGAAGTGTGCTAGCCCCATTATTGTTTAACATATATACCAATGATCAGCCTATACCACGCAAATGCAGGAGTTTCGTGTATGCTGATGATCTTGCTCTGGTCTCACAGAGCAAAGACTTTGAATCAGTGGAGAGCACCCTTACCAACGCTCTGGAAGATTTGTCAAGGTATTATAGCACGAACCAGCTTAAACCAAATCCTACGAAGACACAAGTATGTGCTTTTCATCTAAGGAATAAAGAAGCAAATCGTAGGTTAAAGGTAACATGGTCGGGGGTCGAACTAGAACACTGTGATACTCCAAAATATCTAGGAGTGACCCTTGACAGATCTACTTACATTCAGGAAACATTGCATGAACTCCAAGCTGAAAGTTTCCAGTAGGAACAATCTCATAAGAAAACTGGCTGGATCGCAGTGGGGCAGCCAACCTGAAACAATTAGAACTTCTGCCTTAGCACTATGTTATTCGGCTGCAGAGTACTGCCTGTCCCGTATGGCACAGTTCAACCCATGCCAAACAAGTAGACATTGCACTTAATGACACGTGCAGAATCATAACAGGCTGCTTAAAATCAACTCCAGTCGAATGGCTCCACCGTCTCGCAGGAATAGCACCACCTTCTGTTCGAAGGGAAATAGCAGTGAACAAGGAAAGGAGGAAAGTGAACCATGAAAAATCTCATCCACTATATGGGCATATCCCTCACAGGCAAAGACTGAAGTCCAGGAAAAGTTTCCTAAGAATATCTCAGGAACTTACAATGACAACTGAAGAAGCCAGGTTACAACTATGGGAAGCTAAGGCTCCCCTTCCGCATGGCTGGGGAAGAGTGTCTGAATCTTTGCCACCTGGTTATGACAAGGGATGGTTGACGTGGAAATCTTTGAATAGGCTGAGATCAGGAGTGGGCAGGATGCAAAGTGAATTTAGCAAGATGGGGCTATACTGAGATCAGTGATATCAAGTGCGACTGCGGTGAAGACCAGACTGTCCAGCACATGCTCCAGTGTCAACTGTGTCCAGCATCCTGTTCGGCAGCTGAACTGTATGAGGCCTCAGAAAATGCACTGGAAGTGGCCAAGTTCTGGTCGATTATAATTTGATGATTGTGATTGTGTAACTGTATGTTTCTGATACGAAATAATAATAATAATAATCATGATATTGTGCATGCTCCAATGGCAATTTCTCTAGTCACCTATTTATTCCTTTCTTATAACTATTTCATTACCTTCTATCCTTTATGTGTGTATTTGCCCACCCATCTGCTTTTACCCTTTACACATTTTAATTTTAAATTATTTCAGCATTTTTGGTAAATTATTCATCACTTCCCTTGAAAAATTCTGCCACCATTATTCTGCAGGAAACTAAACATATGTGCAATATCACAACAGTTAAAACTGTTTACTGTTGATAGCATAATGTGCAAGTCTGAATAATCTCTTTGTCCTATCTAATATCATAGGATGACAGGTACCGAAAATAAGGCAGCAGATGAGTCAATGAGCTAGTGAGAGGGAAAGGAATATAATTTACAGAAGTTATTACTAACATTAACATAACTTCTAAGGAAGTATTGATGATTGATATTTCTACTAAACAATTATAGACGATTCAGTAAATAAAAACATATATAGTGGTATTCTGATTTTCTTTAAATATAGCTAATCATATTAGTATTAAAAGTGTCATACAGTGATATGGTTCTACTGAAAAGGCAGGTGATTATTGATGAAAATTGTAATTAGTAATAGTTCTGTCTATAAAACCATCATTAGCAGTCTTTGCTTTCATAATGTTTGCTCAAGATGGGTTCAAATGAAAACCACTGGATTGTACAAATACTGTTGCTTGGGCATTTATCAATTCACTTGGAACAAAAGTGACATTCTCCACATAGTCCTGAATTTGTTCTTTCAGAATATCATGTTTGGTCCATTCAAATATGCTTTGAGAGGCTGTGGCATTTATGGTGGTTTGATTGAGTTATTAAAGAGCTATGATTGATTGAAAGACATCTTTGTTTTAGCCTCAGTATTCAATGTTTCTTTACAGACTAATAGCTCCAGCATCTACGACTTTATAACTTGATCAGACTTTGCACATATTACTCGAAGACTGTTAGGTTTGTTTAATAAGGCTACACTAACTCAATATCAGAGAACAAAAGCATCCAATCACTTCCTAATCTGAATTCATTGTTAACCACAAACTTTCTTCTTTTGTCTCTCTTCTTTTTTTCCAAAATAGTATTTGCCATAGTAAATCCTGCACAAACTGATCTTTGTATGTGTTTTATTTGATGCAATAAAATCTGCAAGCTCAAACTACAAAATATTTAACTGTCCCTTCACAAGGCCACTGGGCCATGTGCCAAAAAGTGAAAGAAGTCATGCACGTTTGGCTTCTTTCTTGAATGGAAACACACATAAGCGCACAGCGAGCAACCGACATGTTAAGCAACAATCGCTACTTGTATAATATTCAAGACTAACTATATTGTGGCTGCACGCTGCACTTTTTAGACTTGCAGCCAATCATAACTCTTTTTTGTCATCACATGACCTTAGTGGCCAATCATGTGTTTCCTTGTAACATTGTACACCAGTGACCATCCCCCAGTGAAACCTGCCCACTCCACTCCTCCTCTCACTAGCTAATGTATTCTCTGCCTGTTTGGTCCCTGTACCAAAATAGTTTATTGATTCTGTGCTCTCAACACTCTTGTTACACTGTATTGTTGCAACAAGTTTAATAACTATACTGCAGATAATTACTGACTCACTCTTGTAAATTAATTTGTTTAACACATCACAGATCCACAGAAGAGGAAAAAGTGACAATTTGTAATTATATAAATTAGTATATATATGAAAATAATTTGTTCCTTATTAAATATTAAGACAGGGCAGCAAGAATGTAAAAAAAAAACAAAAAAAAAACAGCAAAATTTAAAATGAGAAATGTAACTTTGCCTGTAAAATAATCATACAGGAAATTGTTTACCTTCAGAACTTGTAATGTACTAGAATAATTTGGGTCAAGTATTGTGGGATCAATAGCAACAGGTATACAAATGATCAAAGCTGCAATTTTTTGTAATCATTATGGGAGACATAACATTGCTAGTGGACAAGATCAGTGCCAAAGAGAACATCTTGCAAAAATTATTTATATCTGGAGAATGAAGTAAGGTCTAAATCATGGGAAATAAATATCACATGTGGAAAATATCTGCATTTAAAACAAATGACTGATCAAAACTAAAGTGTTATTTTACTTAAACTGCAATAATAATTATAAATGTACATCTGATGATGAAAGAGAGGATGCAGCATTTCAATTTTACCTCTTTACACCTGAAATGTGCTGCCCAATGGAGTGGCGTGTTACCCTCTGCATTCTTCACATTGACATCTATCCCAGAATCAAGAAGTAGTTTCAAAATCTGTAAAGTAGACGCAAACAATTTCAGTAAAAGAACCATAAAGTCAATATGTAAATAAATACTCCAAAGAGTTCTTTAAAATACTTTCACTTTCAAATGCTGATCAAACTAAAAATAAATGGGTTACAAAATGAATCAAATTCATTGAATTATGTACATGTTAATAACATTGAACAGGAAAATGCATTAAGGCAAAGAAACTTCCAGCAGACATCAGCATCTGCATGCCTGGCTTCGATAAGTATATCACTTCTTCCAAGATATCGTGTCTCTTGTGTTTGTCTTTTTGTGTGTGTGTGTGTGTGTGTGTGTGTGTGTTCATAATTCCCTCTGCCATCATCTGTGGTAAGCGTAAGCTACATGATATGTTATATGATGAAAGATATCATTCCTAATTTATTGTATGCATTATGTAAAAGTTTATTGGAAAGTTCTATTTGAGGAAAAGTAAAAATATAATAACATGAACAATAAAAATGTAAACAACAATTACAAAGCAGTTTACGGAACAGGCAATACATACTCAAAATTCTTGTCCAATAAAAAATTGTGACATAACAGTCATCCACCCATAAGATACAGAAATTTAGATAAACGTTTCTCTGAAGCTACAGAAGCTTTAGTCAAATTTTCAGCAAAAAAAAAAAATACCAATGAAAATGTTCAGCAAGTAAAGGACGATGAAGTTTTAAAAACTGCGCTCAGGCTAAGAAACCCAAAAATAAAAATCATCTGTCTTGAATGATATGCCATTGGTGTTAATAAAGCACTGTATACCAATCTTGAAGGCTCATTAGCACATATGATTAATAAGTATTTTGTAGATGTGTTATTTCCAGAGTATCTAAAATTCACAATAGGAAAATTGTAGAAAATTAACGTCCACTTTATTACACCTTACCTTTTTCAAAAATAACATTCTTGAAGTAAAGGTTAAACGATTTTCTGCTCAAATATATTATTTTTAGTAAACCACGATTTAGTTTCATGCATGAAAATCAACGGTATCAGGTATAAGAAAATTTAGTCGAAAAAATAAAACCAAAACAACACACATTTTGGAATAATAGAACATGTGAAGACTAATATACCCAGCCATATTTTATCACTATTGTTTAATAGTATTGATTCAATATGTAATATATCTATAACCTTGTTAAAACCATTTAGAAATAGGTTTATTTCACAGAACTAGTACAGCAAGTCATTTCTATCAACTGTATTTAATACTAAAATACATTTTGTCTGATTTTGAAGCCACTTTTGTAAAAGATGTTTTTCAACACTGACTGCATTACTTGTGCCTAGTTCCCAGGAATGACTGAAGATATCGAGTTAAAAAACAGTTAACACATACAGGTATTAGCAAACAAAAGATTTTCTGCATGTTGTGCTCTTTGACAATTCATGATAATATTGAATTGATGACTAGCTCAAAACAAAAAAAATTTCTTAAGAATTTTTCTATATTGTGTTACAGAACCAGTTTTGGCACTTCAGCTTAAATAAATAATTTTTTAAAAAATAATTGTTACAGTGGTCAGTAAGAATAAATGCAAATCCTGCAAAAATAATACACTGTAATTATATATTCAAATAATAAGGCTTCCTGGCAGTACCATCTTGTTATATCTTCACCTGCATAACAATTTCAAAAATAGCTTCCTAAGTATTTGCCACAAACAGTTACTACCAATGAAAAAGTAAAAATTTAAATAGTGGTCTAAAATATATCTTCTGTTGGGGAGTGAATTATACAACAAATTCTCAGAGGCAATTAATTCAGAGAAAATCACAGAACTTTTTAACAAAATGTGAAAGAACTGTATAATGAAACTAGCATTGACAAATGCAAGTTATTCTTGTGCACCGAGAAGTCTGTTCATGAATTGTATATTAAATTTACTTAACTAACAAACAAAAATGTGTAAAAATTGTTTTTAAAAATCAATAACAACTCATTAATTTAGTATAGTTCATCATACAAATTGTGAAATTGTCATAAATGGTATATATCAATCAAATGACAAGAAATTCAGCTTAAAAATTATTTTTGAGTCTTAGGGGAAAAAAGATGTTTTTTGTTGACGTACTTATTATCTGATTTCAAAAATTCCCGCTCAAATGAAATATGATTTTTTAACTAAAAAATTATCTGATAATATATCAAAATCTATCATTTAATTATTTTACAAAACCATAATCTTCAGGCAGATTGCTATTGTTTTTCTTGTTTTCCTGTGAACTTTAGCAGGCTAAATATCACTGTATATATATATATATATAAAGATGAATGTATGTATATATGTTTGTCTGTTTGTTAGTTTGTTTGTTCTTCATATAAATCCACAGTTTTCATCCCATCTTGATGAAATTTTGCACACTTATCTTTTGAAACAAGGAGAAAAATACTGTCTACATTTGGTTGAAAAATTATCTGTATAAATAACACATGTTGTCTCATAATTTCGAAATACAGCGATAGACAAACACGTTGGATATGGACGTCTCCGTACCCTGTTTCCGTGTAGTGGACTGGCAGCTCAGTGGTTAAAGCGCTTGCTTACAAACGTCGTGGTCTCCGGTTCAAATCTCCGTGGAGGCTAAGATTTTTAAAAATTGTTTTTTATCGTAAGAGTCAGGCCTGGGCCATAGGTTATTTGGATTGAATGTTAAACTGTAGATATTAGAAAGTTAGGGGTGCAATGCGAGGCAAATCATAGGTAGTCTTGCAATGTTGTAGGTGTACACTTTTTTACGTTATAATTATCCCTCAGGTGTTGTTCGCAGTCAGTGTGTGAGTGTGAACCACAGTAATATTATTATAAATACGGAAGTAAGTCTCTGTCTTTTGTTACGTTTTGACGACTGAATGGCTATATCGTTGTGATGGAATTTTATAAGGAAATCTGTAAGAAGGGCACAGGATATTTTTTCCAGTATGATTAACAGTTGTAGTCACGAAATTTTGAGACCTTATCGACTGGTGACAGAAACATGTCAGAAATTGATTTTTTTTAAAAAAATTTAATTTAATTGCAATGGAGCACATGCTCCACTGGCAATTTCCCTACACACCCATCTTCCCCCTATCCTGCATCAACCACATTTGCCCTCTACAAATTTTATCTTTAAATTCTTTAAAAGTTTTCGGTAAATTATTCATCATTTCTCTTGGTAACTCATTCCAATGCCTGACACCCTTACCTAAAAAAGAGAATCTTCCCACACCCTTGTGCCTGAAATCGAGTGTCAGCTTGTGGTCATGGTCATCTTTTCCCTTCCATGCACTACTTTTCATACCTATTGCAATATCTTTCCATGCCTCATCGCCAGTATATGCCCTGTACACTCCCATGACCCTCCTCATCCTTCTCCTGTCTTGCAATGAATCCCATTCCAGCTCCTTTATCATATCCGTCACTGATTGCATTCTGCGATAATTTCCAGAAACAAATCTAGCAGCCCTTTTTTGCACCCTCTCCAACTCCTGTATTTGATACGTAAAATAAGGGTCCCATACTACACTACCATATTTGAGCAATGATCTGACCAAAGTTTTGTAACCCAATTCCTTGACTTCTCTCGTACATCCCCTCATCTCTCTCTGCAACGAGTGCAGAACTTTGAAACCTTTTCCTACCACCTGTCGTATGTGTCCTGCCCAGTTAAGCTTGTTATCAAAAGTAATGCCAAGATATTTACATTTCAAGTCTTCAGCAAGCAATTCATAATTAGACTGAGCCCCTTATAATTATTTTTACAATGCCTTGTATTTTTAATTCTTTTTTTTTTAATTTAGTAAAAACTAGCACACAATAACAAATTTCTAATTTTATAGGTCCAGAAGTTATGAGGGTGTAACAGACAGACAAATAAGTAAGTCCATTTTTTACTTAGAATGAATAGAACTCTAAAAACCTTAATATGCTGTAGATGATTATATGAAATAGAATCAGATTAATAATGTAAAAAAAGATGTGAGTCTTGTTGAATGATTAGCAGCTGGAGATAAACTGCAATAAGTTATATACGCATACATACTCGCATAAATAAAAGTTATTGTCTATGTTTATATATATTATGTGTGTACAAATGTAAAATGATAAAATCAATAGAAATGCATGTTTTTACATGGTAATGTAGATAAATAAATGGAAGGCTATTTATATTACAATACTGAATTTAAAAATGCAGAGCATGTGTTCCATTGTAATTAAATTCAATTTATCATGAGTAAATTGTAATTTGTGTTTTTTATCATGTATCATCAGCCCTGTTTTATAACTCTTAAAGATTTATCTGCAACAAATAAACTTCAAGGAAGGTAATGGAAAAGAAAAGTAAACCCACCAGTTACAAATATGTGAATGCAGGAGCAATGTGGCAACAAAGAAACCTCAAACCAAATATAAAAACCTTTTTTTTTTTCCTTTTGGTACTCACTGCCTTCCTACCTTAAAGCTTTCCTTCCTATGCATACTAAAATTGGTTCATGTCATCGCTTGCTGCTCCATAATTGTTTAACAAAAATTATAAGAATCAAAACACAAAAATTTAGTTTTCTGGTACCTTTTTTGAGCGATATCGTGTTGCCCAATGCAGTGGTGTGATGCCTTCACTGTTCTGTACATTAAGCTCGGCTCCAGACTTAATCAAGAATTCTATAGTCTGCACAAACAATGCAAAAAAATATTTGATGAAAAGCAATTCTAAATTTGTAATGTGCAGAAATTAAAATAAAACTTAATTGTATCACAATGCAAGTTAATAATACGATTAATAGTATTTAACAAACAACTACTGTTGTAAAATTTTGTCATTTACAAATGAAAATTTATTAACTTAGATACTAATATATTAAGCAAATAAACACTTACATCCAAGGCTCTGTAAAGGACTGCCCAGTGAAATGGTGAATTTCCTTCATTGTCTTTTGTTTTAATATCTGCTCCATGTGAGAGTAGCAGTTTTATAACCTATGTCATAGAATGTAAATATAGTAAATAAAGCATTTATCTAAGCAACGGTGAAAGCAATTACATATAAAACTAACAAAGGTATTAAACAAATTGATTTATATTATTGCTTTTCCATCTTTAAATTACATTATCTGATGTTACACAAACCAACAAGCAAAACGATCCACAAAGCATATTTCCTTCTTCAAAAATGATCCATAGCACAACAAAAATTTCTGATCACAAGTAAAGGCCAAATGTACAGAGTATACAATTTTTACCCGTTTTCTTTATTTGCTAGGTACTTTTGTTCCATGCGTAAAATATTTTTCAGCCTAACTCAGTAAATATTATATTTGTAGTAATATTCAGTGAGACACTTGAAATAAAGTGTTCCTATAAAAATTGAGCAGATAGATAAACTTTTGTCTAAAATAGAACCAATTTCAACAATTTTTTTCCAACACATAATGTATTGTCATTTCTACACAATCTATCCAGAAATATAAACAGAATATTATGAAAATTACCACTGGTTGTTACACTCAAATGCCAGCTTGCAAACCAGTGGCAGACAAGGCAATTTTTTAAGTTGTTAAAAGCAATATTCATGGTCTGTTTTCTATTTGTAAAAATTCATGATCATACAACCGTTGATAATAACATCAACAACTATTATTCTTCTGTGGAGAGGAACTGCATATTTATAATGCTGATACAGAAGATTGGTAAGCACATAATGAAACTGGATTAGAGTTTTATACTTTTATCAAGAAACACTATATGATCTACCAGAAATATTTTAACATTAATTTTCTGACAGTATCTACACTGAAGATGACTGAAGCTAAATATTTAAGTGTTTTCCTGCCAGTAAAAACATCCAACAAAACTCCACCATTACATAATTCATAAAATGAATTTGAACCTCAATTCAGTTTTTTATTTAAATTTATATATACGTACACTGATCAGCCAAAACATTTTGATCACCTGCTTGTTAGTGTGTTGGTCCATCTTTGGAGTACAATACAGCAGCGATTCAGCTGTTCAACTCTAGTGAGCATCTATGCAGAGTGGTTAAAGGACAGTGAAACCACGACCGGGTGACAAGGTGGTGGACGTCCATGCCTCATCCCAGAATGTACAATGCTGGTGCTGGCACAAATGTTTGGGAGCACACTCTGCTGTCAGATCTGTCACAGATCGCCGCCTATCCCGCTTTACAGAGCGGGCAAGCCTCTGAACTCCGCATTCTGCAATGAGGCGTGGACGTCCACCACCTTGTCGCCCAGTCGTGGTTTCACCGTCCTTCAACCACTCTGTATAGATGCTCACTACAATAGGATGCTAACAGCCGACCATCCTCGCCATTTCCGAGATGCTCGTTCCCAGGTGCTACACCCACAAACACTGGCCCATAATTTAATGGAATTGCACGACTTGTGCATAGACATCTGGAGCCAGACAACTTTGGAAACCTAACAAGGACTTTTCAAATCCAAGCCACGCCAAATCGCTGCTGTATTGTGCCCAAAGATGGACTAACACACTGAGAAACAGGTGGTCATGATGTTTTGGCTGATTGGTGCCTCTCCAAACAACGTGCAAACTCCAATTATGACTGCTTAGGCCTTCATAATTTATACTTGTTAATTAACAGCATTTTAAATATTAGAGATTTTATGTTTGCTTGAAATATAACAAAGATTAAACAGATATGTATGTGTTTTACCCATCTGCATCAGTCTCAATATGGACATATGCCTTTTTTCCTCCCATGTTGCTGTAGTGTAATTTTTTGCATGAAAGATTTAATTTCTCCAGTAATAATCATTACAGATTCTGCTTACCTCACAAACATTCATAAACATAAAAGTTAGATTATCCACAGTTCTATAATATCAATCAAAATTGTTTAAATAGTCTATCATTCGATGGAAACTCAGTTGGTAAGGCATTATTAATAACTAGGTTGTTAGGAAAGGGTAGCAAAATCTGGTATTTACTGGAAAGGGTGGTGGAAGAATGTACAAGGGAAGCAAGTGAACTAGGATACAAAATCTTGGTTACACATTATTTCAGTAAAGTGGGTCAGTATTTGATCCATTTTATATAGTAGTGGATGGTGTGCAAAGGAGGGCATCTATATTTGTTTCTAGAAATTTCTGCAGAAAACAAACAACAACTGATATGATAAATTAGCTGAGTTATGAATAATTGGAATACAGTAGGAGGATAAAGAGAGCATATGGAATGTATTAGGCATGTATTGAATAAGAGGCCTGTAAGGATATCAGTAGAAGAATTAGGAGTAGTATGAAGAAGGGAAGAGATGCCCATGACTATCCTGACACATTTAGGCACAAGAGACTGTATGGCATAACGAGTTTCTTGGAGAAATTATAAAAGACTGAAGTTTACTCTGGGAGAAAATCATAGCCAAACGACAGGAGTAACAAGAGAGAGCGAGTGGGATCGAAAGATAGTGTGCATTTGAATTGATAATAGTTACGGAGAACAAAGGACCTTGTATTCTTCGGATACCTATAAGTGAAATGCAACTGGAATAAATATCCATGAATCATATGAAAGTTTATTATTATTTAAATAGAAAAGATTAAATGAATAAGTTTGAAGGTTAAAGTTAAGAACGAGTTAAAAACGGGACATTTGTCCTTGGCGATCGGAATCAAGGCTATTAAAAAAGAAAAATACAAAGTATGATACCGATAAGACCGACAACATGAAAGATTAAAATTAATACAAAAAGTGGAAACAGATTTCTTTTGGAGTTAAGGGAAATGCTGGATCTCTGAAAGATATCAAAATTTGTGAAAGGCAAAAGTAGGAGACTAGGGAAATTGCACATGAAGAATTTAATATACACAACAATGAAAAAGTGCAAGTAAAGAAAATGCTAAATGAAGCTAGTAGGGAAATTGTTAGTACCTCTTCAGACCCTTGTTTTACTGCAACAGAACATGGTGAGTCGCCTCCAGAATTCCTAGAGTTCACATCAGCTCCAGAAGTTATGAGGAGCTCTACAACCTGCAAGAACAATAACAAATAAACAAGTCTTCAAAATTGCATTAAAAATATTGCTGTTGAAATTTGTTGGGACTGTGATTCATTAAATGCGTAATTAATTTGGATTAAATGAGATTTTTCTTTAATCACATGTTACCCTCACAAAACATCACATAACTGTCACTATAAACTACAAACACATACAATGAACTCTTCACAGGTTTGCTGCCGGATAGCGTTTGTGAACGACAAGGTTTCGGCGAAAGCTTGTCGTTCACAAACGCTATCCGGCAGCAAACCTGTGAAGAGTTCATTGCATCGACACGCCGGGAAAGTCTTCGTTCGTACAAACACATAATTTTCCATATTATTTCTTAGATTTTAATATAATAAACAAAGACTGTTCTTCATTGTTATATTTGTATAGATTTTTTTTTTAAAAATCAATTCATCATATTAGTGGTCATAAGTAATTTTCTCATCTCCCCCTGCCATGCTCCAAAGGATATTTTATTTTCCTTCACAGCTATGAAATTCCAAAAATCTTTTACACGGTAAAATGTGTTCTGAAACAAACAATATGAATTTAATACCATTAGTTTTTGCAGAAAATATTTTATTTCTTATGACAGGACATAAAGTATAGTTTGTTCCATGTTGTAAAACCTTAAATGTGCAGGATTTCTAATTTAAGAAAAGGAAATTCGTAAAGAGTCTGAATTGTAAGATGTGGGGTGGAAGTCTTGTCAAGAGAGCTGAAAGTTTATTGTGAGAAAATTCCTGCTCTTACAGGAAGGAACGCTCAGCAATCGTGTAAGGTGTTTCAGAGTTCTTGAAACTCATAAAACTTACTTAAACATAATGTCAAAGTTAAATTCTGGACTACTGGAGACTTCATGACATTACAAAATCTCAGATGTAGGGTGGGGAGGAAGTGGATAACACTATATTAGGGAAGTGCCAACATTTCTAGATCTTGTTTGTTTTCTTTAATGTCTATTTTCATGCCAATCGTTTACTGATAAATTTCTAAAGCATGTTGAGAATGGTACAGTTCACAATCAGATCAAAGTGGCTCATACACCTGGGATTTTGTAGAAATAGAACCTCATTTTCCCTGTTTCAAACCATGTTCCTGTCTCCTCTGTACTCATTTTGCAGCAGGTTGAGTGGGATAATTTTCATCTCAAAGAAAATTCTTCAATTCATGAGGAATCTGAACCTTGATTATCCAGTTTTGTAGCTAGATTCTTTACCAACTGAGCTCCATTGACTTATCTCAACTGTGCTGCATATGAATTAAATGGTACAAATATTTATTAGTAATGAGTGTGTCCTGAAGAGGGTCTAACATTTCTTTCTAAAAATAAATAAATAAGTAAACACATAAGTTGTAAGAGTCTAGCTTTGCCTTGGGGTGGAGGCATAAGGCTTTGTCTTAACTCTGACCGCATGTAAGACTTGGATAGTCCAGTTATGACTATGCTACAATATACAGGTTGCCACTCAGCTTCTTTTCTACCTCAAGCTAAGGAAAAGATATAGGTAAGTAATGTGTAATAGTCGGTTGTTGTTAAAACTCACTATATTCTGAAAAAATCTTACGCAGTCAATAACTGAACAGGCAATCAGACAAAGTCACAAAAGGAAGTTAGCAAGTTCCATTAACCAATTCAAGCCAAACCACACCCCATAGTTTACAGTAACACATTCTAGTTGGAGAAATCTAATAAAAGTGAGTCACAAGCTTCCATTGTTCAACAGTTTAGTAAATTTAAACAATCCCGAGGCCCCACCTGGTGTAATGCTATTTCAAAACTGCATTGTAATAAACTAAAATAGTAGTGCTTGATATGAAATTTGCAGGTCTACTAAGCCTACATCTTGTCGCGCGCACGGTTCCTGGACGACTAACTGCGCTCGCTGTCGCTGTGAACAAGGAAAATTCTAGGAATCTACCTGCTTTCTCACGAACCGTGGGAACTGGCAAAGCGATCTCTTCACATGGGTAGTTTCTGGAAGGCTGATCATATACCAACTCGCATGTCAGAATGGTTTCGTCATAAAATTTTGACCTTGAAAACAAAAATAATTCTATCTCTCTAAAATTTTACAAATCGCTAGATCTGGTAGCAAACGTTAATTTTGGTTATTATGAAAAATTTCGTAACTTTAATAGTTTAAACAAAAATAAATAATTTAAATACGAATTTTCGAAATACCACTCCAGGCGAATGCTGAAGGCTGATGAAACGCAAAATACTATTTGAAACTGTGAAAATCTGCTTTCTAGCTTAAAATATCATAGAAATTAACTATAGAAATGAAATACAATGCAATTCAACTCACAGTTCAGAGAATAAAATTTTGTTACGCAGTTACAAAATTTAATAGATACCTGACAAAGTCCAAGAAAATAAAGCAACATTTTTCAAATATATGATAAACAAATATAACAAATGGAAGTATGAAGTGCCTCAGTAGGAGAAACAAAGAATAGACAAATTGAGAAATCAAATAGGTATATGCCAAGTGAGGAACTGCTACAATACTGAACAGAGAAATCAAGATTAAAATGTCTTGATATGTGAAAAAAGTTGGAGAGTAGACATATAATTGAAACAAGCATCTAAGAAATTAGGGCACAGTGGATACATAGGAAGAATTGGTGAAGATCATATTCCTAGCATATTCCAAACAACTGTTTGCAATGTTCTTAAAAAATAGATAATGATTTTTGCAACTAGCACTATCAAATATTTCCCATCGTAGCAGCAATAAAACAAATAGTGGAATAAGGAAACTGCCGAGATAGTATCTGCAATTGAATTAAATTAAGGTAAATAGTAATAATTTGTTACCTGTCTGAACTGGTGCTCGGCTGCTATGTGTAGTGGTGAGTTGCCATCTCCATCCTGCTTATTCACGTCAGCGCCAGCTTTTAAGAGCAGTTCCACAACCTGTATCAATTCAGAAATACTCAATATTCATGTAATAGATCTGTAAGACTAAGAATTTTGTGGGGAGTTGTAACTTCATAAAGCTACATTAACAATAATCATGTGTAATTGTAAGATTTCCCGGGAGATCTGTTGCTTGAAGTTTCTCGGGCGTGCAGCACGCCCGAGAAATTTTCAAGCAACAATAATTTTATTGGCAATGGGTGCTCTACAACCCCTAACTGTATTAAAAGAAGGCATATATTTAATAGCTTATGTGACAATAGTGTCTCCATTTGTCAATGCTGTGACAATCTTGCAAAGCTGTATTAATTGAAGAAATACTTTTTATTTGGACTTTAATATGGAGAGAATAGATAAAGTTTTTACCAAAGTTGAAAACAGGAGTGCTGCAAACACAAGACAAAACAATATTTTGTATGCCCTCTTAGTCAGGTAAGAGAGACAATTACACCATCAACACTGCCACATCCTATAATGCTCTTCTATGTGATTAAAAGGGCATCTGATTTTTTATTTTTTTTTTAATGGTGTTTGCATCTTTAAAATCTTCCTTCCTAACATTTGGCAAGTGGTAGTTTTACTCTATCCTTTCTACATTAATGTTACCTTATGTCAGTATTTCCAGTTATGTTGTCAGGATTGTAATTGATATATAGGTTTGTTAAAAGGGAATTAGAATATTTTATTGGAATTCATTTCAGTAGCGAGCAGGCCAGTCTCCGCACGCGCCGATCTGAGCACAGTGTTGTTTGTTAGGAATGTGCTGAGACGCTGACTCGATCGATATTACTAGTTGGAACTGACTCTCTGATGTCAATAAAGTTCACCTACGAGGTAGCAACAAATTATTAGTTCTCACTCTGCGGGCAGTCATCGACGAGTAGATAGCTCATTTCATCAGCCAGTATGGGTTTCTAACAGTAAAACCGACTCTCTTCGCTCAAGTCTGTTCACCATGTAGGCCCTGCAAGATCATGGGGGCGGCATACCATCAGCCACTTCGCTTTCCATCCAATCATACAACAATCCATTAGTCTACGAGTTATTACTCAGTCAGATGCAGTTAGCATCTTAGATAGGCGCTGTCGGGAGGATCCTCGCAGTCATGTTATCGGCCGTATGTTCATGGCTGGATTTCAATGACATTAAATGGTACCTCATAACTGCTAGATGCCTGTTATCATTCATAATAGGATAGAATCTCAGCTGGTCATCTAACACGTACCAGCCTTCCCCTACCCTGGTTGCCGAACCTACTAATCAGCTGGTGTCACATCATTCCTGACAAATTACATCTTACTAATTAGCCCACAAGACGCAAGAGCTCAAGACCATCAAGATAGAAGAGACTTATGCAGCTTCAAGAACACCACGAGGTTAGTTAAACTCTCCTCTAGAGTCCCACCACCGTTAAAGTCCACAACGAACCAGAATCTATCCCTCGCCTACCCTGTCAGTCAGATAGGGCTCTTACAATGTTATTGCATAAAATTATTTTGCCTTTATTTAACTGTCAATCAATGTCTGATGATAAAGACTGTGACATCATTTGTGACAGAACGTAGACACTAAAAAAGTGTGAACAGTTAGGAATCACAAGATTTAGATTTAAGTACTTAATAGGATATTAATTCAGGAATTTTCTTTGTAGTGGTGAGAGTGAGGGAGGGTATATTTCGACCAACAAAAAAATATATAAATATTTTATTTTGGATTTAAAGAGCGCCATAGAAATGGTATACATTGAATATGGAGAAGGGATGCCTAAAGTTGGGTCACCTAACTTTCTGACATATGGCACGTGCCAACAGCATATTCCTTTAAGCCAATCCCTTCAAAACAAATACCTACTTATGGGGACATATAAAGCAAATAACACCTTTGAGATCCTGTTTGGCACTTGATTTCATGCATAAGGGAGTGAGATAATTTTCTTTTTTTGGTAAGGGTGTCAGGGATTGGAACAAATTACCAAATGAAATTACGAATAATTTACCAAAAATGCTTAAGGAATTTAAAATTAAAATTTTTAAATCAGAAAAGTGAATGGCAGAGGAATTTAACACTGCAACCATTAAAGAAAATTTAAAAAATAATATAAAATGGGGTAATTAAATGACTAGGGGAATTGCCACCGGAGTGTTAGCTCTAGCACAATTAAATTAATAATAATAATGTCCCAATAAGCCAGAGAGGTTGAAATGATCAGTCTAAAGTCAAGAAGATAGGGTTGGAAATATCCTTCATAAGAACTCAAGTCAGTATATTTATTCTAAAAGCTATTCAGATCCCATCAAACACAATAAGAGGCCTCTATGCTAGTTTATCGTTTTTGCTGTTTATATAAAGATAAATACCATGAAATGGTGTGCTGTTGCTGGTGCACTGTTTTGGAAGCCCTTGTAGCATAAAGAGTTTCATAGAGAAATTACAAAAGACTTAAGGTTAGTCTGGGAGAAATTCGTAATTATGGAAACAACCGAGTAACAAAAACAGAGAGCGAGCGAGGTAATAGGTGTGTGCATTTGAGTTGATGATAAACCATTACTGTGAGCAAAGCACCTTATATCTTCGGATCCATGTCTATTAAATGCTACTTTAATAAATTGCAAGAAGTCATATGAAAGTTTGTTGTTATTTGAATCGCAGAAATTAGATTAATAATTTTGAAGATTAAGTTCTGAACGAGTTAAAACGGGACACGTATTCCTGGCGACTGTGATCAAGGCTATAAAGAAATATGAAGTCTGCTGATTAGTTTGAAAATAAATACAACATCCTCTCTATATAAAATGAAGTAATTCTATTTCTCTTTGTGTCTGTCTTTCTTATTTTGTGCCATGTTCTCACTCCCATCTGCATCATATTAGTATATTACTCGTAATGTGGTGTTATAACCAGAGCCAAATTAAAGCAGCATGGGGCAAATTTGAAGAAGAGGCCTTGGTTTTCCTTTCCAGGACAATGATAGAGCTAAATATAAAAAGGGTCACCCATCTGGCATGGTGCGGAACCCCCAGAAGGTGTGGGGCCCCATATGGCATGGGGCCCTCAGAAGGTGTGGGACCCATAGCATTTGCTAACTCTTGCTACGTGGCTAATCCGGTACTAGTTATAACGAATATGGTTGCTCTATACATTTATTTCATGTGTTAAGAAATGCTGTTTTGATTCAAGTTCACTTACCATTTTCAGTCACAAAAAAAGATTTTATAAAGTGTCTGAATAATTATCAATAATAATAATTGTATTGTGTAGATTGATTGATTTCAATGCAGAGTTCATATATGACGAAAAATACTTATTACTGTAAATTTACCTTCCATTTACCCAGCAGCCTATGAATAAGGGTACATGGTTAAGAAGTTTGACTAATTAATGTTTACTGGGTAAAATTAAAAAGCAGACATATGGGTAGACACTGATCAACCAAAACATTATGACCACTTGCTTATTAGCATGGTGGCCCATCTTTGGAGCCCAATACAGCAGCAATTCACCATGGAATGTATTCAAAAAGACCTTTTTAGGTTTCCGGGGTTGTTTGGAACCAGATATTGCAATTCCCTTAAATTATGGGGGGGGGGGGGGGATTTGAGCCCTGGATCCATCCCTGTATCATTCTTGAGAGACAAATAACAATGTCAACATGTGATTATGGGTCGATTACCACAAAATTTCCAGTTTTAACTACAAATGCATAACTTCTAATCTCTTCATCCACACTTACCTTAACTTTTACAATACCATATCTAGCTTAAGAATGAAATCTTCTGTCATTATATTACCAATTGTTCAGTTGAATGTCATTTGTTTCAAGCAATTCAACTGACATTCAATTTACATATACAATACAGGATTTTAGTGTCTACTTTTCACATCTCATGACAGTCTTACTGATTAAGGTAATTTATTTGTTGCAGATGGAACAGATGACTTGACTGTAAATACTAAAAAGAGCTGATAGCTGGAATGTTGAAGCCAATAAGTGGGCCCTGCATGCTCCAATTACAACTGGTATTTTAACAAAGCAATATGTTAAAAATAAAGTGAAAAGGTAATTTATTATGATAATTGTAAGGTTCTAAAGCAGAAAATATATAAAAGCTTCAAATTTTTTAAATAATACATATAAAATTAACGGCATAAATAAACATCTTTTACTAAATAAGGCATGATAAAATGTTGGAAGGTACCATTTTAATGAGATTATGCCTTTGTCTGAAGTTCCCAGCATCATACAGACTTACCTCCTTAGGTCCATAATAAAGTGCTCTATGCAGAGGAGTGGAACCTTGTTCATCCTGAGCATTTACATCTGCCCCACAAGCAATCAGGTGTTCCATAACCTGTAACAAATAAAACATAAGAATCGAATAGGAAATTAATTATTTATGTAATTCACCATATGATATATTTGCATGTATACTGGTTTCAAAATTGCACATTTATAAATACATTATACATACCATTTAAAAAACTTATAATTACATTTGTTAATTTATGTAGATTTGTGTAAAATACTTAATCCTATTTGACCACAATAAGTAATTTATCAAACAAGGAAATTTTGATATAAATTGACTTAATTTCATTCCAGAACAGTAAACATCGTCTTAGCACTTTCTTAAATAGGTCTGGGATTTTCCTCCACTAATTTCAAGTGGGAATTTGTTGTATATGTTGGTTCCTAGGCAGAAGAATCAATGGTGTGTGGCAAAGAGAATTTGAAGAAGATCACAAATAATGAACATCAATCACATACAAAATTGAAGGCAGGTTGGATGCAATTACAAAAAGATTATTGTTATTAATTATAATTGATATGAAGCTAGCATTCTAGTGGAAATTCCCCTAATTACCTCTTTATAAATATATAAAATTATTTTATAATTGGAATGTTAAATTCCTTCCCCATTTACTTCTCCAATTTACAAATTTTAATTTTAAATTCCTTAAGCATTTTTGGTAAATTATTAATAACTTCATTGGTAATTTTTTCCAATGCATGACACCCTTACCCACAAAAGAAAATTTTTCCACTCCCTTATGCATGAAATCGAGTGCAAGCTTGTGGTGATGGTCGCCTTTCCCCTTCGATGCACTATTCATAATTCTTTGACCAATATTCCTCCAAACCCCATCACCAACATATGCCCTGTACATTCCCAGCACTCTCTTCACCCTCCTCCTCTCCTCAAATGAGTCCCAATCCAGCTCCTTTATCATATCAGTTACTGGCTAGGTTGGCGATAATTTCCACAAACAAATCTAGCTGCTCTTCTTTGCATACCTTCCAACTCCTGTATTTTTTAAGCAAAATGTGGGTGCCAAACTACACCACCATATTCAACCATTGGTCTGGCCAAAGTTTTGTAAACCAACTCCCTAACTTCTCTGGTACATTCTCTCATCACCCTCTCCAGTCAATCAAGAATTTTGTAACCTCTTCCTACCACCTGCCCAATGTGCTCTGCCCGATTGAGTTTGTTATCAAACGTTATGCCAAGGTATTTACACTTAAAGTTTTCAAGAACCTGACCCCACCCTGTAATCATAATTAACCTTTAGGTTTTTTTTATCTGTGACTCTTCTTGACATTTATCTTCATTCAATGCTGACTACCCATTTAGTTATTCTATCCAGGTCACTGTGCAGCTGTTCACAGTCGCTGCCTGTTTTGACCCTACTGTATACCATTATATAATCTGCAAAACACCTAGATTCTGACCCATCAACACAGTCATTCATTACAATAATGAACAGCAACCATCCCAATACACTACCCTGCCACACTAACATATTTACTTCCATCTCTTTTGATAATGTATTTCCTACTTTGACACTATGCTTTCTGTCTTTTAAGAATTCCTGTACCCAGCAAGTAACTTTTTCATCCAATCCAATAGATTGCAGTTTATGTAAAATCATTTAATGGCTCACTCAGTCAAATGCCATAGAAAAGAACTAGCACCACACTATCAACTTGGCCTCCCTTGTCAATTCTTCTGAAATATCTTTCATATAGCCCACTACCTGGGATTCTGATATAGTTGCATATCAATCTCTCCATCATTTTGCCTATCACTGATGTCAAACTAATTGGCCTGTAATTTTCTACCCTATTTGTAACCCCTCCTTTATGAACCAGTACTACTACAGCTCTTTTCCAATCCTCTGGTATGCAGCAAGACTCCAGACTCATTTTAAATAAAATTTCAAGGTAATGTACAATAATATAACCCACAACCTTTAATAAATCTGTAGTGATTTTATCTAAACCAGCCTCTTTATGTTTTTTTAGCTCTCTGAGTTCCTTCATAATTTCCTGAGAATTTATTACAAATTTTGTAGTTTGGATAAAGGAAACAAAGAAACTGCCGCGAGGCACTGAAAATAAGATAGGATAGGGAAAATAAACAGTTACCCATCACTTACCACAGATGAGGCAGGAGGGCGAGACACGTAAAAACACAGAAACACACGAATTGCACAATATTTCGACCTTAGTCTTACTCATGTGGGAGGCGAGACATATGGCAGGGGGAAAGATGTGGTCACATCCCAACCCGCCACATGAATGAAGCACAGGCGGAAAACGCGTGGTAGTGGTAGAATTGCCGGGAAGGGGGGGGGGATAGGCTTGACCAGCGATAAAAGTGAAACAAAATGATATAATCTTTGTGTAGCTTAATTCAAAAAGTTGGATATAAATAATAAAGTTGTAAATAAATAATAAAAACAATAGTAAAAAATAATATAATAATATATATAAAAATAAATAATAATAATAAGAAGAAGAAGAAAAAATAACCGACTGTAAAATGAAATGAGAGATGGCAAGTGACAGGTTTAACGTAGGTTTAGGCCAGGGGTGTGTCTGGTGTCAAGGATATGTTGATAGGCTAGTTCCCATCTGCGGAGTTCTGAAGGGGTGGTGGTATTCGGAAAAACTCTAATTGCTCTGACTGTGAAACAGGTGTTGAGGTTGTTTGAATTATGGAAGTTCACATGAATTGCCACAGGATGGTCTGGGTTGGAAGTATAAACTGTTTGCCTGTGGCCATTCATTCTGTAGGAAAGTTGTTGAGTGGTGAGACCAATGTAAGAGGCAGTGCAGTGGATGCAGGTGAGTTGGTAAATAAGGTGAGTGGTAGCACATGTGGCATGTCCCATTACAGGGAAAGATTCACCTGTGACAGGATTAGAGTAAGTAGTGGTGGCAGGGTGCATGCTGCAAGTTTTACAGCGGGGTCTGTAACATGTGAAAGATCCCTGTGGAGGTCTAGGGGAGTCGGCAGGTAAATACTTGTGGACCAAGATGTTGTACAGATTGGGCGGTCTGCTGAAGCAAGTGCGGGGAGCAGTGGGTAGGATTTTGGGAAGGAGGAGACGCATTTCAGGGAAGGAACGTAAGAAATCATGCCCATGGCGGAGTATCTGGTTGACAGATTCCAGGCCAGGAAAGAACTGGGTGACAAGTGTTGGTCCACGGTCAGCTTTTAGAGGTGCAGAACGAGGGTTGTGGGTGATGGCACGGGAAATTTGTTTTTCCACAAGATCATGGGGGTATCGGCGGGAAACAAGGGCTTGGGATAGTTTTAGAGAGTAACTGGAGATTGATTCATGATCAGAACAGATGCGTCTGCCACGGATTGCAAGGCTGTATGGGAGGGAACGTTTAATGTGGAAGGGGTGACAACTGTCAAAGTGTAGGTATTGTTGTAAATTGGTCGGTTTAATGTGTACTGAGGTATGGAGGGTCCCCTGTCGTAGGGTGATATCTACGTCGAGGAAGGTGATACAGGTGTGGGAATATGACCATGTGAAATTGATGGAGTGATTATCATTTAATGAGTTGAGGAAGTCTAGGAGGTGGTCCTCCCCGTGGGTCCAGATCATAAATATATCATCTATGTATCTGAACCACACGAGGGGACTGAGGGGGGAATTCTTCAGTTTCCTCATTTATACTTTTAGGGAGACACTCCTCTGACTCATTCCCTCCCATCATCACTCACTAAACCACTCAATATCACTGCAATTTTAAAATCCTCAGTGACTTAAACTACATTCTTCTCTACAATAGTCTGAATATCTTCCCTTCCCCTCAGTTTTCTAACATAACCATAGAAATTTATAGATACATCGTTCAGCGGTCCTCCCACACCAATAATATTCTTCATAAACCCATCTTTTGCTTCTCTCTTTGGTCTTATTAATTGCTTGTTTAGTTGTTTTAAGTTTTCCCTGCTGCCTTCCTGTCTCTTAACTCTGTTGTATTCCCGTCTCACTAGCCTCTTTAAACTTCTCACTTCCCTATTGCAGTATGTAGGTTCTGTACTTATCTTTATTTTCTGCTTTGGAATAAACATTTCCTCACCCTGTTTTACTATTTCCTTAAATTCTTACCATTTTGCCTCCACTGTACTTGTGCCATCCTTCCATTTCCTAACCTTTTCCCTGAAATATCTCTTCAATACTAAAGTCTGTGCCTTTTTATAATTATACCTTTTTCCCCCTTCTATTTTGGCCACTTGTTTACTGAATCACCTAAAATCCATCAGTACCACACAGTGATCACTTGTTCCTTCAGTTACTTTACACCCTACAAGATTTTCATCAGGCTTTATTAGAAAGATATCCATCATATTTGTTCCCCTAGTATTCTGCTCTACCACTTATGTAAAACCACTTTCCCTATTTAAGGTATTTGTAAATCTTTGTTCCTTTGTGTTATTTATAACCTGTAGGAATATTTTGTAATCTTGCAAAAGCATTTAACTGTATAAATCATGAATTACTTTTGAAA
This sequence comes from Vandiemenella viatica, assembly GCA_031002005.1. Taxonomy (NCBI): domain Eukaryota; kingdom Metazoa; phylum Arthropoda; class Insecta; order Orthoptera; family Morabidae; genus Vandiemenella; species Vandiemenella viatica. The sequence goes on from CM061918.1 coordinate 123,350,971, forward strand.
AATGGAATACTATGGTATTTATGGAACTGCAGGTAAATGGTTTAAATCATACATGGAAAGTCGAATGCAAAAAGTTTGCATTTTTTTATTCTAAAATAAGTAAAGATGCTTCAACAGACTGGGAGAAACATGGAATTCCACAAGGCTCTGTCTTAGGACTCCTCCTCTTTTTGTTATACATCAATGACCTTCCTGGAAACTTATCTCATAAAAGTTAAGAGTGTTTTATTTGCAGATGGCAATAATCTGACTGTGAGAAAAACACCAAACAGTAATCTAGAATTCAATGTTAATGAAGTACTTAGTGAAGTAGCTAGTTGGTTGAAGGCAAATTCATTAAAATAATATTTTGAAGAAAAAAAACGCATTATATTAGATTTAAAACAAAAAATTATGCACAGCTAGATTTACAAGTAAGCTATAAAAATAACACAATCTTAGAAACAAAGAGTATAAATGTCCTTGGTATTAAAATAGATGAGAAACTCTGTTGGCTCGAACATATCACTTCACTACTGAAGAAGTTAAGTAGTGCCACCTTTGCAATACAAACACTTTCCCTAGCAGCAGATCTAGAATTAACGAAACAGGTTGAAATTACACAGTCTTAAAATCGTTACTGTCCCTGCCTCAAGGGAACTTTACACAACAACTTTATGTTAGCACGGTCGCCAGACTGGGAATATCCGGGATATGTCTCTATAGAGAGAGGAGAATAAATGAAAACCTATCACACCTTGCTGACATTAAATGTTTGTCACAGCATGATTTATTAGCATTAATTAAACATTCCCTCCTGGATGGCCATCAGTCAATAAAATTAGTTTCAAGTATCCAAAGATTGCAAGGTTCTTTAAGTTTGAAGCACTTTTACTTTCAACACTGTCCCTGCTAGCACTGTAATCCTGCGACCGGCCACCCTCAGACATTCCACGCGACTGACATAGCACTCACAGCGGGGGTGCCAACCGTCACACACGCAACAGTACCAGCCACTTGTACTGCTACAAGCTGTACTCCTCATATTTTAATTCAGTGATGTCATACGTTATAATTTTTTGGGGAAACTCTTTACAAAGTAAAAAAGTTTTCATAGCACAGAAAAGAGCTATTAGGATGCTGTATATGGTAAAACCAAGAACTTCTTGCAGACAACTTTTTAAAAAACTCGATATTCTTACAATGACTTCTCAGTGTATATATTCTCACATGTGCTTTGTCATAGAACATTTTAACCTATTTTCATTTAATTCACGGGTACACAATTTCAATTCAAGAAACAGAAATAACTTGCACAAAACACAAACACCTCTGTCATTAGTACAAAGAGGAGTTAATTATTCTGGGATACATCTGTTTAATAAACTTCCCAGAGTATAAAACAGTTTGCAGATAATAAAGATATATTTCAAGAAAAACTGGCAACTCCTTCTACTTCATTCAAGAATTTGAACAAAATAATTAATTGTATTCAATATAACATTTTGCAAAACTCAGTTGTAAAAATTAATGTTTATTTTTATTCTCTTCATTTGTCTTTGTAACATATAACTGTTTTCACTATGATTATGACTGATATTGTATGTATGTGTATTAACCATGACATATTTCACATCCCAGAGGTCCTTTCTCAACAGGGATCCATGAAACAAGATTCATAAATAAATTTAAAAAATATCTTATTTCCTACTCCACTGACACCTGGTAAATTTAAATCCCCTCCAATAATAAATATTCTATACTCACCTCTGAACTGTGAATGTGAATTTAGTTTCTCTCCAAGAATCTCGTCTCTATCATTCATCCTTCCACAACAGTAAGCAGCCAACATGCTGATTTTTTTCTTTTTTATCATCCCAAAAATCTACCTCTAGTAACTCATGGTTATGATCTATTAACCCTAGAGAACTATAGTAATCTTTGCTAACCAGTACAAATACCCCTCCACCTTTGCTCCTCTGTCTCTGCGGTACACTCTGTAACCTTCAGGGAAAACCTCATTGTCTAGTACTTCTCCTTTTAACCAAGACTCTACCCCTATAACCCTTTGGTTCATGTATCTCTATAAGATAGAAAAACATCACATTTGGTAACTAAGGAAAGGTTGTTCTTTTTGTTTGATCTTACAAAAATTACCTCCCTTCATATTTAACAAAGCAAGACAAGATTACTGCAAAGATGATGCATACCATTATTCTCTCTCTTAACAAAACTGAAGAACTTAATAACAAACTGATTTTTATATGGAAAGGAAAGATAAATTATACCCAACACTCAACAAATTTGAAAGAAGGAGGGCAGCGGCAACAGAAAATATAATTCACAACACACACAATATTTTGGGTAAAGACCATTTAAAAAAAGATTTCATACATGTTTGAGCTCACCAAGCATCTATGGTCAACTCAGCCAAGCACAATATAACAAGTTCAAACACTAATTTATGATATGGCATCATTGCAGTAACCATACACTAAACAAACAATGAGAATTTTAATGCTGCCTGAAATATGTTTCTTTCCTTTCCATCCACCACAACTTTACTGCCTTGTATTTTACTAAAAGACTGTTCTAAACAAATAAAACTTGACCGCACAACATGTGAATCAATGGCCATAAAACTGCCAAATTAAAAGTTAGATTTATTTTTGCTGTTGAAGAAATAGAGAACAAAATTTATGGTATTTGATTCTATGAATCAATTCTTAATAATATGCAATAAAAACTATTATAAAATCATAATTTTAATTTCAGATACAAGAAAATCTTGTTGTTCATGTTAGTTCCTTAACTCCAATAACCACAGCTCTCCACCATTCAGAATCTTGTAAGTGGTGAGTCTATTCTTTCTATATCTATCCTGATTGCATTGCCTGAGTAGTTTTACTTAAGCACAGTTTATGCCCCTCTAAGTAACAAAAATGAAAATACAGTATCTCATTTACTGGCATCACAATTTATTACAACAAAAAAAGCACAGAGTGAAGTGTGTCAACAATGGAAGGTCACAGACTGGTTCACATCTATGCTATTATAAGTCTGTAAGTAAGCTGCACATGTCTCTTTATTTGACAGGGAAACTACCGCAGCATTTTGGACGGGGTTTTCAATTTTTTTTTATTAATGGTCTGTATCAAAATCTGCAGAAATAGCTAATGACTTATATATACTGAGGAATGGAGGAAATAATTAAATACATTTCTAAACATAAAATTAAGATGTTCACTACTGGCACAAAAAACTAAAATACAAAAAAATCACACTATTTAACTTAGAATTCTGTTTAATATTTTGACTTCGAATGTTTAGTTTTCGGTTTTCTTGTATACAGTAAATAAATGGAATAACTGAATTAGATGTAATAATCATTACTAATACTTAATTAACTGTAAAAAAAATGGATCTGAACCGTTTGACCAGAGACGAATATACTGATTTCTGGATTGTTTATATTTTATTTGTATATGGCCATATATTTCCAGTTTCATGTATTTTGATAAGTATAATTAAAAGGAAATCGTTACTCAAACCACTACACAATATATTAACTCTTCAATAAGAGTAACAGGAGTGTAATATTTATGGTTAGAAATTTTGTGCTTGATATAGATAATACAGGGTTTTCACTATATTGTATAACCACAATTTGATATTGATAAACAATTATATCGTTTAGCGGTAGTTCTCAGGATCAAAATCAGTTATATATATACAGTTCCTTGTGCCTTTGGTGATATTTTTAATCTACTCCAGTCCGCATTTTAACCTAACCACAAGAATAAACTCTGCATGGCGATACAGAAATGTATTATTTCGCATATTTTAGTGCTCTTGTAATTCAAACTGAGGTTGTATTTTGAAATTATTTCTTATAATTTATGCTGAGTGTACTTTGAATCCTGAAATCCTGTCATTACAAAAAATGTATTTAGCAATGTACTTCATGTGTTTAAGTGTAGCTGTATCGCTTGATTTTGAAGCGGCAATACCAGTATAGATTGTGGTTGGGTTGAAATGCCACCTACACAACAAAAGGCATGAGGTATTCAATTATTGTTAATGATGAATAAGCTACTTTAATGATTGCAATGTTAGTGATGAAGTGTAATCACAAAAACAAACCAACTGCTGTGCATGACCATGCCTATTTTTCCGCTTGGCAATGGTGACATTATTTTTTTCTGGTCCACGCTGCATTTCAATGTTACCATTTCGATTTTGAGAAACGATGATGAAAGATGGTTAGAAGTTCGGGTGGATGCGTAGAAGTTATAAGCAAAAAATACATTTTATTACCTACGGCATGAGAACATACTATACATATATGGCATACGAAAACTGGCCAGCAATTTAGATTCATTGTTGTATATACTATCGTTGGTGGCGAAGATATTTTTATAAATGGCCGTTGAATGTACTGTCAAAACTATTGCAGACAGTAGCTTCGTGTCGCCTTTATGTCTTAGGTACATTTGTTTTTGCATTAAAAGGGAGTTTCTATCTTCCAGAAAATGTGTCTCAAATTTCTTATTGGGCCATTAGCGATACTGCTTCATGTTGCTTTAATTTATTATTTTTCATATATTATATTGTGTTAAAATATACGTATAACAAAAATTTTCAAACTACAGTACGAAAACTGAATCTCAGGTAGTAACTAAAAACAAGGAAAATCTTTAAATGAAATCTATATTTTTTGCTTCTCCAAGTTAATATTTGATACTAAACTAAAAAAGCTCAGAAGTATTTCTATACACACCAAGACACGCGTGTGCGAAGCAACAGGTAAATGCTAGTTAATACTAATTCTATACATACATCACACAGTGCTTGTTTTGCAGCTTCATGCAATGGAGTACTTCCCTCCATCTTGAAATCCACAGCTGCTCCCAAATTGGTGAGAATCTTCAAAAACTGTTTAAGAAAGAACAAATCAGAAATGAATAGTTTACAGCCAGAAAAAAATAGCTAAAATGAGGTGCAAATAATCAATAACAGTTCACAGAAACAGAATACATTTGTGCGTCAATGTTATAGTAATTCTGAGAACGGATCATAGATTTCAACTACCAATTTCATCAAATCCATTTTTCACACAAGCCACAGTTCACATAGTGGTTTACAATCACCATGTATTTGTCTACCTATTATAATGCTATAAATTGTTCTGATACAAAGAAAATTAAGGATATTACTCTAACAGATTGCATCAGCATCTGACATACCGTACTCCATTTGAACAGTAAAACAATGAATAAAACAAATAAAAGTGTATATATAACATTTTACTGTACTACAGTAATCCCCAGGATCTAATGAAACTTTATCTTAGCTGATAAAACTGACTATGATATCTCGGCATAACATTTGATAATAACTGGGTAGGACACAGTGGTCAGGTTTCAAAATTTTGCACTTGTTGGAGACAGTAATGAGGGGATGCATGAGAGAAGTAAAGGAATTGGTTTACAAAACTTTGGTCAGGCCATTGCTTGAATATGGTAGTGTAGTATGGGACCACATTTTGTGTATCAAATACAGGAGTTGGAGAGGGTGCAAAAAAGGCTGCTAGATTTGTTTCTGGAAATTACCACAGAATGCAATCAGTGATGGATATGATAAAAGAGCTGGAATGGGATTCATTGGAAGACATTAGAAGGGTGAAGAGAATCATGGGAGTGTACAAGTTGGATATTGGTGATGAGACATGGAAAGATATTGGTTTAAGAACTGAAAGTAATGCATGGAAGGGAAATATGACCATGACCACAAGCTGGAACTTGATTTGAGGCACAAGGATGTAGGAAGATTCTCGTTTTTGGGTAGGGTGTCAGAGACTGGAAGTTACCAAGATAAATGATTAATAATTTACCAAAATCATTGAAAGAATTTAAAGCTAAAATTTGTAGAAGGAAAATGTAGGTAGGTGCAGGAAAGGGAGAAGATGGGTGTGTAGCGAAATTGCCACTGGGGTGTGCGTTCCATTGCAATTTTATTAAATATTATTATTATGAGTATTATCATTATGATATATCTTAAAAAGATTCAATCAAAAGAACAATAGATATCAGTTGAAAGCCAATCTAATTTTCTAACACCTGTGTGTGTTAGAACTATCTTCAGTTATTTTTATCTGTACAGATAGGTATAACCTCTGACAATGAGTTCAAAAAACAACACATTTCATTAAACATTCCTCACTGTACTAAAAATAAGATAGGATAGGAAAAAATGATACATCACTTACCACCAGTGGCGGCTGGTGGGTTATCAAACTGGTGGTGCACCACAAAACTTGACACAATCGATAAGACGTGATAAAATATACCTGTTTTTATCAACTTGTTCATTATACTTTTGGATATTGCTTCTATACACAGAATCTAGCTGATTACGAATGTCGACCGTGCCTAACACAGACAAACTCATTACATTTTGTAGGTGTACTTGTGAAGAATCATGTTTTTTATTTTTTCACTCAAATGCGTCAAATCCTTGATTCCTGTTTCTGTCCAAATCGATTCTCCGCCAAAAATAATGCAAGGAAAACAAAAGAATGCATTAAGACGCTCACATCCACACAACCATTTCTTTCTATTATACATTTCACTTTTAAAACTTCGTGTAAATGCTTTATTTTTCGATTTGCACTCTTGTTTTAAATTTAAAAAGGGCCGTGGCGGTCCGGCCAATTTTATGTTCCCTTTATTTTGAAAAGTTCTGTTATTTTCTTTAATATAATCAATGTTTATGCTCATTTTCACTAACACCATACACAGTATAGAATAAAAGTTCTTGAAAAAAATCGAAACAAAAACTAAAAACAATTATTTACGGTAATATAAATAAACAATTATTAGCGCGTCACACATACAGTGAAACTATACTGATAGTCTAATAACGAGATGTCAATCATGGCTGCCGTCGCCTCGCGCGCGCCCATGCCAGCCAGCCAATTCGTCAAACATCGGGTACTTTCGGCAATCCTCGGTTCGCACGTGCGGCGCTCGACAACCGACTTATTACTCTGTACGTTTCTATGAACTATCTTTTGTTTCACGCGTCAGGCGTATTAACTCGTACACCTACAAGTTGTATTAGCAGTCCTCGTGCACTCGCCGAAGCGCACGAGAATTTGTCTTTACAGGAAAATAAGTCTTAATAGTTTAGTAAAGCGCTCAAACTGTTTCACCATAATTGGAGATTTAATTTTTTATACGTTTTTGTTTTTGTATGTTTAAAAATAAATATTAAAATGGCAATATAAAAATAAAGATGAAGTAGGTACTTAATATTTTGTCATTTTTAAATCTTTTGGATTGGTGGTTCAGCGCACGAGCGCACTTAAGGTACAGCCGCCACTGCTTACCACAGATGAAGGCAGGAGGGTTAGACAAACACATAAGAAATAAAAAACACATACAAAATTCACAATATTTTGGTTAATAACATTAGTGCTGAAGGAGGCAAGATGAATGGCAGGGGGAAAGATGTGAGCACATTCGAACATGCCACATGAGTGAAACAAGATGAAACACACAGGTGGGTGGGGTTTGAATCAGTGGGAGGAGGAGGAGATTGACCAATGATAGTGTGAAAAAGAATAATCTCTGTGGTGATCAACAGTGGTAAAATGAAATCTGTTCAAAAATATAATTTCGATCTGTTACAGGAACAAATAAGAAATTAAATAAAACTAGAAAGATATATATAAAAAAAATATGCTACAAATACATACATGTGTTGAAAAATATAGATGACAACTGACTGTAAAATAGCAAGTGACAGGTTTAGCAAAGGATGGGGCCAGGGGTGTGTGATAGGCTAGTTCCCATCTACAGGGTTTCGAAGAGGTATTAGAGTCAGGAAAACTTCTGGCAGTACTAATGTCAGATTATTTCTGGCCACTACTACTTCTTTAGAACTCTGTAGATGCAACTGGCCTAACAAAACATCCTAAACACCAGACTTATCCCTGGCCACAACCTGCACTAACCCTGTCACTTATAGTTTTACAAATTTATAGTCAATTTGTGATAATTTATTTTTATATTTTTTAATTATATATATATATATATATATATATATATATATATATAATAACAATGAGCAGGAAAAAGCTTTAAGGCAATAAAACTGAGGAAGGATAGAGAAATATGACCCAACACTTACCACAGATGAAGGCGGCTGGGACGACGAACAAAAAACAAACACAAGAAAAGCGCAATATTTCGGCCTTTTGCACGTTTAAGGCTGCTGTAGGCCAAAATATTGCGCTTTTCTTGTGTTTGTTTTTTGTTCGTCGTCCCAGCCGCCTTCATCTGTGGTAAGTGTTGGGTCATATTTCCCTATCCTTCCTCAGTTATATATATAGATATGTTTTTAAATATTTTTATTTATTTACTCTTATAACAGATCCAAACTTTATTTTATTTTACCTTTACTGATCGCCACAGAGATTATTTTGTTTTAGAATTATCCTTGGTTAAACTTTCTCCCCCCACCACCAGCTCAATCCCCCCCTTCCCAAAAGTTTCATCTTTGGTTCATTCCCATGGTAGATCTGAATTTGTGAGCATCTTTACCGCCGCACCTAAAAGTTTAACACAAATACATCAAAGTGACAAGCATTCAAAGCAACTGCCATTACAAAAGTTATTTCTCTTACGTCCTTCCTACAATTTGTGCACTGAGGCATTTAGACACACTTCCCAGCTGTATAGCTCATTCATTTCAGATTTTAAAAAAACAATGTTGAGAAGATATGAGTCACAAATTACCATAAAGTCATATTTACTTAATGTTTCAAGCGCTGGTTGTTTTACTCTTAAAAGATTTTGAGAATTCAATAGCATCAGATTTAATTTTAATTTTGGCAAATTGACTTACCTTCTATATTGCATGCAACTTACCCCTCATATTACACCCATATTTTGAAGATGACTTTAATAAATAAGCAATAATGAAACTACATACTTACAGTGAAATCTGGTCTCCTCACAGCTGTCCACACTAAGGAATCTTGAACCTCCTTTTTGTGAGCAGAAAAGTTTTTTGAATTTGCTATTAGTGCTTTCAGAATTTCAATCTGAAAGAAGAAATCAGTGTTAGTTTAGCCAAAATGTTCTCAATTCTTGACAGTAACAATTTGTAGTATTTTACATTAAAATAATATGATATCAATATTAGCCTCCAAATTTTTTGAGGATTTGGACACAACTGATCTTACAATTATTCCTAGAACTCATGACTTTCAGGTGCTGTAATCCTAATAATTCCATATGGTGATGATACTAGCTAAAATGAAATGGCTTTTAGGCAATATAAATAACAAAGCACAGGGAAAATGACTCAACACTCATCAAAGTAGTCGAAGGCCTGCGACAATTGAAAAACCTAAATGACAAACAAAAACATATACAATATTTCAGTTTTAGAAAATGAGCTATGTGGTTCGGGAGGTGTGCACACACTGAATTATTTAGAGCGTGACTATGCTACTTTGTGTAGCGTTTGGCGCTTTAAAGTGGAAAGGGCAGCGTGGCGATGCGTGTGAGGGGGGCAGTCATCTTAGAATTGTGTAGTGTAGCTGAACAGGTTAAAATATTTTCAATATGACTTTTATTTAACAAAGGGGTATAGTATGCTTGCAGTCAATGAACTTGGTGAAGATTTTCCAATTTCCTATCAATTGTTCAGACTTGTACCATTTTTATTGAGAATATAGTGAACTTTGAACTTTAACGTAGCTGCAGTGACTTTAATTAATATCTGAACCTTACCTTTCCTAATTTGGGGTTTAATCAAATTAGGTGGCGGTTGAAAGAATTTTAGAATAATCGAATATCCAAAGGCATGTGAGTTACACGGTTGGAGTTAAGGTGATTAACTGTTTATTATAACCCCTTAGGCAGCTTTTCTCCTTACAAAGAATAATTTAAAATCTACATAACCAAGACAAGAAGTAGAGAATTAGGAGAGACAAATGCCAATTAAAAAGGATGTAAAGTTTGTGGTTTATTTCCATCAATATTCAATTTGTATGTAGAGGGAAGTGAAAGAAAACACTGAATATAGCATAAACTTGCTGATGACAGCAGAAAAGTATGAAGATATTGAGAAGTTAATGAACAAAACACTGGGAAAAGAATTTTATCTAAATATAAATCACAACAACACACAAACATTAACAGTAGGTAAAATAAAAAAAAATAGAATGAAATGTATTAGCATAAGTGAATTTTGTTCAATGTAAATAAAATTACAATGTTTCTGGAAGATTTTTACAAGAAAATACAGAATGGTGGATCACATTGTAAGACATGTGGAACTGGTTAATTTGTTAGTGGCAGCAATATCAAACAAAATAACTGAAGATGAAGAAAAGATAAGAAATTATTAACCAAATAATTGAGGATGTTTAATTTAATTTAATTTAATTTAATTTAATTGCAATGGAGCACACGCTCCGGTGGCAATTTCCCTACACACCAAACTTCCCCCTATCCTACACTCACCTACATTTGCCCTCTACAAATTTTAACTTTAAATTCTTTTAACGTTTTCGGTAGGTTATTCATCATTCCCCTTGGTAACTCATTCCAATCCCTGATACCCTTACCTAAAAAAGAAAATCTTCCCACACCCTTGTGCCTGAAATCGAGTGCCAGCTTGTGGTCATGGTCATCTTTTCCCTTCCATGAACTACTTTTCATACCTACTGCAATATCTTTCCATGCCTCATCGCCAGTATACGCCCTGTACACTCCCATGACCCTCCTCATCCTCCTCCTGTCTTGCAATGAATCCCATTCCAGCTCCTTTATCATATCTGTCACTGATTGCATTCTGCAATAATTTCCAGAAACAAATCTAGCAGCCCTTCTTTGCACCTTCTCCAACTCCTGTATTTGATACTCAAAATGTGGGTCCCATACTACACTACCATATTCGAGCAATAGTCTTACCAAAGTTTTGTAACCCAATTCCTTTACTTCTCTCGTGCATCCTCTCATCACTCTTTCCAACAAGTGCAGAGTTTTGAAACCTTTTCCTACCACCTGTCCAATGTGTCCTGCCCAGTTAAGCTTGTTATCAAATGTAATGCCAAGATATTTACATTTCAAGTCTTCAGTAAGCAATTCTTTCCCCACCTTATATTCATAATTTACCTTTTGTTTTTTATTTGTGTATCTAATTAGCTGACTCTTCTTTGCATTTATCTTCATCCCATGTTTACCAACCCAACTAGATATCCTGTCCAGATCAGCCTGCAACTGTTTACAGTCCTCTATCGTTTTGATCCTTTTATACAGCATTATGTCATCTGCAAACAATCTAATTTCAGATAGTAAACAATCAACACAATTATTCATTAGAATAATGAATAGCAATGGTCCCAATACGCTACCCTGCGGCACTCCCATTTTACTTCCACTTCCTTTGATACCGCAATGTTGACGGTAATGAGAATACAAAGATGAAGACATTGGCTCATATTAGGAAGAGATGGAGAATTAAACCAAAGTCTGTAACCAAAGTATAGATGTGGTATGCCAGCAAGATATTAAAATCCATTGTTAGCTTGTCAAAAAGGATTTTCTAGAAAAATTTTCTGATATTCGTAGTAATGATAAAGTAATTTTTGTTAAAGTGTGCAATTTTAAGAATTTAATAGTTATGTTGATTTGTATTTGAAAAAACTAGAAGATTCCACAAGTCAGGCAAGTATTTTGATAGAAAGAAATCTGATTAGAAAAGCCAAGATCATATGAAAATGATTAGCCAATGAGGGACAGCATCAGAAGGCAACAGGATGCTCCATGAAAGGGCCTCCAAAAATAATGAATTTGGATATCAACTTATCCAAACTTCAAGTGCTTTATCATCATCATATTCTGTGTGTAAGAAAAAAGAACTACTGATTTATTTGAGAAACTATGGATAAAATATTTCTGATAGTCAGAAACAGAAGTGTATAGAGAAGTTTGAAGTAATGCATAAGATGAGATGTAATTAAATGCATGAGCTATTCTTCTTAAAGATACCAACAGCAAGCAAAAAGGATAATTGAATGGTTTTGAACTGGGATTTTATAGTGAATCTGGCTAACAGAGCACTAATCACTGAAATATCCAAAAGTAGTTATAAAAGTCACTTATGAAGTAGTATTCGTGAAATGATGGTTTGGAATACCTCAATATAACAAGAAATAAATCAAAACTAAGTTGACTTTATGCCATGTATGGGTGGAAAGTGCTTTGTAAACTGTTTAGGACTGAACAAGTGACTTTGAATGGGCTAACTTTTCGTTAAGGTAACTATTTTCACATTATTTTAATTGAGAATTATGGTGGCGAGTGTATCACTTTGTAGTCTAAGGAGAAGAATTTCGATTAAACAAATTAAATCATGTAATTTGTGCTGTTAAAGGAAAATGTGTTGAAAAAATAATTAAAGTGTTTAACTACAAAACTGAGTCTGTAAAGCCATTTCAATAGTCTATACCATTCTTAGGAACTATTATTAGTAAAATAGTTAGCGGAAAATGGAAAATAAGAAGATGAAATCTTTCAAAGTACGGTAACTAACTTAGCAACTAAATGTCACTTGCACATCTACTTAACCACAGAATACTAGTAAATAATAACAAAAAGTTCTTTTACAAGTACTTGCAAGATTTATTATGAAACAAAAAAAGTAATACTTGAAAAATAAAACATATAACAAAGTGGTTGTGAAAGAGTTTTATGTTAAAGTAAGTGGAATTAACTCATCTTCAAAAATAATATTGTATAATAGAACTCACATCAAATTGTTCTCTTTTTGGAGCCATCTCTAGGGCTGTCCTTCCCAGATTGTCCTTCAGATCAACATCTGCACCATTATCCAGAAGAATCTTGACCATCTGAAACCTCTTCCTGGCATCTGGTTCAATAAGGAGCAGCCTCATCAAAGCAGTCTGCCCTTCTGAATCTTGTTTGTTGACCGAGATGATTCCCTCTTCTGGCAAGTACTGCAATATTTCTAACGAGGCAGATGTGACTGCCCTGTGAAGCAGTGTTTGACCGTCAGTAGGACTCGGTGATGTATCAGCTTTCTCACCTACCAACCTCTTCAGAACCTACACAGTAAGAGGAAGTTAGAGGTTTAATACCAGTTGTTCTAATGTACGGCATCAATTCTGATCTTGTAAAGTATCGACAAATAGTGAAATATGACATGGCAAAATCAACCCTCCAATTTAACAGTTGCCAAGCAGAATTAAGAGGCACAATATTCTCTTACTTCAAGCTGTTATTACCATCTTAAATTCAAACTTCTTGAATACCAGTTTTCCCACAAACCATTATGGGCTTTATTACATGGATTGTGACCCAAAAATTATTTTCTTTGACAACCACTTGATAGACAGATTCAGTTTAGGTTACAGAACACATTGTTCTGTTCATAATTTACACACATTTAATATAATACAACTTACTGAATCAGTAATTGATGAGATAAAGAGCTCAAGTAGGATACATTACAAGATACAGGTACTTTACAAGACAGGAGGAGGGTGAAGAGAGTCATGGGAGTATACAAGGTTGTGATGAGGTGTGGAAAGATATTGGTGGAAGAATTATGAGAGGTGCATAGAAGGAAAAAATGACCATGACCACAAACTTGCACTCAATTTCAGACATAAGGGTATTGGAAGATTTTCTTTCATAGGTAAGGTGGTCAGGGATTTGAATAAATTACCAAGAGACGTGCTGAATAATTTACTAAAAATGCTGAAAGAATTTAAGGTTGAAATTTTTAGAGGGCAAAAGAAGATGGTACAAGAAAGGGGGAAAAATTTATGGGTGTGTGGGGAAATTGTCATTGGAGCATGTGCTTCATCACTATTAAATTAAAATTTCTTAATATTGATTTCATACTAAATGTAGGTGGCATGTAGCAAAGTTAAATGAACTGGTGCTTATGATAAAAGGTGGTAGGAAGGTTTATAATTTCACAACAAACAAATAGATGTGGTAGTGATAGTTCAGTTTTAAAAATTAATGAAAGAAGTTGTCGGGAAAAGCGTAGTTGGGAGTTTGTTTAATGAAAGTTGTAGTTTCCTGTTAAACTGGAATGCATAAGTTTATTTCTGCTGATTGTACATAATCAACCACCAACTTCAACTGATATGACCACTTACTAAAGTACACATATCACTTAATTTGACCATGGATAAGGCTAATACAGACTGGTCGCCAAAGATACAGATCCGACTACGGTAACATAGACCCAGGCTTGAGCAATATGTTTTCCTGATCTAAGTCAGCGCTTCACTTAAACAGTTCAACTTCATGTATAGTTCTCCAAACTGCTTAAAACCATCAATACTCATCAACTATGAGCTTAAATGGCCGTCCCACGTGCAATACGCTACATACACAAAGTCGCATGCTTGCTACATCATGCGGCGATCGGTCTCCACTGACTCTATATGCTCACTGCCGGGCCTCCTTCTACCGAACACTCTCATTGTCGCTAGACTAAGTCTTATTGTTACAATTACACTCTGGCAGTTTGATGACCAATTAATTCTTATGCATTAGCCTTTCCACTCTACTCTTTTAGTAGCAAATTACTGTCTCATCACAAAGTAATCAAATTCAATAAAGATAACCAGTATAGCAATTAAGATCTGATATTTGCAGTGTGTGTTTATAGGCTTAAGTAACGGCTGAATTCAACAAGAGAGATGGGTTGGGAGTCACTGAACGACAGGAAGCAGGTTCATATATCACTTTTAATTCTTCCACCAATATCTATCCAAGCATTGTCATCAACATAAGCCTTGTATACACCAGTTACTATCTTTAATTAATTAAATGCTTGGATAGACATTGGTGGAAGAATTAAGAGTGATATACCTTTATGAAAGAAAAATGATGACCATGACCACAAGATGGCTTTTGATTACAAGCATAAAGGAATGGGAAAATTTTTCTTTTGTAGATTAGGGAGTCAGAGGCTGGAACAAATTACCAGTGGAAATGCAGAACAATTTATAAAAAAAAACACCGCAAGAATTTAAAATTAAAATTAGTAAAAATTAAGATACGATGTCTTGATGTACACGAGTCAAACAGTATTTACAGAACAAGAAATTTTCTTTATTCAGCAACTAATTATTTTTAGTTAAGTTGCAACCTGTCACAACCATTAACTATTGGCATCAATGGAAAGGATTTGATGAAATCATAAATTATGACTGAAATACATTAACATAACAGAAATTCATATGATACTTGTTGGCTTACAAGGCACAGTTGTATTTGAAACTTCACATCTGCTAATGTAGCTCAAGACACTACTGTTCTGAATAAACTAATTAATTTGAAGCAACAAAAGAAACATTTCAAAGGTATTACTAAACAGCTGTTCTACTCACTGACAAGTGTTTCCACTCCACAGCCAGGCACGCTGCTGATTTTCCATCCAAATCCAAAATGTCAACGTCTGCTCCAGCCTCCAACAGGACATCCACCATCTTCAATATTGTTTTGTCATCACAAGGCGAGGTCACAGCTCTCATCAGAGCCGTGCGACCCTCAGCATCACAGACGTCTGGTGATACACCTGCGTCTCGCAGCAGGAATGTCAATTTGTCTAGCTGCCCTGCTGAGGCAACCCTGTGCAGAGCTGTGTCACCTGTTGCATCTGCAGCTGCTGGGTCTGCACCCACAGAGATGAGAGCTGCCAGAACCTGCCACAGATAATAGGATCGTAATGTAACAAATACAACATGAATCAACCATATGATGTCACAAATCTACAATTATTCAGCCATTGTACTGTGCCAGGAGAGGCCCTGTTCTCAGAAAAAGTGCTGTAATTGGCAAGATATGATAATTTGGTGTCCTTAGAGGTGGAGTCAATATACATGTGGCATTGAAAATAGGAATAATGATGCTCAACTCTTAAGAACAAGATCAATAAATAAATCTTCCTATAAGAATAATTTATGGATAATGGAAACAAAGAAACTGCCGTTGGGCATTATAAGACTAATTTATGTGAAATAATAATAATAAAATCACCATTCATTTTAAACTGTTTAACTAAGCTGAGATATTTGAAAATGAACTAGTAAATTATTTACTCCCTAGAAAGGAAAGAATATTTGCTTGTATTGTAATGCAAGGAAAAGTTATAGCATACTATAGCAGAAAGTAAACTGCATAGAAACAGGATTTTTTTGTTTTGTTTTGTTTGGAGAAGCCTATCTTTTATTAATGATATAGCTACTTACACACTCTTTACTGAAGAAGGGCCCTTCCCCCCCCCCCCACAAAAAAACTGTTTCATTTGTGTTTTTCTATGTAGTGATGCATTATGCTTTAGTAAAAAATGTCATTGTATGTTATTTTTTTAATTAAAAATCCTCATTTTTCCAATGTTCATAACTTGAGGCAGTATACGAAAGAAGATTAGGAATTTTGATAAGACCATTGCTTGAATATGTTAGTGCAGTATGTGATCCATATTTTCTGTATCAAAAACAGGGCTAGGAAAGGATAAAATGAAAGCACAGCTTTAATTAAATATCACATAGTAATAATAATAGTAGTAGTAGTAATAATATATTAATTGCAACGAAGTATATGCCCTGGTGAAAATTTTCCTGCTTACTTACTTTTGGCATTTTACAAATTTTCACTTCAAATTCATTCACTGTTTGAGATAAATTCTATACCATATCCGTCAATAATTGAGTCCATGACTCCCTTTATTACAAATGAAAAATTTCCTACTCACTTATGCATAAAAATCAAGTAGTAGTTTAAGGTAATGGTTGTCTCTTACCTCCAAATAATACACTTAATTCTTCTACCATCATACATTCAGGCCTCATTGCCAATATATGTCTTGTAAATTCCCAGCCTGTCTTCCCCATATCCTGTCTTCTAATGATTTCCAACCCAACTCCTTTTCTAATTGTGTTCTGCAACAATTTCCATATAAAAAATCTAGTTGACTTCCTTCAAACCCATAAAGTAGCTGGAATGGAATTCATTGGAAGACAGGTGGAGGGTGAGAAGAGTCACAAGAGTGTACAAATTGTATATTGGTGATGAGGCATGGAAAGCTATTGGTGGAAGAATCAGAAGATGTGCAGGGAATGGCTGTTGGCTGTTTACCGCAGTGGAAGAATGACATAAGAGGATGAGGCTCTTGGGGAGAATTTAAATTCATACTTAGATTTCAGAGGTGAGAATAGAATGATCATCATCGGTGGGGATTTAAATTTACCAGGTGTAAACTGGGAAGAGAATAAGATAAATAACACAAGGGAACAAAGATTTGCAAATATCTTAATAAGGGAAGGAGGATTTACACAAGTGGTTGAGCAAAACACTAGGGGACAAAATATTTTGGATATATTTCTAATTAAGCCCAATGAAAACCTTTTGAGGTATCAAGTAACTGAAGGAATAAGTGATCATGAAGCAGTTCTGAGGGATATTAGAGGATTCAGTAAACCAGCAGCCAAAATTGAAGGGGGAAATAGGTACAATTATAAAAAGGCACAGGTTTCAAATTTGAAGAGATATTTCAGAGAACAATTCAGCAAATGGAAGGAAGGCTCAGGTACAGTAGAGTCAAGGTGGGAAGAGTTCAAGGAGATAATAAGAAAGGGGGAAGAAAAATTTATTCCAAAGCAGAAAATAAAGAGAAGTAGAGAACCTATGTACTATAATAGGGAAGTGAGGAGGTTAAAGAGGTTGGTAAGAAAAGAACACAACAGAGTTAAGAGACAGCAGGGTAGTAGGGAATATTTAAAACAACTAATCAAGGACTTAATAACAGCAAAGAAAGTGGCTAAAGATGGGTTTATGAAGAGTATTGTCAGTGCAGCAGGACCATTGACTGATGCATCTAAAAATTTCTATGCTATATCAGGAAACTGAGGGGAAGGGAGGGTGTAGAGACACTTATAGATAAGGATGGAGAAGAAGTTACTGACGATTTTAATAAGGCAGAGATTTTAAGTAACTGGTTCAGTGAAAGCATTAGGGACAATGAATCAGAAACAGGAGGGTCTAATTCAGAGAACGAGCTTAACAACATAATTAGAAATGCCGATAGCAAAAAATTTGATACCCATCCTGAGGAAATCATGAAGGAAATAAGAAAGCTGAAAAAAAAATAAAGGGGCTGGTGAAGATAATATTACTACAGATATCTTAAAGATAGCCGGATGTGACATTGTACCTTATCTTGAAATATTATTTAAATTGAGTCTAGACACTTGCTGCTTACCACAGGACTGGAAAAGTGCAATAGTAGTACCGGTACATAAGGGAGGAGTGAGAAATAGAGTTGAGAATTACAGGCCAATCAGTTTGACATCAGTGGTAGGTAAATTAATGGAAAGATTGATATGCAACCACATCAGAAATATATGTGAGGAACGTAAGTGGTTTTCAAGCAGGCAACATGGTTTCAGGCAAGGATATTCATGCGAATCTCAGTTGGTGGGATATATGCAAGATATTTCAGATGAAATGGACAAGGGAGGCCAAATTGATAGTGTAGCACTAGATCTGTCTAAGGCGTTTGACAGAGTAAGCCATAAAATGGTAGTAAATAAGGTAAAAACCATTGGAGCGGATAAGAAAGTCATTTGCTGGGTAGAAGAATTTTTAAAAGGTAGAAAACAGAAAGTTAGGGTAGGAAATGTAGTATCAAAAGAAGTGGAAGTAAAAATGGGTGTGCCACAGGGTAGCGTATTGGGACCATTGCTATTCATTATTCTAATGAATAATTGTGTTGATTGTTTACTATCTGAAATTAGATTGTTTGCAGATGACATAATGCTGTATAAAAGAATCAAAACGATAGAGGATTGTAAACAGTTGCAGGTTGATCTGGACAGGATATCTAATTGGGTTGGTAAACATGGAATGAAGATAAATGCAAAGAAGAGTCAGCTTATTAGATACACAAATTAAAAACAAAAGGTTAATTATGAATATAAGGTGGGGAAAGAATTGCTTGCTGAAGACTTGAAATGTAAATATCTTGGAATTACTTTTGATAACAAACTTAACTGGGCAGGACACATAGGACAGGTGGTAGGAAAAGGTTTCAAAGTTCTGCACTTGTTGGAGAGAGTGATGAGGGGATGTATGAGAGAAGTCAAGGAATTGGGTTACAAAACTTTGGTCAGACCATTGCTCGAATATGGTAGTGTAGTATGGGACCCCCATCTTACGTATCAAATACAGCAGTTGGAGAGGGTGCAAAAAAGGGCTGCTAGATTTGTTTCTGGAAATTATCGCAGAATGCAATCAGTGACGGATATGATAAAGGAGCTGGAATGGGATCATTGTAAGACAGGAGGAGGATGAGGAGGGTCATGGGAGTGTACAGGGCATATACTGGCGATGAGGCATGGAAAGATATTGCAATAGGTATGAAAAGTAGTGCATGGAAAGGAAAAGATGACCATGACCACAAGCTGGCACTCGATTTCAGGCACAAGGGTGTGGGAAGATTCTTTTTTTTTAGGTAAGGGTGTCAGGGATTGGAATGAGTTACCAAGAGAAATGATGAATAATTTACCTAAAACTTTGAAAGAATTTAAAGATAAAATTTGTAGAGGGCAAATGTAGGTACGTGCAGGATAGGGGAAGATGGGTGTGTAGGGAAATTGCCACCGGAGCCTGTGCTCCATTGCAATTAAATTAAATTAAATGGTAAAGATTACTACAACCACAACCTGGCACACAATTTCAGGCATAAGGGTGTGTATGGGAAGATTTTTTTTTTTTGTAGGTAACAGCATCAGGGATTGGAATAAATTACCAAGAGGGAGCATGAACAATTTACCAAACACACTTAAAGCATTTAAAGTTTAAACTTGTGTAGGACAAAAGCAAATGGGTACAGGAAAGGTGAAAAATGAGTGAGTAGGGAAATTGCCACCATAGCATGCAGTTCGTTGCAATTAAATTAAACTGCTGTCTTTGACATCCACTATGTGGTTCTCTTACTACTACAACACAGCAAACCCTCAACAAGGTTTTCTCATTTCTCTGTTATATCTTCCCACCACTTTCTCTAATAGTTGCAAGACTTCAACCTGCTTCCTGCAAATGTGCCATCCCAAATGAATTATCATCATTTATATTTACATTTCATGCCTTTAAAATTTTTATCCCCCATATGTACCATACAAACTTCACCAAACTTTGACCCAGATATTACAATGAAATTGATAAAATTAGCTTTAAGAAACTCTAAATTTAAATATCTAATGATGTTCTAAAGGGGTGTAAGTGTTTGGTAGAGACTATGTTAGCCTTTTCCAACCAAATGTCAACCTCTCCTTCACGTGGTGCACCCTGTTTGCACGGACGAGGCTCTGGTGACTGAAAGATTCCCGGTATAAGGAGTCACCCACTGCTTGCCAACGGCCTCCGAAAGGAGGGCAGAAGAGTGGGGAGCAATCCAGGGCATCCTCTTGCCCGTGCAGTTGGAAACGGCCTCTAAAGGTGGATGAATCAGAAATGACCAATGACATGGGAATGCAGAAGGCAATGGAAACCACTGTATTAAAAACCCAAAGGGTATCCTGAGGACAAGGATGGAAGATTGCATCAAATGAGTCAAAAAACTGATGACAGATTTTTTTCTAAAAACCATATTCAATACATTACTGCACCAAACCTTAGCTATGATACGTGGAAATAGTGATGGTGATCAACATCTCCAAAGAATAAATTAACTTCTAACAAATCTGGTTGAGTACCTCTGTGGAGGAATTATCAGCAGCTATAGTGAAAGCAGTACGCCCATCTCCATTCTTGCTATCTGGTGGCAGCCCAGCTTCCACCAAGTATTTGATAAGCTCCACTGTCGTCGGTGCTGTTGACAGTACGGCAACGTGTAATGCGTTGTCTCCCTCAGGTGTTGTCGAAGTCAGGTCGGCCCCACGTGACACCAACAGCTTTGCCACCTACATGTCAACATATTAACATTGCAAATAAATTAAAGCACAGAGTTTGTGGATCCTCTTTAACATTAATACTACTAATCTCGCTATGCTATTAACCTGGTAGGAATATTATGTTAAATTAGACATAAAAGATGCGGACTATATGGCAAGCCTGTTAAATGGCATAAAACCATTATCAGCAAAGTGAATTTCTTTTTGCACTGAATAGTAGTGTATGTGGTGGGGGTATCAGTGATATTGTGGGGGGGTGGAGAAAGAGGGAGGGGGAACAAAAATGTTATTTGCAGAAAATAAATTATTCCTAATGCAATAACTTTTTAGAAAAATATGTTATTAGATGAAAAATATATAAATACAAAGATTTTAAACAAAAAAATGAAATAATGGAGGCTTTCTCAGTGAATCAATTGAATAAAAAATTCCTTGCCGTGTGACTCATCAATGTGATGTGACATTTCAAAGTTGCTCTCCGACTTCATCTTCAGGCAAAGTGTCAGAAGACAAAGTTGGACGGCAACTTTGAGGTAGGGGGTTAGATAGGTTTTTATTCAAATAATTAAAAAGAAAGAATAAGGATTTACATGGTGGGAAAATAGAGGTAAAGTTAAGTATTATCAGAGATTAAGGACTGGGGATGTGTGGTATTAAAAATGTGTTGGTTGGTCAGTTTACAACTACAGAGTCTGAATGAGAATAGCTTTGGGAGAAGTACTGTCATGGCTCTGATTGTGATACAGTTATTGAGGCTTCAAGAATTGTGTGGCAACAGGATTTGGTATTAATCTGATTTCTTTAACTTTTCATCCTGATTGATAAATTGTTCATAAAGGCTGATGTAAGAAACTGGCTCTATTAGCCAAATTCTATCAAGTTTTGTCATTTATGCACTTTAGGCTTGAGAAGTATATGATGGTTTATTCATGCATGGAACTGGCCCATAATTTCAGCTTAACACCTTCATACTATAGAAAGTTAATTCTCATGCAATGCACACACAAATTTTGATCAATCATAATGATAAGTAATCAAAAAACTGTAAAAAAAAATTGTGGATTTTAGTATGCCAATGAACTCATTCTAGATTTTAAAAACAGCTGTTTTGGTAAAAGCTGTTTGGTAAAGTATACCATGCCTATTTCAAAGGTCTCATATACATTGTAGAATAGTCTGCATTGTAGTATATTTTCAATGTATACAAGAGATATAGAAATGCAAGACTAGAATTAGTCATATGAGTTGAATAAAGGCTAAGACAAGCTACTCTGCTGCCTCACTAGTGACAAAGTGGCATCTTTAAACTGCTGCAGACAGTATTCAACACAAAGTGAAATATTTTAGCTTCCGTGCATACCAAACAAGTTTCTCAGAAGCTCCAATGATTTAAAAATTATTGTCTTTCTGTGATGGCCATCAAAGTATTTCTGGACACCAACACCACAAATAATCTCTAGTCTTAAGGCCTACAACTTTCTAGCCAACCTCGCATCTGGTAGACTTACTTCTAAAAAATAAAAAAGAATAAAAATAAAAAGGTAAAGAGAGAACAAAAAACAAAACAAAAAAGAGCCAATAATCCAATAAGACAGACAAATCAATCAGTAATATAAGTTAAAGTTATAAATTGTTGCAGAAAATAATAAAAAGAAAAATTGATGATTAATGTTTCCTCTCATTTCACTAAGAGGTTAATGCAGTATCAAGCTTTTCTTTCTGTCTTAATGCCACTGCCCTCTTTATACAAACTTTATTAAGAGTTTGGTTCACTTTCCCTATAACTATTTGTTTATTAAAAGAGTTATTTCATTTTTATCTTATTCTTTTCACTTGTTTCTGATTAAGTCCTAAACAACACTAAATTGGCTTTGATATTAAAATTGATTTTTAAGTATTACAATATACTGCACTGAGATGATCTTATGTCTCAATAATAAAAGTAGGTAGCTATAAGATTACTCACTTCTATGTTTCCTTGTTGCACTGATTCCAATAAAGGAGTGAATCCATCACGGTCCTTTATATCCACTGGAGCCTTCAGATCATCCAACACGAACAGAACAGTCTGTATATCTCCTGATTTTATGGCATGTGACAGCAGTTGTCCTCTTGGTAAATGTTCCTGCTCCTTATCACCGGCTGCAGCCATGAACGCCTTTATAACCTTAAACAATGTTAATTTACAATATTTCACAGGAAAAAGTTCTACATTCTTGAATCAACTGATTTTAAAGTTTCTTAAACTTTTCCTACAGTCCATTAAATACAGTTTCCATCAAATCAGGAAATGTCTTCAGTACACATCAAAACACTGTTAGTCAATGTTTTTAAGCTATCAAGGTATGCACCTTACGGAGGGAAATAAGTCTCTTGTCAACAACAGAAAAAAAATTGCAAAACAAAGCAAGCATGGTTAGCTATTTACAGAAGTAAACAAAGATTACTATGGCAGTAGTTCCACTTTACAATGGCAATAGTTCAATGCCTCACTTTTCCCCAATATTTGCATTCAATAAAAAGAAATTATCACTTTGCAAAAGTATTACCAATTACTCCACTTGCATAGAAATCTTTGTTTGGATATTTATTAGTGACAATTTAAAAAAAAAAAGCATTAAGTAATGAATGATTATTTATGTGTCTTATACAGAAATTTCCTTTGTCCCAAGTGTTTGTAATATTTGTTGTGGAATGTTTTCACAAAAGTGTATTCCACCTTAAACTGTGTACAACAAACTGCAAAGTTCAGACATACAGTATGTAGAAGTGAAATAATGAACTGTGAACAAAAAGAAGCACCCATGCCTGATTAAATAATAAGACAATCATTTTATATATTTTTTTTAAATACCTTAATCATAGAAGGTAGATTTCCAAACAGATCAAACAGGCATTAATCAATTAAAAATGTTGCAGATTTAGTGTTGATTTAACAAATCAGTCTCCATTGCCCTCACACTCAAGTATATTACACCTTACTGGATTACATACACAGGAACTGAAGAGCGAGATGGAATTAGAAATTACATTTTCCTATCCTAATTACCCACTTCCTAGAGAATCTGTCAACAGTTCCCATTCCAATGCAGATTGTTTCCTGGTCACCATAGATATTGACTAGAACATTTGATAAGACAACATACCTTTATTGATGAGTAATGTGAATAGAAAAAGGAAAGAATAGAAATTAAGGAGACAGTTTAGTGTAGATATGCAATTTGTAGGGCAAAGCATTCACTAACTTATTTGTATATCCAGCACCTGAAGAGATCTGTCAACATGGTACTTTTATTCTCAGAAAGTTATAAAAGCATAGGTAAATCAAAGAATGCAATTACTCCTGGCCAACGTGCTCATTCCTAACAGAGATTTTGTTTGGGTTCAAATTTCAGTACAACAGAAACACGCAACAAATAAGCTAACAATATGTGTAACCTAGAAACCTATATTATTATCATAGACAAAAAATGGATCCTAAAGTGCTAATTTACAAGATATTTTTTAAGCTAGTAACCTCAGTATCTCCCTTTTCTGCTGCCAGTAGTAATGCTTTAGTTCGGCGTCTCTTGCTGATAGTTGACACGTCACCTCCTGAGGAAAGTACCTCCTTCACAGCCTGAGGAGAAGACAATATTAGATTACCAGGCTAACTGTACAAGTGAAAAAAGGAACAGCACAATAAAAATTGGATGATGGGTAACATTATTGGATAGGAAATAGTAACAGTATCATAAAACATCAATTTTAAAGGTTTTAGAGCAAAGAAAAAGGAGTATTTATTTTCTTTCATTTCACATTTTAGTTTTTTAAACAAGGAATGATTCTGAAATGTTTATATTTATCAAATAAATTTCCATTCCACTGTAACCTGGAACAAGATTTTTGGCACAAAGGTTATGTTTGTGAGTGATTATTTCCTTTTATGGTAACAAACAATGTTCAATTTAATTTAATTTTGATGGATCAGATTTTCTTACATTCTACTTTTGCATTTCATAATTTAGTTTTTAATCTTAAAATGAAGTTACAAAAAAGTGCTTATCTAAAAATCTTAAAATAAGGCATTGCAACTAAGACATGAAACCAAAATGGTTGTAAGCTACCTAAGAATTTGTTAAATTCTAACCTTTTTGATACAAGACATGGGGAACGGGCATCTCAGAGGAGCCGATACTACAGCCTATATCTGCTTACAGGGTGATTTAAAATATAAAAACTAACTAAACACATAATAACAGCCTTAAATAGACCTTCAGTGATAAATAGTAGCCTTTAAACTCACCTAAATCACTGCAATCATCAATAATGCAGCTTGTAAGCACTTAACTTTGTTATGAGACAATGTCACCAGTGCCATAGCTAGGTCAACAAGGGCCCCGGTGCAAAAAAATTATTTTGGGCCCTCAGGCCAGACGGGCGACCTTTTTTTTGCTTTGTGTGCTGGTAGGGGCCCCCCTGAACTGAGGATGGGGGTCCTTGAATTGTTCTTTAGTGGCCCCTGAGCAGTGGTTGCCCCCCCCCCCTGAGCAGCGAGGGCCCTTAGTGAGGGGCTACTGTGTTCTCAGGGGCCCCTTAGACGACGGTAGAGCTAAAAAAAAAAAAAGGTCGCCAGTTTGCCGTGAAGGTTTGTGGGCCCTCTAAACTGCGCTTAGGGGCCCCTTGAGGTATGCTTGGGGGCCCCCTGAGCGTGAGGGCCCCGGTGCATTGCACCGCCTAGCCCCATAGTAGCTACGCCCCTGAATGTCACCATTTTATAACACTTTCCGATGCAGTAAAAGTCAAACAGGAGAAACTAAATTTTGCAGTAAATAACACATGATCAATAGTTTCAGGCAGTTTAAAATAAGAAAACACAAGTTTTAAATCCAATCAAATAAACCGGCAGTTTCAAACAGTAATAACAACACATTTAACGTAGTTCCTGATATCAGCCGATATAGTAATAAAAACTTAAATTCCTCCTGTACCTTGTACTGAAATTTCAGCCAGTTCTGTGCAGTTAATCAAATCTGATAGGACTTTCAAAATAAATTATATCTAATTTGGAATGTTGCCGGCTAACATTAATTATCACAGTCAAAGTAAATAAAGTCAGGGGATAAAAACACTTGAAAAGATATAATAGTGAAAACAGTATACAGTGCCAAGAACCATTTTTCAAAATAGGCATTACTTTAACTGTAATTTAATAAAGGAAAGGGATATTTTGAAAATGGTATCACAAACCAACCATGGCATCTAGAAACAAGATAGAGACAGATTTGAAAAGTGGAGCAGCTGTAGAAATTTCTGATATGGGTTTCTATTTTATTTATTTATTTATTTATTTATCACTCTTGTTCCATGGATCCCTGCTGAGGAAGTACCTCTGGGATGTGAAACATGTCATTGTTGATACATATACACATAATATGAGTGATATCATAGTAAATATATATATATATATATACATATTTTACAAATACAAGAAATAATAATAAACATACATTTTTGCAACTGAGTTTTGCAAACGTCATAATGAGTACAATTAATTATTTTCTTCAAATTCTTGAATGGAGTAGAAGGAGTTGCCAATAAGATAATCTCTAAGTTTTTGTTTGAATACATTTTATTATCTGAAAGCTGTTTTATACGATTAGGTAGTTTATTAAACAGATGTATCCCAGAATAATTAACTCCTCTTTGTACTAATGACAGAGATGTTTGTGTTTTATGCAAGTTATTTTTGTTTCTTGTATTGAAACTGTGTACCTGTGAATTAAGTGTAAACAGGTTAAAATTTTCTATGACAAAGCTCATGAGAGAATATATATACTGAGAATACATTAGGAGGTTATCTTTGGAATTCGTCTGCCGCGCGCTTTAGTGCGTGTCGAGTGCTAATAATTTGTGTTTTTGTAGTTAAAAAGTTAAATTTTGTTTCTAAACCCAATACACAGTATTACCACTAAATTTTGGAATCAGGGGAAACCCCCCTACTCCTCCAAAAAGAGTAGGGATACACGAAAACATATTTCAGGTCATTACAGCCAAACCGTTGTGTTTACAATAAAAGTCAAAAGGGAGAAAGTTGTCTATTACGCCTGTCTCTAAATGATATTAATTCTGAGAGTCCTACGGCGTGTATCTTCGCTGCACTACATTCTGGGTATCACGTGACTTAGTAGATCATATAGGGAAATTTCCTCTATTTTCAACCAGTTGCCAGTGGTTAGTCAAGTGGTGTTGTCCTGTTGCCCGATGGAGCGAGACAGTCTGTCTTGGCTCGTGGAAATAGTTCCGGTAAGCATTGTCTTGGGGTGGCCATTATGGAAACTGTGCAACCCAGCCTAAACTTTGAACAAGTAACATAAAATTTTTCTAGGGGTTTGTTCGGTCTGTCTTCTTCATTTCGTAGCTTGCAAGCTTCGAAAGATGAACGTCTGATTGCTGATCAACTGTAATAGTGAACTTTTCTGAATTTTTGATACCAAAATATAGTGATGGTGAAACTTGTGTCAGTGATTTTATTTCCATAGTTTAGAACTGAATCCTTTTCTCTCCAAAAGTTAAAATAGTGGAGAGTTTGATTTTTATCCAAGGAGTATCAACGTTCTAAAATTTTTGAACAATTTTGTATTTTTGTTAGAGCTTTGTCCAAAAGTGAAGAAAGTTATTGGGAAGGCATACTACAACCCCTGGTATGGGTTTCATCCTTACATGATTATATATGAGTGAAATCCTAGAATTGAAATACGGATTACCTAACTTGGAATTTCTAGAAAGAAGAATCATGACAAAAATCTTTGATCCAGTGAAAATAACAGAACTAAGGAAAATAAGAAGTAATAAGAAAATACGACAGAATTGATAAGAAAAATGAGATTGCTGTTTTTTAGTCATAACTTTAGAATGGATGATAACAGATTAACAATCAAAAAACAATAGCCAGCTGGAATCAAGAGGTCAATGAAGATTTAAAAATAATAATAATACAAGAAGAGATGAAAATATGAAAAGAGAAATTTTAAGAAAGAATGTATTAAGTTTGCAAGGATTCCAAGAGAGTAGAAGAAAGAAATCTGATCTGAAGTGGTCTGAAGAGAGAAGGAAGAAACACAGTGAAATGATGAAAGAATATTTGATTGGATGGAAGAAGAAACAAGGAAAGAGGATGAAGAATTGAAATTGGCATGTGGTACTAGCATGTGTGATAGGAAAGACAAAAGAAGTTACTAGCACTCACCTCTAAAGGATTTCCTTCATTTTCTTCCATTTGAGACCTTTCCAGTGACCGTGTGGTAGACACTTTGCAGAGCTTCTTGAGAGATCTGTAAATCAATTACCAGATAAAATCAAAACAACTCTAAGAACATTTAGGAGGAAACAGTGTGCAAATACTTGTGAAAAGACAGTAATTTATTGATATAGGGCTTTATTAATGGGAAAGTGAGTTAGGATGGATTTACAGATGTAAAATAATCAAGTTTGGCATGTTTTGAAGTTATTCTGGGTCAGTTTAAGCCATTTTTAATGGTTTGAAGTATTTTCATATTTTTATTTCATAATAATTAATCAGTTCTCATTTCGACTGATAATTGTTGGCCTGAAGAAGTTACACAGAAACTCCTGTGCCACTGTTGAGCATTTAGTTATGCCTGTAAGTTGTATCTTGGTTAAACTGTTAAATGGTTAAACTTTTAATGCTATGGCAGAGTAAAGTAGTTCAGTACTATGGGTTTTAATGTAAATTATTAAAGATTCTCACATATTTTAAGTAATAGTTTAAACTTATAAAGTAAAAGGAATTATTCAGAAGTTCATTAAATGTAATTGCTTAGGAAACCTAAAGTATTTCTGGAAGTATCGAGAAACATTGTAGTGTGCAGCCGATGCCCTCTAAAAGGCCTCAGTTCTTGATTGTTGTTATTAGTACCTCAGCTCAGATTGAAATAGCTACAGATCCATGTTATGTAGTTCCAAATCATAATTAGTTGAAAAGGTCTTAAATTTCAGAAAGGTATTTCAGAAGTGTAGTACAGAATTTTTTAAACATTTTTATGAGTTGTTCATTTATGCCAGACATTGTTTTGGCAAGTTAGCAAATTTAATAGAATTAGTGGTTTTAGAGTGGCTGTTGAAGCATTGTCAGATGTACTGTGGAGTTTGTTTTCAGAACCTGTAATCTGTTTGCAAAGGAAGTCTGATATCATGTTGAAACAGTAAAACTGAATTATTAAAGTGCCAGTAGTGTTATTGGAACCTTTATATAAAGGTTGATAAAAATCAAAATGAACATCAAACAATTCACGTTATTATTCCACAGTCTTTGAACACTAACAATGAACTATTAACCTATCATTCCTCCAATATGAAGCAAGTCATAGCTTCTTCTCTCACAATATGTTATAGAACACGACAATTGGTTTCTGGTAAAAATAGAACAAGATAAAAGTAGGAACAACTATTTTTTTGACACACGGGCTTTAATTGAGAGCTGCTGTTTATAATCAGAATCTTATCAGCTGCCTCTTATTATAGTAATACTACTTATAAAACTGATTATTATTCAGACAATGTACCTTCAGGACAGTCAGTGACATGATGGTAACAAAACATAAAATGTATACAGGCAGTGAAATTTTCAGATCTGCTATAGCAAAATTTTAAAACTTACATCTATATTGTATGTTTTGCCATCATTACATTATTAAAAATTTGCTGTTTTTTTCCTGCATAAACATATTTTGCTCCCAACTGTCTTTTTATTTCTTTGAGATGAGTAACAGATCAAACATGTCAAATGCAAATGCGGAATGAACATAAATATATAAATAAAATTAAATATTTCTACTTGTCCCATTACACTTTTTAAAAAATATATACCAAATGGTTTCTTATGTAAAAAGAACATATTTACATTTAATAGCTTAGGCAAATTCATGTAACTTATTTTACTGGCAGTGAAAATTATTGTACCATTTATAATTCAAAAAATAATTTAATAAAGATGGAAGGCTGCAATTAATATTAATAATGCCTAAACCTCATTTCTTTTCCATAGTATCATAAAAGTCATTTTCATTCTCTTGTATTCTAGATATGATATTGTATTGTATTCTAGATAATAATTCAAACTTTGAATTGAATTGAATGATTAATTGCAATGGAGCACATACCAACTAATTTTATTTTTCTTACTTTAGAGTCCTTAACATTATCTTATATATTTTGAGTGTTGAAATTTCTGCCCCATCTATTTTAACAATTTAAAAATTTTAATTTTAAATTATTTCAGTGGTTTTGGTAAATTATTGATCAATTCCCTTGGTAACTTATTCATCAGAATTTATCATTGTGCTTTCACCATAAAATTCAATAAAAAAACCCTTTCCTGTCCAAAAGATGATTATTATGATCAATTGTGCTGAAATAGTCTGCCTGGCTTTCACTTTGGTTGATGGTGATGTATGATGAATGTAGCCATTCTATTGACTGTCGCTTGAACTTAGGAGTTATGTGAGACACCAAAGTCTAATCTCCTGTAATACTGTGGACCAGAAATTCATCTTTTTTCTGATAGCATAGAGTCAAAAACAATAAAGCACAGTCCAATCTTTTTGTTTTGTGATCATCAGAAAGAAGTCTTGGAACCCACTGACAACAAATTTTTGATAATTCTGTTTAGTAGAGCTAAAAAAATAAAAAGTCTTCAAAATTATGAGGTCTATCTCACGTTCGGGGGGAATGGAGCACCAGATTTCACCGAGTGTGGGAAGGGGGGGGGGGGAGGAAGTTCATATTTATGAAAAAACTGCTCACATAATAAATGGGCAGGTCGCGGAAGTATCATAGTGTTCTGTTGTAGGATGAGCTACTTTGAAAATGTTGCCAGTGTGTTGATAAGATCAGCAGTCCGATGGACTTGTATAACATCTTCGCTGTCAAAGTTGTGATACGCCAGTCGGCCAATGGGTGTCGTGGTTTTGTGTGGTGACCATTTCATTGTACAGTGTAGCTCTGCTGGGGCTGCTTTCATTACTGCATACATTCCACCAAACGATGTGTAGTTCCAGGAAAATTACAAGACACTTTAAGAGAGAATTGTCACCACCGTGAAGAGTCCTTTCATCTCGAAGACCATCAGAGGTGGCCAGATCACTACCAACAAAGATTATATAGCCGCTATGGGGATGTTGTAGGAATGTGGAACCCTATACTACATTTTCCCAGTTGGGGCAGTTCCCCTTTTGAAAATGGTGTTTGAAGGCATCCCCAGAACCTTTCCCACTGAAGATTTGAATCCAGAATTCAATTAGATGGGCTATACCGTACAGTTGATGGCCCAACGTCACTGATGTGGCAGCAACATTCTTATGCCTCTAATCCTGGTGGTCCTGGCGGACAACCGAAAAAACAGCGCAATCTTTAGGGTGGATAGAATTTGTCTCCTCGAAGAACAGGCTGAGAAGCTACGGACATCAGCCAGACCATCCCAATGTTTCAATAGTCAGTGGTTCAGACATGTGGTGAAGAATTTCAAAATGTCTCCGGTCTGCGTGAAGCATGCTGGGCAATAAATTCTACTCAGATCACATTCGAAAGGGAAGAGATGCTTCCAAATGCTCAAACTGTGGATGTGGCCAAGTTTCCAACTACAAAGGCTGCTTGGCCTTTAAGAGGGCCTGTGGCCGGCAAAGGGGACTCAGGATGGAGGAAGATATGTCACCCCAAGCTGAAATCAAGCTCAAAAAGAAGTCCCTCATGACACTCACTCGCAACAGATCAAGAACAGGTACCAGATCGAGAACATGATGGCAGCCTCCTCCATCATCAACCGGCTTGGCTTTCGTTAAACCACACTCCAGTGATGGCGGGCGTTGACATCGGACCTTGGGAAATCCTAGATTAATCCAGGTCAAAATTTCTGAAAACCAACTGGAGAGCTACCACAAGCTAAGTTCAACAACGCTCCCGATGTAGGCAATAGAGACGATGCCATCCATTCCACCGAAACAGCAGTGTGTGATGCCTCCACAGCTATGATTCCACTGAGGGCTTACAGTAACTTCTTCCACATCTTTTGGCGGAAATCACCTCAATAATAGAGTTTCGAAGGAATGGAGGCATTCGAGGAACCCAGTTACTAAACACTAAACCAACTGCAAAGAGAGCATAAGGCCTCTCTGACAGAACATGGAAACCAGGAGTGGAATTCCCAAGTTTCTATGCTTGATACTGATGATGGAACACTCTGGACACAGACTCGGAGATTCACCCAGCGAAGGCAGCAACTCCCACTACTCCGTGGGGAGAGGAGTCTTGTCTTCAGTCCAGAAAACAAGGCCAACGCCGTAAAAGACACATTTGAAAAGAACTACCGGCACTCACAAACTGAGGTGAACCATAGACAGCTGGAAGCAGAGCATCGCCGACTTAACGCTAAAGACGAGTTTGATATAGAGACAATCACCCCAGAGCAAGTTGCAAGCTGCACATCCAAGCCACCTCCCAGTAAAGCTTCAGTATCATCAACCTACTACTTAGAGAACTACCACCAGAAGCCATAACATATCTTGCAGCGATTTTCAATAAAATTCTGAGGCTCCATCAATACCCCTTAGCTGGAAACATGCAGAGATAGTCGGAAGGACCCACCCTTCCCCCAGAACTACTGGCACATCAGTCTTCTGCCAGCCATTACTAAAAGGTTCGAGAGGCTGTTTCTCAAGCACCTGTACTCGCACATTGAGGCCAACAACATCGTTCATAACCACCAGCAAGGATTTTGAAGAGGTTACTCCAACACGCAGCAGCTCATGAAGGTAGTTGAATAAGCGACCAGAGCCTTCAACTTTAAGGGGTACTACGGGTTCCTGCTGCTGGACATCTCCCGAGCGTTCGACTCGGCATGGCACTGGAGGATCCTGCTCAAGACCTATGGGCACGGGATTCCAGGACCATACGTAAAACTTCTGAAAAGTTACCTCACCGGCCGCTCATTCAGTGTCGGCGTCGATGATTCAAACGCAATCAGAAGACTGGTCCTTGCTGGCGTCCATAAGGACTCTGTACTCGGATCGGTCTTGTACTTGCTCCCAGAGTAGAGGTTGCGACCTATGCCGCCGGTACAGCGTAATTCACATATAGCTGCAGCAGACCAATTGCAATCTGACACCTCCAGGAAGTCTTCCAGAAAACTGTAGCGTCGACTAGGAGGTGGAGAATTGGCGTGAACCCGGCGAAGACGCAAGCATTATGCTAACGCTAATAAAGAACCCCGTGCTGCCGGTAATACCGGTCCTCAAATCACAACTCACCCGGCGAGGACCTCTCCTAGTTGGCGACCACTACCACGGGATTACGCTCGCCAGTAGGCTATACCACCACATCGAAGACGTCCGACGCCAAGCAAGTGCGAGACTACAACAACTGTACCAGCTCTTAAAAAAAAATTGTCAGCTGCTTCCATTTACAGGAGTTAGAGTATACATCACCCTTATCAGACCACTAATGGAATATCATTGCCCTGTATGGGCATATGAGTCTGATAACTACATCCATAGACTCCAGGTTATCCAAAATAGGGCATTGAAGAGAGCCCTACACCTCCTCTGCCGGTACCCGACTGACGCTCTCCATGAGGCGATTACACTGCCAACACCAGTGACAGATCTAGTGGGTTCAAACTGGGGCGCTTGCCCCGGATGGTAACTTCAGGGGGGGTGACCAAATCATGTTTGAAGGAGCTGTAAATGGCAAATGCATGTGGCGTAGACCTTTTTTTTAACTCTGCTGCCAGAGCAGCGACCATGAAGGGGGAAGGGGGGCGGCAAAATCGAAGGTTAGATCTATTATGCACCGGGTGGCAAATTCATTTTTGAAGGGGCGGCAACCTCTAGTTATTGCCCCGGCAAACGCACAAGAAAGAATCCGCTTGCTGGCAAGTGCATTTTACAACAGCACGAAAAGATCAAACAACCTAGTGGTACGAAACATTGGCTAATGTGATGCAACTGTTGACCGACACAAAAGGCCACTGATGGTGCTTTGTGTATATGTGGCTTCGTGACCGCTGTTGGACTTGTTGTGCTCCTGTCTGAGTGTTGAAAGCGTTGGTTTCCAAGAGACACTCAGAAAGAGTTTTGTGTCCCTGTTAAAGGTGTTGTCATTAAGACTTATTTCCATGGATTCTTTTGTAACAGAATTCCAAAAATAAGAGTCCAGGCCAGCACCTTCACATTTGTAAAGTATGTTTTATGACGACTTTAAATGACATATTTTGAGACTACGGACTTCTCTAATTGCA
This sequence comes from Vandiemenella viatica, assembly GCA_031002005.1. Classification (NCBI taxonomy): domain Eukaryota; kingdom Metazoa; phylum Arthropoda; class Insecta; order Orthoptera; family Morabidae; genus Vandiemenella; species Vandiemenella viatica. The sequence continues at coordinate 123,385,257 of CM061918.1, forward strand.
ACAGGCGAAGATTGCGCTTGTGTTCAGCGCAGCAGGTCTCAATTGTACCGATGAAATGTCCGATGTAAAATTTTCCATATTCACAGGGTATACTATAAACCCCCAGTACTCTTAGACCCATATCGTCTTCCTCAGGTAGAAGCCAATCCCACATTTTTGCAGGTGGGTGTAGATATTGTAACGTAACCATGAACGTTACGGTTATATTTTGAGTGGATAGTGTAATCTGAGAGGTATGTAAGGTCTTTGGCGGTGGGCGAGCGCCGAGCGCGGTGAGTCGGGGAGTCAGTGATTGTCAGTGGTAACGTACGGAACAGCCGGCGGGAGCGGAAGGTTTACGGCAGTGTGTTTATCCCGTGAATACATCGTACGGCCGCTTGGCGTGTGTTCCGTACTAAAGAACACTGTGGGATGTGTGCTAAAGTATATGTTGGACTATGAAGGTTCTTCCGAGTGACCGATTCAATATAGACTGTGTTTAGTAAACTACTGCAGAATCGGACTATGGCGATTGTTTGTTAATTAGTTTCGAGAATTGTGCTCACTGCTTATTTATGTTTTGACTGTACTTGAATCTGCTATCTTCGGTGACGAAGAAACATTAGTATTATTGTCTGGTGGCATGCTTGTTGACTGTGTAGTCTCAGAGGAATAAATCTACGAAAACTAGTACGCATATGTGTTCTTCTTCTGTGACTTTAATTAACCAATTAGCATAGCCGAAAGACTGGCGACCGCACGGCAAAACGAACCTTTAATTAAAAGAGTAATTAGTGGTGGAAGAAAGCTTAAGAAAAATCGTGTTAGGAAGTGTAGCTGCTCAATTGCTTCAACGAACTTTTAACTATACAAACACGAATAGCGCGAGTACCCGTTACAATATGGTACTCTTGATATAATGGCGAGCCAATGTCCTACCTATCTACGCAGAAAAACTTCTGTATACGGGGCCAAAACCTAAGCCTTATATCGGTCTCCTTGCTCCGTTGGTTGTTTGTATTTCCTTTTTGCGAAGCGCCCTCTTTATTTGACGCTAAGGGACCCGTTCTGCCTGAAGGAACCATCCTGGTAATCAGCTGGAATGATTTCAGGAATACACGGGAAACCGAAATCTCGATGGCAGAACCGGGATTCGAACTCCTGATCGTTACAGCTGAATCACCACGCTTTTCTTAAGTGAAATCTTGCGTGCAAGTGAATGTCAGCTACGGCAGCACGGGGGTTGTGGCTATAGAATTTTATAGAAAATAAAATACGAGGGGGGAAAAACTGACACATTGCCTTACCGTATGCTGAAGAATAACCAAGGCGCCACTTTAGTCACCACGTTACAGCTTAGAATAATTATGATGACTAAAAGGAATAATTCTACTATCAGCTTGGCAGAATACTAACAAATATGCCTCCAATCTGATAAAAAAAACCAACATGGTAGCAACGCAGAAAGAAGACTGGTAACTAATTGATTATGTTGTAAACGCTTGAGACCATCACGATCAGGGGCGGATCCAGGGGGGGGGGGCTAGGGGGCTCAAGCCCCCCCCCCAAACGTATCTAGGTCCACCCCTGACATTGTAGTTTTGAGACCTTTTTTTTTTTTTAGCTCTACGGATTTGAGGCCCGAGGAGGCTATAAATACTACCTTTTTCCCAACTCAAGCCCCCCCCAAAACCAAAATCCACTGAACGCAAGCCCTCTGAACCAAAATTCACTCAAGCCAAGCCCCCCCCCAAACCAAAGTCCGCTCAAGCCACCCCCAAAACAAAATCCTGGATCCGCCCCTGAGCACGATGTATGGACTATAAGCAGTGCAGGTGATTACTGGGTTGAACACCGGCTAGTAGTAGAGTCTGTAATGTTTCCGCATTTTCCCCGAAAACGTTGGAAACAAAGAGAAAGGGTAAAACGTTAACTAAATATCGAAGATAACAACAATAAAGCGAAATTCTAGACAACAAATTACCAGCTGAATATCCTGAAGATATAGAACAGCACTGAATAAAAATTAAATCAGCAGTGAAGAATCCGTTGGTTATTATATGCAGATGCATCGGAGTTGGTTTGAAGGGGGAAAAAAATCCTAAATCTCACAGACAAAAATCGAAAGGCATGCACCGCTTGGTAAAACTATACAAACTCGATCTCCAATAAATAAAGATATCAACAAGACAAAGCTAACGTTCAGATAAATAGAATACCGTTGAACCAATGGTGGTTGGCCAAATTACTTTAAATGGATAATCTAGTTGCATGCAACGTCAATGGTTTTCTTCAGTGCCAGTAAAGTTATCTATGGCCCTTCAACTTGTTAAAAAAACATTTTTCCATCAGCTACAACTGGAAAGAAAACTTACAGGAATCCCTAAGAAGTTGATGAAGCTACTCAATAGTTGAAAAATCAACTGGAGTAGAAGGATTTTCTGCCGAGTCTTCTAGGTAAGGAGGTCCCAAACTGAGTCAGCAAACCTTATTGTCAAAGTATGGCATTTTGAAATAATCCATATTGATTTGAGAGATGTTTCCATTACCAAAATCATGAGAAAAGAAGACAAGAATCCGTGTGACAATTATTGTGGAATATCACGGCTTTCGGTTACCGGGAAAAATCGTGACAGAATTTTATTTGACCCCTTATTTTCTCTAGATGCAGAATTAACTGCAGGAACACAATGTGGTCTAAGGCCTAACAGAGCTACAGTTGACAAGCTGTTCAGAGCAAGACAATTGCAAGAATAATCCAGAGGTGGGAGTGTACAAGGCGTATATTGGTAATTGAGGCGTGAGAAGATACTGGTAGACAAATTAAGAAAGGTGCACGGAAGGGAAAAGATCACCACGACCATAAGCTGTCACTCAATTTAAGATATAATGGTGTGGGAAAATTCTCTTTTCTAGGTAAAGAGTCTGGGATTGGAATATACTGTCAAAAGAAATGATTAGTCATGTACCCGAAAGGATTTAAAGTTGAAATAGAGGGCAAAAGTAGGAGGGTACAGGAGTGTGGAAAAGTGAGTGTGCAACAAAATTGCCAGCAGAGCGTGCGCTTCATCGCAATTAAATAAAATTGACTTACCTCTGTGTATGTGTTTAATAGATCCTGTAAAAGCATTTAACTCTATTAACTGAGAAGCTCTCAGGAGTATCTTAGCCTTAGTTGGGGGCTCTGCCAAATGTACCCCAATAATTCGGCTACTATACTACAGCGTGAACACCACTGTTCTTTCCAGAGATGGACAAGAATTGTTCTCTCTGATAACTGCAGGTGTTAAAGAGGGATTGTTCTGGTTCCTTCACAGTTTGCAATCTAAGTGGACCCTCTGCCTCATCTTATTAATGATAAATTGCTTTCAGGTGTAGATATAATTTACAGAATTGATGCGAAGCTATTTAATCTTAACATACTACAAGTCAAGATCATACTAACATCGACCTTTTTTTTGCTTATGGACTTACGCCTCGTCGACGTGGAAGTCATTAGAGGTGGGAAAGGACTTTGGACAAGAAAAGGGAAGGAATTCGGTCATAGTCTTTTGAAGGAAGCATCCCAGCATTCGCGTGGAGTGATTAAGGGAAACTATGAATGCCTGGATGGGAGTTCCCACCACGCTCGGTATCAGACGTTTAACTTCAATACTCTGATAACACTGTTGCCATGGCTACCTCTGAGGAGGACTTAAAAATTATTTTAAATGCTTTTACACAAATATACAAAATCATTGGCCAAGAGCTTAACGCTATCAAGAAGCAGTTCCTTTACAAGTCTCCACCGAACTCCAACACAGTGATTTCACCTATTGCAGTCAAGAAAAGACTAAGGATGTGAACATTTTTCCTTACCTCGGTAAATATTTCTCAAAAAATTCTAACATTTATACAGAAATTCAAAATAGAATGAAATTCAGATTATGGAGTTTTTGACATCTGTGCTCGAACAAAATCGTAAGTTTACATTACGGTTGTAATACTAACACTAATCTATACCTGCGAGACTTGAACAGTCTATAGCAGAGACAATATATGGTCTATAGGGTTTAATTCTAGATGGGGATACCGCTGCCTCGCGACTGTTAACGTGACGTCACGTTCAGGTACCGTCATCCGTGTAAAAACATCATCATCCGGCAGTGAACCCGCGAAATGCGAGCTGCACCTCAAACATTGAACATTTGGTTGTGTTATCGGACATCTGCGGCCGCTTACCAGCGGCCGCCTGCATCTGATCCACCTTCGGGATATCAGCTTTAAATTATTGTGACCGAGCGTAGCGAGGTCACAATATATGTTTTTACGCGGATGACTGTACGTGAACGCGACGTCACGATGACGTCACGTTAACAGTCGCGAGGCAGCGGTATCCCCATCTAGAATTAAACCGTCTATAGCAGGTACTAAAAATGTCTGTAGCAGTACCACCAAAGCAGTCTGAAAAGAATACTTACGATAAAATGGAAAGACCGACTAACAAACCTGAATATTGTAGTATAAGCGAATAACAGAAGTACTCAAGCAATGATAATTAAACACCAACTTCTATCATGTAGGCTATTCGCAACTAAGAAATGGCCAATGAAATACGGAAGGACAAGTGAAACGATATATAGTTAGGTAGACTTTTGGTCAATCTTAAGAAATGTGTAATAAACACAAACAACTGGGAAGATGTAGCCTCTGATTGATCTGCGATTGATTCTTGAGGGTCCACAGTAATTTGAACATCAACAAATAGAAACCGATTTTTAAAAAATGTAGGAAGGAATGACAGAAGAGCTGTTTCGCATCGACCCGGTGCTAGTGTGTGACATTAGGGTGGAAGGCCCTGCCATTCTAAAATTGGGCTTCATTGTTTTTTTAAACAAAACAGAAAACTTCAGCTCAGTGTGGTAATTGGAACTTTATCACTAACATTTGGGAGAAAAATTCATTCACATATAGCAACAGTAACGTCTGCTATGAATTGAAAGTTTCTGGACGTAGGGACCGACCACACAGCCGGCAGGACTTACAGGGACAATCTGAATAATGGGATAAATTGGCCAACAATTGATTAATTAATTTAATTGCTACGCAGCGCAATTTCCATACTCAACTTATCCGTATCTTCTTCTAATTTTTTTATTATTAGGTGTTGCACATGCATTTAGATTACATGTCATCTTTCTTGATGTATCATGGTCTGTACCAATAGCGTACATTTGATACAAGACACTTTTTATTTATTTGTGAACAAATGGAGACGCTAAAATTCAGCATAATAGGGTGAAGATGGGGGTGTAGGTAAATTGCCACCGGAGCCTGTGCTCCATTGCAATTAAATTAAAAAAGGAGCTTGGCAACGACAATAGAGAGTAGTAGGCATGCCCTCGCTGAAATTAGAAAAATTAATTTTTTTGTTATAATCTTACGATATAAGCATATTTAATTTTTACTACACTGTAAGTTGATTTAGCCTTAATACAATGAATTAGGATGTGAGATATAAAATGCTGAAAAATAGCAGACAAGCAGAAAAGAGATAATTGAATGAACAACAGATAAGATAGGGCCTACCTATCAGGAAAGCGGAAGCGGCGTTTCGTAAAAACTCCAGACAATTAAAAGACAGGTAATAAAGTAACAGGTTATAGCCTATCAAGAAAAAAGAGAGAAAGAATATATACAACAAATAATCTATGGACAATGTCAAGAACTTTTAAAGTTCTCTTAGATTTATCACGAATTAAAAGGGAAATTATGCTGCGTGGATAACAACAGAATGACTCTGTATAAAATACGGAAAGGGTGTAATAGTCAATCAATCATAACCGTATCCGTTAAAAGTCTATGAAGTTGGGTTACATCGTTACAAGCTTTTAATGATTTATTAGTTAAATCATAAGTTTCGAAAATGAAATTTTATAGATAAACCTGACTCCACCCAGTATCAGCGAGGATCAACGAGAACATAATTTATAACGTGTATTTCGTAACAATCTTTATCAATCCTTTGATAAAATAATCACGAGCTGCGAGCCGCAATAAATTGTCATTCTCTTAAGTTGTTTTGATTGTACTCCTCGAAATGTCGCAAGTTGAATTTTCACGCGGTCGAAAGCTAGAAATTAGTTTATCAATATACATTGCCATAAAACGCTTCGATCTTATATTTCTATCGATCTTTGCCGGACAGATAACAGTTGTTGCATGCATGGAGGAATCATGGAGGAAGGAATATATTCCTTCCTCCATGGGAGGAATCCTTCCGGCTTCCTCCATGGTTGCATGAGCCTGAAACTTGTATTTTTGTTGGTAACAAATTGATAAATGTACTTAACAAGAATCCTCTACACTCCGATAGTAAACGTTATCTCTGTAGTAAACATTATAAAAGTGTTTGTAAAATTATGTTATGCCCCACGTAATAAGTGTGAACAGTGTGCAAATAATAAATAAAACGTCGATATATATAAGGAACACAATGTTTATCTGTGGCAGTGACCCGGTTGTCACGGTAACGTGACAAATATAAACATCTATAAGCAAGGTTGACTTGTATGCCAAGCGGTAAGCTTTATAATATTCAAAGAAAAAGAAATAGTGCCAGCTTTGCTTGATGGTACATGCTTCACCACTAACCTGCTGCAGTTGTTACTTTCCCGGCCGGGTAGACTTCTGTCACCGCACTATTGAGCTCTGGCTCTCAGCAGGTACTTCTAATAAGTTGTGAAATGACGTCATTGAAGTGGATAACAGAGGTCATTTCTCCATTCTGAAAACTGTTGCACAACAGACAGGAAATTTGACACAAAACGAATTCCAAAAAGATGAACATGTGCACACCTTATCTGAGGTTATGAAAGGTGTAGCTCGCAGGTGTTATTTCTGATATTTCGGCAAGATTTAAATAAACGATTGCGCATGGAAAGGAAAACAGTTACCAGGTGATTGCCGCATTGCAGATAATATTTATGTTGCTTCACGAATGCATCATAAATATTATTTTTCCACGCCCGGCTTATAGTGTAAACATTTTAGCTAATAGATATTTATAATCACTTTGTGTGTACAGAAATTAGGGGAGTAGTTTACATCGCGATACACATCTGGTCTCTAACTGACACCCATGAAATTACGAATAACAACTAAATTTCTTATGCTTATTATTGAATAGGCATAGGCTGCGTTTCAATTACACTCTATCTCAATAAAACCACTACAAAATCAAACTATGCAGTTACATCTCAACATGAAAAGCATCGCACACTACATTCTGTATAGTAACATAGCAACATTGTCTACATCAGAAATCCTAGTAGCATAAATTATCACAACTTTATCATACATTTTTGGTATGAACTGCAACTGAACTAATGCATGAGCTATAATACATTTTCTGTATTGTGACATAAACTTGACCCAAAATTTGTTTATTTTACTTATCTTTATATCTGATGTGCAGTTATCTTCTGTGTCATTGGGACTAGGTACCCAAAGCTTGGAAACCATTAATAAGAATTATGTGGGGATAGCAGCAGATCTCCTGTAGAGGTTTGTTAACGAAGTTTGTAAATTTAACATCAGTGAAAGTGTATACACATACAGTACGGTACTATGCTTTGCAGGCACTATTTTTGTACCAGTTTCAACGAATGGTGATATACACAATTATAATATTCTAATGAAATTATTTACACAAAGAATAAAAGTGGTAAACATTTGTTCAAAAGGAGTTGGATATTCAGTAATCCATATCTTCAACAGTCTCTCAACAAATATCAAATCAAATTTTAATTTATTTCATTGCAATGGAGCATGCACACCAGTAGCAATTTCCCTACAAACACCCCCCCCCCCCCCTTTTCTTGTACACATTCACTTTTGTCCAGCAGGAGACAAGATTAAATTAAAAGTATTTTTGTGTGGTGACTCCTACTAAGTAATATTTAAGCAGTGAATGATAGTTTTGTGCTTAGCTCTGAAGTGTGATGTGAAGTAAGACATTGAAAGGTCATATCATGGTCACAATAATTTTTTGGACATTTTCACTTTCGGGAGTCATCTGTGCTCATCTTGTTGCAAGATTGCATCTCTTACCAGCTTGCTAGGCCTGTCATAGTTCTGATGGGGGATCAGCTGTATTGTCATCTGTATGTAAAACATTTTACTTGTGTTCTGTGTGATAACTGTGCTTTTTCTGAAACGTTTATTTTATGAAGCAGAGATTAGGCATTTGTGTTGTTGATTGTAGGAAACTTCCTAACAACTATAATCAAGATGGGCGGTACACAGACACTAGTATTTGAAACTAGGCCTATTGTGCCTTCCGGTCCACTGTTGTAGTGCTTTCTTTAATACTCGCATTCACACTGGTGTGTACAGTGCTCTATCACTATCATTATCTATTTATGATAGAGCACACATGCTAGTGGAAATGTTTCTACACACCTTTTGCATTACACAGATTTTTGTTATAAATTCTTTCAGTGTTTGAGAAAACTTGATCAGTAAATCCATCAAAACTTTTATCCAGTCCCTTATTTACAAATTAAAATTTTATCACTAATTTATTCTTGAAATAAATTGCTAGTTTATTCTTAGGGACATCTCTCATATTCCACATACGTTTTCTAGTATGTCTCCTAATCTTCACCATGGGTGTAGATTTCTGGGTAATACAAAATAATTGTTGTTCTAGGTTGATACTCAGGTGCAGACTGGGAAGGAAATTAGATAAATAATGCAAAAGAACAGAGATTTTCAAATACCTTATTAAAGGAAGGACATGTTATGTAAGTAGAACAGCAGAGTGCAAGGTGCCAAAACATTTTGGATAGCTTCCTAGTAAAGCCTGATGATAACTTCGTGGGGTTTCAGGTTATAGAAAGAATAACTGACCGTGAAGCAATTTCTGTGCAAGTAAGAATATTTAGTAAAATTAAACATGGTCAAAATTGTACAATGGCACATATATTTGAATTAAAGAGATATGGTAATCAGGAAATAATAGGAGCTAAGTAGCAAATGAATTTACAAAAAAAGGATAGTGAAATGAACCACCACTTAGATTTGATGGTTTCGTGCGGTGAACACACAAAAAGCACAAGAACAGGAAAAACAATGAATATTTCGGGACTTGGCCCTTTGTCAACAGGAGAACATTATGGAGGGAGAGTGGACTCACGTGAGACAGTATCTAGGCTGCAAAAATCATGATCTTCAAGAGCTTCACGGCTGCATACGAGATTCCGTCACTTTTGTTACGCCCGAGATGCTACAGAAAACCTGGCAGGATGTTTTCGTGCAACGTGAGGATCGCATGTAGAGGTGTACTGAATTTTTTAATAAAACTTGGTAAGTTATTCTTGACCTTGCATGCATTATTTTCTAAGCAGTATGAACTATATGTATCTGATTCATGGTGGACACCCTGTACAGTCCCACAGTTATTGCCTGTCAACTTTCTTCCCCCTACAACTGTTATAGTCCCCACATTTAACTCTTGTTTCATCATTAACTTATTCGTATGGTAGGTCACGATGTGTGCATATCTTTACCCTTGGCATGTGTCTCACCTCTATGATGAATGAAGCTATTCATCGAAATATTTTAAAGTGTATTCATGTTTTCGTGTTTGTCTGGCCCCCCTGCTTCACCTGTGGTGATTCACTATCTACCTTTACTTCCATTGCCTAACAGCAGTTTCACTTTCACAATTATCCTCATTATACAGGGTGGTTCAGAACTATATGTCAAAAATGTAAAGGCAGGTAGAGGAGACCTAAATAAGCACATTTCGTATAGAGATGTGTGTGCAGTAATTCCGCGTTGAGCCGGTAGAGATTGCTTCAGCCGAGACATCAGGAATCACTGTATTTGGCCAGCATTGGATAGGACGGGGCGGACCAGTTCCCTGGCCACCACATTCTCCTGCTTGGGCTTCTTCTTTTGGGGTCATGTTAAAAGCCTCGAGTACGAGATTCCTGTCACATCTGTAGGAGATCTTGTTGTCTGTTGCTGTTGGATATTTGTTTGACATGCCTGACATCTTGTCTATTGTATGCTGCTCCATGCACCACCGCTGTAAATCTTGTATCTTACAGCAGCTCTTGTAAATTGTTAATAAATTTTTGTTTTCTTTTTTCTTTTCAGTTTCAAGTGATTCATACTGCTTTATGTGCTAGCACTTTAATGTGGTGTTATTGCACACACATTCCTATACAAAATCTGCTTATTTCGGTCCCCTCTACCTGCCTTGACATATAGTTTTGAACCACTGTATTTATGATTAGCTGTTAGGACTTCAAATTTTATTGCTAGTATAGGGTATACAATGCTGTAAGTTATGTAAAAGGTGTTCTGAAAAGCACAGTCAGGATAATATGATGTGGAAGCCATCACTGTATCATTCTTCCATTGAGTCTCATGAAGAAAACTTATTTAAGTTATGTCAGAATATTCTGTTAAATTGTACTTAGGTAAGTACAAAATAATAGTTTGGTACAGCACATCCCACGTTGTACTATGTAATAAGTTGCCTCTGTGCATAAAATTTATGAACAGATCATACACAAACTGACTGCGAGAAAAACAAAGCCTGAGTGACGGATACAGCATTGAAGAGACTTATACATGCTACCATCTGTCTACTACTGTTAAGTTAGGCCGGCCACACACAGAACCTGACGGGGCAGGGCATTTTTCCCCAGGGCATCTTGTGAGACGGGAAACGCACGGCTGCCTATGGAGCATCACACACAGGACCGGGTGGGGCAGGGCACGTCGAAAAGACGGCCCGGGGCAAAATGCGAAGCTGAAACAAATTATGCCCCGGGGCAAGTCGCTGCCGGGCAGAACATTCTGCGCATGCGCTATCACGGGACCCACCATCCCTCCCCGGGCTCCACTATCTCGCGGTCTGGTTGTGTTGAACACGTGGTTGTGTTGTGTTTCGAATATTCGACTGATTTGTATGTGTGCCATTTATGACTGTAAGATTTAAAATTTATATGACTATACAGTGTTATTATATGGTTGAATAACTAATGCTCAGGAAAAAGAGGACCAACATACATACCTTAAGGTTATCAAAAGCCGCTCCTCTGTTGGTATTTTGCTTTTCTATTCTGCTCCGAATGCTCTCAAGTACAAAGTCGAATGTCGAAATTGACATGTGACAATAATTAAAAAAACTTGTCTGGGTTCGGCTCGAAGCTCAGAAATAAAACTTCCTATATTCCTTTTCAGGTTTATAGGGTGTACCCACATCTCTCTGTTGTTAACATTGTGTCCAAGAGCTGCAGATAGTTCCAAATTAACAATACGGTCTCCTCATCTTCATCCATTTCAAAATTATACACTACACACCAGTATGCTCCAACTGAGTTCACTGACAGGTGACTGGGGCAATGAAGAAAATTTGCTAAATGTTTGACTTGTCGTGCCCCGCCTCGTTCTGTGTGTGACAGCTGCACGACAGGGCAAGTCAGGCGACTCGTCGCGCCCTGCCCCGCCCGGTTCTGTTTGTGGCCGGCTTTAGTTTTCAAAATTTCATGTCAAAATATGTCATTTGTGCCAAAACAAGGATACTGTGTCCTTCCTAATGATACATAGTATTTCCTTGTCAAATTTCATCTAGAACAGTTTAGCTTCTTAGTCATGAAAACATAACATACAGAGAGACAGGGTTACTTTTGCAATTGTAATATTAGTGTAGGTTATGACTGTGAAACAGCATAACAGATTTTTCGTTTACATATTTAGTTGTTTATAATAAGATCTGTTACTCAAAATAAAACATAACTTTGAATATTTAAACTGCAATCCTTAACTACAGAAGTAGCTAGCATGTTTCTTTGAGAGTATAATGCTTTATATTTTCCACAAGTATAAATCACTCTTCAAAACAAATTCTACTTAGAAGTGAATAATCTTTATGGTTTTGGGAAATACCTGAACCATTCATTATAATTTTTAATATAATAATGTTTTTTAAAAAGGGATTGGTGTAACAGCACAAGTAAGAAAATATAAAATAGTATGAAACTGAAGTAAAGTTTACATACAAAGAGTATGTATATTAGTTCATTTTACCATAGCAAAAGTCACAAAAACAAAATTCCACATTGTGATACTTCATAATAGATTCTAAACCTAATCAAATGTTATATGTGTGTTTAATTTTGGAACTTGTTTCTAACTCTGCTTTAACTGACAACTTCAAATAAAATCTTGTAGTAATGTGGTTCTAATAATAACAAAAGCAACTTTTATTTTAAAAAATCATGTCTCCTGGTGAAATATTTTCCCAAATCACCTTCATAATAAAAATATGTCATTGAATCTGCCCTGATATGCCACTGACTATTTTCTTGCTGCTAGTGAACAACTCTGTTCCCAAGCTGGTGGATTTTCTTGGGCTTGTTTTCTACAATCTTACACAAGATGAATTTCCACATCAGTTAAACAGAGGGAGGCCGTTTTTTGATGTGAACGGACAATACTAAATTACACTTCTCATATGGTTTCACTTCTTATGAAAGGGATGCATGGTTTTGAAATACCCAAAGTAAATTTAATAATCTCCTATAAAGTGGTTTTAGTGTGATATAAGTGATGCCTTGATATCGAGAAAATCATTCGTTGTAAACAATACAGATTTTTTTAAGCTTTTGTTTCTGTTGTTGATGACTGGGAAATTTGTTCCACCCTGTCGCTTTGAACATTATCGATGGGAAATTTATTTATTATGTGTGTGTGCCCGAATGTCTGCTCTACTATCAACAAGTTTTTTTTTTTTAAATATATTAATTTGTTTTCAATTGTTTGGTAGTATATTTGTAATTTGATGTCAAAATAATTACAGCAAGTAAATTTCTCAACTTATAAGAAAATATTTTTATATATTTTTTAAAAAATATACATAAAAGTAAACTGATGCAGTAAAAATGGATCTGCTCTGACAGTTACAATGAACATAATACCCAAGAACATGGCAGGGGAGACAGTTGCATTTCAAGCTCCAGTTATCATTCATTATACAATCGAAGGAACCTCATCTTAAAAAATATAAAGTAATACATTATTCAGAAGTTTTTATTTAACAATTTCAACTTGTTGGTGTAATTTACTTTGCTATTTCAAAATAAATAATAGTACATCACACAGGCTGAATTGAAGTTTCCACAGTCTGTTTTATAGTTATCATATATTCAACATTATTTACATATTGTATAGTTGTTATCAGAATAGTTACTTTAAATTTAAAAGTTTGTACACTACCAATTTTGTATTAGCATATTGTTTTTGCCTTTTTGTATTGTATTTGATTTGCAATATTAATCCAATAAAATCAGCCTTTTTTTAAAAAAAATAATGTTTCATTCGCAGTTGACAACCATCACATGTATAAAATGTCAAAATTTATGCAAACCTCACCCATGATAAACGATGATTTATGGATGAAAGAAATAAAATACAAAAAAACTGATTAATGAAAGGAACAAATGGTTTATTTAGAAGGCGATAGAAGAGAAAAAGGTGTTGTCAGAGATGTCAGGAACCTAGTTTTTGCTGATAGCATCTGTTTTTAACACAATGTATTTATAGTATCAACACTGAAAACACTAAACCACTGATACTAATAAGCACTTTGAAGTATAATTGCAATTCATTTAGCTATAACTCAAATGTTCCCTTAAAATTATCGCCTGCTGAAGGATCTTATAGATTTTGAAGTATACTGTTTCTTCCTGTGCTTATAACTCCATTCTCTTTTGTGAAAATTAGATTAATGTATATATAGTTTGCAGTTAGTGTGAATAGCCTGTGTTCCTGGCACTGGTACAGTGTCCCCAATAGACATTTTCTTAGTTGATGGTGTAAGATATTCTCACAAATTAAGACAGCCCACAGACGGGCCAGCCCCTGCGGCAGTATCCGACTGCAGCCTTGCAGATTGCCAGCGCTGCCTGTACAGTGCGCCTGACTTCAGCTTCCCCTTCCAGCTCGGGATTCACCTCGACCAAGTCGAACGCCACCAACCGGCCCGTGCTGTGAGCTAGCTCCACAATCTGCAAACCCTCTCGCAAGCTCAGGCCACCTCGAACTGCAACATAAATGTCAGTTGGCAAACTGCTATAGATTCTTGCTTCACTCTAGAAATTAATTTCGTTCGTCTACTTAAAATTTAACCGAGAAACAAAAGCATCTGGAGACTAGACGATTTTGTTGTGAGGAGTTGGCTAGTGCTTTCCAACATCGATATAGTTTTAGGGCACTCTCTTGCCCTTGAGAATGTTAACAGTCCATAAAGATAGAGGAATTGGAAATAACCAAAGATTTATGAGTTCCCAAACAAATGTGATCGTGTAAGACTATAAAGGGCCCATCACACCAGTAGAGACACTGGTAAGAATAATAATGAATTTAAGAATTGGTTTCTTAAATTCAGGAGGACGCCACTTCGAATCACCGTCTGGGCATCCAGATTTGGGGTTTCCGTCGTTTACGCAAATTACTCCCCGCAAATGCCGGGATGCTACCTTCAAAAGGCCACGGTTGAATTCGTTCCCATTCTTTGTCCCTGTCCCCAGTACTATCCCACCTCTAATGACTTTGATGTCAACAAGGCATAAAGCCATAAATAAATGATAAAAAAATAATTAGTTACTACGACAAAAGTGCAGGATCGTGTGAGATAAGATATGTAAATAGGGTCTAGCTTACCGAAACTGACATTTAGCTTATATGTTGTGAAAACGATTATTATTATTTTCAATTATGAACTAATGACGAGGCCTTGAAACTGCAAAACCTAGTAACCATGCTAGCTTCTGAGGTGGATTGGTGACCCTCCCACATGCCGGAAGAAATCTAATATGGGGGAGTTTTATCACTGCCATATGTCTGCTATTTATGTTACTTATGTTCTCTATAATAGGTGTATGTTTGTTTGTGAAATGTGTAGTTTATGAGGCAGAAATTGGAGACCACCCTAGCATTTGCCTAGCTGATTGCAGGAAACGGTCTGAAAACTGCATTCAGGATGGATGGTACCTCCCCAATCCACTTTAACACACGCAGACACACTGGATAAAAAATATGAAGCTTTGTTACAGCTTTCTGGCTGTATTATCTTTTAGCTAATAAGAGTAAATATATATATTATGACTGTTTTATCTTTTTTATTAACTTCTAAAAGACACAAACAAATTTGTAAATCACATGAAGTGCAAGAGACAAAAACAACAGTAGATCTAAAATATCTAAAGTGAAACATTTGTAGGGGAAGCTTTAAAATGACATTAATATAGTAAAAAAAAAAAAAAAAAAAAATACAAATGATGAACAAAGAAGTTGCAACATAAGATCAAAATTAGTATTAGATGATGAACCTTCTCCAAAATATTTTTTGGTTTCAACATTAGCTTGGCAGATAATTTTCAAATGCCCTTCATTCAGAACAGAACAACAGCAGACTGTGGGTAGAAAAAAAGTATTTGTACTTTATTTCTGGGGTGATTTGGGGAAACCATGGAAAACCAAAATCTGGATGCCCCAATGAGGATTCGAACCGGCATTCTCCTGAATGCGAGGCCAGAGCGTTAAAGTATTTGTACAAAATAATTTTGAAAATTAAGTGGGTTGGTAAAGAATCAAATATGTAAATGACGAAGGGAGAAGGAACATCGTAGTAGAATCTTCCTGACATGAGAAATTTAAAAATCTGGTGTTAGCAAAACTGATTGATGTGCACTATCCCATAGAAATTTCTGTATAGGTTTTCTATATTGAATTACAGAAACAGCCGTTTTTAAGTATTTATTGGCTCCTTTTCACTATACAGACAATGAAATGTCAGTTTCTATATACTTTATGAGAAACTCGCTCCCAACTATCGTTGGTACATCAGTTGTAACATTACTTATATCAGTCTTTATGGCTTTTTAGTTATCATCCTCCCTATTCTATCATCATAATCTATTCCTTTTTCTGCTCTGCTCATTTCTATATATACACAAAAGCTTCTGCTTCAATATTTTCCCCTACTCTCCTTGCACGACAGTCCCTAGTGGTCTCATAAAACTAGTTGCTCAATATCTTGGGCTTACTCATATCCTCTGTAACTTCTTCCTCATAAGTTTAATTTAATTGCAATGGAGCACAGGCTCCGGTGGCATTTCCCTACACCGCCATCTTCCCCCTATCCTGCAGCCACTTACATTTGCCCTCTACAAATTTTATCTTTAAATTCTTTCAACATTTTCGGTAAATTATTCATCATTTATCTTGGTAACTCATTCCAATTCCTGACACCCTTACCTAAAAAATAGAATCTTCCCACACCCTTGTGCCTGAAATTGAGTGTCAGCTTGTGGTCATGGTCATTTTTTCCCTTCCATGCACTACTTTTCATACCTACGCCAATATCTTTCCATGCCTCATCACCAGTATATGCCCTGTACACTGCCATGACCCTCCTCATCCTCCTCCTGTCTTGTAATCAATCCCATTCCAGCTCCTTTATCATATCCGTCACTGATTGAATTCTGCGATAATTTCCAGAAAAAAATCTAGTACCCCTTTTTTGCACCCTCCAACTCCTGTATTTGATACGTAAAATGAGGGTCCCATACTATACTACCATATTCGAGCAATGGTCTGACCAAAGTTTTGTAACCCAATTCCTTTACTTCTCTCGTGCATCCCCTCATCACTCTCTCCAACAAATGCAGAACTTTTAAACCTTTTGTCCACAAGTACGCAAGTTTTCTCTTTTCTCCTCGGTTTATTGACATATTGCACTCCTTTCACCCTTTAATATTCTTCACGATTGTAACTTTAGCTTTTAGCTGCTATTAATGAGATGTTTAATAGTTTTATATTACCACTGTTGATCTCATTAGAAAAGAAATGGAAGGAGCCATAAATCATACTGTACACCAAGGACATAAATGACTTATAGTAAGTTCTGATCACTTCATATGCAACTGTAGAACAGTAGAAGTTGCAGAGGATCTTCAAAAGGTTGCAGTAACATTTAAAATTGTTAGAAAATTACTAAGCAACAGACTCGACACTGGAGATGTTTACCTGGAGTGCCAGTGGAAGGTGCCTCTAATGCATCCAGGCTGTCGATGTCGAAGCTGAGGTGTAGCGGCCTATTGCACTCGGGGTCAATTTGACGCAGTGCCGTCTGTACGATAGTCGTCACACCGTGGGTTTCTACCTCCTCCATGCTGTAGGCAGCCATTCCATACTGTTCCAGAAACTTCCTACAGAATAAGGGGGACCACTTACAATTAGGTGATGCAAAATTACTATCACTATATAAATTTATTTATTTATTTGTCGTATGGCAAGCAACTAATACAATAATCTTATATATATATATAAAAATAGACGTGTTTTTTCCTATATTTCACTTTTCAGCCACCACTACCTAGCACAGATCACTGCTGTTTGTGGGTGGAAGTAGAATGGAGTTTCATGTCACGCACAACGTTGGCCGAATGCCGATAGCTGTGGGGATGTGGGAGATATAATGATTAAAGTTGGTCAGTGCAGGGCGCTTTCATATTTCGACCAAAAATTCGTATCTCCGTATACATCTCTTTCCTGCCACAACTACATAACATAGACCTTTGGTGTTTGTGTGTGGTAGTAGAATCGTCTTTCCTGTCGTGCACTATGGCTGTTAGATGTCGATAGCCATGGGGGTGTGGGAAATATGGGGGTTGAAAGTGGTCGACCTGTGGCAAATTCATACTTCTGTCAAAGACAAAAGTGTCATGGTGTATCACTTTTCAGCGAAAACTATAGATCACAGATATCTGGCGTTTGTGTGTAGTAGTAGCACAGAGTCACCTTTCGATCACAACAGCGGCCGAATATCAAAAACTGTCGTACTGTGGTAGATATGGTGGTTGTAAGTGGCCGACCAAGGATATTTTCGTATTTCGACTGTCTCCGCATATGTCACTTTTCTGCCACAACTACATAGCATAGAGCATTGGTGTTTGTGTTTGGTAGTAGAATCATATCTCATGTAGTGCACTATGGTTGTTAGATGTCGGTAGCTATGGGGGTGTGGGAGAAATGGGGGTTGAAAGTGGTCGACCTGTGGCAATTTCATACTTCTGCCAAAGACAAAAGTGTCATGGTATATCACTTTTCAGCGAAAACTATAGATCACAGATAACTGGCGTTTGTGATTGGTAGTAACACAGAGTCACCTTTCGATCACAACAGTGGCCGAATTTCAGAAACTGTGGTAGATATGGTGGTTGTAAGTGACCGACCAAGGATATTTTCGTATTTCGACTGTCTCCGCATATGTCACTTTTCTGCCACAACTACATAGCATAGAGCATTGGTGTTTGTGTTTGGTAGTAGAATCGTATCTCATGTAGTGCACTATGGTTGTTAGATGTCGGTTGCTATGGGGGTGTGGGAGAAATGGGGGTTGAAAGTGGTCGACCTGTAGCAATTTCATACTTCTGCCAAAGACAAAAGTGTCATGGTGTATCACTTTTCAGCGAAAACTATAGATCACAGATAACTGGCGTTTGTGTGTAGTAGTAGCACAGAGTCACCTTTCGATCACAACAGCGGCCGAATTTCAGAAACTGTGGTAGATATGGTGGTTGTAAGTGGCCGACCAAGGATATTTTCATATTTCGACTGTCTCCGCATATGTCACTTTTCTGCCACAACTACATAGCATAGAGCATTGGTGTTTGTGTGTGGTAGTAGAATCGTATCTCATGTAGTGCACTATGGTTGTTAGATGTCGGTAGCTATGAGAGTGTGGGAGAAATGGGGGTTGAAAGTGGTCGACCTGTAGCAATTTCATACTTCTGCCAAAGACAAAAGTGTCATGGTGTATCACTTTTCAGCGAAAACTATAGATCACAGATAACTGGCGTTTGTGTGTAGTAGTAGCACAGAGTCACCTTTCGATCACAACAGCGGCCGAATTTCAGAAACTGTGGTAGATATGGTGGTTGTAAGTGGCCGACCAAGGATATTTTCGTATTTCGACTGTCTCCGCATATGTCACTTTTCTGCCACAACTACATAGCATAGAGCATTGGTGTTTGTGTTTGGTAGTAGAATCGTATCTCATGTAGTGCACTATGGTTGTTAGATGTCGGTAGCTATGGGAGTGTGGGAGAAATGGGGGTTGAAAGTGGTCGACCTGTGGCAATTTCATACTTCTGCCAAAGACAAAAGTGTCATGGTGTATCACTTTTCAGCGAAAACTATAGATCACAGATAACTGGCGTTTGTGTGTAGTAGTAGCACAGAGTCACCTTTCGATCACAACAGCGGCCGAATTTCAGAAACTGTGGTAGATATGGTGGTTGTAAGTGGCCGACCAAGGATATTTTCGTATTTAGACTGTCTCCGCATATGTCACTTTTCTGCCACAACTACATAGCATAGAGCATTGGTGTTTGTGTTTGGTAGTAGAATCGTATCTCATGTAGTGCACTATGGTTGTTAGATGTCGGTAGCTATGGGAGTGTGGGAGAAATGGGGGTTGAAAGTGGTCGACCTGTGGCAATTTCATTCTTCTGCCAAAGACAAAAGTGTCATGGTGTATCACTTTTCAGCGAAAACTATAGATCACAGATAACTGGCGTTTGTGATTGGTAGTAACACAGAGTCACCTTTCGATCACAACAGTGGCCGAATTTCAGAAACTGTGGTTGTGTGGGAGATATGGTGGTTGTAAGTGGCCGACCAAGGATATTTTCGTATTTTGACGAAAGACATGTTTCTCCGCAGATTTCACTTTTCTGCCACGACTACATAGCATAGAGAATTGGTGTTTATGTGTGGTAGTAGAATCGTGTCTGTTGTCGTGCACTATGGTTGTTAGATGTCGGTAGCTATGGGGTTGTGGAAGACATGGGGGATGAATATGGTCAACCTGCGGCAGTTTCATATTTCTGCCAAAGACGCATGTGTCATGGTGTATCACTTTTAAGTGAAAACTATCAATCGCAGATCACTGGCGTTTGTGTGTGGTAGTAACTCAGAGTCTCCCATCGATCACAACGTTGGCCGAAATTCGGTAACTGTGGGAGTGTTTGAGATATGGTGTTTGAAATTGGTCGATCATGAATATTTTCGTATTTCATCCAAAGACTTGTGTGTATCCGTAAATTTTACTTTGCCGCCGGAACTACATAGCGCAGAAGACTGGTATTTGTGTGTGGTAATAGTATCGAGTCTCCCATCATGCACTATGGTGGTTAGATTTCTACAGCTGTCAATATGAATTCTTTACAATCACGAACCAAGTCGTGGGTACCAGCTATCATATTGTAAATGTGGAGGTAAGGCTCTGTCTTTATGAATATTGATGGAATTTAACAATGAAATAGTATAGGAAGGACACAGGACATTTTTTCGGTATGAATAACAGTTTTAGTCACTAAATTTTAAGAACTTATCGAATGATGAATGACAGACAGATTCGTGTGTTAGTCTGTAATGTTACGTTGGTTGCTCAGTCGCGCAGTCTGTTAGTGTTTGATTTGTTAATAAATTTCGATAAGAAACAAAACTTATTATTTAGTATAGAAGTCAATTTGCACTGTACTATTCATTTGTGTCTGTATAAGAGTTTCTGGCACCAAGTCCACGCGTACGAAGTCGCGGGTAACAGCTAGTAAATACATAAAATGACAAGAACGTTGGTAGCGTTCACAAGCTGATGTCCAGTTCTTCTAGCCATTCTACGAAGGAACTTGTAGCTCCAAAACCATCACTATATAAATGTAATACTTAATACTTAGTTATTTATTTATCGTATGATTATTTATGAGATACACAATAGGAAATATACATATGACAAGCTTGTACAATTTCATATCTCGAGATCTAATGTTTTAGTCCAGTCAACTGCACTGATCGACGCATCATGGATTTCCGCCATTGTTCCCTTGTAGGCCCGAAGAGGACAGTCAGAAACGATGTGATTTATTGTCTGTAAGGCGGCTCCACAGTCACAATTTGCAGAATCTACCCAGCCCCATTTGTATAATAAGTAGGCGCATCTGCCTTGTCCTGTTCGAATTCGGTTGATGATTCTCCACTGCCGCCTAGGGAGTTCGAAACCTTGTAACCTTACTGAGGGGTCCTCAACCAGATTTTTATTGGCTACTGATGACTGCTCCCACTGAGTTTTCCACAGCTTATTGGTGTTGAAAGAGGACTCTGTGAGGTTGATTGCTGTGCGCCATGGTGGTTTTCTTGATTTCAAGCGTTGGTGTTTCGCTTGAATTATGTCTTGATGTATAGGCAGCCGAGGGTTCTTCAGGATATTTTTCCAGATTTTTAAAAGAGCTTCTGATCTTCTTAGTGCTGGGGGTGAGATGTTGCATAGCACTGGAAGCCATATGGTGTTCGTACTATGAATACATCCCGTAATTATCCTCATTGCCTGATTAAGTTGCACATCTACCTTCTTTGTATGGACACTATTGATCCAGGATGGGCAGCAGTATTCAGCAACAGAGTATGACAGAGCTAAGGCTGTGGATCTTAGAATGTGAGCACTGGCTCCCCATGAAGTACCAGCAAGCTTATGGAGAATATTGTTTCTAGTTTTGACTTTGGCAGCCACATTTGAGAGATGCTGTTTGAAAGTTAGAGTTCTGTCCAGTGTTATACCCAGATATTTTGGTGTGCCGCAAAAAGGCAATAGTTGGCCTCTGAATTTAACTTCTGGTTTATAGTGTGCTTGTCTGTTGCGCAAATGAAATGTTGAAATAACTGTTTTCTGAGGATTTAGATGAAGGCACCATTTCTTGAAGTAGTCATCTAACTTTTCCAGATCAGCTGATAAAGTTGTTTCCGCATCAGAAAAGTTGGGGTTCTGGTTCACCAAACAAATGTCATCAGCGTAAGTAAATTTTCTTGAAGATGTTTCCGGTAAATCATGAGTATACAAATTGAATAGAAGGGGTGCTAAAACAGATCCTTGGGGTAAACCATCATTTAGTATAAATATTCACGTTGCTTCACGTCCGTAGGTATAACCTCAATTGCCCTACACGTGACCCCTGGGTGGTGCTAAGAAAGCAACAGCGATAAGATGAGACCGAACTGTCTGAATAGACCTCTCGGTCAAAGGATACACAAAAAGGAGCCAGAAGGTCCTTTTCAGGACCCACAAGCTCCTAGAATTGGACCATCTCTACGCATTTGTCAACTGAATATCGAAGGAATAAGTCGAGCAAAATGTGAATATCTTTCGAGACTTGCACAGAAATATGCAAGAAACTCACACAGCAGACGAAAAACAGATGCAACACAGAGGGAGAGTACCAGGTTTTAAATTAATAGCCTCCAATTTTCATCCCAAGTACGGCCTCGCAATTTATGTCAAGCAGAATACTTAGTGATGGCAAATGAAGCAAGCTGGTGGAGGTATGTTGCACATGTATCATCTATATAAATAATACATGTGCAACATACCTCCACCAGCTTGCTTCATTTGCCATCACTAAGTATTACAATTTTGTGGGAAATTTATTAAACAAATTATATGTCACACTGTATTTGTAGGGTATTTGATTTACCATGTGTAAGCTATCTGTTAAATTTTGTAACTGCGTGACAAAATGTTGTTCTTAGAACCACGAGTTAGATTGGATGGAATATTATTGCATTTCATTTTCAAAGTAATTTTTCTATGTTTATTCAAGTTAGAAAGCAGTTTTACAGTTTTCAAGATAGTATTTTCAATTTCATCCATTTTCGGCATTCGCCTGGAGTGGGAAAGTCCATATCTAAATTATTTATTTTTGGCTAAATGATTAAAGTTAGGATAATTTTCATGATAACTAAAGTTAACATTTATTTAAAGATCTAGCGATTTGTAAAGTTTCAGAAAGATCGAATTATTTTTATTGTCAAGGTCAGATTAGCCAATGTTAGGACTTCAGATGTGCGATTTGATATCTGATGACTTTCCCATCAGTCACCCTGAGAAAGTGGAAAAAGATTTGTTCCCACGCTTCGCGTGAGAAGCCGCTAGGAATATTCGAGAAGCAGGAAGTGCTATGTGAATATAGAACCGTGTGTGCAGTTATTCGACCCCAGTCGTACGGAAGCAGTCTGCGCGATAACATGTAGCTTAGTAGGCCGGAAAGTTTTATATCTAGCACATCAGTGAAAGTTTTATTTTGGAATAATGCCGCTTGTTTTATTCAAGTTAACCATAATGTCATGTTGAAATATTATTTCTCCAAGTGAGGCCTCAGGGTTGTCTAAATTAACTAAACTTTTGAACAATGGGAGCGTGTGACAAACTTTTATTGGCTTTCTTCAACTAGTGATTTAATTCTTTGAACTATTGGGGTGTGGTCTGGCTCGACTGGTTAATCAAACTTGTAAAACATTTCTTGTAAAAGTCGTCTGATTGCCTGTACAGTTTTTGGCTTTGTGAAATTGAAGAATATAATTATTTAAATGGCAATGAATTATTTATCATTATTGAACTTTACCTTTTCATAGTTTTCGGGTTAAAATCTATGTGGCGACTGTATAATTCTATCTAAGCCAAAACTGTTACATCCAAGGCTACACACGGTCAGAGTTAAGACAACATGTTTATGCACCAACCCCAGTGCACAGCTCGGTTCTTACACATGGAATCAGGAGCCAATTAAAAAATGTACAGAAATATTGTATTCTTTCAAACTATCATCTTTTATTCCAGAAAAAACTATATATCTTGAGAATATTCTGAAAACTGGTCAAAACCCAACAATTATTAATAGTGGTAATGCTCTGGCATTACTTTCGAGAGGACATGGGTTTGAATCTTCTTCTGGACATCCACACATCATTTCCCATGGTTTCCCTAGATGCCAGGATGGAGCCTTCAGAAGACCATGGCCGAATTACTTCCCTTCCATTGATTGCCCCCAGTCCTATAATGATGTCGACATCAATAGAGCATAAAACCATAAACAAAAACAAAAATTAATAGCTATTGGGCCCGTGCAGAAATTACGCACTTCAAGGAAAGATTGTAATTAAGTATAAATTATAAGAAATTATTTTTTATTCTGGGTTATCCTTATGAATAAAATATGGTGTAGCCTAAAAATTTACTAGAGAGTTTGATGGTTTAAAGTAGGATAAAAAAAAAATAACTGGTTCGATTCTAATAATTGTTTATTTGTAAATTTTGATGTGAAACATAGCAAAAAGAGTGGAGTATTTGCGGACAATATGAAAAAGTAAGCATAACACAGTATTACTGAAAATTTTATATGTAAATTACAAACCTCTTTGTACACATTATTTGAAGTGAGAATATTACCAGCAAATTTTTTAACCAAATGTATCCTTTACAAATGGTTTTTTATGAAAACTAACCTTCTAGTAGTAACATATAGACATGACACCAGCTAAACATTTTTTATTCTGCTTTAAGAACTAAGAACCAAATGCTGACATATGAAATACTGCCTGATGCAACTTCAAGGCATTTAAATGGGGATAAATGTGGGAAAAATTAATATCCTCGCTGAACGAATCAGCATCGACAGTGCCATTCATCCTCTCTTCATATTCCAGTGATGTTCGGGCCTAACACAGAATTTTAATATGCAGTTTGGTGGTTGTGAAACATTCTGTACCACTTCTCCTTCCCTGTTGGCCATGTCCTGAATAGGGAAAAAGTTTTTCACCACCAGGAGGGCTTAAACCAGCTAAGCGCTTAAATCAGATGACAGTAGGCAATAATTCAGAATAACAGCTCATTTTATTAAATCAGTCCCTCCCAATTGCTTCTTAATTTTCGTTTACAGTTTTTTCTCTTTTAAATAAGGCTAAAAAAATATGAATAAAATTGATACACTTTATACAGAAATCAACTTATTGTTACTTAGTTTACAAGTCAGCACTATGTTGACAATAATTTCTATGGATTAAAAGTTAGTGAGATACTTGCCTCTCAGGGACGTCCACGTCTCGCAAACCAATGTAAGCAATATCTTTTGTTGACAATCTGAAAGAGATGAACATGGCAGAAGCAATCATTATATAAATTTATTTTTCCTCATAAAACACACAACTGAATTATCATAGTGTGAAGATGTAATCAATGTTAATATATCGGTTTTCATTTTGGAGAAATAAAAAAATGTGGTATCTAAAGTGATCATATTCTGAAGAGATTTTTCTCCACAGGATTTGGCATGATGTCAAAATAAGATTTTATTTCATAGGTAAGGGAATCAGGGATGGAATTAGTTACCAAGGGAAATGATGAATAATTTACCAAAAATGTTGAAAGAATTTAAAGTAGAAATTTGTAGAGGGCAAAAGTAGGTGAGTGCAGGGAAATCATCACTGGGTTGTGCACTCCATCGCAGTTACATTAAATATTTTACATAATATGGCACAGATATACCAGTCATTAATGAAAACAGTAGGTTAAATTTAACTATATTCACTACATTATTTGTGCGTATTATCATTTTCACAGAAAGTATAGGCATTGTTTAAACATTATTGGAAGAATGATGCATTGCCATCTGTCTGAAAAAAGTGTAACTGTGGTATGTGTGTGATAGGTGTATTTTTGTTTTGTAAAATGTGTAATTAATGTGTCAAAGATTGTAGACCAATCTAGCAATTGCCTTGATGATTGCAGGAAACTCCCTAAAAACCACAGTCAGTATGAGTGGATGAGAACTTAATCCTGGTCCTATTGTAACTTCCCAATCCAGTGTGGTGATGTCTTAATGCACACAGCCACGCCAGTGTGTTTATTTAATTTAAATTAATTGTAGTTGCATACATGTTCTGATGGCAACTTCCCTACACAACCATTTTCCCTTTTCTCGTTAATTATTATCTTAATATCATAGAATGTAATCTCACCCCCACCTATACTTGCTCTTTATGAATTTCGATTTTAAACTCTTTCTCTGAGTTTGGTTATTTATTCCAATTCCTGACTCCCTCACCTACCAAATAAAATTTTGCTGCTCCCTTATACCTGTAGTCATCATCAACTTTCCTTTGAATGCACTACTCTTAATTTTTCAGTCAATAGTTGTGGGTGAGTGTAAGACATATACTTGTGATGAGGCTTGGATGGATGTTGGTAGAAGAATTAGGAGTAGTACAGGGAAGGAAAGAAATTACCACGACCACAAGCCGGTACTTGATATCCAGTGTAAGAGAGAGGGAAAAAGTTTCTTCTGTTAGTATGATGGTCAGGGATAAGAATAAATTACCAATGGAAATGTGAAATGATTTACCAGATACACTGAAATAATTAAAAATTAAATATGTGGGTAGAACTGTTGCCAGATTTGGTTTGTGTGTTTATGATTTTTGTACACTGCCATCACTTTCTCGCGATCTCACAACCAACTGCCCGCAATTTACCTGCTTGAAGATCAAATTATCAAAACAGTTAAAACAAAAAAGACCTTGGTGTGATTATTGATGGCAAATTAACCTTCTCAGGACATATTAATTATATAACACTTCGTGCATATTGAAGCTTAGGTTTCATTTGTAGAGCAAGCAAGGGGTTTATGAATATCAAAACATTGATACTTATCTTCTCAGCATTTGTCATACCCATGGGTCTGTTGTCTGGTTTCCATTCAATGGTTTACACATCAATCATATTGAAAAAATCAACAAATATTCTATAAACATTTATGCTGTTATAATCATCTTGAGGATGAAATCAATATCAATGATATTTATCAGCAATATAAGCTCAGTAGTCTAATTAGTTGCAGACAAGTGTGATCTGACTTTCTGTTTCAAAGTTGTCAACGGCGGTTGACTCACCAGAAATCGAAGCTGACTTTGCCTTATATGCTCAAAATCTATGGTAAAAACAAGAAGGCTGCTCTCAGTTGAAAGCTTAAATTAAAACTATGTCTACCAAAGACCTAGAAATAGAATTGGCAGGATGGTGAAACAGTACTCTGCAGATATCAACTTTTTTGGAGGAGCTCTTCGTCATTCTCAGTGAGTGTTACTGACTAAGTGTATATAATCATTTTCACATTTGTAATATAGTGTAATAATTTGATTTAAGCAATCATCTACAGTTTTTCATTAAACTTATTTGCATAATATTTATGTACAATGCCAATTGGTGTAAAAATAAATAAATGAGATGAGCATAAAACTGTGGGGGAGCTGGATGGAGTTAAAAATAATTAGCTGATAAATTAAAATGAAGTTATATATTTTACAACCATCACCTTTAATACATCGGCTTGATACATCTGTTGGATGGTGTTACATTAAAATACTTTCCATGTTTCGATTTTACTTCTTTATGGTATTCCTGACGCCCATGCTTTGCAACCAGCAACCACATAATGCTGTGAGTTTTAAAAAGTTCTTTCTGAATCTTAAATCAATATTTGAAACTAAAAGATTTCTCTCTTTCAAGAATGTTCTTTTCGCTATTGCTATTCAGTTTTTGACATCATTCCTGCTTTGGCCTTCAATTTTTATATCTATATGATCAATGCTCAATGTAGTACAATGCTACTATCATCAACTAGTTCAAGTATTCTTCTTCTCCCTGCCTTAACTGTTTGCCAGAAAGGATCCTTGCATCTTTCTGACATATTTATATGACTTGTGAGTTAAAGAGCAGCAAAGTAGATAAACTCAGTTAGTTTATTTGATTTCGTATTTACCGTGGCACGAGCCAGTCCATGCCTGGAAGCTGGTGGCTCCAACTTTTGGAGATCTCGGCAACCAGCAGGGTGACGGGCATGCCGTGAGCGTTGCCCGAGGGCGTGGTGTGTTTGGTGTTGAGGTCACCATGGGCGTCCACCCACAGGACGACTGGCAGCTTACCATCTGGTGGAGTCGCCTTCACCACGCCGTCGATAGTGCCGGCCGCTATCGAGTGATCGCCACCCACAGTCAGGCACAGCCGTCCGCTGGAGACTATCTCAGCTACCCGGCAAGACACCTAGGACACACTGCCTTGGCTAAATACAATTTTAAATATTCACTACTGCGAATTTCGTCAGATTAAGTGTGTTACTATCTATTACCTAGGACAAGGCTACTGAAATTATGGCCTATTTGTACAGCTGTAACCAATTTTTACACTGTAGGTAAGTAATGGAGGAATATCTGTGTACAAAACTAATGTTGGGTAGAAACTGAGCAAAATTTAAAGGCTGTATCATTTTCTGATTTTTTAATATTATTATTAATTTTTAATTGCAATGGAGCTAACACTCCGGTGGCAATTCCTTCATTCATCCATTTACACCTTTTTTATATACATTTTCTTTTATAATTGGAATGTTAAATTCCTCCCCCATTTACTATTATGATTTATAAATTTTAATTCTAAATTCCTTAAGCATTTTTGGAAAATTATTCATCACTACACTTGGTAACTTGTTCCAATCCCTGACAACCTTACCAACAAAAGAAAATTTTCCTGCCGCCTTATGCATGAAATCGAGCGCAAGCTTCTGGTCATGGTCACCCTTCCTCTTCCATTCCCTATTCCTAATTCTTTGACCAATATCCCTCCAAGTTCCATCACCAACATATTCCCTGTAAATTCTCAGCACTCTCTTCACCCTCCTCCTTTCCTCCAATGAGTCCCAACCCAGCTCCCTTATCATATCAGTTACTGACTGGGTTCTGCGATAATTTCCACAAACAAATCTAGCTGCTATTCTTTGCACACCTTCTAATCCCTATTTATTGCTAGTCTTCTACATTTTCACCATTGAAAAATTTATATTGCTGTTAGAGTTCAGTGGGTTACATGGTATTAAAAATGAGTCAAATAAATGTAGCTTCATTTTCCTTGTACCAAAATTTACTAGCTACAGAGCAGTAATAAGATTAATAGTTAATTTTTAGACATCTCTTTTCTTTTCAAATATTACCCATATGATATAATAATTATTTTGTTTCTGAAACAGTTTCACAGTTCCTCTGAAACACTGTAAGGTCTTCACAGCCCATGGGACATACAGTCCACGGTTACATTAAAAAACTGCCAATCCCTCATATAAATTGGGGACAAATTCTGCTTTCACATTCATCCACTAACTCTATCCTTCTAGTTCACCATTTCTCCTCAACACAGTTGTTATCACTGTCAACCAACTTATTTCATTGCACAACCGCATACACATATCAACATGACAAACATCTGATGTCATATGTCCCCCCCTACTCATGATTAAGGTTTATACCAAAATTATATTTGTCGCATCTTGTATTTAGCTGTGGTGAGTCACAGGTTTCCTTTTCCTACCATTACACTACACTCACAATAGATTGGTATGATCGCTAGACTATATTATAATTGTAAGGACAGGGAAAATGACTCATCACTCACCAAAGTTGACGGCAGCGACGAGAGGAGAACACATATATAAACACACAAATAAACTCAATATTTCGGTTAAACCTTATTCATGATGGAGAAAATGAGTCATGAGGCTCAGGAGGTGTGCACACGCCGAGGGTTGCTACATGACTAGGTGGATTATCAATATGTAAACTAAGGAAAAAGTTAACTGCTTTAGGCAATATAATTGTAAGGACAGGGATAAACTAAGGAAAAAGGAAACTGCTTTAGGCAATATAATTGTAAGGACAGGGATAAACTAAGGAAAAAGGAAACTGCTTTAGGCAATATAAATTGTAAGGACAGGGATAAACTAAGGAAAAAGGAAACTGCTTTAGGCAATATACTAATATAATAAAGCATAAGGAATATATGAAAGATATTTTCAGTCTGAAAAGCCAGTAATTTCTAGTGGTTGTGGTGCACTGGTGCATTCACTGAAGTTCCTTGCACCCAATCCTCTCCCAGCTCAGCGACACCGATGTCAACGATCCATAAAGAAATAGCCAAATCTGAAGCTACAGATGGCAGCTGTCAGTGGCAGTCTACTTGTGAAGATCAATTAACAGTGACGATCTGAAATCAGTCAGATTCACAAACTCGCTGCTCCCTTTCTTGAGTTTCCTAAACCATTTCATTCATTTCTTTAGGGCTTCATGAGAATGGCTCTATACTGTAGAGAACTGTGAGAAATTCATCAGATGGGGGCCAACCCTCAGTGCTGTATCTATGGGGGACCAAGAAACCCAATTTACAAGATGGGGGTGACCCTTTTTTCTTTATTTACTACTGCCCTGACAATGGACAGGGCTGTTTGAAGGCTTGGGACCCGTGGCATTTTGCCCGTCCTGCCACCTTATTGTTACGCTACTGATGGCTGGAGTGATGCTCGGGAATTTCGAGACATTAGACACCATCCAAAAAATGGTACTACCTTCTTGAAATTTGGATTGATTGCTTTGATAGGATGTCTTCTTTACTTTCGCCACTCATATTTTACAGAAAATTCACCACAAATTAAATTAAAAAGGCCTAAATATGAGAGTCAAGCTCTCAGTTACCTCCTGCCCTGTAAAATTTATATAAATCTTTTGAAATGTTGTATCCCTCCGTTCTAAAATGTCACATGATATTTTTGAATAACACACTATTCGGCACTGTATCTTAAGAGCTATGTCCCACCATGCATCTCTGTTGCATCGATAGCTTTTTAAGACTGACATCGCAAAAGGAAGTTTATGTATGTCTTTGACAAAAGAAATTCTTCTGGTCCTGGTCGCATTACAACTTAATCACAGCTGCTAGGAAGAAAAATCAGTTTAGGTTGATATGACCCCTGTATTAACAATATTTGTGGTATTTGTTTCAGTGCGGACAGCATTTTGCAATTGCATAGGCGTCTAATATTTAAGCACTTTAAATTTAATTTGAGGCGACTTTTCTGTAAAATATAAGTTGGGATTGTGACGACGACATTTTATCGAATCCAAATTTCAAATGGGTAGTACCATTTTTTGACAGGTGTTGGGTGAGCGGTAACGCTCTGGCCTCACATTCATGAGGACCTGGATTCGAATCTTCAGTTGGCCATCCAGATTTAGGTTTTCGATGGTTTCCCCAAATCACTGGGATGGTTCTTTCAAAAAAGGCCATGGCTGAATTCCTTCCCATTCCTTGCCCTCAGTCGTTTCCCACCTCTAAAAAACTCGACATAAAAGGGGCGTAAAGCAAAAAAAAAGAAGAGAAAGAGAGATATGTATTGAATTTCTCTAAGGTCCCTAATGAAGATCCCAATCATACACATTTTCCATATTCCGTTTTACCTATTTGTTGAGTGTAGGCCACAGTGTACCAACTTAAGTTTATTTTGAAGTTTAAGCTCATGTTTCTCGATAGTCACAAGGCACTAATATTTATTTTAATTGCGATAATGCACATATTTCAGATGCTATTTCCCTACACACCCAATTTTCCCCTTGCTTGTAGCCACCTACTTTTGCCATTTACAAATTTTAAGTTCTTTCAGCATTTTTAGTAAATTATAAAATCCTTCAGTTATTATTATTCCAACACAAAATAAAATTTTTCCCTCTCCATTATTCCTTAAATCTAGCGCCCGCTTGTGGTCAAGATCATCCTTTCCCCACAAAGCACTATTCTCAATTCTTACTCCAATACCTTCACAAGCCTTATCACCAATATACACCTTGGGGGGAGGGTGTTTTCTGGAATTCCGGACTCCCCCCCCCCCCTCTGGTGAGATCTGGTTGGACTCCCCCTCTAAAATGACGTGGCCTTGTAGATTTCTTTTTGATACTTTTTTTTAGCTCTCGTCCTTCCAAGGGCGGTTATACCCCCTTCCCCCCCCAAAGTTCGGTTTCCGAGTTGTTTCTAGATCATACACCCCCCCTAAAGTCAGCATTCGCGTCATTTGTAGACCTACTTTTCTTTTTAGCTCTACCATCCTCAAAAACCTCACGTGAAATTTCCATTGACCCCCCTCCCCATTGGAGAGGAGATTTTGCCGAACCCCCCCCCATTTCACCTCACGTAATTAATTTCTTTTTAGCTCTACAAACTAGCCGGGCGATAAAGGGCGGATTCTTGGCTTCGACGCCTGGGGGCCCCTGTAGCCGGTGATCGGGGCCCCCCATCAGCCGCCGGGCCCGGGTACATTTGACCCGCTTACCCACTCCCCCCTAACGCCGGCCCTGCCCCCTTGTACACTCCCAGCACTCTCTTCCCCATCCTCCTGTCTTCCAGTGAATCCCAATCCAGCTCAATCACGAGAATTGGGGGTGGGGGGGGGGAAAGGGGTCTCATTTGAAGAAATGGGTGTCAATAAAAATCTCATGTCAACTTTTAACGAATAGGTATTTAGCGGCATGAATAAAAATACATGAACATATGAAATAACTTTAATTATAAAAAAATTAAAATTATGAGCTAAATCTCACGTGAGGGTAAAAGGTAGGGAGTCTAATTTTAAGGGAAAAAAAAACTTCACGTAATTAATGAACATCCCCTTACCATATCAGTTATTGATTGTGTTCTAGCGTAATTATCACACTTTAAATAGGTATAATTGAAGAGCGCTATCGATTGAGGTCACAAAGACCGTCGGAATTTATAATGCGAATAATTACCCAGAAGCGGCGAAACGAGCTACATGAACACAGTTCCACAAGCGACTCTATTTGGCGGCGCACCAAATTCATTTGTTGTCGATGGTGTGGGTAGATTTCATATATAGAAGATAGACTCGAAGCTACAATGTTAAATTGTTTTCACCGATTCGGTTATTAACAGGATTGCTGAAGTGTTTCATCTTCCTCCACAAACTCAGCATAAAGGGCAATTGAAATACATAAGCAGGTCAAAAGAGAGAATCCTTTGAAATTATTACCTCCTTCTGGCAACCACCGACGTGGGGAAGGTTGCGGTAGTTATCAACTTCAGGGACGTCCAACGGTTGGAAGCTGACATCTCCGGCATCAACCACATCGATGTCGGGTGCTGCAACATCAGACATGGGCCATGTACAAACGGGCGTAAGTGACGTAGTATGACAATGCCATTTCCCATTACCCTACTGCAATGACAAATCGAACATATTATTACTTTCTCATAATCTTCGATCTTTTTTGAAATAAGAACATTCAGGGCGGCGCACACAGAGGTATTTGGCACAAAAATCCGACCAAAAAAAAAAAAAGCAAGCAAATTCCAAGAACGTGTATCTAACTGCCTCAAAGCAAATGTCAATAGAACAATAGTCATGTATTTCGGATAAGCTTCACTCCCCACCACGTGAACAATCGTCTTCTGAGCACATTGCAAGACGCACGTATTGTTACCAAGTAAGTAAAAGAAAATTTCAAGTTGTTCCATTTTAATTTGTGAGTGATATTAAGTGAGTAGTGGTGATTTTAATCATGGAAAATGTACAGCTAGGTACGTAGAACTAAAATCATAGTAACATACATCAAAAAGTATCCCACAACTTTATTTCTATACATTTTTGCCAGATGACTCACTTTGTATGCATTTTTTATTACTAAAAGTGTTAAAGAGTAATTTTGTTATATTTCCCGACCTTTCCCGTGTCTGATTTCTTATATGGTTTTACTTTAGTGTACTATCTTGGAGTTACATTGAAAATTAGGAGCCAAAAAGTGCCAAATATCTATTTATTAGAGAAAATTATAGATTCTTTAAAACAAAACATTTTGTCTGTCACATTAATTCATCTAAAATTTTCTTTGTTATTGGCTCTTCTGGTATCAAGGATATGACCCGAAAAGTTATTTATGACATGAGCACAGGCGAGATAAAAAATGAGATCGCGCAAAAGTTGTAATTCGTTGCGAAAAATATTTTTAACCAACCGTCATTCACGGCCAAACAAACGCAACAGTTCGGGTAAAAGTTTTCAAGGCTTAAATCGGAAATTAAAACAAAATGGCAGACTGCTGAGAGAACTGAGAGTGTATTTTTTAAAAGAAATACCATGTTTGGTTGCAAGGATCCAATCTGTCCAATGTGGGTCTGCTTAGAAAATCTTTTGATGATCTGGGCAAACGAAATCCACAGAGATTACAGTTATTGACAAAACCGTGATGGACAGGTTTGCCACTATTCTGTAAGTGATATCTAATGGGCACAAATTTGCTCCCTACTGCGACGATACTGTTAAGAAGCATTCAATGTCACCTACACTACACAAAGTATTGA
The DNA here is from genome assembly GCA_031002005.1 of Vandiemenella viatica. Taxonomy (NCBI): domain Eukaryota; kingdom Metazoa; phylum Arthropoda; class Insecta; order Orthoptera; family Morabidae; genus Vandiemenella; species Vandiemenella viatica. Next base: position 123,419,374 of record CM061918.1, read on the forward strand.
TTCACGGTCCAATTATAATAGAGCATGTATTTTTGCCTATAGGCACTGTGTCCCAAGAAGCAACAGAAGCTAGAAACAAATATTGGCAATTTTCGGAGAGAGACTGAAAATTTAGCCGGGTTCAGTGCAACACAGATGTCACTAATAGGCTTTTACTGACATTGGATCCGTATTTCAGCTACATTATGCCCTAATATCTCCAAAAATATAAATCATTCAAACAAGAAACTATTAAAATGTAACATTCATGGGACCCGAATACTCAAGGAGAGAACGAGACAAAAGATAAAGCATACACAGACACTAGATGAAGCTTCAGACGAAGAAGGATGGGACGGACGGTTCCTCAGAATAATATTATTTTAGTGTACATGTATGATTATTGTTTAGATATTTTGTGAATATTCATTTAATATATAATAAAGCTCGTGTTCAAAGTATATGTTCTTTATTACTATTCCTACTTCATAGTTATAAGTTCCAATATTCACGAGAAACTAAATAAAAATTACTTAGAAATAATTTTAATCGACTTTTTGTATCAAATACCACTGTGTGCGGCGGTTAGATTGAGTGAACTCGCTGCAATGTGTCGCTGTTGGGGAGACACGTAGTTGCGCATGCTACGACACCCAATGGCGCATGTGTACGTTGATATTATAAGGATATTTCTTGGTTTTTAAGAAAATCTACAGGATAATTATACACAATAATGAGTAGACGCCGTTAGAATATCGTCAGACATTGCTGAAAAGCAATAGAATTAGTCATCAGCGTTTCATCAAATGGTACCAAAAAAAAGGTTACTTTAAAATATGTTTCATATGTGTTATAATTGTGTGCAGTTTAGTGCAGGTGAGATATGAAGTGAAGCGACAACTTACCAGCCGACTTGAGGGCTTCTATGAGTCCAGCCTGGCGGATCACTTCAGGGCCTCTGCTCACTCCAGGCTTCCCCTGCAGACAGACGTCGATCATCAGAGCATCACAAAATAGTCAAACTTTGTTAACAGCAGCTACAGCTGCCAGACATGAAAATATTTGAGGTAAAGAAGGGAATCTATCAGGGAGATTGTCTTCGCTACTTTTTAATATCGCTGTTTTTGTAAAGATATAATCAGCCTGGCTAAGATAGAAGCAGAAATACCTGGAGAAGTAATCTAATTTTTTTTTAGGCAGAGTTGATGTATATGACGACGATATTAAGCTGCGTTCCCACGATCTCTTGTAACGGAAGCGGCACCTCATTAGCCGAAGTGTAGGGACGAGCGCGCGCCGCAAGTTAGCCCTAGCTTACTTCGCCGCCATCTCCCCACCACGTTGCCTAGTGTCGTTTGGCACAGAGCACTTTATAGCAACAGAAGGGGTGCGCACCTCTGCTGCAAACCGATGGCAACAGCGCATCACTACACATGCCTGTGATGTTTACCGACACAGAATGGGTAGCTGCGTCTCGTCCCCGCTAGCAGAGGCGGCCCTGTTCCCATGGTGTGTTGTTGAGTATCCGTCCCGTCCCGCCTTCGTTACAAGACGTCGTGGGAACGCGGCTTTATAGTGTAAGAAATAAAGAAATAGTTCTGGAGATAAATATTGAGATAGGCATATAACGTCTGGTCAAGAAATGTCACAAGTAAAGTAAAGGAGGCCACAGAAGAATAGATATAGATGAAGCAGCTTTGATAAAGTAGAATATTTCAAGTACACTCCTGGAAATTGAAATAAGAACACATTGACGCCGGTGTGTAAGACCCACCATACTTGCTCCGGACACTACGAGAGGGCTGTACAAGCAATGATCAAACGCACGGCACAGCGGACACACCAGGAACAGCAGTGTTGGCCGTTGAAGGGCGCTAGCTGCGCAGTGGTTGGGCACCGCCGCAGTCAGTGTCAGCCAGTTTGCCGTGGCATACGGAGCTCCATCTCAGTCTTTAACACTGGTAGCATGCAGCGACAGCGTGTACGTGAACCGTATGTGCAGTTGACGGACTTTGAGCGAGACCGTATAGTGGGCATGCGGAAGGCCGGGTGGACGTACCGCCGAATTGCTCAACATGTGGGGCGCGAGGTCTCCACAGTACATCGATGTTGTCGCCAGTGGTCGGCGGAAGGTGCACGTGCCCGTCGACCTGGGTACGGACAGCAGCGACGCACGGACTCACGCCAAGACCGTCGCATCCTACGCAGTGCCGTAGGGGACCGCACCGCCACTTCCCGGCAAATTAGGGACAGTGTTGCTCCTGGGGTATCAGAGAGGACCATTCGCAACCGTCTCCATGAAGCTGGGCTACGGTCCCGCGCACCGTTAGGTCGTCTTCCGCTCACGCCCCAACATCGTGCAGCCCGCCTCCAGTGGTGTCGCGACAGGCGTGTATGGAGGGACGAATGGAGACGTGTCGTCTTCAGTGATGAGAGTCGCTTCTGCCTTGGTGCCAATGATGGTCGTATGCGTGTTTGACGCCGTGCAGGTGAGCGCCACAATCAGGACTGCATACGACCGAGGCACACAGGGCCAACACCCGGCATCATGGTGTGGGGGAGCGATCTCCTACACTGGCCGTACACCTCTGGTGATCGTCGAGGGGACACTGAACAGTGCACGGTACATTCAAACCGTCATCGAACCCATCGTTCTACCATTCCTAGACCGGCAAGGGGACATGCTGTTCCAACAGGACAATGCACGTCCACATGTATCTCGTGCCACCCAACGTGCTCTAGAAGGTGTAAGTCAACTACCCTGGACAGCGAGATCTCCGGATCTGTGCCCCATTGAGCATGTTTGGGACTGGATGAAACGTCGTCTCACGCGGTCTGCACGTCCAGCACGAACGCTGGTAGAGCTGAAGCGCCAGGTGGAAATGGCTTGGCATGCCGTTCCACAGGACTACATCCAGCACATCTACGATCGTCTCCATGGGAGAATTGCAGCCTGCATTACTGCGAAAGGAGGATATACACGGTACTAGTGCCGACATTGTGCATGCTCTGTTGCCTGTGTCTATGTGCCTATGGTTTTGTCTGTGTGGTCATGTGTTGTATCTGACCCCAGGAATGTGTATATAAAGTTTCCCATTCGTGGGACAATGAATTCACGGTGTTCTTATTTCAATTTCCAGGAGTGTACTTTGTACGTCTATTGCTAGAGAGGAATATTTTGCAGAAGAAAATTCTGGAAAGGAATAGATGTAGGTTTGTGATGGTGTAAATATTGAATGTCAGAACTCTGTTTATACATGGCGATAATCAAAGGAAGTATAACACATTAATGATATTTTCGAATTGGGTTCTTAGAAAAATATTTAGTATATTTAAAAAGATGATGAATGGGAAGAATCAAAAACAGAGAACAAAAGATTTGTATCAGCCTCTTAGTTCAGTCGCTACAATAAAATGTGGCGAAGATAAACAAGTTGACGATCATGATAAAAATGTATTCCAATCTCCTGAATATATGTCGAAGAATATGGCCGTCCCCTTCCTAATATATTTGTGGTACAGTCGTTCGATCAAATGGGCGTTGTTTTCAGAGATATTTGCATGCGAAAATCTCCTTGCACGTCAAACACTAGAGCGGTTAAGCTGGGCGCACATTGAGCTGTGTGATGCAATATGGGCAGCGCAAGGCAGCACGAAAACAGAAACTGTGTCGGGCAGTTGTCGGCGTACTGACGAGGCAGCTCATCTAACCTCAATATTTTGAAAGGAGAAATATATAGAAAGGAAAAATACCGAGCGAAATCAAACCCACAGATAGCAGAAGAGGAAAACGGAAGTACAACTCGTGGCAGAATGGAAGCTAATTCCAGAAACAGGTGCAGAGAGAACAATAATGCAGGAAGTATGATTTGCACAACATCGGATTGATGGAAGATATCCTACGACAATGAGCAACATCTATTGTCGGAGGAACTTCAGTGTGCTCCAGAGAGGCCGTCTTCTGAGCGACAGCTGGGGCCGTCTTGGTATTCCAGGAGGTCAACTCTTGATGGCCTGGGCGGCTGACTTCGCTGCCGGTTCCAAGGGACTCTACCTTTGGAGCGCAATCAACAACAAGAAAAATGAAGTGCAGTTGTGACAATTGGTGGTGGTAATGGTAGTGTTAGTAGTAATAGTGGTATTAGTAGTAGCTTAATAGTAGCTTAATAGTAATATTAGGAGCAATAGCAGTAGTAGTAGATGTAGTATCGGGGTGGTATCCACTCTGTTTAATAGCAGTAGAAGTAATAGAGACATTGGAACCTGAATCAAATTATCTTGCCGTCATTGTTTATAAAGTGAATACGTAAGATATATAAGATATAAATGTATATACTTGTAAAAATAATGGAAATAAGTGCTCAGATTAGGTACTACGTGCTGGCCGCTGGGTTATATTGTATATCGGAAATAATTTTTTTTTTTAAATGTCCGCGTATATTAGACCCCAGTTTCGTGAAGCAGTTGACAGAGACATTGTTGTGTGGTGCGAAAAACGTGACGAAAAGCGTAACCAAAAACATGCAGGTGGAATACCTTCATTTGAGTTTTGAATCGGACAGGGATGCCGAGCATAAAACATTGTTATTACGTATTTTATGAGAAGCTGAGGAAGGTAAATGTCTAGAAAAGTGGTTACATCCAGTGTCGGATCCAGGATTTTGGTTTGGGGAGGGCTTGAGCGGATTTTGGTTTGGGGGGGGGAGGCTTGAGCGGATTTCATTTAGGGAGGGGCTTGAGTCGGGTAAGCGTAGGCTTTATAGTCATGCCGCCCTTAAAAAAATCAGTAGAGCTATATAAAAAAAGTCTCGAAATCTAAAAAATTTAGATATCAGGGGTGAACATAAATACTTTTTGGGGGGGGCTTCAGCCCCCTAGCCCTCCCCCCTTCAATCCGCCACTGTTCTCATCGGTCTTTTGCACTGAAAAGAGAATTCGGCAATAAAAGATTTATACATTATTTTCGGAGTTTGAAGAGGTTCATAGCATAATCCAACCAGTTATTTACTCCGCAACGCTTAAATAAACCTATTGCCACTGAAGAAAATCTGATAATATTTTTTTAGGTAATTATTTTATATATATATTTAAGAAAAGTACGTAATACGACATAAGAAACACTTGGACCGAGCATGGTGGTGTAACGGATAGCGTTCTGGCCTCGCATTCGGGAGGACGGCGGTTCGAATCCCCGTCCGGGCATCCAGATTTGGGTTTTCCATGGTTTCCCAAATCACTCCAGGCAAATGCCGGGATGCTACCTTAAAAAAGGCTATGGCCGAATTCCTTCCCATTCCTTGCCCCCATCCTTTCCCGTCTCTAAAGACCTCGCTGTTGAGAGACGTAAAGAAGTTTTTTTTAAAAAAAGAAACACTTGGAACCAAAAAAGCAGAGCTCAACAAATTATTATGGAAACTGTCTTCACATGAATCCTCCATCTCTCGATAGGAGATGCACGGAGGCTGCTTTGAAGAGGAATAAGTTGAGCAGCAGAAAGGCTCAATTTAGACGAAAGTGTGCCACTGCAAGAAGAAAGAGTTTCTCGAGGACACTATTGAATGAAGTGAAAATAATTAGTAAACAAACAATGTAATAATACATATCAATCTCTCTTTTTTTTAAAATCTTTGTTAAAAATAAACTCAAAATGAAAGTGAAAACTGTTAGTGAACAACTGTATAATAAATAAATGCCGAATTTACTCGCCACTTGTTGAGTTCATTTGCTATCCTCGTCCATTTGTTTGTTTAAATAACTTTTTATGTAGTTTGAATGACATATTATAAATCACTCAATCAATTTTCTTATTCCATAGTTGAAAAATAATTCTAAAATAAAGTCAGATTTTAAACAACGCAAGAAGGGTTACCGTGAAAACCGACACGAGTGAGCTGCGTGGCACAGTTTCTGTGTCGTGAACACAACGTGGCGCAGGCCACGTGCGGCGCAGTACTGCGCTGCCCTGCTCTGCGTCTCAATACGCGCTGTTCCGCCCCAAAAGATAGAACCACAGAAATTGTGTTGCCCGCCGAGACAGACCCACTGCAGGCGGCGGAGTCGCGGTTTACATCAAACAGAGTATTCCACACCACGAAGTATTACTACCACCTCTTCAGCAGATGGAAGCCGTCGGGGTCGAATTGGCTACTGCCAGCGGGAAGCTAACTGTCATCTCGTGCTACCGGCCTCCTCGACGATACCTAGAAGAAGCAGACTTCATGGCCCTAGCGGACATCAGCGGCAAACTCCTGATTGGCGGTGACCTCAATGCTAAACATTCTGACTGGAACAGTAGGCATAACAACACGGCGGGTTTAGCATTGAGGCGTCTGTCAAACAGACTCAATATGTGCGTTTGGGCACCAGAGGAGCCCACACATTACCCGAGAAATGGCAACACACCCGATGTACTCGACGTATTTATTACAAAGGGCATCCAGGGGTACGTCGCCACCTCAGTCATAAACAGACTCTCTTCTGATCATTGCCTGGTCATGGCCGAGGTTGAGGTCGGACCCTGGCAAAATCATGACGACCCATCTCCTGACTACCACAAAACTAATTGGAGGCGCTACCAGGAGATTCTCCAGGATAAACTAGCTGACCCAACTGAAATCTATAACATCGATGACGCCCTACAGTCCTTCGAGACCGCAGTCAAAGAAGCAACCGCAGCCTCTACACCAGTCAGGGTACCCAGACCAGCACCTACTCTACAACTTCCCCCTCACTTACTAGCGCAAATCCAGCATAAAAACCGGATTGCTAAAGAATGGAAACTAACCAGAAGACCAGAAACTAGAAAACTGCTAAATCGTTTACAAAGAGAGGTCAAAGCTTCCCTGATACTGCACCGGAATCAGCAGTGGGAGGCAAGAATATCCATGCTCCGCCCGGAGGACGGGACTCTGTGGCAGCAAACAAGAAAACTAACCAGGCGAAGGCAGCGAATCCCTCCACTGCAAGGTGAAAGAGGCCTAGCTGTCACCCCTGAGGAAAAGGCCAATGCATTAGCTGACGTCTTTGAGAAAAACTTCAGACCATCACAAGCCAACGCGGATCCCATCCACTTGGAAGCAGTCCAGCGACGCCTGAGAGTTTTCCTCGACGCTGCAGACGAACATCAAATAGGCGATATCACCCCGGAAGAAGTAACCGGATGCCTGTCAAAGCTGCACCCACGAAAAGCACCAGGGCGTGATGACATCTGCAACCTTTTCCTTAGGCACTTACCGCCGGAGGCCTCAGCCCACCTTGCCGCCATATTCAACGCCGTCCTGAGACAACAACACTACCCTCGCCTGTGGAAACATGCAATAATAGTGGGTATCCACAAGACCGGTAAAGACCCACTACTGCTGCAGAACTACAGGCCCATTAGTTTACTCCCTGCCATAAGTAAAGTTTTCGAACGGCTGCTCCTAAAACGATTGTCCGCCTTCATCGAAGACACCAACGTCATCCCAAACCACCAGCTGGGATTTCGACGCGGTCACTCCACCACCCAGCAGTTGATGCGGGTAACTGAAGCAGTGACCCGTGCCTTTAACTTCAAGCACTACAGTGCCATGGTTCTTCTCGATATCTCGCGTGCCTTCGACTCGGTTTGGCACTCAGGACTGCTGCTTAAGCTCTTCGAGCATGGCATCCCGGGTCCATATGTGAAGCTGCTGAAATCATACTTAAATGGAAGGACTTTTAGCGTGAAGGTGGATAAGGCACACTCCTCTAACAGAAGCATTGAAGCAGGTGTCCCACAGGGCTCCGTGCTAGGACCAGTGTTATACTCCCTGTACACTGCAGATGTTCCGACTTCTAACGGTGTCCTTACTGCAACCTACGCCGATGACACCGCGTAACTGGCATCTAGCCGCAGTAGAGTGCTGGCCACCCGACGCCTACAGGAAGTCTTGCAGGTCACTGAGGCGTGGGCAAGGAGATGGCGAATAGACATAAATCCAACCAAGACACAAGCCATCATAATCACCAAGAGACTCGGGGCTCGTAGACCAACACATCCGGACCCAACACTTCACCTGTACGGTAGTGACATTCCAGTACGCTATCTAGGGGTGACCCTCGATAAAAGACTAAATTGGATCAGCCACATTAATGACATCAGACGGAAAACAAGCATCAGATTCCAGAACCTATATCCAATACTGAATAGAGACAGCAAGCTTGCTCCAGCTACAGGAGTCAAACTATATACCTCTCTCGTACGTCCCATAATGGAATATGCATGTCCAGTGTGGGCATACGCTACAGACCGTCAAATTGGAAAGCTCCAAATAATTCAAAACAGGGCATTGAAGAGAGCCCTTCATCTTCCGCACCGGTTCCCCGCGGAGGCACTCCATGAGGCAGCCGGAATTCCAAAAGTGAGGGACAGATTCCGACAATTGGCGGAAACATTCTATAAAAGCACAAGGCAATGCAACAATCCAGTGGTAAACACAATCGGCCGCTATGATACTAGCGTCGATAGACACAGAAGACCACTTAGCCTACTAAGTAATTGACACCATAAAGCAGACGCACCAACCGTAATGCATTGCAACCCCATAATTCCGATGGAGTAAATGTCTTCGGACAAAAACTCTGCCATCCACCTGCCTGTTAACTAAGGCAGTGAAGGTGCCACGGCGTGTTCCGCCCCAAAAGATAGAACCACAGAAATTGTGTTGCCGCGCCTGTCAATGTGCGCCCGGCCTTATTCTCGTATATAAATCATCGAACAGCTCCCGACTAATAGGGAGCGTCCATAAACTACGTGACTTGGACTTTGGGGGGGGGGGGGAGCGTGTAGGCTGGAAAACTACGTGGGGAGGGGGAGGTTAAGCCAAGCGACGTAGCTTTTCATTCGCATTATTTGTCACAGTTAAGATAAGATAGAGAACACACAACAGCAGGGCCGGCGCTAGCGACCTTTGTTTTTTTTTTTTCTAAGGTCTACAAATTGGCCGGGCGACAATGGGCGGATCATTGGCTACATGGCCTGAGGGCCCCTACAATTAGTGATCGGGGCCCCCCAACAGCCATCGGGCCCGGGTACTTTTGACCCGCTTAACCCCCCCCCCCCAACGCCGGCCCTGCACAACAGCATGTGAATATTTAATTCCGCCATTAAATTATGTTCGTATATAATTTACGGTAGTCTGACATGAGAAAACAGTACAAAATGTCTTCTGGAATCACTAGGGAAAAAAAGGCTACGTGCCACGTGGAGTGGGTAGAGGCAAAAGCTACGTGGGGGGAGGGAGGTTCACAGAAGGCCAAAATGGGCGCTCCCGTACCCTGAGGATTCAGATTCGTGTCCTATCGCCGTATATTTTTTCAGAAAATTATTATGTTTCTGTTCGTAACATGCCTCGTCCATAGCCGTTAACAACGAGAAAATTTTATCGGAAGGCGAATCAGTTGACAAAGTCGCGTCCGATAAAGATATTTTGCTATGTTTATAAGCACTGGTCACTTCTGCCTATTTTTCCTCGCTGAGCTCCATTTTTTTTAAAAAAATTTAATTTATTTATTTATTTTTATTTTTTTCCCCTGACACATGTTACTTTCTTGTCTTTGCACACAACCACTTCACGAATTCAGCAGATCTTTTAGGATTCCGTACATTCTGGACGAAAAACGAACCCCTTTCGGATTTGCTCAATGTTCGTCCATCCGCCCATCTGTCAAACCCTCATAACTTCAGTAGCTTTTAACTAAAAAAATTAAGTTATTATTAACATTAACACGACTGTGAAATATAATTTCGAAAAACCATGGGATATTTTGAAAATAATTATAAAAGATTTGGTGGAAGCTGAAAAAAAAAAAAAATATTTTCTTTACATAACGTTCTTGTGTATCAAACACATTCGGACCGAACGTGATGGGTGAACAGTTAACGTTCTGGCCTCGCATTCGGGAGGACGCGTGTTCGAATCACCGTCCGGGCATCCAGTTTTGGGTTTTCCACGGTTTCCCCAAATCACTCCAGGCAAATGCCGGGATGCTTCATTCAAAAGGCCATGGCCGAATTCCTTCCCGTTTTTCGGCTGGACGTGAGTTCGGATCTCCGTCCGGGCATCCATATTTGGGTTTTCCATGATTTCTCAAAATCACTCCAGGAGAACGCCGGAATGGTTCCTCCAAAATATCAATGTCGAATTCATTCCAGTTCCTATCCCCCCATACATACATTTCCGCCTCTAATAACCTCGACGGCTACGAGACGTAATTTTTTTTAAAAAAAAACCTAACTTAATTGCGATGGAGCGCACGCTCCGGTAAAGTCACAATAAAAAAAAGTGCAGTGCCGGATCTATAGGGGAGATGGTAGCGGCTAAACCGGGATAATTGGTCCGGGCGGCAATTTCATGGGAGCGGCAAAATTATGTTTAAAGGGGCGGTAATCTCAAAGTTTTTGCCCCGGCTCGGAAAATTCCTAGATCCGCCACTGGTATCAAATGAAATTTAGCAACACATCAACTATCAAAGTGTATGGATTTTACTTTTTACTCCACAATTTGTGAAAACTTTTTCAAAAAAAAAAAAATACCATTCCTCCTCCTTTATTTCCGAAACTACTGATCTTTCAAAGTTGACAGTAATATACAGTTTGTTAAAGGAAACTCCTGAAGTTTGTAGTTAAATGGTATCGTTCCTTTCTTGAAATAAATAATGTGAATTTACTGTTGATATAGAGAAAGAAAAATAGTCTGCTTGGATGAATCGATGACACAAGCTCAGTAGTGATTTCAAAATACGGCCATTAAGGTTGGATAAATATAGATCCAGCTCTGAAGCTATCTTCTGTGTACCATCTGGAAATTAGCGTTTCGCGGTATTGGTGGTAGAGCTGATAAGAGACATGATTCATTGAGTGACAGGGTTGCGATAAGGAGTGAAGGTCACATAATATTTGCATTCGAGGGGCACGTACGCCGAACTGATAACAGAGTTATCATGTGCTGTTTAAACAAGTCAAATATTAGTTATTCATAGTGAACAAAAAAAAAAAAAAAAAAGTTTCTTGGCTAAAGCTATTGTGGCGGTCACACTGGGTAGACAGCATTCTATCGACAGATGTGAATGACGTCACCCTCCCACGTGATTCATCTCCCAACAATTCCGTACCTGGAATTCGTTTCCCTGCTAATAAATTGTCGGTATGCCGACCCCGGCAGCACCTGCCGGTATAGGGGATAGCGTGCTAGCCTCGCGTTGCAGGGGTCGCCGGTTCGAGTCCGGCCTCGGGCATGGGTGGTTTTAATTAAGTGTTGTGTTTGTCTTGTGTCGTCTATACCAGGTAGAATCTATAATACACTGAATGATACAATACATAGTTGCAAACTGCAAAATAACATAGTGCTGGCTGTATGGCCGCGTAGCCAAATGCCATAATAATAATTAAAAAAAAAAAAAAATTGTCGGTATCTCTCGCTTAAATGGATTCTGAGATCATAATGTTTCAAAAGTCGTATACTCGGGTTAATTTTTTTTTTGCTTACTTCATTCTCTCGACTGGTTTGATGTAATCCTCCTTCCCTTCCTGTATTGCGCTAACCTCCTCATCTCAACACATACGACTACAAACTTCGTCCTCAATTATCTGCTCCCTATATTCTAACCTCTGTCTTCCTCTATAGTTCTTACCATCGACTGTTCCCTCCACTAACAAATTAACCAATGCTGTACGTCTCAAAATATGACCTACCATACTGTCTCTTCTTTCGGTAAGGTTCTTCTACAAACTTCTATCCTCAGCCATCATTTCCAAAACTCATTAATGTCGTACTTTATCTGCCCTCTTAATTTTCAGCATTCTTCTATAGAACCACATTTCAAATCCTTCAATTTTCCTTCTGTCTGGTATTTCTAAAATTCATACTTCTCTACCATAAAGAGCTGTGCTCCACAAATAGAGCTTTAAAAAGTCCTAGACCAATATTTGAAAATAAAAGAGGGACTGAAATTGGCGAAATGCTCTGTGTTGGTTGTGTAAAGCACATATTACAAACAATTTGTGACCCTTCCTACATGGGCCAATTCTTCTTCAGACCCAGTGCGTAGCCAATCAAATGAAACCGTTCGGCAATAGTTGCATAGTTGTAATCAGGTCCTGCGTTAGGGAGAGGTAAGCGGGTCAAATGTACCCGGGCCCACTTGCTGATGGGGGGCCCTGATCACTGGCTACAGGGGCCCCAGGCCTGGAAGCCAAGAATCCGCCCATTGTCGCCCCAGCAATTTCGTAGAGCTAAAAAAAAAAGTAAAAAAGATCGACCTCTTGATTTCGGTTTATTTTTTATTTTTATCTCTACTGTTGTTTGAACGGCGGCAATCAGAAAAAAAGATCACGTGAGATTTCTGACGACCCCTCCCCTCCCCCTCAGTGAAATTTCGCCGAATCCTCTCCCCCCTATTTAAGTTCACGTTACTAATGGACACCCCATTAGCTTATTTGGGTCCAGGTGATAGAAGAAGTTTATGTTATTCTGGAATTGGCCAATAGGGTAGAAGAGGTGGTGGTGTGCGATTACTAATTATATTGTGTACTAAAGTGCTGGGCTAAATCCGAAACGTCACAGCGTTGGGTGTTGCTTGCATTTTTTTTTTTAACTGCTTTACGTCTTTCAACAGCGAGGTCTTTAGAGACGGGAAAGGATGGGGGGAGGGGGGACAAGGAATGGGAAGGAATTCGGCCATGGCCTTTTGAAGGAAGCATCCTGGCATTTGCCTGGTGTGATTTGGGAAACCATGGAAAACCCAAATCTGGATGCCCGGACGGAGATTCGAACCGCCGTCCTCCCGAATGCGAGGCGAGAACGCTAACTGTTACACTGCCACGCTCGGTTTTTGCTTGCAGTTTCTGGATGGACTTACAGAGAAGAAGAGACAAGATAGGCCATGTTTTGCGACAATGGTTTGCTTAAGGTGATACTTGTAGGAAAAATAGAAGAAACTAACCACAGAGAAAGATTAAGTTATGTGAACCAAATCATATATATACAATAATAAATTCGTGTGATCGTAATTACCAGGTGATTGGGTTTCTTATCAGCTGCGCAATCTACCCCTAGCCTAATAGGGGACCTACAGTTTAACGTGGAATCCGAACCACGAAAGCTTAGGAGCACTTCACATTACGCACCAAGTTGTGCCAGAGGTGAAGGTCGGGTTAAGGGCCTTTGGAAACCCTAACCGAGAGAGGGATTCAAACCGAGGACGTTTCGATCTCCAGTCAGACGCTTTAACCACTGAGCCACCAGACCGCTCGATCAAATTATGAATGACGTGAGATACAGCAGATATGTAAAACTAAAAAGGAAGGCAGAGAAGCGGCATACATGCAAAATTGATACAGACCAATCTTCGGATTGATAACTAAGAGAAGAGGAAGAAGATTGTTGTACGGTCGTTGGATAGACACGTTAAACTTGGAGTCCCTCAAGTATTTCGGAAGAGAAAGCCAAAATGAGCCGGCAACGAATTTCACCCTTTCCCTTCTTTCATCTGTCACCAATAACACACCACACAAATACATCGTTACATACAGTACCACTTAACAAATACTTTCGAAATTGGGTAACCACTTTTAGTTTCATTTCCCCGGGCAGTTGCTGAAGGCAGTGGCGTAGCTAGGTCAACAAGGGCCCCGGTGGAAAAAATTTATTTTGGGCCCTCAGGCAGGCCAGACGGGCGACGTTGTTTTTTGCTTTTTGTGCCCTTGGGGCCCTTGAATTGTTCTTTTGGCCCCCCCCCCCCTGAGCAGCGAGGGCCCTTAGTGAGGGGCTCCTGTGTTTTCAGGGGCCCCTTAGACGACGGTAGAGCCAAAACAAAAAAGGTCGCCAGTTTGCCGTGAATGCTCGTGGGCCCTCTAACCTGCGCTTGAGGGCCCCTACAGGTATGCTTGGGGGCCCCTGAGCGTGAGGGCCCCGGTGCACTGCACCGCCTAGCCCCATAGTAGCTACGCCCCTGGCTGAAGGGTTATAACATGCTCTGTAGTAATTACCAAAGCCGAATACTGGGTTTGCAATGCTTATATTTATTCTGTGTCACGGTACGTACACGTGGTTTAAATACACGTCTGACGCTGGTCCACAATAACTCCAAAAATAGAAACAGATTTTTTACGATAGCATCATCATCTGTTTTATTCAACTCCCCATTAAAAGCTGTGAACGCAATGATTTCCATTACATATTGCGACTTCCTCTTTCTTACAATTTTTCCTTCAAATGATAAATCTACCAGTCGATTATATAAAAATGTAATGTACCTATTTCCTCATTTTTTATAGTGGTTATCCCTTTTTCAGGAAAATACATTTTATTCTTTCTCGTTTAATATTGCAACTCCGTTTTGCTGCATATGCTTAATGTTATCGTCCCCCTGCAGTGTCCGAGCTTCACTCTAGTAAAATGCAGTATACCAGTGGTTCCCAATTATTTTTTCCCGAGTACCACTGCAAGAAGGAGCTCAACCGCGCGTACCCCTTACAGCTGAAATGATAAATAAATGAATTCGATCATCCCAGTAGAGTACTTCTCACAACCACAGGATTACAATGATATAATTGACACAAACACAGTTTATCTTAAAATATATTTGGGTGATAGTAATGTTTATTTTGGCTGATAAAAGTTGTTTTTTTTTTTCAATTATTTTAGTGATCACCTTAGCCAAGAGACTACCGCGCGTAGCCCCTGAAGAAACCTCACGTACCCCTGGGGGTACGCTTACCCCTAATTGGGAATCACTGCAGTATACCAATCAATGCATATTAAAAAGCGTATTTCTACATGTTTACGAAAAACGGATACACACTAAATTTGCCGCGTAAATACAAAAATTTCCTCGAAAATGTTGTTACTTATTTTGATAAATTTCGCTAAAAATCTTATTTTGTATTACACGAATTTTCACTTTAAATTCTTCCGCTTGTTCAACTCATAACTTGGTAGTAACGTTTTAAACAAGAAAAGTGAAGCACTAAATTGTAGTTTCGTAATTCTATACTAATAGAGATTTGAGTGATATATCATTTTTTTGTTTTTAATGTTGAGCCATGGCACCAGCGATGTTATTAACGATAGTATGGAAGTAGCGTCAGTGAACTTCAAACATGCCAATTATTTCGAGAATATGAGACAGATATTTATCGCGTAGCTTTAACTTAATTTCCTCCAGACAAAAAATTGTACGTTAATCCACTATTTAAACAAAAAATCATCAACTATATCTAGAAAAGTGACAAATTAAAACGCCGAACAACAGTGTGTAGAAACCGAACTGTTGGGTAGGTACGATAAATATTTCGTGGATTGGAACAACATGTTTGCCGGCTTACCTGACCTTTCTCGAATGGAACGCCAAGAACCGTCACATTTCGCGTCAATCCTCTCCTGACATCGGTAAACGTCTTAAATGTAGACACTAGACAGGACAATACATTTGTCCGAGTGAGTGCCATGCTGGAACTGTAGCGGCCTTCTCATCTGCTTATCGCCACCCTGTCTAATTGCCGTTTAGAACGCCGCCATAACAGATAGCCTGAGCAAAGGTCAGATCCTTGCTTTGTACAAATTAGCATATTCACTTTATTGAAACGCTATGTTTCTCAAAGATAAAATTATAAATAAATTCACCTAAGAATGAATTATTGATAACTTTCCAAAACAGATTCACTAGTTTACCCTAATAAACAGGAGAAATTCTCAGAACTTCAGGCGCAAAACAAGCTTCCTTATGGTGAAGTCGAGGTTAGCAAATTTTTTTTCTCGAATGAAGAAAAAATATCGCATTTTGTTTGTGGTTTTTCCTTTATGAAGCAGTTCATCATTTTAACTTTTCTCTTGGAATTCGTGATCGATTTTAGTTTGAAAATCAGCATAAAAAGAGTTGTCAAACTCTAAAATGTTTTAGAAGCAGTCGACATCAGACAACAAAACCCGTCACGAAGTGACAATAATAATCGCAACCAAATCCCCCTCCCCCTCTTTTAACTTTCGTTTTACTGAACAGTGGAACACATAAGGAGAAGGCTAATATTTATGTGTTAAACAGAGACAATATGTAATTGCTTTGGAACGCTTGCTCCGGTGTAAATTACCCTACACACTCATTTCCTTTTTTCCTTTTGGCCTATATATATCGCAATTTAATTTTATGTGTATATTAACACCTCAACTTTTCACTACCATCCCCCTTACATATTTTACCAACATTCGTAATCACTGCAGTAACAATTCACGCGGCTGAAGTAATGACACTGGCAATGTTTGCACACAACTGAGCTATGTGAACAGTTAGCTGTTCCATATGTGCGTTACTGTAGTAATGACGAACATCGTCTTTAAGGCCACTTTAGTCCAGCGCGTTGTAGCCATGTCGGACACTGTGAAGATCCAAATATTCGACATAACGGTTAGCCGCCACACTGTTTTAAAGGTTGCAAGTTATGTTGACAGGAGGACTCAACAGAGTCAGGGGCGTAGCTACTATGGTGCTAGGCGGTGCAGTGCACCGGGGCCCCGACGCTCAGGGGGCCCCCAAACATACCCCAGGGGGTCCCAAAACGCACCTCTGGGGACCCCCAAGCGCAGTTTAGAGGGCCCACGAGCCTTCACGGCAAACTGGCGACATTTTTATGAAGCTCTACCGTCGTCTAAGGGGGCCCCTGAGATACAGGAAGCCCCTCACTGCTCAGGGAGGCCCCCAACCACTACTCAGGGGGCCCCATCCTCAGCTCAGGGGACCCCTACCAGCATACAAAGCAAAAACAGGTCGCCCAACTGGCCTGAGGGCCCAAAATAAATGTTTTGCACCGGGGCCCTTGTTGACCTAGCTACGCCACTGAACAGAGTCCGCATTCGTAAGGACCATTGGGTTATTATTATTAATTTATTTGCGGTGGATCACACTCTCCAGACCGAGCGGGGTGGTGTAACGGTTAGCGTTCTCGCCTCGCATTCGGGACGACGGCGGTTCGAATCCCCATCCGGGCATCAAGATTTGGGTTTTCCATGGTTTCCCCAAATCACTCCAGGCAAATGCCGGGATGCTTCCTTCAAAAGGCCATGGCCGAATTCCTGCTCAATTGAGTTCATCATCAAATGATATGCCTAAATATTTATTTAAATTTTGTTGATTCAATTCCCCCAGCACTTTACAATTATACAAAATTTATTTTTATATGCAACTGTAAAGCAGTTTTTTTTTTTTTTTTTTTTTTTTTTTTTTTTTTTTTTTTTACATTTATCTTCATTTTGGATTGACCTATTCAACTCCATATTCTATTGAAAAGGCCCTGTTGCTGTTCAAAATCCTCTCCGATTTCAAGCCTGTGTTTTACCAAACATTATGTCATCTGCAAACAAACATTCGATAGAATAGCAAATAACGATAATCCTAAAATGCAATTCGATAGCATTAGTTTTTCACTTCCACCTCTTTTTATACTATTTCTGACTGACTTTTTGCTTCATACCTACACAAAAGAAACACATATTCGGATACACCCAAATGACTAATTCGTTCAAAACTCATATATATTATTAATTTACCAGTTAACATGCAATCACTGCCTGGCTTCATGTATAGGTTTCACCACAAATCCACTTTCCATAAGAATAAATGGCCACCGACAGATAGTGTTCACACGGAACCCAAAGCACCCAGTTGCTGCCCATGCCTCGAATAATTTCAACTCTTGTTTCACGGTCTGTGCTATCAGAGTCGTTCCTAATAGCAGCAGCTCCTCTGAACTCAGAATGTGGGAACTTGCCCACTGGTACAAACTGGACACAAGACAACCATCAGGTCTCAACTTTAGATAATACCCGGTCATTATTATTATTTTTACTCATGTTTATCCTTTTTATTCCTCTCTTTGCCTCCATCCCCACTATATTGAACCTCACTAACCTAAAGTGATGTTTACTTCATAGAGTCTAGTTTTTATTTTTATTAAATTATTATTATTGCATTATTTTTTTAAAATTATTATTATTATTGTATTATTATTTTTTAAATTTATATATGTATTTTTATATATTTAAATTTAACTATATTTTTCTTTTTCACCAACCAGAGATTGGTTTTGGATATTTATCTATGCTTGAGTATTAGCTCTGAATCACTGCTCCTACTTTTCTTCTGTTTGAATTTACCCCCACAAATTTCCTGGCCAACAGTCTTTCCGTGAGACAGTCTCCAACATCACCCACCTCCCATAATGTTCTCCTGTTGATAAAGGGCTCGTCCCAAAAATTGTTGTTTCCTGTGTGTTTGTGCCCCACATCTATCATTTAAAGGTAAATAGTGGCTCATTTCCCTATCCTAATTTAATTCCTTTTTGCTACTTAGTGCCTTTGATTTCATTGTTTAATATATATATATTAAACATTTGGATATGTGAAAAACCACCGCTTAGCATAGAAGAGGATTCCTGCGGCATAGATACACGGAAAAAAAAAAAAACATGTACACACATAGAATAAAATTTTTGAGACTATGGCTCTTCTTCAGTAGTAGTGAGATCCTGCATGTTTGAGGCTGATATATACTGTGTGTGTGTGTATATATATATATATATATATGTAAAAACAAGTGCCAAACAACTTCTCTCATTTGTTCAAGTCTCATCAAGAACCTTGCAATTAATGACACTTGTAAGCCTGTAAATGTCGAAAGCAATTCGTTATATGGTTGGATATCACACCCGTCATCGTACTGCCAACCAAGTTAAATTAAGCAGTCAGTAGTTCCTAATCTTATTTGTTCCAACTGTTTAGAAAATACTTCAAACTCAATACTTTTAACGTGCTGTGAAGCTCTTTCTACTTCCTTACTTTTCTGTATATATGGGATATTTCACTATTAATTCCTATACAACAATACCTGATGGCCTCATTGTTTAATATTTTTCTGGAAGCTATCAGTTACCCAACACAGCTGTAGAAACGTCCAATTACATCATTCAGTGTTACCCTACACACAAAATACTTAACTTCCTTCTTTGCTGCTACAAGTTCCTTGTCAACTAGGGGTCCCTCAATACTAGTTTATCTTTCAATGTGTGCTGCATAAAGATCAACCTTATTCGTCTTTAATGTGTATTGCCCATCTTTTGATAAGCACCAAGTCTCCAAATTAATCTTACAAATATTTTTACCACCGACGAAGGCAGGAGATGCACACCCAACTACCGACATTAGTATGGCTTTAAACTTGAATATTGTTATACGTTTTTGTGTTTATCTGGCCCTCCTGTTGTCATCTGTGGCATAGCTAGCTAGGATTAGCTTTGGTGTAGAGCAAAAACAAGGAAATTTAACAAAAAAAAAAAAAAAATACTTGTTGAAAATGATTTTACACTAAAAAAGTAAACATTGTTAACTTTTTAAGCAATAGTCTGTAAGAGTTCTGGCTAAATTTTGACAAAGTTTCTTTTTCAATATTAAAAATGGGAATTTTTATTTTCATATAATTTTTTTTCGACTACATTTTTTTTTTTTTAATCTGCTTAACGCCTCTCTAACAGCGAGGTCTTTAGAGACGGGAAAGGATGGGGGCAAGGAATGGGAAGGAATTCGGCCATGGCCTTTTGAAGGAAGTATCCCGGCATTTGCCTGGAGTGATTTGGGAAACCATGGAAAACCCGAATCTGGATGCCTGAACGGGGATTCGAACTGCCGTCCTCCCGAATGCGAGGCCAGAACGCTAACCGTTACACGACCACGCTCGACTACATCAGAGGGGGAACTAGGATGAGGAAGGTGCCCCACCCTGGCTATACCCATGTGTGGTGACAGCTTATTTTCCCTAGCATTCCTTATATCCATTGTCTAATGCACTGTCATGATTATCCATTAACAATGCTTTAAGCTACTGCATGTTTAACACAACCATATTATGTATAATAGCTCCTTGTGTTTCGTTAAATTGTCAAGCTCCTGAGGATTTGAAAAAGGCAGAGATTTTAAGCGACTGGTTTAATGAGACCATTAGGAATGACGATTCGGAAATGGGAGGATGTAAATCTGAGAATGAGCTTATTCACACAATTAGAATTGAGTAGACTAAGAAATTTGAAATTCTTCCTGCGGATATCGTGAACTTGGGGGGGGATAAACATGCTGGTGTATATAACATTACTACAGATGTAATAAACTGAGTCTTCATACTTGCTGCTTACCAGAGGGCTAAAAAAGTGCTATAGTAGTACCAATCCATAAAGGAGGGGGGTGAAAAATAGGGTAAAAAAATTATGGGCCAATCGGTTTTACATCATTGGAAGGTATATTAATGGAGATCTTGATATGCAACCACATCAGAGGTATCTGTGAGGAATGTAAGTGGTTTTCACATCTACATAATGGCCTTAGACAAGGCTATTCATATGAACCTCAGTAAGCTATAAGCAGATGAAATGGGTAAGGGAGGCCAAATTAATAGCGTAGCAATAGATTTCTCAAAGGCATTTGATAGATTGAGCCATAAAATGGTGGTAAATAACGTAAAAACTGTTGGAGTGGATGGAAAAGTGATTTACTGGGTAGAAGAATTCTTTAAAGGTGGAACACAAAAAGTTAAAGTAGAAAATGCAGTATCAAAAAAAGTGGAAGTGAAAATAGGAGTGCTACAGGGTAGCATATTGGGACCGTTGCTTTCATTGTTCTAATGAATGACTGAGGTTGTTTGCAAATAACATAATGCTACATAACAGGATCAAAACAGTAGAAGACTGAATAGTTGCAGGGTGATCTGGAGAGGATATTTAGCTAGGTCAGCTTATTAGGTACACAGATAAAAAACCTAAAGATTAGTTATGGATATTGGGTGGGCAAATAATTGCTTGTTGAGGACTTTAAATATAAATAACTTGCCATAACATATGATAAACTCAAATGTGCGAGTCACATTGGTCAGATAGTAGGAAAAGGTTTCAGAATTCTTCACTTGTTGGAGAGATGTATTAGAGAAGTAAGGGAATTTCAAAACGGTCGGACCATTGCCTGAATTTGGTAAGATAGAATGGGACCCAAATTTCGGAGTTTAAGGGTACGCAAGAAAAGCTGCTAGATATGTCAGTGGAACCAGTACACTATCAGTAAGTGATATGATAAATGAGATTGAATGGGATTCATTGGACAAAAGGAAAATAGTGGGAGTGTACATGGCATATGTAGTGATTAGGTGTGGAAAGATATTTATGGAAGAATTAGGAGAATTGCATTGAAGGGAAAAAGACTACCATGGCCACAAATTGGCACTAAATTTCAGGCATAAGGGTGTGGGAAGATTTTTTTGTAGGCAAGGAAGGTCAGGGATATGAATAAATTAGTAAGAGAAATGACCAAAAATGTTAAAAGAATGTAATGCTGAAATTAGTAGAGGGAAAAGGAAACAGGAGGGGGGGGGGGGGGATGAATGGTTGTGTAGGGAAATTGCCACCAGAGCAGACATTCCATCACAAATTAAACTTTCATTATACTATCCAGGTTGTTTCCAGTTGATTAACTGGCTCATTTTTGTGTGAAATATTCCTTGTCCAATATTTTCCATCAACTCTAATCAAACCATTTGCTCAATATTTCCACCTTTTTTCATAACTGCATCATTCAGTCTTCCTCACTAGCCATAATACTCGTGGGGAAAAAAAAAGGGGGGGGGGTCTGCTTTAATCTTCACTGCTGTTAATTTCTTGGTTAGTAGTTGTAACCACTCACCCTCGTAGGTGAGACTGATTTCAGAACTACGGAATGGAAGCACGAGTTCTGTTACGATAGGGTAGGTTTTATAACTAACTGGCAGGGTTGTGGTCACTAGATCTGTTTTGCAACAGATCTATTACAATTGAGAAACCACCGGGAGGTTTAGGAGTGTCCACTGAAGACTGTGGGAAGGTTAGGGTTAGCAGAGAGAATGAGATCTCTGGAACATATCTTAGAAAGTAATAAAGATGGCAAAAGATTTGGTTCAGAAATTCCTGATGAGGATACCACCAAGTGAGAAAGAGGATTACAGTTGATTTCGAGCATGGCATCAGGGCTGCATTTAGGCATAGGCTGTAGCCGAGGGGCCCACACCACATGCGAAATAATAACAGTCAAATCTGTACAAAGAAAGTAACCCATTTCTGAAACTGTTTTAGCACCAAAAGTTCTTAAATGCTCGTGAAAAACAAGAACAATGTTCGTGCATGCACAGGTCAATCCTTTGAAGTACAGGTGTACTGCAAAATAACATACCGAAAAGTAACAACTGAAAATAAGATAGGATAGGGAAAAATAAACAGATACCCGACACTTACCACAGATGAAGGAAGGAGGGCTAGATGAACACGTAAAAAAATAAACACAAATGCACAATATTTCAGCATTGACCTTAATCATGTGAGATGCGAGACATATGGCAGGAGGAAAGATGTGGTCACATCCCGACCTACCATATGAATGAAACAAACGCAGGCCACATGCGGTGGTGGTAGAATTGCCGGGGGTTTATTTTAACCACAATTTTTTTATTTTCTAGTTACCTTGGTACAATTTTTGTTTTTGATGTGTGTCAATATACTGTACCATTTACTGATCCTATTAATTTACTGAAACACTATTTGGATTTTTTTTAAAGTGCCTTGCAAAAAAAAAATCTTTGCCAATATTATGACTTCATAAGCCAATTAAAAATTTCAGAACCAAGGACTACAGGGAACTCCCCCCACACATACATTTGAATAAGACTTCAAATATTTCCAAAAGTGACCAATATGACAAATGAAAGGATTTGTCACTACCCATGGTCACATTGAACACTGGCAAGTCTTAAAAATTTTCCTGTCCCAACACGTCATTTTATTAGAGTCCCAGACACCTTTGAATTAAAATAATTTATGTTTGATTTATTTCCTAGGTTTCATGATTGCACAACAGTTATTAAATTTTCTCACTCATGTACGACAATCTCTCGAAATATGTGTTACAATTTAACATACTGCCACATGAACTAAACTGAAAGGATAAAGGTTTCGAGCCACATTGAAATATTGCATTAAAAATAATTGCACTTCACAAAGTTTATTCTTTATGGTAACTACAGTAGTTATTTCAATTCATATAAATTAAAAATATACCCATTCATAATTACAATGTATTACAGCTTTTCCATTTTTAAAATGTGATTTATGTTATTAGAACATAATACAGTATTTTGGTAGCTTCAGAAGCTATACATCAATATTTACAATGAAACTATTTCAAAACTGCAAACGATAAAATCACAATGTTAAAAAAAACTCTTCCAGAAACTGCTAGACAATCATTCAAAATTAAAAAAAATGCCTGATAAAAGCTTTCAGGCATTTTGTGAGATACAGAAGTAACAGTTATAGCAAATGAGCATAAATTGTTCAAGTATGCTCATTAAATAGATTTATATTCAATGTGCCTGGCTGCAGAACCAATTAGTAAAATGGCTATAACAAAAATCACCACTTTTGATCATTAATTGGCACAAACTGATAACTACATAACCCGACAAACATCCGAGAGTTATTTTCATTTAAAAATAACTCTTATCACACAGTAGAATCAGGATCTGCAGCATACTTGTAAACTGTTATTACAAGTTTAAAAACAGTCAGATTCTAGAAGATGATTGCAGAATAAGCACAATTAACATGAATGGATATCCCCATACACTGTAATTCATAATTTGTGACTGAGGATTACAGGCAGGTTAACTAATAACTACAACACACACAAAACAATAATAAATAATAATAAAATAAAAAAAACAACCAAGGTAAAATGATTACTAAAACTTTAAATCCTCCAATCAACTAAAATAAAATCATAACACTAAAACCAAGTATATAATTTATTTGTTTTTAATAGGTAACCCACCTACAACCCACACAACTACTGTATTGTAGAGGACCTTAAATAGAGTCTCTAAACTGAAATCTATTTAATTTGGCTGCGAGAGGCCAAGATGTCATTCTAACTTAGGTGCCTGGTGATGATATTTACAAGCTGATAATGAGTATGTGGACATATGCGCATTCAAACAGTCAAGCGCGTCGAATCGTGCTCAGTCTTGTTTGGAGGGACGAAGTCTCCAATCGGTCACTGCTTCTTGCGAACCAGGTCCAGCTGTTTGATGCACAACTGAATATCATCACTGTCTGCTACAAATCCTTCTATCCTGTAAACAAGAAAA
Source organism: Vandiemenella viatica (assembly GCA_031002005.1). Lineage (NCBI taxonomy): Eukaryota > Metazoa > Arthropoda > Insecta > Orthoptera > Morabidae > Vandiemenella > Vandiemenella viatica. The sequence continues at coordinate 123,443,572 of CM061918.1, forward strand.
CCCTGTAACCAACGAGAGGACTGCAAATTTATAAAATACTTTCAAGTAATACTACTGGCACAATCTGAAAACATGAATGCAACTTTAACATTTCTTAGAGTTGGGAAATGCCAAACCATAATCATTTTTTTTCTTCAGATTATACAATAAAATGTTTAATCCCCAATATGATGCCAATGAACAAAACAGAACTATCAAACAAAAAAATTACCACAGTTTTAATCTTCTCTGTAATATGAAATAAAAGGTTATCTTTGTAAGATTTTAAGTATTGACTTTACAAGTCCACCCGTTACCATATTTTTCTACGACAGGGATATAAAATTTTGTAATGACCTTTTTTTCCAATATAAATCTATTCCAGGAGTTGACAAAGACATGGTATTTCACAAATATCTGTGATAAAACACTCGTAACATTTATTGTGAAAAATATTTCCAAATGTGTGAATAATAAAAAAAAAAAAAAAAGAGGGGGAAAAAAAACCAGTTGTTACTGTAGTTCAGAATCTTTTCTGAGGATTTCTTGGAGCTCTAGAATGGTATTGAATCAGGTGAAACTATCGGGATGATTAGGAATGTGAAGATTTGATTTAAGACTCTGCGATGAATAGAAAGCGAGTAGTCAGGTTACGAAACCTAGTTTCAAAAGTAGTGGAAGAAAGGATGGAGTAACATTGACTAGTGTTTTGCTGTTCATTGTTATCAGTGGATTATAGTCAGATTGGTTTGGACAACAAAGTTTAAAAGGATTAGAATGGCAGAGGAATGTGAATATCTAGAAGGAGATCTTTTCTCTGGGTACCTAATTTCACACACACAGAGAGAGAGAGAGAGAGAGAGAGAGTTGGCCTATTGGGTACACAGATGTAATTATAAAAAACCACTATTTTTCTAAGTCAAAAGAATTGCTTTTTGAAGGTAAATGCTGCATATATATTGGGACATAATTTGATTGTAAATTCATCTGAACCCGTCACCGGGGTGGGGGGGGGGGGCATAGGGGGGGTATGATACACAAGTTTTAAAGTCCTGAATCCACTGGAGAATAACTGTGATAAGCTTTGGTGTATAATCACTTCCGTTACCCAATGGCCCAATCCACTCTACAAGAAAAATGTTTCAAACTGAAATATTGTATGTTCGTCTCGTGTTGTAGACTCGCCACAGCCTTGAACTTTGATAAGTGATGGGTTATTTTCCTTATCCTTTATTTGAATCTACAGGGGAGGGTGATAAAATGTATGTGGGACATGAATGAATATTAATACAAAATCTTGGCAAGATAGTTGCTACAGTGAGGTACAATAATACTGGATCCAATGGGATGCAAAGGTGGTCAGCCAGATTTATTTGCAAAATTTACTGTAGAACAACACTGATAATAGGTAAAGTTTTCATTCACATGTAATAAGTTATCAAGGAAGTTGTTAATGAAAAGGATATCAACAGTAGCTTTTAGTGGGTGTTTTTGTCACTTATTTAATTTAATAACAGAAAAAAACTGCTGGTTTGTGCTAAAACATTCTAGATTTCTGCAATATTTACTTATTTCTTGTAGTATAACCTAAATTTTGTGATATCAACAAAATTTGTCCAGACAATGTCAAGCTAGCATCAATTCTACTAGAAAGTATATTTAAATTCATTTTCTTAAGAGTTTCAAGGGAAATGTTGAAATATGGGACGACATTAGATCGTAACATAATGTAAACATTACAGAATAAGATATAATGCATTTTGGCTTAGTTGTTGATAGAAAATGTTGCATTCATTTTCTGAGATACTTTAGGCCGCAAGAAGCAAAATAAAATAGATACCTTAGCAGATACAAAATTTGACTAAAGAGATATACGATTTTGAAAGTTGGACAAGTCACGATAAACACTTAAATTCCTGAAGTCACAGTTTTAAGGATAGGAGAATAATTTATAGCTCAAAAGATACATAAATTTTTATTACAAGTTTTGGAAAAGTCTGAGGATAGTTAAAATTTAAGTATTGTTTTTAGAAGATTTAATGGAAAACATCAAACATGTGCTCGATAGTGAAATTTACTTTAATATTTCTTTCCCAATCTAATAATGAATTTTTTTGGTAATGGCATTAGATGCAGGAGGTGGGAAAGGACCGTCGAGCAAGCAACGGGAAAGAATTCAGCAATGGCCTTTTGAAGGAACCATCTTGGCATTTGCCTGGAGTGATTTTGGGAAACCATGTAAAACAGTTGTGCACGGTTAGACGGGGATTCGAACTTGCATCCTCCCGGATGCAAGGCTCATTCGCCACACTGTAGGGTACTGACCTGGCCTCCAGAGCATCACACTGCTGCGCTGTCCACTGTCCCCTCTTGATGGCGGCCATGCACTGAGCTGCCAGCGACTTGAAGCACTGCTTGCGGGCGGCATTGTGTGGCGGGTTGTCCCACAGCGGGGTCGCACGGACGTAGCTCCACGCCAGGCAGACGTAATCCACCACCGAGTCCCAGTGGCCGCTCTCCACGAGTCTTCGACCTTGCTCGATCAAACTCTTCTGCAGATGGTGAAATTAAATACAATTGTAAAATCTTTACAACATTAAATACCACATGAAAAGTTACACTACATAGACTTGAGCATATGTCAACTGAAGACTCCTCAATTCTGGGAGATGTAACACCTCTCGAGATTAAAGTTTGGTCAAGAAGTTACAAATGAAAATTTTGTTCTGAAAGTAGTAATTCAGCAATAACAGTGAAAAATCTGTAATAATTTTCTGTGTAACAACTGTTTGATGATTTGGACATGAATAAAAACTTACTATGCAAATCCATCAAAATGAATATACTAGCCTTAATGTTTAACACTTATTTATTCTTCACCAGTTTTAACATGGGAAGTCTAAAATGAAAATTGCCTCCAAAACTGGTTCCAGACCGTTAAAGCTGAATTTATTCATCTAGAAAAGTATATAACCAAATGTGATATAGCCAATTTTTTTCAAATTACACCAACTGACTAAAGTGAAATTATATATTGACAAATCACGAGACATTTAAAAAAATATAAATGAAACTATATGAATAAATTGACCTAGTTATTTAACCCAACTGGTTCTTTTAAAATGATAAGTCTTGATCCAGCATAATGCTCAATTCTATGAAGTATTTGATTAAGATACTTGTTTAACTGGAAACTGATATCCCAACCATTAGCATCAGATTTACTAATGGAATATTCCTTTGGATCTTAAAGATTTAAAAATCAAGGAAAATGTAACTGGGATGCATTAAGTATTTTTCGCCAACCTTGATGTCAAAGTGCAAATCCTAAAATGTTGAAAGCATATGCGTGCAAGGGATTTGTCACATTCCTGTAGACTTCTCACCAGCATTGCTCCACTGTAACTCAAAACAGATAGAAACACTATCATTTAATGCAAGTTTCCGAGCATGTAAACAATTTCGTAGGCCTTCATTAAAAATACCGTTAATATACTTTGAACATCATTATAATGTAAAACAGCAATTTAAAGACTTAGCACATTATAGATGCAATTATGGTTGCAAGTGCAAGTTTCCTTACCTATGGTGAGAAAAAAAGTCGTAAAGATAGAAATCTATTGTTACAAGATATGGGAAAATGTATGAAAACGATATAAAAAACTGGATAAGAGTCAAGCCAACCTTAAAGGCATCCAGATGCGTGGCTGCACGGCTGTATGCAGGGGAGTCTGTCTTCGAGGTTAGCCGCGAGTTGGGAAGCGATTTGTAGATGTTCTTCTTCAGGTAGCTCAGCCTCTCTTCCAGTGGGCGCAAGTCGGGACTGGGAAAGATTTCTCTCACTTCCTGGAATACAATACAAATTTTATAATGAATTCTCCATTACAATGATTTTCTTTTAGCTCTGACAACATAATTTTCAATATAATGTAGTGTATTTAGCTTTAGGCGCAACCTAAGCAAGAGAGAGAGAGGAGGGGGGAAGGGAGGGAGCAAGAAACAAAATTTGGTATCAGATTGTAGAGGTAAACCAAGAAAGCACCCCTGTCAGCTAGGGAAATGTTGGATTTAAAATTCATGAACGGCAACAATAGGTGAGGGTGAAATTTTACATGAAGACCAAAAAAATATTAAAATGGAATAATGTGTGTAGGGCAATTGTCACTTGTGGCACAACGGATTACTTATAGAAGATATAAAAGAATGATAATTACTCTGGGGGAAATCGGTAGCTATGGAGACCAAAGGGTAACAAGATAGTAATAAGATTGGATGAGAGAGCGAAAAAGTTTAGTTCGCGTTTGAGTTGACGATGTAAAGTTACTGAAAGCAAATTACCGTTATCTTCTTCGTATATTTACTAATGAAGTGAAACGAGAATAAATGTTAATGAAAAATATATTAAAGTTTATTATTATTTGAATAGAAAGTTAAATGAATAAGTATGAAAGTTAAAGCACAGAATGAGGTAAGAATAGGACATTTGTTCCTGGTGTGACGGGCAGTCTGTGGATTAAGGCTTAAATTGGTAGTTTCGATGTTTTAATATGTGAATATTGTAAGCTGCTTCGAGCGAGAAGATGCGTACGTGCGTAAAAGTGCAGACTTGCAAGTTGGCAGTCCAAGGTCTGCAGCACAGCGCAGCGTAGCGCGTATGCATGTACAGTGCACGTGATAGCTCACGCATAAATACGCGATCGTGGCGTGATCTCGTTCTATTCTATTCTATTGTATTAACGATTCTGCAGCAGCCATGTGAGAGGTAAGACTTGTGTCTTGTCTGTGTGCCTTTCGGCACTGGGCAAGCTATGCTTGCCCATAGTCTTGTCTCACGTTAGTTAGTATTTGGTTAGTTAAAGTAGTTACATAAATTATTAAGTCATTATTCAATCTGTGTAACTTAAATGAGTTGTTCGCCGTTGTTGTCATAATAATGTTGTAGCCTCGTGATAATCTTATTTGGTAATGTCGGGTTACAATCAGGATCGTTAATTATTCAGTTTGTTGCATTTAATCAGTAAAGACATCCTTCCATTATACTTGTATGAAGAAGCTATTAATTCATTTAGTAAGTTGTTAACAATTGTATCAATGCTTGCGTGTCATTTCCCTTCCAGCATAACGTTAGGCAGTTTTGCGGATAAATGTATTGTTCGGCTTTTATAAGTAAAATGTGTTTAAATTATCAGTTGTGTCGCCTCAGTCATTTACAGTCGTTAGGTTAGATCCCAAGTTATTTCAGATAATAATGTGGAAGAGTTTGTGATATATCGGCAAGGTAAGATCTATAATAAGTATATCACTGTTAGAGCAGTTCGGGATCCCTGCTATATCAAAGATCGCCCTGGTGTCAATATCCTTATCCTGACAAATAACATCTCGGTGCCCACAAGTAGTTAATCCGTTATAATCTGGAAGATAGCCTAAAATCCTAAGATACTTCTAAGAACAACCCCCAAATCAATCTAGACGCTCACAAGTGGACTGCGCGGCCATAATAACCCCCTTGATCACATAGATATAACCCACGGAAGTCACACTGGCAACCTGAATCAAGACTACAAAAAAAGAATCAACAAAAGTAAGAAGAATCATTTTAAAATACAACATACTGTGACAAATACTCCATTATTAAATGGAATTATTAGTCAGCATAAAAATTAAAGTCATAATTGCAGATTGGAAAATTGTATTAATTCACCCGATGCATAGAAAAGGAGACAGGACAGATCCAAACAATTTGAGGCATTTCACTTCTGCTAATCGCCTAGAAAGTACTTTCTTGTGCCCTCCGGTCAAGGTTAAAGAAGCAGACAGAACACAAGATTGGTGAATGCCAAGCAAGATTCCGACCACACCGATCATGCATACAACACATCTGGAACCTAAAGATGATACTCTAACATCAGTCAACCCGCACAGTGGTAATTTTTTTAGACTATAAGAAAGCATATGATTCAATTGACTACACTACACTGTTCAATATACTGTGTGAATACGGAATAGATAATAAAACAACTACTTTAATTCAACAAACTTTCACAAATACAACTTCAAAAACTAAATTTAGGGGCAAAATCTCCGAATCATTTGATATTAAAACTGGTGTAACGAATCAACATAAAATGCCTTGCTTTTGCAGATCTAACAGTAATTACATGAACTGTTGAGGAAGCCAAACGTGCTGTTGAGAACCTTCACGAGATTGCCATCAAAACGGGCCTCCAAATCTCTTATGAGAAAAAACAATATATGGACTCCGAAAGCACAAACCTGAAGCCACTAGTGACCAAATATGGCACTATCCAACAAGTTAAACACTAAGAACTTAGGAGAAATTAAAGGGAATACTAGAACTGAGAAAGAAGCCCACAAAATCCACACTGAAAAACCGTGAAAACCATATACAGTTACTTTGAATACTTGCAATAAGAAATCACTTTCCACCAAAGCCAAACTCCACCACTACCACACCATCGTTCTTCCAGGAGCAATGTACGCGATGGAGACAATTAGTGGTAAATGTCAAAGGGATCGAAAAAATATAAAGACAGATAACGAGATAAATATTCGGATACAAGATGGCAACTGGATGCGCAAAAGCTCAGAAGAACTGTATTCACTAACGAAACGGTTCACCTCACTTGCATGGAAAAGGCACATGAAATTCTGCGGACATATAGCACAAATGGAATGACTCACAACTGACTAAGAAAATTTTCCAAATTGTTAACGGACCTAGTCAAACGAAAGCACACTGGTTTATAGAAATCCAGAAGGACCTCGCAGAAGTCAGTCTAGATACTACAGACATCTACATGCAGTATATTTAGACAATTAATCACTTCGCATAAATTTGTCCCCCAAGATCCCAGCAGCAAAAAATCAAACCCAGAAATGCCTGGACACAAGAGACGTCTACCCAAAATGAAAGGATGAGGAGGTTTTGAGAAGATAAGAAGAATACAAATTAATGGTTCTACGTGCTCCTTACTGGGGTAAACGATAAAATAAATAATTTCCTAAAAATTTTCATTCATCAATTCATTTTGCACAAGTAGTAATAATTCTAATTCCGTGTGGTAGGAATGATCTTGTGACAGGGTTTCTACTGGCTGCGCATTCCACCCCTGTATTAGCCGCCAAACCTAACCCGGCGATCCTACCTGGCACTGGGGACCTACAGTTTAACGTGGAATCCAAACCACAGAAGTGTTCGGGTGCAATTCACATTACACAGCAAGCTGTGCCAGAGGTGAAGGTCGGGTTAAGTGCCAATGAAAACCGCCGCTGAGACATGGATTCGAACCGAGGACCTTTTTATCTCCAATTTGACCAGTGTAAATTCCGCAATAAAAAGGATAGGTTATCATTTAACACTTGAATTCTCACCCGAATTATGATTTACCCTGTGAAGGAAAATACTTTTGGGCAATATAAAAACAATTAAGGATAGGGAGAAAGGAATCATTCATTTTCCCAACAGTAATACAAATAGGCAGCGATTATATACAAATATTTTTTATAATTAAAATGGAGTGGATGCTCCTACAGCAATATAATATTTAATTAAATTGCAGTGGAGTGCACGAACAGAGTCCACAATGCTTAAGACAGCTAATAGCAAGTGCTTAACAATGGTTCCTTTTCTGTCAAAGAAACAAACAGATATTATTTAACAATAACCTGTACCACAGTTTGTACAGAGAGAAGTGGGAGAAGATGTTGGGTGAAGAAATTGATTCTATTAAGAAAAAAGTTCTTATATGAACATTTTGAGAAGCCTAGAGCTAGAAGATTATAAATTTTCCGAGAGCAGATTCTGAAAGTTTTGCATAGATACTCCGTTTAGTGACCCCTTATATATATATATCTTGAACATTGGATAGGATAAAAAACCACCGCTTACCAAAGAAGGGGATTCCAGCGGCGTTGGTACACGAAAAAAACACGAACACACAAAGAATAAAATTTTCGAGCATGGCTCTTCCTCAGTAGAAGTGAGATGGCTGCACACAATAATATATATAAATACCCTAATGCGTGAAAGTAAAAGCACCGGAGAACGATTAATTGTTACTTCATATACTGTTTGAAGACAAAGCAGAGCACTGGAGAGTTACTTAAGCTTTCCTCATCTAACCTAGAAATAAATTAGTTTTACTGCAAATCTTTAACATCCAGTGCCTGAACTCTCTCCTTAATTGTGCACCTGGGATGCAGAGAAGGGGAACAATTCTGGGCGGGGACAGGATTAATCCTCCTCCCCAAAAACAGGTTTTATCATTCCTCTACTACACCTTCTTTAATTGTTTTAACCTCTTCTAAATCAACAAGATCTCACATTTGTTTGCATTAAGTGGCCATCATGTACAAAAATTGTTTACATGTATCAAATAATCTGTAGTTTGGTGGGTAATTTTGAATGTTTTAAGCGCTCTAATCCCTAGACACTCATAGCTACTTAAAAAAACTAAGAATGATTACACATTTTAATCAAACTACATTTTAGTAGGTTAGATATGCAAGCTTTGGTAGACTAATATATTAAGTCTCTTGTTCTTTTTAATTGATTCTGCTGCCCATCAATTAACCGGGAATAGACTGGTTGTCGAAGTTAGTAGCTTATACCAACACTATTATATTTACCAACTTAACATTTTACAGCACTATTTTAACATCTTAGTACTCCAATACTATCAGTCTCTCCTTCCTGCTCTTAACTGTCACACAAAACTCTGCCAATATCTTCCAGCAAACTCTTAGACCTCTCCATGCCAACGTATATAGACATTACAAAGATTTATTATTACTAAAAATTTATAAAATAAGAGTCAAATATTGTTACCTGACAAACGCTTTTTTTGTTTTAGATCTATTTATTTTTTAAAGAAAAAAGACTTACTTCTTCCAGATTAGGATGTTTTTCCAAGAGTGTCTGTATGATGTTCACTAGCTGATCATTTGAAAGACCCTTCAGTGCAGCAGACAAGGGCCCAGAGAAATTGCTGGCCAGCTTCTCAACTCTGCCTTTCTTTGGCGTAGGAGAACTCTTTGACGGTGATGATAGCTGCAGAAAATGAAAACTTGAGTCTCCTTTACACAAACGATACAAGCATTGTTCTGACATGGGTCGTTTTTATGCCTTATCTTTTTGAACATTCAGCCCCATTATAAAAATTTTCATTATCAATACTCTATACATCCATCAACAAAAAAAGTTTATACAAATAACTATTTCCACAAATTTGTAGATAATTTATGGACTATGCAGAATTATGAACCTTAGATTTAAATTAAATCTGACTATTGTAGACTGATGCTGCCAATCAGAAATATTGTGGACATCAGCTTAAATGGAGACCCACAGGACACAAATAACAAACGTGTTATAACAAACACCCAACATCTCAGTGGATACACAAGTTTGAAAACAGATGATTCTTTATTAAAAATAGAAAATTTGCTTGGCCTTATGGTATATCCTGCAATAGTAATAACATTTTAATCTACAGGACAAGGATAGTTTAAAATTCACAAAAGAGTAGAACTTACCCTTTCTCAACGATCCCCATTTTTAAGAAGCATGAAACACAGAGTTTAACAAGAAATATACCATTAAGGATACATTATAAAATCAATCAAAATATACACTTGCAAGAACATCAATAATATTGCATACTACTCAAATACAGTTCACCCTGGACATTCTACCTTTGGCACACCATGTTCCCTTAAGTATATACTTGACAATTTATCCATTTTGTCACCGTCCTTTGTAAGCAATGTTTATTCTAAACCATTACTTTACTTTTCAAAAACTATACAAAATTTTTTTGCAGTAAATACGTCAAAGCTTAATTTGTTTGTAAATAAAATTTCACAAGGCAGAAAAATTATAAACCAACAGTGTATTTCTATCTTTGGTAAAATAAAACCTCTTTATGAAGCAATATACTCGATCAGAGTATGGCCTATATTCATTCTATTTCGAATGCAGCCCATCTCACAATGTGCTCTACATTTTGTTCAATTGTCATAACCTTTAGCCCAAAATGAGCACGTGATCAATCAGCAGTGTGACTGGCAGATGTATCGCTCGGATTTTCCCCCCTTAAGTTACCACTGAAACAGTTCCTTTGAAGATGTATATAGAATCATTGGTAAGCCGTGAGAAGACAAACAGAAGCTGTTACCTTCATTACCACTTGCTATATCAATATATGAATAAAATGCAGGATAAAGTCTATAAATATATATAAAAACCAACAATGTTATATTACTTCCCAAATTTCTCACCATTACAACTAGCGTGAGTAGATGGAAAGTGGATACAGGAGATAATTAGTAAGTTAGTGGACAAAAAATTGATGTACCTAGCCACACTTTCTCAGTACAGCGGCTGTATCAAATTTTACTTCATTACTTTTAACCAGTTGTATGCGATATGATTCGCAAACAATGCTACAGGCATACTTGTACCATATAAAAGACCACTTTTGTATCTTCACCACAATATTAAAAACTACCATCAAATGAAGTCTGGAATTTTCATCTTAAAGATGCTTATTGTTATCACGAATCCTCGCAGAATTTATGAAAGTAAATTTGAACAAATACATCTGATGAAACATGGTGAACTCTTTTTTGTAACATCTATTCCTTTTTATTCCTTGCAGTTTAATTTGAATTTCCATTTTGCCAATAGAGGAGTCTTGCCTTTATCTGTGGGGTCTCCTGGGTTTAATTTCCCCATTCTTCCTTATTTTTAAAGTATATAAGCATCATCCATGTAAGTTAAATTTGTTCAAAAAATTGTCTAAAGTATAGGTTCCGAACTGGAGGGGGCCTGAAGACATGAGGTAACTTTGCTGCCCATGCGGATGATACCCTACATCTACAACATTGGAAGAACTACGTTTCTTTCACTCCCTCAAAGTTGAAAACCTATATTCTAACATCACATAATTAGTGAGTTTCCTCAGAAGTAATTGTTAGCATTGACTTTTTTTTTTTAATAATAAAATTGTAGTGTGTGAGACTTCAACAGACATTGAAGTAATAATAATAATAGTAATAATTTTACGACTTATGCAATATATTAATGTATTTATTTTAATACAAGGCCATACATTGTAGTAGTATGTGTAAAAAGGGGTAAATTTAAGTTTTCATAATTTGTTTTGTTATGTTGAAGTTGGCAGACTGTAATTGTGTTATAGGATCGTGTTGTTTTGTTATAGCCTAAGAGATGCATATTGATATACAGTAGAGTCTCGCTAATCCGAACTAATTGGGACCGGGCCTTGTTCGGATTACCGATTTGTTCGGATTAGCCGGAGTTACAGTGACTAATTTCTACAATGAAGTATACCAAGCATATAAGTAGGTACAGCATGGTAACAATTGGGAACAACTGGGTGAACAATGGCTCACTCTCACTCCATCCCTTTATTGTTGAGATGTTTGAAGTGTTCGAGGTCAGTGTACTCTCAGACGGCTCGCGAACTGCTGAGTTAATCTTAGCAATCGATCGCTAACACACTTACAAAATTCGTGTACACTAGCGTGTTATCGCCATGAGTAAACGGAAACATACGACGTTAACGCTCAAGAGAAAAACTGGATGCTTTGAAGCGATTGGACAGTGGTGAGAATGTATCTAAGCTGGCGACGGAACTAGGTGTTGGTAAGGCAACCATTTGTGATTGGAAGAAGAACCGAGTGAGCTTGAACAGTGCTGCGCAACGTCTTCGGGAAAAACACTCGAGATTCAGCAGACTCTGAAACAGTCCCAGTACGATAAAGTGGATGAAGCTCTTTTCTTTTGGTTTACACAGGAAAGAGAAAGGGGAACTCCTCTGAGTGGACCAATGGTTCAGGAAAAGGCTGTTTACCTAAACAAATTAATGAATAGTGATGAGTCTTTTAATACGAGTACGGGTTGGTTGGACAGATTTAAAAAACTTCATGGGATTCGTCAGCTAACAATTACTGGAGAGAAGCTTTCTTCTGACCACGATGCAGCGAAGGAATACGTGCATGAATTTAATAAACTAATAAGAGAGGGAAATTATTCTCCCCAACAAATTTATAATGCTGACGAGACAGGCCTTAATTTTAGGGCATTGCCAACAAAAAGCCTGGCATCAAAAGCAGAAGTCCAAGCTCCTGGCTTTAAAATGAGCAAAGGTCGTGTGACTTTACTAGTGTGCGGCAACGCTGCTGGTTATCACAAGCTCCCTTTAATGATGATCGGCAAATCTGTTAGCCCCAGAGCTTTCAAAAACTGCAACATGAAATCCCTACCTGTATACTATCGCAACCAGAAAAAAGCATGGATGGATGGTAAGCTGTTCAAGGAATGGTTTCACGATCAGTTTGTTCCCTCTGTCCAGCGGTTTTCCAAGGAAAATAATTTGCCTCCCCGTGCTATCCTTTTGATTGATAACGCACCATCTCACCCCAGCACTGAGGAATTATGTGATGGAGAAATCGTGGCGAAGTTTTTGCCGCCGAATGCTACACCACTTCTACAGCCGATGGACCAGGGCATACTACAAACATTAAAACTGATTTACAGAAAACAATTCTTAAGAATGCTGATCCAAGATAACATTCCTTTAGTTGAAAAAATAAAAAAAAAAAAACAAATCTGAAGGATGTTGTTTATTGGACTGCTGAGGCATGGCAGAAAATTTCAGAAAACACTGAGAAAATCTTGGAGAAAACTATGGACATCTCTTGAATTTCAGGACATACCAGCTGAAAATGAAGAGGAGAGTTTCCTAAAAATGGTACAGACAATCCCTGGATGTGAAGAAGCCTGTGAAGCAGACGTAGATGAATGGATGGCAGCGGACGATTCAATACTGGAGCATCTTACTGGTGTTGATTTAGTGGCTGCTGTGACTCAAGACCAGGTAGAAGTGGAATGTTACGACGAAAGTGACAATGAGATGGAATGTGACAAAGGAGAGTTGGTGTCACACACTGATGCGGCAGAAGCCTTTGATCTTGCGCTACGCTACATGGAGCAACAGACCACTGCTACACCAGCTGATTTAATGTTTATCAGACGATGGCGCAACTTTGCGTCAATAACAGACTGTTTTCATTACGCCAAAAAACAATTACTCAGTTTCTGTGCTCTAAAAAGTAGGGATGAAATGTGTGTTTCTAAGCGTTGTAACTACTATCGTAAGTTTGACAGTTTTTCTTTCAGTGTTACGCACATTTTAAATTTAATCTTTTCTAGCTAATTTTTCTGTATAAATTAAAATTGTGTACATGTACAGTAGTTAACCACACAATTATATAGCGTATGAACTGTATTTTCAGGGTGTTTTAATTCTTTTACCATTTTTTATATTAAGACTATGTAATGCTTTACCATGTTCGGATTAACCGGACGTTCGGATTACCGGGGTTCGGATTAGCGGGACTCTACTGTATAATGAATGGTGGCGAGATTAATGTATGTATCAACGAGAAGTGTAACTATTTGAGTTGATTAAGATGTGTTAATAAATAGTAGTTGTTACAAAACAACAAATACTTAAATACTTCGATTATATAGAGAAGAGTATATAATTAAATTTAATCTGCGAGGTGATAGCCAAAAAACATGTGAGACGATATCGGGCCACGCATTTATCGTCCAGAACTTGCTATCAATTATAGAAGTTATTGCAAAAGAACCTGGAAGGATTGGTAAGACCAACTAGGATTTATTTAATTATCGACTTAAAAAGGATACCTTGCAAGTGAGTGGGAGTGGATTTATTTTTTATTTTTACCTAAGGGAGGCTTGGTAACAAAATGGAAACTATTGCCTAAGGAAACTAAGATAAATAATTCTCCTAAACCACTGTATGAAACTCCTGATATGCTTACAATCTATATTATATGTTTTGAGATTCAAGATAGTTAAGACTGCCTAGGAAATTGCAGAAACAATCACAAACCTGTGACATTTGGTTTCTTTATATAATTTTCAAGAGATTACTGTGCAATGATAAACAGAAAGTGTCCTAGTGTGAATATGGCACTGATCATGTGTAACTTGCAAATGACATGACAATAAAGCCAGTAAAATATTCTGTCTTTAATGAAGTAATTTATTTTCTTTCCAATTTTATAAGCATTTTAACAAATTTTATACGAAATCAAACAATCACAGATTTGCACAAGCCAGTTCAGTCTGCGTTATTTGCTGTAAATTTTTGGCTGGTTTAAGTGTTTGACTATTTTCCCCACATATTCAGCTACAACTATCCTGTGATATGCGAAGTACTTTAAATACCATAAAAATTATCAGTGCGATGTTTTCTCAAGTATCAGCAGCATTAATAAACGATCTTACAACTACTCGCTTTGTAAAATTTATAATATTAAACTAAAAGAAGTTATCACCTAAAAATAAGTAACATTTTGAAAACGATTAAAAAATTTGGCTATATCTAACGAAATTTCCAGGGCCGTAACAAATCTTTCCTATTTCAATTCACACCAAGTGTCACACTGAACTCACTTTCCTATAGTTTATTCCCATCAACATTTATTCAGTTAAATCTATTGTTAACCTGTTATCTCTTAAGGATTAATTCTTATTTTTTTTTCACTTTTAATCATGTTAACACTTCCAAGGTTTACACTGTTACATATAAATTACACAAATCACCTCTAAAAAGAAACAGATTGCTCAAAATACCTTTCGCATCTTCTCAGGTGTAGAGAAGAGGTCCTTAGGGTCAGACAGTAGCAGACGCTTGCGTGGGGTGGAACGGAGCACGACGCCCGTCTTGGCTGGACTGGGTGTGCGGGGTGGTCCCTCGCGTTTGCGAGCGTCCACGTCTGGACTCCAGGTGAGTGGGCCACGGCGTCGCCCCCTCTGCTGGATCACAAGCTCGTCTGGCGAAGGAGCTGGGCTCATGTACGAAGAGGGCAGCTGGACGTTCACGTTTAGGCTCCATGCCACAGGCGTGAGGGCACCTGTTGCACAACATAAATCTTTTCTCAACTCCAACAAAAGTTGTGGCACCTATCAGCATCACAAGAAGGTTAGCAAACAACTTTAAGTGACAGACAGAAAAGTGTAAGAACCCTACACAGAGAACATTTAGCCACTACTAGCAAACTACATTCTACAACCAACACCACTACAACACATACCTCCAGCAATATTTAAGCTCCAGATAAAAAAACAACAAAAACAAACAAACAAATGGATAAAACAAAGGATGATACCGCACAGTATTTTTTAAATTCATTTTGCTTTCAGGATTTTTAAAATTCTATTAAATCGCCTAGAAGCCGCTACATTTTTTCCTCAATTTCATCATTAAAATTCTATTACAAATTTCCAGAAGAAGGTATCCCAATAAAGTGCAGGAAAAATGTAGAAAATTTAATATGTACCCTTTCTGAAGTATGGCAGCAAAAATGAGGACTATATTCCAGAAGGTAGTGAAATCCAAGGCAGTGGCATAAAATTTTTGAGAAATATGATTGAAAGTATGAGGTGAGATTGAGAAAGAAGATAGGAACACGTAAAAAAAGGATATGGGAGGAAAATATAATCAACACATGAGCAAAGGAAAGAGGATGAGACATATCCAGAGCAATATGGCTGGATTCAGTGTAGAAATAGAACACAAGAGAAACCCGGACAGGGTTTTTTTTAAAAAAAAAAAAAAAATACAAAAGTTGCTGTAATGGGAGGTGGATAATGTAGCAATTATGTTGCTGTTCTCAACTATGAACGATAGTATTATTCCGAACACAACAGTTGTTTGGGTCAGTATACAACAACACTGTATAATTTAGCTAATCTTTACTATTTATGATAAAAATCAATGCTGGACATTGACACTTTTATAGGCTATCAAAATTATAATTATCATCCTACAATAAAGGGGTTTACTTGCACTTATATTAAACTGAAATGTACATATTTAGAGTTCTGGGGAATCTTGCCTATTTGTTATTCAGTGCAAGCATTTTCATTGTTGATTTAACTAGCTAATCACTTGGTTATGTATACTCCTGCAGTCCTCCAAGTTTCCAGTGTATGGATGTGTTATGAACAAACTGAATTCATTGACTTAAATTTGCTATTACTAGTTTAAAGAATCGTCTCTTGCAGCTGCTTTTCTGCACAAAAATTACTCAGTTCTTCTAAGCCCATTTTCATCTATAAATGTCTAAAAGATAATAAACAATTTATCACCATTCCCACAAGAATGCCACATCGAATAACTTTTTTCTTCTCAGTTTGAACCCACAGTAATGGATATTATGAAGTCTGATAAGTTATGACAAAACTGATGTTGTTGGAAGACTTAAATCAGTATCAGTAAAACTTCAAATGAAAGTGTTTTCATTTTGTGAACTATTCGTGCATTTAATAAAACATTAAAATGAATTCATTTTATGCTTATAGTTTATTTCTGATCAGTCACTCCACAAACGAATCTGTTTCTTCAGAATATAATAGTGTTTGGAAGTGGATTTCCTTTCAGCTTTTGATGTTGGATGAAACTACAATATTCATCAAGCATATCTGTTGAAACTCCTGAATATCTCACACAGTGCTAAAAGTAGTTTCATAAACAGATCGGGAGAGATGAGAATTTGTAAATGGTTTATCACCAAAAGCTTTTATAAATCATATAACAAGAAACATTTAAGCAACGAGTCTGTAGGTTGCCAGTTTTTATTTGATAAAGATCTAAAGAAAAAATTTCCTTATTCGTGTATGCAGACTGAGTCATTTGGGCAGGAAGGGTGTGCAAACACCATGACCTACTGAATGACTAGCTACTCCATGGAGAACAGGTTTGAGGAAGTTGAAATAGTGGAAGTAAAACATTGTAAACTACCAAGATTTTTGGAAAAAGACTATTATAATTATTATGGGTGATGGAGCTAAAGCTCCAGAGGCAATTCCCCATGACATAATTATCCCCTTTAATTTAATTTTTTAAATTTTCTTTTGTACTCGCGTGGTAACAACCAAACGAATAGGATAACCCAGGGAATTGTGATGGCAGGTGAAGAACTAAAGAAGGTAAACAGGTTCAAGTATTTGGGGAGTGTATTAGAGGAAAGTGGAGGAAATGATGCCAAGATAAGTGAAAGAGGAAGACAAGTATAGGCATTTCTAAGGAGCATTAGAAGCCTGATATGGGATAAAGATGTGCCACAGAGAACCAAGAGTAATTTATCACACATTCTATGTGCGTATCTTGATATTTGCTGCTGCAACCTGGACAATGAAGAAGTGGGACAGCAGCAGAGTACAAGCAAGCGAAATGAAGTGTTTAAGAGGTAGAATGGGAGTTACTAAAATGGATTGAATAAGGAATGAAGTGATTAGATGCACCATAAAAAAGGAACCCTTGCAGGAAAGGGTAGGTAGGGGCAGACTGAGATGGTATGGACATGTAAAGAGAATCGAGGTTCAGAGAAACCCAAGAAAAATCCACAAAATCAAGATGCATGGTAAACGACCCAGAGGAAGACCAAGAAATGGATGGCTTGAAGGAGTGGAGGGGTGGGTTTGGAAGAGAGGAGAGGACTGGAACAAAGTGGTGACAGAGGTGGTGGGAAGAAAGAATGAAATGCAAAAGCTTGTGGATGAAGCAGACCCGGCCAGTGGCTGGAAACTGTTGATGAAAATTTTCTTTTATAATTGGAGTGTTAGATTCCTCCCCCATTTACATAACGTTTACAAAATTTGATAAATTATTCATCACTTAAATTGGTAATTTGTTCCAATCGCCAACACCCTTACCAACAAAAATTTCCCACTCCCTTATGCATGAAATAGAGTGCCAGCTTGTGATCATGGTCATATTTCACCTTCCGTGCACTATTCCTAATTCTTTGACCAATATCCCTCAGAGCCTAATCACCAGCCAGCAATCTCTTCACCCTCCTCCTTTCCTCCAATGACTACCAACCCAGCTCCTTTATATCAGTTACTAACTGGGTTCTGTGATAATTTGCACAAACAAATCTAGCTGCTCTTCTTTGCACGCCATACAACTCCTGTATTTGATAGACAAAATATAGGTCGTAAACTACCCTATTCAACCAATGGTCTGACCAAAGTTTTGTAACCAACTTCTCTGGTACATCCTCTCATCACCCTCTCCAATAAATGAAGAATTTTATAACCTTTTCCTACCACCTGCCCAATTGAGTTAGTTATCAAAGGTTATGCCAAGATATTTACACTTCAAACCTTCAACAAGCAATTCTGACCCTTCCCTATAATCATAATTACCTCTAGCTTTTTTATCTGTGCACCTAATTAGCCGACTCATCTTGGCATTTTTCATTCCATGTTGACCGACCCATTTAGATATTCTAACCAGGTCAACCTGCAGCTGTGTAGTCTTCACCTGTTTTGATCGTATTGTGTACCATTATATCATCTTAAAAAAAACTAAATTCTGACCATAACCCATTGACACAATCATTCATTAGAATAGTGAACAGCAATGGTCCCAATACATTACCCTGCGACACTCCCATATTTACTACCACCTCCTACTCCTGACACTTTGCTTTTTGGCTTTTAAGAATTCCTCTACCCAGCAAGTAACTTTTCATCCAATCCAATAGATTTCAGTTTATTTAAAACCATTTTATGGCTCACTCTGTCAAACGCCTTAGAAAGATCTAGTGCCACACTATTAACTTGGCCTCTCTTTCATCTCCCTATTCATCTGAAATATCTTGCATATAGACCACCATCTGAGATTCACATGAATATCCTTGCCTAAATGTTGATCTGAAAACCAGTTTCTTTCCACACACACATTTCTGATTTAGTTGCATATTAATCTCTTTATCATTTTACCAATCACTGATGTCAAATTAGTTGTCCTGTAATTTTTAACCCTATTTGTAACCCCTCCTTTATGAACTGGTAATACTATCACTTTTTCCAATCCTGTGGTAAGCAGCAAGACTCTAGATTAATTTTAAACAAAATTTCAAGGTAAGGTACAATATTGTATTGTAACAATATCTGTAGTAATATTATCAACACCAGCCCTTTTATGTTCTTTTAGCTATCCAAGTTCCTTCGTAATTTCCTGAGAATTTGTTTCAAATTTTGTAGTTTCCTGATTTAATCTTTTAGGGAGACTCTCCTCTGATTCATTCCCTCCTATCATAAGATGATAGTCCCTAGTTGTCTCACTAAACCAGTTATTCAGTATCTCTACCATTGTGGTATGCAAGTTCCCATCTCCAAAGGTCTGAAGCCAAAATATCCTGGATACCAGATCCCCTCCTGGCCTCAACCACTGATAAAATTCCATCTTTTGACCCATCAATCATTATTATTAGTATCATCATTTAACTAGGTATAAATTTCTTCAAAAATTATTTGTCTACTTTGTTTTAACATTCCATACCCTTTTGTTATATTATTCTGTCACCACCTGCGAGATTATATATATATATAATGTCACCGGGTGCACCCACCTCTTATAATGTTCTCTCGTTGACGAAGGGGTTTTTTTCCCCTGAAAATTTCTTTATTATTTGTGTTTGTGTCTTTTCTGTGTGTTCACGCCCCTTATCCATCATCTAAAGGTAAGTGGTGGCTCATTTCCCTATCCTAATTTGATTCCTTTCCGCTACTTAGCGTCTTTTATTTCATTATATATTATATGAGCAGGAAAAAGCTTTAAAGCAATAAAACTAAGGAAGGATTGGGAAATATGTCCCAACACTTACCACAGATGAAGACGGCTGGGACGACGAACAAAAAACAAACAAGAGAAGCGCAATATTTTGGCCTACAGCAGCCTTAAACGTGCAGAAGGTGAAGCACCAGGCGGCGTCACATGTGTACACAGACGGCCGACTGGTGAATCGCTTCCGACATACTGATAATTCACTAAGTGATAAACTTTGGCGTGTGCACGCCTCCCGAACATATGGCTAATTTCCTGCAACATGAATAAGGTGTAAAACCGAAATATTGTGTATTTTAGGGCTCATCATATGTTTTTCACTCGTCGCAGCCGTCAACTTTGGTGAATGATGAGTAGTTTTCCATTTTCTTCTCACTTATATTGCCTAAAGCCATTTCCTTTTTTCTTAGATTCATTATTGTATGAAACAAGACAAACATACCACCTTCTTATGTGAATTGATAAAAATCAGACTACGTACTTCTGATAATAGCATAAAACATTAATATATTATTAAATGAGAATGAAAAATGAAACTAGCAAACCAAGATTTGCATGCATAGAAATGGCATATAAGCCTTTCAGATACAATAAACAGTGTTTAATCATTTTTTTTTTGAGCAATAAGAACAAAAACTTTCTAGAATATAGCAAAACAAGAAATCTCTGCATGCATTATGTTAATAGTGGTAATAATGAACCAATAAGGGGACAATAAAATCAAAGTACATTTAAACATTGAATAAATTTTGTTATTGAATCGCAATTTTGTAACAAAAATAAGTGGCCACATGATTCAATTAAATCTGTAATGAAAGTTCTGCAGGATCAAAGATTTATTGCAACAAAACTATATCCTATAATTACTATTTTTGTAAAGGGATGAAAGAATTCTAACTAGCCAAACTAAAAACTAATTACACTTCATATTTAGACATCAAACACATTTTACTAATCATGCTTATACAGAAAAACTACCACAGACACAAAAACAGACTTTTTTAAAACTAAATTGATTTCACTAACTTCATTACGCACAAAGAATGTGTTCAGCAAAATGATTCTTAAAGATTCCAACTCAAATTCATGAAATCCCATAACTGGAATTAAATTTAAGAACTGACCTCAAAGGATCAGAGATTGTGGTATTAAGGTCAACACTGAGTTAGCTGGTATAGTCACTAACTCAAAGTAGTCTTAAAATCTCATTAAGAAAGAACATTGAAAAAAGCATGCGAGACTTACCCACTTGGAGACTACCGACAGCTACGACATCAAGAACAAAGATTTTTTACCTGTTATAGATGTTGGCTAGATACCAAACCTTCTGCACAGCTGTCGCATCTAAAGTAATTTCAGGAATTGAGAAAACATCAGAACAGCCAACAAATTTTGGGTTGCACCAAAAATTTCCACAAAATAATTTACTATTTTTCTTTTTTTGATGCTATGGTTACCAGAATAATTTTTACACAGGTTATCTTTTGCAGATCTGGTAGAGCAGTGTTAAGGCACTTGCTTTCAAAAATTTCACTGCTCCGGTCCTGGGTTTGAATCCCGCTACTCGCAGGAATTTTTAAGAGTTGTGTTCGATCATATGAGCTACGCCAGGCCACTCCATGGTTCGGATTCCGCATTTAACTGTAGGTCCCAGAGGAAAGAAATTGGCTGTCCTACCTCTGACACAATGGCTTAGCATACCTCCTTTGGGAGGATCCAACCAACCTTCGGGTTGTGGAATAAGTTACCTTTTTACGTTAAGTTTATCTTTTGCACATGTTGATGATCCTTTATAATCAAATTACTTTAATAATTTGAACCTTTTTTCTTAAAAAACTAACAAGATCACAGGAAGATGAATACACACAAATAGCCACAAAGTGAATGATATACTACACACAACAAGGCTCATTAATCACCCAAGGAATTTTTTTTTAAAAAAAGTAAACTATTTATAAACAGAACGTACAAACACAGATGTTAACACATTTTTACAATAACACACCCCAGAACACACACTAGATTAAGTGTTAGTAATATTGAATATCACATTTGAATTTAAAAAAAAGGTAAATGTGTTACCATTTAAGAAATATGTAACAATTCAAATATCTTAAGAAAATTAATTACAAAGCAGAGGGGAGTCAGAATGTAAGTTCTTGTCAAGTATCTTCAAAGCAGTGATTAATTCCTGCCTTTATTAAAAAAATAATAACCTAAATTTCAATTATCTGAAAGCAACTTAGACAAAATATTACAGTTGGAATGTTTGTTACAACAGAGGATAAACAGCATCTTAATGAACCATCCATCTTGCAAGTACAATAAACCAAACCACTGCAACTGAAGTGGATAATGTAACTATTAAAAGAACTTAGATTTAAACAAAGCTCTGTCGATCTTAAATATACCCTGTTGCCAAAGAGAAAATTTATTCCATTAGTCCAGCCCAGTTACATAGTGTGATCACAGAGATTATCAAGAGCTCTATCAAATAAATAATTCCACAGCGAATATGGAATTTTAAGAACACATCCCTTTCCAAATATGTGATAGGTCATAAAATGAATCTGCAATAATGCAATAGCATTACCAAGATGAGTAATTATTCTGTTGGGAATTTAAGTGATTAAATTTAAGAAAGTCTTCAGGAATTGAGAAGGCCTCTCCAAGCAAACATTAAATAATAGCCACTTTTCATAAGGTATTTCATATTTTTTTGGACATAATATTTAGTATAGCAGTAATTACAAAAGAAATTGACTTATGAAATACGGTGACATATGAAAAAATAGTCTTCACACTATAAAATTTATAGTAAAAGCAAATTCAAGACATTAATACTTTCAAGCGAAACGTGATCCAACTTGCTACCACCAGACTAAGGAACAAAATGCAAAAGGCTGACCATTATCGGAACATAGGCCTCCATCAAAAATCAAGTTTTCTGCTTTTTCTCCAAACTATTAGCAGGTGGACTCCGTATATTTATGAAAATTACTCATTTGTTTACTTTTCAATTACCTGTAGTATAAAAATGATATGGCACACACTCTTTGGCCTAGATTCCCTTTTTCTTTTGGAAAACTAAAGTGAAACCTAAATCCTTTTAAAGGAATTGGTTAACCACTGTTTTGAAGCTGGTAGAAATCAGTTGGATGTAGGTAATAAAGATTTCAGTGTACATCTTACTTGTTGCTAGATCAACAAATTGATTATAGCAATGTACAACAATAGCAACACTGATAGGCATATGCAATGTAAGCAAACATTTACTAGCTATCCAGTATGAGGCCACCAAATAGTTCTATGAGCTAGTCACAATGGTTTAAATTCTTTTAGCAATGCGCGTGTAGTTTTATTTACATTAAGAATGCCAAAAGGATGCACATATCTTGCCACCATCACAAAATCAATCAATTCTCACTTTGCACAATCGCCAATAGATCTATACATGCTGTTGAAAGTATTTTGGTATATATACGAGGTTTGTTCAAAAAGTAAACGACTATTTTCATCAGGAAATATTTATTTATTCATCAATATTTATGTTGTCCCCTTCAGAGTAATACCCCTCAGATAAACAACACTTGTGCCAATATTTTTTCCAATCCTGAAAGCACTGTTTGGTACAGCCTTAAGCCCTTTCTCCTCAATTGTCCTTTCATTGGTCACTTCAGTTTTGGGAACAGGAAAAAGTCGCAGGGGGCCAAATCCGGTGGCTGAGGCATGAATGTGGTGTTTTTAGCAAAAAAAAAAAAAAAATCACTCGCAAGCAAATATGAGTGAGCAGGTGCATTGTCGTGATGCAATAGTCAAATTATTTCCCCACAAATCCGGATTTTTTTTTAGTAAAGTTTCTTGTAAACGGCGCATAACTTCAAGGTAATACTCCTTATTGACCGTACGACCTTGTGCTGAAAGCTCCTGGTGCACTACGTCACGGTAATCGAGGAAAACGGTGAGCAAAACCTTAATACTGGAACGAACTTGGCCTGCTTTTTTTGGTCTTAGATCTTCTGGGTTTTTGCATTGGGCCTTGGTTTAGACATCATAACCATATACCCATGGTTCATCACCAGTTATGACCCTTTTGAGCAAATCGGGATTATCTTTGACGTCATTCAACAGCTCCTGAGCCATGCTCATGCAACAGTTCTTCTGGTGAAAATTCAGCTGTTCCGGAACAAACTTCGTTGACACACGTCTCATGCCAAAAGAATAAAAATAAAAATATGCATGGCCAACTGAGATGCCGACTATCAGCAACTTCTCCAACGGTGATTCAACGATTCTCCATCATTTTCTTCACTTCAACGTTTTCATCAGCTGTTGACGTGCTGGGATGTCCAGAGGGAGGTTCGTCAATGACATATTGGAAGAGCTTGTACCACTTATAAATATTTTTTTTTACTGAAAGTAGATTAACGGTATGACACTGTCAACATTTCAAGTGTCGTGGAGCACTTCATTCCATTTTTTTTTTACACAAAATTTGATCAATTTTTTTCGACATCAGAAAATCTCCGAGCACACAAAACACTTCTAACAAACAATACGGTGAATGCTACATAGTTGAAACTGAAGATATGTACCAAAATTATAAGAAAAAAAAAAAAAAAAAAAAAAAGACTTCGTATCCGGCGAAATTCAAAAAGTCGCCTTACTCTTTGAACAAACCTCATATATCCCACTGCACTAGTAGAGTTCACATTTTCGTCCAGTAAGCCACGATAGCTACAAACTGTTTTAACATTTCTGTATGCACAGTTGACGTGCTTCTCTGCTTTGTACAAGACATTATATATATTAGAAAATGGCACCCTAATGTTATTGCAAGTCAGTTCCTTGTGTGTCAGTTTTGTTGGCTTAGTGGTTGTGGAACCATTACAGTATTCAGTGCCTGACACAGGCTTAGCCAATTCGAGTCCTGGGGATTAAACCTTTCCACAGTACATACAGAGTGAGGCCATACCAACATTGTTGATGACCAGTCATTCATCAAATGAGCATATTAATCTTGAACGTCCCCTTGGAGTTTTTTCGAAGAAGAGGAGTTTTAAATGGACCAGTATCGTGTTTCACTATTTCCCTTCACCTTTCATTTATTCACAGCACATACATACTATATTGTAAACAAACATCACAGCCATCCACACATGCACTTATATCAATGTGATAGTCTTAAGGGAAGCCAATGAAGCTACTGCCTTGTAGCGCAGATGCCCAGTCACTAGGTACATTTATGTAATGGTTAACACTTATGTCCTTAAATAACCATGATAAAATGGGTTCCTTTTCTGGTTACGATCAAAATGAATGACAATTTAGCTCTTCTTGGGCAGCCAACCATGAGAGATCATGCTGATGGAAGTTGCAGACTAAAACTTTGATTTTATCTGTTCCAACGTTTTCATGAATCTGTGCCACACTCATCTGCCTTTAAATTTGGGTTCTAGCAAGGACACACAGTAAATTCACCACTTACCAAGTAGAAGGGCTGCAATAACAAAGGATAGTATATCTAGTGACGCCCTTTAAGCGGCAATAAATAAGACAAATGGCTAAACTCAGAAAAAAATTGTCATTTGAAATTTTTTGTTGTGTTTAATGCCTCTACATTTTGGAGGTCTGTTTGCTTTAGTATTGTTCATTTTTTTTTTTTTTTTGCTTAAGGCTTTATGCATTGTCGAGGTCGTTAGATAGGAAAGGATATGGGGCAAGGAACAAGAAGGAATTCAAAGATGGCCTTTCAAAGGAAGCACGACTTCATTTGCCTGGAATGATTTGGGGAAACCATGGAAGACCCAACTTCGGATGCCTGGACGGGGATTCGAAGCCACGCCCTCCCGAACGAAAGGCCAGAATGTTACTGCTCACCCACCATGCTCTGTGGGTATTGCTCAAATTCATGCCGTATTCCAGCATTATTTAATAGTTACAGTGCCTATAACTTTTCCCTTAAAAATACATTTGATGATGACAATTCCCTGATCAGTTTAGATATCACCTGGCGGATTTTATCCTGTACCACATGTTACATTCACACTTAATGTCACTGGACAACAGCTCTTCTGAAAGGGTGGAATAAACGGATCTTAAATGACCCAAAATATCTATCAGAGCAGTTAGCAGATCGAGAAAGGTTTGGCTGCTAAACCAAAACTTACTGTGTACTTCTGATATTTGATGTACTTATAGCAGACAATGGAAATTATACATTTTTGACGATGAGATCTATGCAGAATTCAGAGTTTCAAGTTCACGGCTGCAATTCTGAATTAAAAGGACATCCAAAATGTTAGTAGAAACTCCAGGGGGTTGTGATAACATAATTAGTTATTCCATGTTCCTAAAAAAATGCTCTTGTAAACTCTTTGTAGTATGGTTTTATCTGGTAGCTATGGAAGATCGTGTTTTAAGAAAAAAACAAATCACCACAAGTTCCAGTAAGAAACTTAAGTTGGGCAAACAAAGTCAAATCTCAATTTGTATTCAGTTCTGCTGATAAAAACTGAACTTAAATGAATGAAAATTATTTCGAGAGGAAAGGAATGATTACTCATCTTTTAATCATTAAAAGTTTCTGTAACTTATTTGAAATTAGATTCATATGTTGAAAAGTATCTGTTTTCTGCAAATAACTGCTGAACATCTAATAAAGCAGAAGCATTACGCTGAATAGATACAAAAATGTAGTAGACTGTAACAAAACTTCCACTACTACATTAAAACTTACATAATTTGAAGACTGTAAATTTTGCACATTACTACGCAGGTTTGAGGACCCAAAAACTTTAATCACACGATGACAAGTGCAGTTGAAGTTACTTTCAGACTCCCTCGCCGAGATGCAGACGTACTGTCCCGAACACACTTACCGCGCTGGGGGACCTGCGCGAACGCATGTCGCTCTGCAGGGCTGAGTGGTACCACGTGCTCCTGTAACTCAACCAGTGCGGGTCTCCGCACCGCACCCGTCAACGTACCGCCTGCTCCGGTCGGCGTCACGTTCTCGTCCACCGAGAGCAGGCTCAGTCGGGCCGGGATCTCCGCCAGCGCACTTCGAGTAGTGCGCCTCACCACTGGTGGCTGACCCAACTGAGGAGTACTGGGGTTCTCCATGTCCACCTGATTCTAGAACAAACAAATAACATTCATTAACAAGTATTATCAGCAAAATTACTGAAAAAAAAATATTATTCAATTTTCTTAAGCAAATGTGTACCTAAAATGATATTTCAAATGGTATTTTCCATAAGATTTCTTTATTTACGATGGATTTAGACAAAATATTTTTCTCTCTCTAATTTTCTCCGACAGAAATTTGCACTTACATCCCACAACAGATCAATCAATATGTTAAGGGGCAGAACATGAGGAGTTGATTATTAAGTATTGTGAACTACTTGGCTCTGTTTTGGCCTCTTTCGAATCCCCTCCCACCACGTAGCCTTGATATTCCCTCCTCTCCGTGTGGCACATGGCTTTTACACTATTAATTTCAGAAGACATTTTGAGTAATTTCCTCTTTCCAGATGATTAAAATTGCTTTATATGTAATGAACATGGCTGATATTTGTTTTGTGTACTTTTCTATAATTACAGCTATACTGAATGGAAACATTCATTACATAAGCCATGCTGGTGAAAGATCAATTATTAGGAAAATCTCTATGGTGCAATCAGGAGGAATCTTTACTTCTTGACATGTCCTCATCTCATTAACCATTATTAACCGAGGGGAAAAAAACAGAACAAGTTATACATGCCCCTTAAAAAAACTAATGTGAGCTGATTTTCATTCTGTCTACACTACCAGGGAATGATTCTTTTCCCTGCTTAAAATATATCCATAGCTCACCGTCACCATTTTGGATATTAAAAACTCACTGGAAAAACATTTCAGGTAAATCTCATATAGTTTGTTGTACAGCACCATTTCATACTATGTATTTAACTTAAAATAACACTTCAGGAAGCACTATAATTGTTTGGTAGCAGTGAACCTCCTGTCTTCATCTGTGGCGAGTGAAGGGTTTACTTCCTCTACCGTTCCTGTAATTCCTTAAGACATACTCCCACGAGCAGGCGAATTTACATTATGTATCACAGATATCAGTAATATAATCATACTATTAGTATTATTAATTGCCATGAAACTCTTGTGACAATGACAATGTATCCACACAACAACTACTAATTTAAATCCTATCACTCATGTAAACTGTTTTGCATCTTAAGCAGAAATGAAGACTTGCCCATTCTCTTACACTCAAAATTGACTAGATTCCCCGCTCCTCTCCTTTCCACATACTACTGCTTAATCACAAAACATTCTGGCTTGCACTAATATTCTCCCCTCCTATGATCTATGAACACCAGTGACCATGGCCATGAGTTACTTTGGGTAGAATTCTGGAGTGATAAAAAAGAAAAAAAATTGGCTACTTATCGCAATGGAAGATAAAGATAAGGCTCTTGGTGAGAAATTAAAAACATACTCACATTTCAGAAATGGGAATCATATGGGCATTATTGGTGGAGATTAAAATTTACCATAAATAAGATTAACCATACTAGGGAGCAGAGATCTGCAAGTACCTTAATAAGGAAAGGAGGGGGTTACACAAGTCAGAGCAGAGAACTAGGAGACTAAACATGTTGGATACCTTCCTAATAAAGCTGGATGATAAGCTTGTGGGGTGTCAAGTAACTGAAGGAACAAATGATCCGAAGCAAGACAGAGGATTCAGTAAACCAGTAACCAAAATTAAAGGGGGAAATAGGCAAAATTATAAAATGGCAGATTTGAGATATTTCAGCAGATTGAAGGATGGCACAAGTAAAATCAAGGCGGAAAGAGTTCAAGGAAATGAGAAAGGGGGAAGAAATAATTCAAAAACAGAAAAAGAAATGCAGAACCTGTGTACTACAATATGGAGGCGAGGAGGTTAAAGAGAGATTAGGCAGGATGAAGGGCTATAAGACAAACATAGACAGCAGGGTAGTACAGAATATTTTAAACTAAAATAATTGATAACAGCAAAGAAGGTGGCTAAAGAAGGGTTTATGAAAAGTATTGTTAGTTCAGGGGAACCTTTCACTCATGCATCTAGAAATTTCTATGCCTATGTTAAAAAACCGAGGGGAAGGGAGGATGTTGGGACTATTAATAAGGACAGAGGAAAGGAGGATGTTGGGACTATTAATAAGGACAGAGAAGTTATTGAGGATCTGAAAAAAGGCAGAGATTTTAAGTAACTGGTTTAGTGATACCATTAGGGACAATTATTAAAAAAACGGGAGTTGAAATCGGAGAACGAGCCTGACAACAAAATTAGAAAACGGCACACCAAAAAATTTAAAATTCATCCCGAGGACATTTAAATTAAGTCAAGATACTTTCTGCTTTCCAGAGGACTAGAAAAGTGCATAGTTGAACTGGTACATAGAGGTGTGAAAAATAGATATGAAAATTATAGGCCAATCAGTTCAACATCAGTGGTAGCTAAATCAATGGAGAGACCAATATGCAACCATATCAGAAATATATGCGAGGAGCGTAAGTGTTTAAAATAAAGATGTCAGTGGCTGATAAAATTGTCAATTTTAGATAATTTTTTGTTAGATGGTTATTCTATTAAAAAAAAATTATCCATGAACTTGTCCCCAATAAAAAGCATATTCTGTATTTAAACAAAAAATACTTGCATCAAATATAGTTACAGAGTTACAAAAAATCTTCTATTTTTAGGTTATTTGCCTCATATCACTGTTTCAATGAAAAGTGATCTTAATCGAGAGCTTATTACCTATTAATAAACCTATAGTAAAATTCATTGCAACCAAAAGACAGAACCATGGCACAGCATTGGCAGCCATCTGAAAACGAGTCGAGCATTGAATTTTGTATCAAGCGACCACCTTCAGACTTGCCGTATACATTATATCAATTGAAGCCAGTGATGTATGTGACCCAAATTCCAAGAGGCTTTCCAAAGTAGCATGACGTTACTGGGTCTGCTTTGGAAAGTAGTTCAACTAGTGTTATGATGGTCCATGGAGTATTACAACTTAACCACAGCTTGAAATTAGTATGTCTTGCAATCAACTAGAGCAGTATTATGGCGTTTAACTCTCATGGTGGAAAGTTGTTCACGTGGACATTGTGATACCATGTAATCCTGATTATTTACAATTGAATGTTAACAGGTTATGTGAAAGATATTAAAGATGAAATGAACACTGGAGTCAATTATTGTGCAATTATTACGTGCACATGCCGACAGGACGCCTGACTCCGCTTGGTGTCTCATTTCTGGCAAGAATAAGGCTAGCTGCCGAAATATCGAGTCTTTTGTTTTTGCCATTGTCTTTTTGTGTTCACCTTTCCTAACCGCCTTCATCTGGGGTAAGTGTTGGGTCTCATTTCCCTACCCTTGCTTAGTTTTATTGCCTTAAGCAATTTCCTGCACATTATTATTATACATATAAGAAAATACTTTCAGCTAACATCTGTTGTGTTTCTGTGATTAATTTAATTATTTTTGGGTTTATAATTTTCGGTCCGCATCCTCACTTCCCAACATGAACTGCTGGCCTGGCCTGGACACTCAGTTGGCTGCTAGCTTTCATCATGCAGCCACCTCATTCTATTGCTGAAGAAGGGCTATAAGTCTGAAAATTTCCATGCTATTTGTGTGTACGTGTTTTTTTGGTCTCTCTATGGAAAGCGGTGGTTTTTCTCCTATCCATATAAATAGTAACCAGGAAATAATAGGTGCTAAGTAGCAAATAGGAATTACAAAATAAGATGGCAAAATTAACCACCATTTACTTTAGATAGTTGTTAGCATAGTGTGAACGCACACAAAAAAAGACAACACTAACATTGTATATTTTAGGTCTATTGGAGATCGCAAGACATATTATTTTCAAGCAGTAATTCCGTTATAATACAGCCTGGACCATTATTTTCAAACGGAAATTAGGTTATACACAGCCTGGACCAACACGAAACCATTAAATGTAGTTTGGAAAGAATTTCTGTTAGACCACTCCAGTATTATGACGCCGACTCCAGGCAGAATCGTGATCGCCAGTAATCCCTGGCCTTTTGTCATCAGTAAAGGTTGCTATAGGAGACAGTCATCCCAAGATGATTATATACTGAAATGCAATGTGTGAGGAAGAAAACTGCCATTGGGGGTAAATGTTTCATTGAAATATAGGACAATTTTGAAACAATTGTGAATAGAGTTGTACAGCGGTTAACACAAGATTAATGCTAAAGAAACATTGACAAAATTCTTACTTTGGTATGGAGTGATAGTATGGTACCCAGATTATTAGTACCATCATTAAATTAAAATCATGATACAAAAGATGGCAGAAGGGTTGGTTAGAAAGTTTGACTTGGGGGAGAGGGAAACGCAAGTAAGGCATAAACTGCTTACAAAGCTGGGGAAATATCGTGGAAAAGTATGAAAAGCTTATAGGAGATGGTGATAAATTAAATTTGGTTCCAGTTTGCGGAACGCTCTACATTTGCATGTAAACTAACCATGAAATGGAGTAAGTTCCTGAAGCTGGTAATTAGCTTCATACCATGAATAGTGAAAGAACTAAAGGCATGTGAATATAAGTAAGGAACCTGTCACTTTGGTTATAACTAAATCACTACCTGAAATTATTATTCTGGATTCGATCTCTCCCTACATTTATCTCACATTTTTGTATCCATTTCAATTACTCTCGCTCTTTAATTTTTAGACAGCTAACCACCACTGAACAATGACCTGTTGCCCTTTGCACTTCATGTTCTTCGGCTGATAAATTGTTTAAATCCAACAATATCTTTGCTACTACAAATAATAGGTTTCCCGTTTCCATCTGTTGTGTGTAAAAGCGATTGTTTGAAATTTTGGTTTTCTGACCCAACCCAGCATACTTATGATATGCACCCAAGCTTCATCACCAACACAACATGTGCTTTATATCATACACTCCCAAGGTGGGAAGCATGCTCTCCCACATAAGGGAGGAGACAAGTCAATGGGAGCACAAGGTAATGATGAATAACTTACCGAAAAAGTTAAAATTTGTAGAGGGCAAATGTAGGTGAGTGCAGGATAGGGGGAAGTTGGGTGTGTAGGGAAATTGCCACCGGAGCCTGTGCTCCATTGCAATTAAATTAAATTTAAAGGTGCAAGCTAACTTTGCCACCCAAGCAGACATTGCCGTAACTCTATAGGAGTAATTTCCAATGGGGATGGTGCTGCCCAGCAATTGGCATTGACGAGATCATAGGGGACATTTCTTGTAAAATGGAAATTTAGCCATCTCCATCCCATCCTCTCCCCCAAACAACAAATCTTCTCATCAAAACCCATTGCACAAATCTTCCAAGACTTCAGTCCTGCTCAAATAATGCTACAACGCCAACAAATATGATAGGTATTTTAAAAAAGGGATTAAAAATCAATACAACAATGGAGTGAAACACTACTTGCAAAAGCCATTAAGTGGCTGACCAAACATATACGAACGACAAGGATAAGTTTTCTCATTTAAATGTCGGCATTCAATTTTTGTACAAATTAAAAAAAATATACAGAACACTAGACCTGGTAACATTTTCTTAACCATATATCTACTCAAATCACACTCATGTTAAGGATTGACTAAGATTTCATGACCCAAACCTTATATGACTTTCACTTCATACATAAAGCCCATTACAATAATTATACTCGTAAAGCATGAATCCATAGACAACTGGCAACTTTTCCACAGAATAAACACCTCTTGTATATTCAGCAGAAGTAATTTGGACAGTATATATATCTGAAGTCCATTCGAACATTTAAGCTTTTCCTTAAACAACCTCCCTTTCTTCTTTTTGTAACAACTCCCATCCACATACTGAACTTCTAGTCATGTCATTATTTCCAAAAGAGCTAATGCCCCAGAAACAATTTCCCTATGTACCTATTTGTGATTGAAATTTAATCTTCACTGGTTGGCCCATTTCACACATCTTCCAAGACTTCAACTATCACTCCTGATCAACTAGTGCGATCGTATCAAACAATAAAATTGGTATCACACTGATAAAAACAATTAAAAATAGATACAATATGGGAGTAAAACATTAGGCTACTTATTAAATTCATGATCAGGTAGGAGATCAGACATATATCATCAACTAAAATAAGAGGATCGTTTGCTTTCACTAGCTTAGTGTTCAAATTTCTTGCAAATAAATCTGGTAAGATGAGCTTACAACGGCGTTTGCCTTGTACGTGTGCTGTGTTAAACAAAACTGCAATGCGGTTCCTGGACACAGATGCAGTTGTATAACATTGCCAATGGCTAAAATTAACAATACATTTCTGCTTTTACATATTTTTACCTCAAAATCCTTACAGTCAAAGTAATGTTGTAAATTACCAACTGGGGTAATTCGTTCTAGTCACCCAATCAATTACCTCCAACGAATAA
Source organism: Vandiemenella viatica (assembly GCA_031002005.1). Lineage (NCBI taxonomy): Eukaryota > Metazoa > Arthropoda > Insecta > Orthoptera > Morabidae > Vandiemenella > Vandiemenella viatica. The sequence goes on from CM061918.1 coordinate 123,476,775, forward strand.
CATTCATCCATCCTTATGTATGGATTCAATTGATAATTTACTGTCATTGACCTCATTTCCCATCTAGCTGCTGCTTCTAAATAGTTTTCCAATATTTGACCCAGCTTATCGGCAGTATATGCCCACAATTCTCTTCACCCGGCTTCTACCATACATTTACTCCCAACTTACTTCAGTAATAGATTGCATTATTTGGCGATTTCCACAGACAAAAATAGCTCCTTTGCACCATCTCCAACATTTGCTACCCATAAGGTGTGGCCAGAATCATCGAACAATACTCTGTGGAGGGCTTCTCCCTTGCACAACCACTCATTCTTCCAATTTATATTTCCAGGTATTTTCATCTAATTCCTTCAACAAGAATTGTCCTTCCACTAAATAATCATACAAAACTTTTAACCTAATAAGCCTACTCTCCTACGTATCTATCTTCATTCCATGCTTATCCATTCAACCAGACCTCTAACATTTTACAAATCTACCAAGATTTTATCAATCTCCTGATCAACTAATGTTACCTCACCAAGAAATATGATAGGTATCATGTTTAAAGTTGAATTGAAACTCTTGAATATAATTACTCATGAAAGTCAAACATATAGTATCAAAACTATAATCATACACAAGCAAACCAAAAATAAATCAACTAGTATAACAATCGATAAATTCTTTCATTTCAGTATAATGTAGAATACAGATTACAGTTTTCTTAGAGATGACCTGGAAACTACCACTTTCTAAGTCTATTCCAACCAAAAGGGCAAGCAAATAGTTTTACTACCTTCAAATAAAATATATTAATTGTAAAGAATAAATCACCGACAGTCCACGTAATAACGATATACAACAGGGATAATTTAGCCCGCCAAATTTCTATGGACAGTCCATAGGGAGTCACAAAATTATGAAATGTGTAACGTTTTGTGGTGACTAAAACCGCCTGGAAACAAACATAGAACCTATAGCACGCAAGTAACTTTGCAAAAAGTTTTTATTTTAAGCACAGAAACATACAACAGCTATGATTTGAAAGATTTCGCCACGTAGGTAGAAAAATTTTTCAGTGTTGTTAAGATCAGATTATTCCACATTTACAAAATAATACTGCAAAAGAAATGAATGAAAGAACGAAAATCAGCTCCTGCTAGGCAATTCTATTTAAATGCTATACTGCAAGAACATTTAATTACCTAGGCAATGACCTGTAAGGTATACGAATCTTCATATTCAAATAAATCTTGAAATCTTACATCACCTTTTGTATAGCAAATAATAAATTAATCTAGGGCTTATTTTCACAATTCTGAGGAATGCAACGGTTTCTTTGAGTAAACTTACAATCTACATTTACGCGCCAAATCTGTGTGTACACCATTCCCGCGCTAATGATAGTATCTCTCAGTACATGAATTTCACATAAATTAAAAAACCTAACAACTTTACCACAGGAAAGTGTTAAAAGGCCAACACCAGTTTAATATTTAAATTGTTCAGCTCACCTTGAAGACAGAACACCAACTACCTGATGAAATTACTAATGTGCAGCAATTGTCTCAGCTCAATAGCCCAGTCCAACTGACCACCCTCTGGTACGATACGCTGGCGGTTTATTTCCTACGCGAAGAATTTCGCGGTATTTCTGTTTCTAGCGATCCCATAGGCTGCAGCTGAGTTGCAACGTCAGAACCAATGGGAGCGCGAGCTTTAATCGATGATCCGTGACGTTGTCGTGACGTAGTGTTGAAAGCTTGATACGTGTGATGTAGCTTGTTGAGTTTGGGATTTTAAATCATCTGTTTAATGCTGTGAAGGAATTATTTGTAAGTTGTGAACATTTAATCATGTTACTCATCGCATAACCGAACTAGATATGGAAATTTAATCTCGTTATCTTGAATATATGGACCTAGATAGTTTGCATATTTCATAATTGCAAATGTATTTTGTTTATATACTTTATAGACAAAATGGCTATAGAGAAGGACTTATTTAATACTTGAAACCTTTTATTATTTAAAAAAAGAAACTAAATTTATTTTGGAAATAATACGGTTTTTGATTTACTTATTTGTTTGGATAATATTTGAGGTTAGAAGTATGAACATTTACACAACGGGAGTATTTCAAATTCACTGAGAAACTATTAAACTATATACTTTTGTCATAAAGACTAGTTCAGAAGTACTAACTCGTGAACTCCAGTGATGGTACATGTGAAATTAGACATTTTAAGTGAAGTTCGACCATGTTGCTAACTCTTTGTTTGATTAAGGTTTTAGTGACTTCCATTCGGCGGGAAATGCTAGATTGTTTGTTCTTTTCGTAAGTTTTCTCACTTATCAACAGGAAAGAATTTGTAGTTTTAGTTATATCTAACAAAAACTATAGGTAAGGTTAATTTCGTATGATGTCAAATGGATTGAGAGAATATGTATTTTGGAAAAGGTTTAACTGTTTGATGCCACACCAGAATCTAGCTACCTTTTAAGCTTATTATTATGTAAAAAGATTCTGTAAATTTTACTGCTTAACTGAATTTAGCTGTTTAACAATTATGCTTTCATCGTTTTAGTTAAGAGTTTAAATTTGAGATCAGTTTAATTTGCATGTAGATAACTCGCATACACAGAATTTGTGGTCTGTCTGTTCAAATACGAATATTTGACAAAAAAACATTCTTTTCTATTATATGTTTTTTTTGATTCAATGAGGGTTTGATTTTTTTCTCTGAACGGGGGGAGGGGAAATTTTGTATCTGATGTGGTATAGAAAAAACATTTCAGAAAAGATGTCTGATGGTTGAAAAATTAATTCCCCCCCCCGCCCCCTCCTCTACACTTGTTCACTTGCTGACTGGTGTTGGAGTGGTGGAAACTATTAACATTTACTAATGAATTTCATTTAATTATCTTTTGTATTGGAATACACATTTTTTTCTACCATTTCTTAATACAAAAGATGGCAGGAACAAGAAATGGGAAAATACGAGATTATACGGAAATTGCCACCGGAGTATGTGCTTCATCGCAGTTAAAACAATTTAATTATTCCCAGTTCTTCTCTGCTGTACTTACTTATGCTTTCCATAAAATAACTCTCCAATTGGGAAATAATAAATGATTGTGTTGAAGTTTTTAGTAAGAAGTTAGGTTGTTTGCAGGTGAAAAAATTGCGCACGACTCTGTGGCAATTTCCCAACATATACTTTATTCCTCTTTCATCTGCCCACTTACTTTTTCCCTCTACAAATGCTAATTTTAAATTCTTTCACCATTTGATAAATTATTCATTATTCTCGTTAGTAATTTATTCCAGCCTCTGATCCACTTGCCAGTGAAAGAAAATTTTCCCATACGCTTATGCCAGTTTATTGTCGTGGTCATCTTTTCCTTCAATGCACCTTTCTCAATTCTTTCACCAATATCTTTCCATGCTTCATCACCAATATCAGCTTTGTTCTTCCACAACTCCTTTCACCCTCCTGTCTTCCAATGAATCCCATTTAATCTTTATCGTATTATTTATGCTTGTGTTCTGCGGTAATTTCCAGAGACAAATCTAGCAGCCCTTCTTTGTACCCGATACAACTGTATTGATACACAAAATGTGGGTCCCAAGATATTAAAGTTTTATAACCTTTTCCTATCACCTGTCCAATGGGTCCTGCCCATTTGAATTTATTATTAAATCTTACACCAGGGTATTTACATTTCAAGTTTTCAACAAATAATTCTTTCCTACACCTTATAATCAAAATCGGTCTTCAGTTTTTTTTTATCTATGAAGCTAATAACCTGAATCATCTTTGTGTTTATCTTCATCCTATAATATGATCAAAATCAAATAGCATTATGGACAGCTACAGGTGAAATTTCTCTATCTGGATAGGCCAACATAAAATTAAGATAAATGCCACAAAGACAAATCTTATAAAGTGCTCCAAAGAATGTAATTTTCTTTAATTATCATGTGTAGGAGGAATTGCTTGTTGAAGACATTGTGTCAATATATTGGCAGAAAAGTTGATATTAAACCCATTTGGACTGATGGTAGGAAGGAGTGAATAGATGTACCAGGTAACTGATGTAATTAGGATGCTAAACCTGGGTCTGACCATTTGTGTGAAAGGTTAGTATGGGACCAATATTGATAATCTCATCTTCTTTTCCTGTACTATGCCTAGTGGCCTGTTACTATCTCTCCATCTTTTAATTAGTCTTCCAGCTATTCATTTTACTCTTGGGATGTAATTTAGTATTTGCTGCAGTATTCGGCTTTGGTCTATCTTTTTCATGCCTTGAAATCACTTTCCCGATATTACTGGATATGCTCAACTGCAGATGTTACTGTTACAGGCGCAAATCACTCCAGGCGAATGCCGGGATGCTTCCTTTAAAAAAAGGCCATTGCTGAATACCTTCTCGTTCCTTTTCCCAATCCCATCTCTAATGACCTTGACGTCGACGAGGCGTAAAGCCTTAAGGAAGGAAAAATATTCACAGCCACAAATAAGAACTGGTCATAGTTTTATAAGCATTAATTCTGGAATTCCTTTGAATTGAAGTGATATTAAAGAATTGGTTGATTATACTCGGTGGTATTGTAATTTGATATTTTGAAATTTAAATCTTTTTCCAAATTTGTTAGGTAGTATGTCAAATGTTTTGAGATTTGTTTGGAAAATTTAATTTAGTTGACATGGAGGCCACGCTCGGATGGTATTTTCCCTACACACTCATTTTGTCTCCTTCTCTGTACCTGCCTACTTTTGCCATTTAGAATCTTTAATTTTAAATTATTTCTGCATTGTTGGTAATTTATTCATCACTTCCTTTGGTAATTTATTTAATCCCTTACCTACAAAAGAAAATTTGGCCACTCCATTATTCCTGAAATAGAGTGACAGCTTCTGGTCATGGTCATCTTTTTTGTTCCGTGCACTACTCTTAATTCTTCCACAAAAATCTTTCCAAGCCTCATCAGCCATCACCAAGATACGCCTTGTAACCTCCCAGAACTCTTTTCACCCTCCTACTATCTTCTAATGAATCCCATTCCTGCTCATTTATCATATCAATTACTGATTGTGTTCTGTGGTAATTTGAAATTATTACATATGCCAATCAGTGACTGATTTGATTAAGGGGCTGTGTTGGCAGTTATTATGTTATTCTGGGGTGTATTACAGTTGTACTTCGCATGCAACTACATGTGTTGCTACTCGTAGGTATTTACAAGTACAGCAGAACTCCAATTATCCGAATCGCTGAATATCCAAATCACTTTTTAAATTAAAAAAGCAAGCAATGCATGTTATTTACAATATGGCACATACATACTGTACTGGTGTACAGCACTTGTTAAGTAGCTCAACATATAAAAGTGTTGCCTTTTCATTTAATCGGGTCTGGTCCCAATTGATTCAGATAACTGGAGTTCTTCTGTAGATCAACAGGGACACAATGCTGTGACATTTTCTTCGACAGCTGGCGTGGTAGTATACTACATTCCTCTGCATCTGAGGAAATTCAGTTACTTATTTGTTTCCATCTTTATTTTTTTATGCGCTTAACAGGTTAGGTGACTGTATTCTGCCTTCATGTTCATTGCAACTTCTTCTGGGTCGTCTCACCTTTCTTCTGCCTTTTAGGTTGTAAGATGTCACTTGCTTTGTAAGTCTTACACTGTGCATTCTTTTCAGATGATGTCTCCACTATTGTCGATACTGTTGGATCTTGCCATTTACGGAATACATTTTGGGTCTACTAGAGATCGCGATTCCTTACAACAACATTCAGTAATATCGTTGGAATACTGATGTAGTCAGTCGCAAGATGTATTATTTTAATGCGGTAATTCCGTTGTAATACATCCTGGACCATTATTTTCAAGCATAAATTAGGTTGTAATACGGCCTGGACCAGCATGAAACCATTAAATGTACTTCGGAAAGAATTTTTAGTGGAGTCTTGCGTTTGACCACTGCAGTATTATGATAACTCGTGGCGGAATCGCAATCTCCAGTAATCCCTCACATTTTTAGGTCTTGTCTGGTTTAGTGCATTCTTTGAACGGAAATGCACTTTGGTTGCTCGTATTCCCAATTTATCTTTACAAAACGGAATCCAATTTTCAAAGCCCTACAACATTGCCTCAGAATTGAAAAGATATTTCAGGCAATGGCTCATTATGTGGAAGAAGAGTACCGGTAGTACTTTGAAATGGATCTCAAGGAAGTATAAATTTTTGTTCAGAAACATAAAAGTAATGACAAGTACAGGAGGGTAAAGAGGTTGGTATTAAAAGAATACAACGAAGTTAAGAGGCAGTAAGTGACACTTGATACAACTAAACAAGGAGTTAATAGCAGCAAACAGGGGAGCTGAATATAGTTTATGAAAAATATTATGGGTGCTGGGTTATCACTGAATGTTATCTTTGGAATTTTATTTCTTTGAGTACGATAGAAAAATCAGGGGGGGGGGGTATTAAGCCAACCATAGTGAGTGAGTGGTAACACTTTGACCTCGCAGTCGGGAGGACATGGGTTCAAATTCGAAACTGGCCATCTACCCATTCTTGCTCCAAGTTATTTCCCTTCTCTAATGACCTGGGCATTGTTGAGGCCTAAGGCCATAAGGATAAGAAAAGGCAGAGAGGAAGGTGTTTAAAGACAACTGTGAATAGGGATGGAGAAGCTTTTGAAAAAGATTGAGATAACAAGTAAATTGATAATAAGACCATTACGGCCTATCGTTCAGGGATAGGAGAGAAAGGTCTGAGGATGAGTTGCTGCAAGTAGTAATGAGCACGTTAAAAAAGCTGGAAATATACCCTGTGTAGGAAAGCTAAAAAAACTTAATAGGGCCAGTGTGGATAATATTATTACAGACGTGTTGAATATGGTGGATCGAAATATTACTTTAGCTTATGTTGGTATTTAGATTGAGTGTGGAGATTTGCTGCTTACCATTACACTGGAAACATTTTATAGTAGTCTATTAATGAGAAGTGACAAATATGACCGAAAATTATGGACTGATTGGTTGGTAAGTTGACACCAAGATTGATGCTTAACCATGTTGGAAATATTTGCGAGGAAATAAACTGGTTTGAAAAATGGCAACTTCTGTTTAGGAAAGGCTATGCATGTGAATCTTATTTAGTGGACTATGTGCAACATATTTTAGATGAAATTTAATTGCAATGGAGCACAGGCTCTGGTGGCAATTTCCCTACACACCCATCTTCCCCCAATCCTGCACCCACCTACATTTGCCCTCTACAAATTTTATCTTTAAATTCTTTCAAAGTTTTTGGTAAATTATTCATTTCTCTTGGTAAATCATTCCAATCCCTGACACCCTTACCTAAAAAAGAGAATCTTCCCACATCCTTGTGCCTGAAATCGAGTGCCAGCTTATGGTCATGGTCATCTTTTCCCTTCCAGGCACTACTTTTCATACCTATTGCAATATCTTTCCATGCCTCATCGCCAGTATATGCCCTGTACACTCCCATGATCCTCCTCGTCCTCCTCCTGTCTTGCAATGAATCCCGTTTCAGTTCCTTTATCATATCCGTCACTGGTTGCATTCCGCGATAATTTCCAGAAACAAATCTAGCAGCCCTTCTTTGCACCCTCTCCAACTCCTGTATTTGATACGTAAAATGAGGGTCCCATACTACGGAGGCCAAGTTGAGAGTGTAACACCAGATCTTTGTAAGGCATTTGGCAGAGTAACCATAAAATAGTAGTAAATAAAGTGAAAACCATAGGAATGAAGTGATTTGCTGTGTGAAAGAATTCTTGAAAAATAGAATGGGCAAAGAGTTAATGTATCAAATGCTGCAACAAAGAGATGGATGTGAATGTTGTTTTTATTATTGTGGCTTTAGGACCCGTTTGACAACAAGGTCATTAGTGCCCTGGGGTGGAAATGAAAATATGATTGCCACAGCATAGTATGTTACAATACTTTTCATTATTCTGCTGAATTATTGTGTTAATGTCTACAGTTAGCAGATTACATAATATTGTACTATAGGACCAATGCAGGAGGGGTCTGTGCAGATGGTAAAGACAGGATGTCTAGTTTGGTAGCTCAATATTTAATTACAATAAATCCCAAGAAGACTCGGCTTATAAAGAATGCAAATAAAAAAGTACTAGTTTTCTCTGATTATAGGGTAGGGAAGATTTGGTTATTTGAAACATTTGTAAAAATCTTGGCATAATATTTGAAACTAAAGTCTGTTGGGTTGGTGCTAGGAAGAGGTTTCAAAAAAATACTTTTATTGGAAAAAGAGGTGAGGTTGTGTACCAGGTAAGTCGGGGAGTTAAGCTGCAGAACTTTTGACACCATTATAATATATACCCCAGAAGATGTACAGTCATAGCACAGATGGTACATTAATTATGTCTACTACTGGCAGTTTATTTTCTTCGCCAGAGTAGTAGTAGTTGTCAATTAAAAATTCTTTCAGTTTTTATCCTGATTTAATCTTATCATCTGCTTGACATTTAATGTGTGTTGGGAGCTTATTGAAGATATATATGCCTGAATATCGGACCCCTTTTTGAACAAATTACGATGACTCGTAATCCTTGTGAAGATCATTTTTACTTCTAGTGCCATAATTGTGTACTTTACTATTTGTTTCAAACAAAGTATAATTTGTGACTACAAAGGACAATAAATTATAATTTGTTTGAAACAAACAGTAAAATATACAATTATGAGACTAGAAGTAAACATTACTTTCACAAGGAGTATTGTCATTTGTTCAAAAGGGAATCTGATATTCAGGGATACATATCTTCTATATGCTGCCAACGCACATTAAATGTCTAGCAGATGACAGGATTGAGTTCAGGAAAAATATTGAAAGAATTTTTAATTAACAACTACTCCTACTCCATTGAAGACTTTATTTCTGAGGTATCTACAAAATAACTGCCAGTAGTTTGTGTAAATGTAGTTGACATAATTAATGTACGACGTATGCTATGATTGCACATCTTCTGGTGTATGTATTATTTTGTTATGTAATTGTTTAACTGTAAATTGACAACTTTCCACATTACACAGAGCCAATATCTTATATTGGGATCAGTGGGAAATTAATGTATTGTATTTTATTTGGACATGGTGGTGTAGTATGGGACCCACATTATATGTATCAAATAAAGGAGTTAGAGGGGATGTGTTTCTTGTGGATATTACTATAGAATACAGTCGTTAATTGATATGTTTAATGAGCTGGGTTGGGAGTCACTGGAAGACTGGAGGCAGGTGAAGAGAATGCTGGGAGTGTACAAGTCATTTATGGGTGATGAAACTTAGAAGAATATTGGTGGAATAATTAGAAGTAACACCTTAAGCACAAGTCAGCACTTAATTTAAGGTGTAAGAGTGTTGGGAAATTTATATTATCTGGATCTGGAATAAATTACCAATGGTAAAGATGAACAACTAACCAAAAAACACTGACAGACTTTTAGATTATAATTTGTTAAGGACAAAAGTAGGATGGTGATAAAGAATTTACTCTTATTGAAAAATATAATGAAATGTGGGATTGTGTGAATTGCCACTGGGGGATACGTCATCTAAACGTGTAAATATCTTGGCATGACATTTGATATTAAATGCTGTTGTGCACACTAGGTAAGTGTTTGGTTGAAGAGAATAAAGGGGGAATATAACAGAGATGGGAGGGATCTGGGATTAAAATCTTGTTTGCTTGAACTTGGTGGGACAGTAAGGCTCCACTTTAATGTGAAATCCAATACACCAGTTTGCAGAGGAGCACAGATAGATCTGTTTGTTTATATTGTGTGATAAAGGAGTTGTGTGTCATTGGAAAACAGAAATGGATGAAGAGAGTGCTAGGCATATAAGATATACATTAGCAGTGAAGTCGGAATGGTTTTTGGGGAATTGGGTTCAGAATGTGGAAGTGAATAAATGACCATAGCCATAAATAAGTACTTCATTTGAGGGGTAAGGAAGTGGCAAAAATTAAATTTGAAGTATTTAGGGGCTGTAGTAAATTATCCAGGGAGGTCCTTAAGGGGGGAAGGGAAATTGAAATGATATGGCAGCTATTAAAATAGGTTCCTTTCGTAAGATATAAAAGAAATTATACAGGAGGAAATAAACTGTAATTTGATAGACTAAAGGAGATGTAATACGCCTCCCCAACACCGTCTTGACCCAAATAGGATTTGGGATTCACAGCCACCGGAAGCTGGTGGCGACCCCTCTGAAGGCCCTGGACGATCTTGGTCATTCCAGAAATCGCATCTGATGGGCCAGACCTCAAGGAATTCCGGAGGACGTGGATCCCGCTGAAAATCTATCCTAAAAAACTGACTTTTATTCTGTAGTTAGCAGTAGCGTAGTAAAATTTGTAATAAGTGGTGGTGGGTTAATTAAGGGTTTATGTTACTAATATTAGTTTTTCTTTTATTAAAATTTAACATACATGTAGTCAAGCACTTAAATCTTTGTAATAAAATGCCTATACACACAACAGTACTCTAACTGTAAACAACAACTCACTTGACTTCGCTAGGTAGCGGAAATCTATGTAACACCTTAATCGTATTGTTATTGTAAATATGGCCTAATCTAGATACTAGATGTTAGGCAGTAAAAAGTTGTAACAAAAAAAAGTGGGGGGGGCCCTTAGGAAGCGTGCATAAACCACGTAGCTCCATTTTGGCCTCCTGTGAACCCCCCTCCCCCCACGTAGCTCTACATGGCTAATGCCCTCCCCCGTAGCATGTAGTTTTTTTCCCTTTTGATTCCAGAAGACATTTTGTAGTTTTCTGTTGTCAGACTATTGTAATTGCATACGGAGATAATTAACTGAGGGAAATAAATATTCACATGCTGTTGTGAGTTGAGTTCTGTTCCTCATTTTAACTGTGAAAAATGTTATGAAAGGAAAGCTATGTGGCCTCGCTCAGAACCTCCCCCCACATAGATTGGCCACATCTTCGCAGATGATAGTTGTAGTAATTGTGAGGAAACTCAGATATCGCCAGGGTTGAGTGAATCACATCTTCTTTTGTGAATAATAGGGTGGCGCTGCCTCAAACTCTGAAAAAAATGTGAACTAAAATTCATTTTATATATACATATAGGGAATTTATAAATGTTGCAAGTGCTCCATCACATTTACTTTGAAGTGGTGTTTACAGCAGGTGAAAGCGGGGTGTCCCGCTGCTGATGGAGCGTATGCTGATGGAGGCTCTGGTGCAGGATTTGAGCTCGGCTCTAGAAGAATCCTCACGGACGTCTTGCGCTCGACGACGCTGGGGTCTCAGGCGGAGGGCACACTCCACGGGTAACTTGCGTAAGTATTCGAGAAACTGCTTTCATTTTGTTTTGCTTTTGGAGTTGGCTGTGGAGAGATTTTTTTCTGTTGTGTAGCAGAGAGGTTGATCACAGTCTGTTTATGATAAGTTTTTTTGCCTTTAACAGATTTTAGGCACTTTGGTATGTTCCGACTTCCTCTGTCCAATGTTTCTGGTGTCTTTCTATCCCTTTTTTTCATTTGTTTTATTCAAATATCATTTTTGGAAGTATTATTTCCTCCCATTCTACTTATATTATATTTCAAATTTTAATTTTAAAAATTCTCCTTGATATTTTGTATTTATTGAAAATATTTAAGTTGCTCCCGATATGTTTGTTTCCTTTTCTACTTGTACACGCCTTGAGTGATATAAATGAAACTGGCACTGCCATAACTTAATAAAACTTAAGCTGGTTTCCTTGGTTTGCTTTCATGTGTATGTCTTATCATCCCACACATTGCTTGATTTTTATGGAGTTTATTTGTGGTTTCCTTGTCAAACATAGGTTATGTAATGTCGCAGATAATTGGAATTTAAATTTTCTCAGTAGGTCTACCATCTACTGAGATTTTTGTTCTAAATAGTAGCCTATGTTTTCTGGAAAGCCACTAGTTATATCTTCTGGCAGAAAATTTGTAAATGGTGTCCATGTTTAGTTGAGCTTGTGTGCCTTACAATTTATCCTCCTTTGCCTCAATAATAAGTGAATGCTTTGCAAATACAAAAGTATTAAATGCCATATTCTTATTCATCTTTATTCCTATTTGTTCTCTCTTCTCTCCATGTTCTTAGAAGGTTGTTTACATATTTATTAAAAAGTGCTGGGTAAAAACTGCTGTCCTATTTTTCTTCCTGATTGGTACCAATTTTGGACCATTAATTACAATTTGTCTTCATAAAGACTTCTTCCTGATTTGGAGGGTATCTAATCCTCCTGTGTTTAGTTGAGAGGATACGATATGATGGTCCAGTTTGAGGAAAGCTTTCTCAAAATCAGAAAACACAATGTATTTTTGTCCAGTTATTTTCACTTCTTTTTTTCTATTATATGCTTTAGATATTGTCAGTGTACGTACCCACTTGGCAAAAACCATGTTGTTGTCCTTCAACTATTCTTTTCTGATCATCTTAAGTCTGTTCGAATTCTGGAGTAAATTGTATAACCTATATTTAATTTGATGTATTACCCTTTGTGAAATGTGATATTACATTAACTGTCTTCCTGTCTTTTCAATACTTATCCAGTAAATGCAATAGCCACAGTTTTAAGAAACAAACCTTCCTCTTTTATTAGTTCTGCGTCGTTTCAGTGTGTGTGACTTTAAGTCAACCAAAGTTATTTGGTCTATTCCATACTAGTTTTCAATAATCACCTACTGGGAATGTGCCATAGATTTTTGTAGTGTTCCTTCCATCTTCCCTCCTCTCAACTTATTTCAGCTAAACATGATCTGTCCTGAATAAAACCATTCTAAAGCTGTAGAATTCGATTTAATAAAAATATTACAATTAATACTCCTCAAAGAACATCCTTTTGAATCAACACAGCATTTCCAGCAGTTCTGTCATTGAAGTTATGCGTCCTGGAATTCCTGTTCCGAGATGTTTTTCAGTGTCCTTGTCTCAGCAGCTTGATCAGCTTCTATGTACTCGAACTGGCATCCCTCTTGAGCTGGGGAACAGAAAAAAATCACGGGGATATATCAGGGCTGTAAGGAGGTTGTGGAAGTGTCTTGATGTTTTTTTGGGCCAAAAAATCCTGCACAATCTTCGCCATGTGACTGGGTGCATTGTCACAGTGCAGGGTCTAGTCGTTAGCAATTTCCGGACAAGTGCGGGTGAGGCATTTGTAAAGTCTTTCGAGGACTTCAACGTAAAATGTGGAGTTGATCACTGTCCCTCCTGGTACGAACTCCCTGTGAACAACTCCTTAGGTGTCATTAAACGAGCATCGTTTTGATTTGCTCGCCCGAGCCTTTCTTGGACGTGGAAACTGAGGTGTGAGCCACTCTGCCGTTTGGTCTCCAGGTTGTACTGGAAAACCCACATTTCGTCTCCAGTAATAACAGTTTGTAAGAAACTTGGATCAGCTTCCACAAGATTCAACAGATCTTGTGCAATTGTCCGTCTCAATTCCATGTTACAATCAGTGAAGATTTTCGATACCAACTTGGTGCAAATTTTCCGCATTTGAAGATCGTCCCTCACAATATCATGAATTTGTATTTTTGCCAAGTTTAACGTATCGAAAATTATTCGCACACTCAAACGTTGATTGGTGTTCATAAGAGCCTTTTACGCTTTCAACATTGTCCTCCGTTTTGGTTGTCGTTACCTTTCCAACATTGTCCTCCGTTTTGTTTGTTGTTGGCCTTATGCCAGACGAAAACCTGGGATCTTGTCATGCATTCATCGCCGTATGCTGTCCTCAGCATTTCCAGTCTCCATCCCCGATTTCTTGAGCCTGACACATAATTTAACGGTGTGCCATTGCTCAATCGACCGAGGCATTTGCTTTATAACAGTACACCAACACAGTGTCTCACTCAACATGCAACTTTCCTTCACACTCCACTCACATTGGACTGCTGGTTCATGCGTGTTGTTGCCAAGGCTCCCCACTACCTTCCCCCACCATTAGTTTCTCTGCTGGCTTGAGAGGGCACTGCACCAGAGCCAGTATGGTTTCATTCAAGGCAGACCTTGTATCTCTTTCCCGTTTAAATTCCTCATAATTTTGTAAACAAAAATGCTCATCACTTTCTGCTTATAAACCTACCCTACTCTGCAGCCTATGTTCATTTCTGACTACTGGCTTGACTTTTCTACATTTCTCCCTATAATTTTCCCTTGTCTCATCAGTTCTCTGTTACAAGTGTATCGATTGTGCCATTTTATCTTCCTTTATAGTCTCATGTATTTCATCAATATAAATTCTTAAGTCTGTTTTCCTCGTGTATGGTTGCAATTTCCCTAAAAGATTTGATGACTTCTTATGAATGGGTCGCTGGAGATTATGATCCGCTACTACAACATGCACTAATGAGGTTATAACACTTCTGTATGTCACAAGATGTATTATTTTCAAGCAGTAGTTATGTTTTAATACAGCCTGGAACATTATTTTCAAGCAGAAATTAGGTTGTAATATGTCCTGGATCAACATAACACCATTAAATGTACTTCGAAAAATATTTCTATCGGTGTCTTGCATTTGTACCATTGAATGTACTTTGAAAAGTATTTCTGTCTGTGTCTTGCATTTGACTACTAGATTATTATGACGCCTATTCTGTGCAGAATTTCAACCTCCATTAATCCTGTATGTTTTAATATTTTCACACTCTTCACCAATGTCATCTTCAGCTGAAGTGTAAGACAGATAATATGTAACTAGTAAGTGATTACGGTCTTCCTTTGCAGATAAATTTTGTATCACATTTCTTCCTTTTGTGATACTCCCTTTTTTATTTCAGCTGCTGTATATATTTAATTCTTATCTTACCAGGTACATCAGACTTTTTTTTAAAAAAAAATGTTATTGGTAGTCTTTGATTATTATAACTGCATATTTCTTTGTGTTTCTGTAGAATGCCTGGGATTTGGTATTTATATTACCAACACTGCCATTCAGATCCCCTAGGATTTTTTTTATCCGATCCAGAGGTATCTGTGAGGTTATATGATGATTTCAGTTTACATATTCTGTTCCATGGCCATTTTATGGGATGTAAATATTATACATCTTTACACATCTCATTTGTGGAATTTAGCCAATGTTGTTTTGTGTTCTACTTACTGTGCTGATCCGGGTGTGAGCAATGATTTTTTTCCAGCTTATACCTTTAACAATTCCTGTCACCAGTATTTAAAAAAATCTTAAAAAGCAGTTATGGGTTCAGATTATTTGTAGCTTTGCTCAGATATCAGATTCAAATTGTCATGAAAATTGTAAATGTTGGTGAACTACTCAAAATGAGTATCTGATACGTAGCGTGTAACCTTGTTCATTGTTGGTCTTGTTTAGTACTAAGCAGGTACTGGTGTCATAATGATGCTACTTTTAAATTAGCAGTTTGAATATTTCATGGAGTTAGTGTTCACTATTTTGTTCTTTGCTCTGGCGAACTTGACTCCATTTAGCCAGTTACTTTTCTTTTTCCTCTCTCTAAAAGACTCTTATGAATCCAGATATACTTGGATTGCTCCCAATACCCGTTAAGATCTGTGGGTCTGGGAAGTCAGTCCCATCACTTGTGTGTTTCTTGCCAGCTGTAAAATAAATGTTGACTTGGGTATTCCACTAAAACTTGTTGAGATGAAAAGATAACTGTGATAGGTTTTATGAGCTTCAGTATCTGAAATAGCATCTGCAGTGGCAACCCTAGGTTTCTCTGTATTGTCTACGGTCATGTGACAAAATTTTTTGAATTACCTTGTATACCTTAAATTTGTCAATTGCTCATTGGCCGTTCTTCTGCGGTTGTTGGTCAGAGATTTGTAAGTGGAAATACCGTCTCTTAACAATAGTTATTTTATTCCTATACACTCAGATTCATTTTGTCCTTTTGGAATGGGGCATCATCAGTGAGGTTTTTTTTATAGAAACAGTTACATGTTAATCATGAAAAAGCTCTAATTACACTTTTTTGTAGAACATAATCTGTTGCTGCTGTTCAGCGTTGCTCCGTTGTTATCGTTTAACTAGTAACAATTTTGCAATGAGGTCTTTACAGTTGTACCACCGGATTGTAGTTTGAAAACATGACATTTGGACGACTAGCTCTGTCGTCGTCATCAGGTGTGGAGACATCTGCACTGGTCGGCTGACCGTCGGATACTGAGACAGTCCAGGGGCCGCACCTCCTTAATAGCCGACGGCTCTCTCCGCGGCCCGGGCTGTCAGTGGGTCAGCCGACCAGTGCATATGTCTCCACACCTGATGAAGACAATGGAGTTAGTCGTCGAAATGTTGTCAAAACACAATCCGGCAGTACACCCGAGAAGACTTCATTGCAAACATACGCCAGGAATGTCACCATTGTTACAGTAATAATCTTAACAAATTTATAATAAATTTATTTATTTACTAGCTGGTACCCACGACTTCGTTCATGTTTTTAAATAATTTGGATTGACAGCTACCAACATCTAACAACCATAGTGCACGATGGGTGACTCGATGCTATTACCACACACAAATCAGTCAGTCATCTGCGCTATGTAGTTCAAGCAACAAAGTAAAATTTTGGGACACAGATGTCTTTGGACGAAATACGAAAATGTCCTTGATCATCCACCATATCTCCCACACTACTAAAGTTACTGAAATTCAGCCAACATTGTGATCGATGGGTGACCCTGTGTTACTACTGCACACAAAGAGCAATGGCTGAAAAGTTATACACAGGGACTCATACATTTTTGGTAGAAATTTGAAGGTGCCGCAGGTCGACCACTTTCAACCCCTATATCTCACACATCCCCATAACTACCGACATCTAACAACCATAGTGCATGACAGGAGACATGATACTACTACCACACATAAGCACCAATGGTCTGTGCTACGTAGTTGTGGAAGAAAAGTGACATATGCGAAGACACATGTTTTTTTGTCGAAATGTCGAAATAAGTAAATATCCTTGATCGGCCACTTTCAACCACCATACTCCAACAGTTACTGAAATTCGGCCAATGTTGTGATCGAAAGGTGAATCTGTGTTACTACCACACACAAACACCAGTGATCTGCGATAGATAGTTTTCGCTGAAAAGTGGTACACCAAGACACATGCGTCTTTGGCAGAAATATGAAATGCTGCAGGTCGACCACTTTCAACCATCATATCTCCCACACCCCCACAGCTATCAACATCTAACAATCATAGTGCAAGACAGGAGTCACGGTTCTACTACCACACACACACACACACACCAATGGTCTATGCCATGTAGTTGTGACAGGAAAGAGAAGTATAAGGAGACACAAATTTTTGGTATAAATATGAAAACGCCCTGCATTGACCAACTTTAATCATATCATCTCCCACATCCCCACAGCTATTGGCATTTGGCCAACGTTATGCATGACAGGAAACAACATGCTACTTCCACACACAAACACTAGTGACCTGTGCTAGATAGTGATGGCTGAAAAGTGAAATATAGGAAAACACACGTCTGTTTTTATGTGTGTATAAGATTTTTCACTTTAACACTCTGTAGCCTTTTGTTATATATATTTTTATCAGCGCCTGCGATTTACGTATATATTATTTAGTTATAAGAGCCAATCATGTGGTAAACTTCTGCGTGTGCACGCCTCCCGAACCATATGGTTCGTTCCCTGTCACTTGAATACGGTGTCAAATCGAAATATTGTATATGTTTTTGTTTGTCACATGTTTTTCACTCATCGCAGCCATCGACTTTTTGTGGGTGACGAGTCATTTTCATTATTCTTTGTTATTTATATTGCCTAAAAGCCATTTCGTTTTTCCTTAGAATCATTAGAGTACTAGAAATTGTAATTGGTAATCTCACTTTTATAAGTGAAGTCCTTTAGTGAAAAGTGCTGTGTTATTTGAATACTTTTCATGGTGTACATTTTTTTTTTAATTGTGACTTTATTTCCATCTGCATTATTTATGCCAATGTACATTATTTTCGGCCTATAGCTGCCCTGACAAACCATAGAACTCAGAGTGATGACTCGGCTAGCAGCGTGGACCCTGTGCTGTCCCGAGACCGGGGAATGTCAAGTCTGCATCAGGTCAGTGTCTGTATCTCGCGCTGCAAGTCGCTGGGAAAAAAGATTTCTATGCAATTATCTCAGTACACCTGCCATAAGGTCTACCACTTACAGTGCAACATATTTGATTCTTATTCATCAGTCATTTCCTGATCACTGACGCCACACTCATTCCCCCCCCCCCCTTTTTTTAATTTAAGAACTAAGTATTGGTTTAGGGCTACAGAATTGGTGATGAGAAAGAGTAGTGGTGATCATATATTTGAAACAATAACTGTGCACCATGTTATTAAATATGACAGGCTGTTTATCCTTTATTTTAGCATTTAAACATTACACAAATGTAAGAACGGAGATTTTCCCGGTGCATGATTGCAATGAACTCTTCATGGGTGTACCTCTAGAATGTGTTATAAAAGCAATGCAACGCCCAAAAACTTAATTGCATTGGAGGATTTGTGCATAATAATCTCCAAATTCTGTATTTTTATTTGGCTGCTCTTTTTTTTTTTTGCTCTCTTTCACATGGTCCCCATTTATTTTATTCATAGTTTTCATATATTATCCAGTGAATGTAAACCTTTTTCTGTTTCGGAACCTGTTCTTTTATTTACTTTCATCCCATAAATAGCTCATTACCAGGTGTGTAAATATGAAACCAGATTTTTTTCATAAAAAATACACATTTATTGTATAAAAATGATAGAAAGTACCTTATTCAAAAAGTTTTCCATTGCTAAATATACATTTTTCCCATCATATCTGATAATTTATGAATGCCATACCGAAATCTTTTTTTGCTGTTTTGATGCAAACCAGTCATTGAGCCATTTTCGTACATTTTCATAAGAAGTGAAGCGTTGTTCGGCAAGTGCGTGTTCCATCGATGTAAAGAGATAGTAATCGGATGGAGTATAAGACGCATGCATCAGTATCTCCCAACTAAGTGCCTCAGTCATTTCCTTGACTGGTTTTGCTGTATGTGGTGGTGCATTGTCATGAAGCAAAATGACTTTGTATTACCTTTTCTGGTATTCTGGTCATTTTCCCCACAATGCTTGAATCAAATTCACCATTTGCTGTCGATAATGTTCAGTATTAACAGTTTCACCAGGTTTTAGTAGCTCGTAATAGATCACACCATATTGACCCTACCAAACACAGAGCATTGTCTTCTTTCCATAGCATTTGGCCTTGAAGTTGATGTTGACGGTTCACCTGGAGCTACTCATCATCTTTTACGCTTAGGGTTCCCGAAATATATCCACTCTTAATCACCTTTCACAATTCAGTGGACAAATGACTCTTTTTATACCTGTCAAGCAGCATTTCACAAGTGGGCTTTTGTTTTTCTCACTGTCTTTCATGCAGTTCATGTGGAACCCTATTTCCCATCTTCTGGGTCTTTCCCATCACTTTTAATCGTCTGGAGACAGCTTCCCATATTATATTTAATTGATCTGCGATTTGTTGTTGTTGAGTTTGAGCATCATCATCATCCTCATCCAACAATGCTTGCAACTCGCTGCCTTTAAACTTTTTCGGAGGTCTTCCACGGTCTTCATTTCTCACCTCAAAATCACCACTTTTGAATTTTTTTAAACCACTCAAAACACTGTGATTTACCGATAGCCGTTTTCTTTAAATGATAACAGAAAATCAATGATTTCCGCAAATTGTAGTTTGTAGGATCAAAACTCGACATGTTCAACTTTTGAAAACTACACTGTCATATTGTTGTGAGTCAGCTGTCAAAAAAAAAAAAAAAAAAAAATATACTTTTCATCTCTAGTGTGGGTTTTATAAATTGCTGCCAAATAAAGATTTATACATTTTTCTAGACATTAGTACAAGACCTTTGTATAATTAATTACCAGATTGTCAATGTCTTATTAGTGGTATTGATTTATATTTTTTTTTCTGGACTTGCCAAGTAGGCTTCATTCATCCTAAACAATCCTCAAAACATATTTTTTTATGGCACCTTTCATCAGTTGTCAGTTTCTGGATTGAAAAGTTCTTGGAGTTATTTTTATTTCTAGTCAGTATGTAGAGTCAGTGTGCAGGTTTCTACCAATTACAAAACTTATGAAAATTGTTTTACATTTATCTTTATAGTATACAAAAAATGATGTAGCTCGTACATAATTGTTTCTGCATGTAAATGATGAAAATGCTTGAAACAGATCATGTTTAAAATTATAGTCTTAGAGTTACTCCATAACAGAATATGGCAAAAAAAAAAAAAAAAAAAAAAAAAAAAAACCTAGTTTTACCCAAGGAAGATTAATGTTGTTATTGGGGCTTAGGGGCTCGTTGACAACAGGGTCATTAGCACCCTAGAAGAGTTATGAAACATCTATTGTAATACTTAAAAAGTATTGTAAAGCATATAAATTTATAAGACAGGAAAAAAAGTATGGAAATTGTTGACATGAAAACCTGTGATCAGGTAAAGGGACTTTTCAGTATTCGGGGGGAGGAATCTAAGTGCAGGCTGTTGGGATCATCTGGTGCGTAAAAACACATTAAGTTGGACAGATTGACAGACAACTGTTTGGGCCTTGACCCATGTAATACTGAAGTACCAGAGTGTTATATCACTGCAGCTTTTGATGGAATAATTGGTTTTGGGCTGGTTTTTTTTTTTTTTTTTTTTTTTTTTTTTTTTTTTTTTTTTATGGAAGTCCTGCTGTTTTTTTTCTTTACGTGTCAGACACTAGAATTCCTGGCTTGCATTAGAACTGGTTGATTGCACTCAAGTTGACGAATTTTTCCTATGACTTCGATAATTTGATGTGAATGATGTGCTTAACATTAAGGAAATGGCTTACTATTATTATTAATATCTTTCACTTTCTTGGTAAACTATTCAGAACATCCTTCAGTTTATTACAGTCATCCCCTCGCCTACAGATGAAACTTTACCCAGTCCGTTATTCTTGAAATTAGAGGTGCTAGCAAGTATATGCTCATAATCATCTCTCCCTTTCCAATTGTGATGCTTAACGCTTCTATCAATATCTATACAGGCCTCATCACTAATGTATGCCTTACACACCTAGTTCTATCATAACCAGCCTCCTGTCTTGCAGTGACTCCCAACCAATTGCTGACTGAGTTTTGTTATAATTTACTGATTATAGTGGTTGAACGGTAATGCTTTCTAGCCCACTGTCCTATTCTGCCTCTAATGACCACAATGCAGTGTACAGCCACAAGCAAAATAACAAAAACACAATAGTAATTTATCTGCTACCCTAGTGCCACTTACAAATTTTGTATCTTCTTCTCATGTCGATGATAGTATCAGATATGAGGGTTTTTTTCCGCCAATGCGATGGCTTTGACAATGCTGATTGGAGGTCAAATTGGGATACATTCATTCCCATTTGTGGACAAGACAGCAGGTGTACCATGGATCATCTCTCCCCGAACGAACATGGGGTATCTGGCTGTTCTCCCAGTTATCCCCATGAGGCAAAGTATCTTTGGAAGGGCCAACTCCAACTCGAAGCCTACTTAATGACTTCCATATGGGCCATTGTTGTTAAGACCCAGGTGGTAAAGTTACCTCCGGCCAAACCTTGCACTACGAGGACAGTCTACAGTTTCTACAAATTTTGTAATTGATGCCCATAATGTAGGTCCCATACTATTCCACCAAACACAGGCAAGCGTCTGCATCCTAGTTCCCTCCTATCCATGGTACACCCCATCATTGCTCTCTGTAATAGATACAGTACTTTGAAGCCTCTCTCCGCTGTCTGCTCAGTATATACTATCTTGCTGAGTTATCAAATGATGTTCCAAGATATTTACATTTTATGCCTTCAACAAGCAATTCCCTCTCCAGCATGTAATCTTACAAATATTTATTTTATACTTTTTTGTACCTAGTACTATTTCACATTTATCTTCATTCCATGTTTTCCTGCCAAACTAATTACTGCCTGGTTACTTTACTCATTGTTCCTTTTAACCATCAAAATTTTTCTTGAATAATCTATAGCACCACTTTTTCGCGGTATTTATTACTGTTTTTTGTGTTCCTTATGCGTCAGGGTTTTGCCACATAGTTGGAATAAAATTTTCTGTACTGAAAACAAAAATAATTTGAAGTAACAGGTCTTCACCTGTTTTGATCCTATTGTATACAATTATATCATCCGCAAAAAACCTAACAACACAGTCATTCATTAGAATAATGAACAGCAATGGTCCCAGTACACTGCCCTGTGGCACTCCCATGTTTACTTTCACTTCTTTTGATAGTGTATTTACTACTCTAAAACTTTGCTTTCTGGCTTTTAAGAATTCCTCTACCCAGCAGGTAACTTTTTCATCCAATCCAATAGATTTCAGTTTATTTAAAACCATTTTATAGCTTACTCTGTCAAATGCCTTAGAAAGATTTAGTGCCACACCTATTAACTTGGTGTCTCTTGTCCAATTCATCTGAAATATCTTGGATTTAGCCCACCATCTTAGATTCACATGAATATCTTTGCCTAAATCTGCAGACCAGTTTCTTTCGTCACAGATATTTCTGATATAGTTGCATATCAATCTTTCCATCATTTTAACTATCAGTGATGTCAAACTAATTGGCCTATAGCTTTCAACCCTATTTGTAACCCCACTTTTCTAAACCGGTACCACTATTGCTCTTTTCCAATGATCTGTTAAGCAGCAAGACTCCAGTCTCATTAAAAATAAAATTTTAAGGTATGGTACAATATCGTATCTAACAATCTTTAATAAATCTGTAGTAATATTATCTACGCAACCCCATTTACGTTTTTTAGCTTTCTGAATTCCTTCATAATTTCCTGAGAATCTATTTCAAATTTTGTTGTTTACTCATTTATACTTTTAGGGAGACTCTCCTTTGATTCATTCCCTTATATCACGGGATGATAGTCCCTAGTTGTTTCAGGAAACCAGTCGCTCAGTATCTCTATCATTTTAAATTCCTCAGTAACTTCAACTCCGTTCTTATTGGCGGTAGTCTGAATACCTTCCCTTCCCCTCAGTTTTCTAATACAGCCATAGAAATTTCTAGATGCATCATTCAGTTGTCCTCCTGCACCATTAATATTCTTCATAAATTCATCCTTTGCTTCTCTCTTTGCTCTTATTAATTACTTGTTCAGTTATTTTAAGTATTCCCTACTGCCTATCTGTCTCTTTATCTAGTTACGGTAGAATCACTCCCTTTCACATTTATCTTCATTCCATGTTTTCCTACTAAACTAATTACTGCCTGGTTAACTTCACTCGGTGTTCCCATCAGCCATCAAAATTTTTCATGAATAATCTTTAGCATCCCTTTTTCATGGTATTTATTCTTGTTTCTTGTGTCAGAATTTGTCCGAGAGTTGATCCTTGGAACAAAATTTGCTGTACTGAAAATAAAAGTAAAATGAGGTAACAAATCATCTTACTGGGCAGACATTTTCCTAATAGCTGAAACTATATTTCTTTTTGACCGGAATAAGTGAGAATGATCTGTATTTTGAATTTAAAGAACACAGCTTATGACGTGTAAAACTTCCTTATTTGTCAAATAAAAATTATTTTACAATGCAGCAAATTATCTAGCTATGTAAAACCAGATTTCAGTTTTATGTTTGCTTTAAAATTTGTAAGGGAGCCTGCATAAACCACGTAGCTCGATTTTGGCCCCATGTAAACCCCCCCTCCCCCCCACGTAGCCCTACATGGCTTTTGCCTCTACCCCCCCCCCCCACGTAGCACGTAGCTTTTTCCCCTTTTGATTCCAGAAGATATTTTGTGCTGTTTTCTCTTGTCAGACTATTGGAAATTACATACGGAGATAATTAGATGAGGGAAATAAATATTCACATGCTGTTGTGTGTTCTGTTCCTCGTTTTAACTGTGAAAAATGTTATGAAAGGAAAGCTACGTGGCTTGGCTCGGAACCCCCCCTCCCCCCACGTAGCCTAGTGTAGCCTTCCAGCTAACCCCCCCCCCCCCCCCCCTGGACCTAGCCACGTAGTTTGTGCACAGTCCCTAATGTCATGGACAGGCTTTTATTTTTATTTATTATTATTTTTTTAAATAATAATGAACTCATTTCTACAAACTTTAGAAAATCCAGTATGTTTTTTTCAGTTGAATTATTTTCTCTTAAATTTATGTGCATCATTTTGAAAAACAAATAATGAACTCCTTTTTTTTTAAAAAAAAATTT
Source organism: Vandiemenella viatica (assembly GCA_031002005.1). Classification (NCBI taxonomy): domain Eukaryota; kingdom Metazoa; phylum Arthropoda; class Insecta; order Orthoptera; family Morabidae; genus Vandiemenella; species Vandiemenella viatica. Next base: position 123,501,120 of record CM061918.1, read on the forward strand.
TATTTTTAATTCTGCAATAATTTCTTTATTGAATTTAATTTAATGGGAAAAATTATGTTGAGAATGATCAATAAATGGGAGTAACTTGACATATTATTTATTCCTACATTTAGTTTTAAATATATCTCATTCCAGTATTGTTATCTCTATAATATTTCTTGAATTCAGTGATGCAAATCTGCAAATGGCATTCTAAAAGGTCTAGTGAGAGCGAATTTTCCATTCAATAATTTAATTCTCATTCTGTATTTTAGTACAGTAGTAGACTCAGAAACCACAAGAGTGGAGAATAATAATGATAGTTGTAATGGGATGGGGTTGAAACTACATTAAAGTTCTGTTCTACCTCTCACTACTAGCGTGGTATTATCTTACTTCATTCTGTTTGTGTGTTTCTTTTTTGCACTGCACATGTAATTAGACATGTATGTTCTGCCGACAGAGTGACTCCGACGATGTGGGTCCCACGGCCGGTGTTCACAGACACTTGGCACCTTTCAGCCTGCAGGCACGGCAGGGCAACATCGAATCAGACTCCTTCAATGAGAACTTCTCACCCGTCCATCCCAGCACCCGAAGGTCAGTATTAACTACTGTCTTTAATTCTGTTATACCTCCATGAGAAATTAGTAACAAAAAATTTATACACTTTAAAGGGTTAATTGATTTGTATTAGTAATGCATTTGTATATTGATACTAGTTTATAGGATTTTAGAATATTTATGCATTACAAAACTACCATGAAACATCATTACATTGAATCTGCATACACATTCTCCAAAACTGTTTTGTGTATTCGTTTCCTTGCGGGATGCGCTTATCTAAATCCACGACCAAAGTAAACAACCATATCACGAAGTTCTGTCTTTAGATTTACATTTTTGAGACCTTAAAGACATAATGCTTTTTCCTTTTTCAAAATCAATCTTCTCGTGTATAATTATTGAAATAATGACAAAATTTAAATTATTTGTACTACATCCATATGAAATTTTGTAGTTCACACTACTTGTTTCGTTGTTTTACGTTATTTGGGACACAAAACACAGATTTTTCTAGAGAATCTCAAAGTAACGAAGGATAGCGGAAATTTTCCCTCCCCTACTAATTTTCATTGCCTAACAGCATGTTGGCTATCACTGTTATTATAATATTTCACTATTACAACACAATATTTCATTATTTATGTGTAGGGAAGAGTGAGCTTATGAAAATGTTTGCAACTATTTCAAAATTTTGCTTAAATTTGAAATAAAACGATAAAATTAAACTTTTATGTTATGAACTAGATATCCCTCAGCTGGTCATGATATCTCCAACTATACTGCTTCATTTCTGTTTTAAAAGCTATTACATTCATGTTAAAACTGGCCAGTATATTTTCTTATTAACCTATTTTTTGCACAATTAATGTGTAGAGAACTATTATGTGCACAAGCAAATTGACAAATTGATTTTTTCACTCACTACTGTTGTGATATAAAGTAACTTGTGTAAACATGCTTTGCTAGATCTTGCTATTACTTGAAGTATTTAGTTTTCTTCTAAGTTCCTTGATACAAGTTTAATTAGTGAGATTGAAAAATGTGTTAACATGAAACGAAAATGCATTTGATTGCCATAATATGGAGAACAAGTTTTTGTGTTATGTGTTGCTTGGTGATTGAATGAAAAACCCGAGAATAAATGTGTTTCCGATATAAACATGCATATGTCAATATTGGATGGAAAGATAAAATACAGCAATCTTTTACCAAAGTTGATTGTGTTGACTGATTCTGTTTTCATGATTGAGGGCGTAGTTTGAAGTATTGGTTTTTTTTATGTTTGTGGACTGTTGTTTGTTGCTGCTGCGCTTCTCCTTCAACTCTGGTGAGTGATGGGTGTATTTTATCTTTCCTTTCCATATTGGTATCTCCCTTCTTACGTTTGTTCTTCCTGCTCCAATGTTACTGAAATACACAAATAACAAAGGATAGGGAAAATGACTCATCACTCACCAAAGTTGAACTCTGTGATGAGTGAAACAAATATGAGACAAACAAAAACATATATAATATTTTGTTTTTTCACCTTATTCATTTGCCGGAGACCGAGTAAACTTTAGTGCGTTTACATCTCCTGAACCATATGACTTGATCCCTATCACATGAATACGGTGTAAAAGAAATATTGTATATGTTTTTGTTTGTCTCGTATTTGTTTTTCACTCATCGCAGCCTTCAACTTTGGTGAGTGAAGAGTCACTTTCCCTGTCCTTTGTAAATTATATTGCCTAAAAACGATTTCCTTTTCCCTTAACATTATTACTGAAATATGCAAAGGTGATCCATTCAAAAGTTATTTAACAAGAGATTATTAAGAGTGTATCAGTGTTGATAATTATAGTTTTCAGAAAATTTCCCGTAATATTTCAGCTTAATATTCCTTGGACTTTCTTTTCAAAATAGAAACAAACGCTCAATTGCTATTTAGCTTGTTTTATCTGGCCTTTTTGTTTTGTGGCTTGTTTTTTATAATTTTTCTTCCCATTTTTTTTATTTAAATTTTCAATAATTTCATTTTTTCTGCTATTTTTCTGTAATGCTTTCTTGTATCTGATTTTGATTATATAGCTCTTGCTGAGTCAAAAAATCCTGCTCTCCCTCATCTAATTGATGTGCCATTTCTTTAGTTTCTCTCCTCTTATTACTACATAGATTACTTGATTTTCTCTACTTCTTGCTCAAAAGAAGTCCAGTTTATTTCTCGGTTCTTGTGATGTTCATGATGCCAGCAGTACTATTTTCTTAAGCATACATGCTGACGTAGTATTATGAAAGATGTGGTGTTTGTCTAAGATTTATTCTACAAATTAAGTAAAAAAAATAGAAATGATAGCACATGAAAAATTTTAATATTTAAATGAAAATTGGATATGTTGATGATCCCTGGAGCAATAATATTTATACCATAACAGATTGAATATGAAAATTGCCATGTGTGCAGTATCTTTGTCTACTGCATTGGCGGTTGTGGAGAATCGTTTTGTTTTTTCGTCCCCAATCACTGGCATAGATGAAAGTAGTTCTCATGGTAGTTTATAGTTCAGTATTGCTCGTTTCACCTGGTGGATGTTAAATAACAATTGAACGAGATTAACGATCATTAAATTTTTTATCTCGCAGTTCAGAGATTCTGGTTCAAAATGAATTCAGCAATCCAGTTGTTGACTTTATATGGCTTCCTGGTAATAGTTTACAAAGGCCGATATTGATCCTTAAAGTAACCTTGAGAAACAACTCTCGTGTTTCTGATTGCAGCACTAACAATTCCATTATGCAGGTACCTTAAATACTACTTCTGAATTCTAATCCAGATCGGTGACATTCTACTGTATGAGTCTCATGTTGGTTATTGTAAAGTATTAGGAACGAAGAATTCATTATATGCTTTAAGGCCTCATATAAATGTGAGAAGCATGGTTGAGTTTTAACTTAGGATGGGAATTTTTAACATGTGATAATTTTTTTTTAAAAAAAGGAGCGCTTATTAGGTGGCCAGTAAAATTTACTGTAGATATGGGACATGTAATTACAAGTCTGTTGGGTTGGAATGGTTTATTACCACCAGTCTTGATTGACAAGGACTTGATAGTTATCAGTCAAGACTGGTAGCACAATTCAGAAACTGTTTTTGTCCATAATATTGTTCCCTCTCGCAATTCTATATGGATGCTTACAACAAAAAAGTAGCAATATATACTCTTTTCTATAATACTTCAAAATATTAGTTTCATATGCAGGGGTGGGGGGAGGGGATATGTGTGTATGGTGGAGGTTTTCACACAGGCTAAGTACTCTGTTGATTTGCAGAAAGCGCAAGTTCAAGCGCACTGGCAGGGACGCAGCCTCAAGCTCGGGGCGTACGTCCCTGCCAGTGCCGCTCGCTGCCGGCAAGAAGAAGCGCTCCGTCCGACACGTGGCCAACTGCGAGAACAGGTCAGCTCTTGTTTGTTTGTCAGCATTGCTAGCTTTCTGTGCTAGTCTCGCAAAGGTTCGACTAATGTTCTCAGTCCGTGTTTTACCAATTAGTTTTTAAAAAGCTCTGCTTAGACATCTTCAGAACAATAGTTGTCACTTGTGAAGTCAGCGAACAGGTTGGAATTAATTGGGTCAGGAGGAGTTTGTAGTCAGAAAGATGCAGTGTACTGTTGATGGTCATAAAAAGTAGACCAGCTGGAGAGTTTAAGATAATTTACTGAATGGGGTTTACTACTGGGAGTCAGCTTATTTCTTTTAAATAGAAATTCTTCTCCTTACTTCTTCTGGACACCTTCCATTCAAAGTCCCTGAAAATCATAAATATTTGAATGATTTTACCACTTCCAGTTTCTTGTCCTCCACCAATGTTTTGACAGTTCCTCTCTCTTTTCAACTCTCATTACTTTGGTATTTCAGGCACTTATTTTCCTTCCAAACTATTTTCCAGCTCTACATTAGTTATTCTCCATCATATTCTTGTGGCTCTGCTAGCATAGATGTTTGATTATTTTTAGTCTCGATATAGTTGAGCTTCTACAACGTCTTAATTGCACTAATTTCTGTTGAAGTATTTTAAAATCAACATGTTTAGTTATATAATTCTGTTTATTTCTGAAATTTCTAGTACTAGTTTTTATTGAGATATGTGTACTTCTGGAAGGATTTGTTTTGTGATAGCAGGACACAGCAGTTTAACATTTAGTTTAACCACATAAGCAGGGAGTTTATTAGGAAAACAAAAATATAATGATGGAAATTATATAAAAAAATTAAATTTCGTGATGCCGAGGTTGGTTGCAAAACAAAATTATTATTTGCAGACTTATTCTAAATTAAGAGGTAAGTGCAAAAACTGCTGTTCTTTAACATTTTGAATACAAAGTTTTTTCATTTGTTAGCTGCACTAGACAGAGAATAAAACCCAAAATTTGCTGTTCTTTAGTCTTTCACTCTACTGCCTCCTCTGTCAGCAAGATTTGGCTTATTTTCCATCAAAATTGTGGTTCTTAAAACTAATTTCAGTATTTTTATTCACTATGTATGAAAATTCAACATACCTAAAAATCTCCTTTTTAAACAAAATATTTCCTTTTTAACTGTGGTGGTATTTGTTTTTTTTCTTTTCACGTTTGAAATGTAGCAAAACAAAAGGACATTACTTCAGTCACTGAGACTAGAAGAAAATATTTTAAAACTTTTTGTATGTAAGGAAAATAGCAGTATTTAAAACAAAATTCAATCTCTACATGTAAAAGAAAGGGAAATTGGATCCAACACTAACCAAAATTAAAGGGAGGAGGGCAGCAGCAACGCAAAACAACACACAAACAAAGAAAATACAATATTTCGGGTGAAAACCCCTTTTTCAAGTTAACATGTTCTATGAGTCTTGCGCAAGCCCAGCCACCTACCTCTTTAACTTGAAAAGGGTTTTCACCCGAAACATTGTATTTTCTTTGTTTGTGTGTTTTGTGTTGCTGCTGCCCTCCTCCCTTCAACTTTGGTGAGTGTTGGGTGTGTTTTCCCTTTCTTTTCCATGTAAATATTGCCTCGCGGCATTTCTTTCCTTTCATTGTTACCTATGAAATTCAATCTGTATTTTATTGAAAATTGGTTGGTCTGTAAAGTACATGCCTGGCACCTTGTACAAATGACTGAGAAAATTTAGTTTTATGGAAGAACCTTGACAAAATACAGAATGATACATCCCAGCTTGAAAGATAGGAGATTAGTTACAGCAGACTGAAGAAACAACTTAGTCTATTTGTAGCAGATAACTTAAGATGCACATTGTGTAATAGGTATGTGGAGATGAGGGGAGTAATTTGACTCTCTGGAGTGTTTGACAAATATTTAACTTTATACAGAATTCAACAGTAATAACAGAGATTATGAATTAACTTGGCATCAAAGTGGACTGCCTTGTCATTTGATGCTTGCCTGTGTCTTGCCGGTAATTGTAAATTGTAATACTAACCACTGAACCAAATTAGCTATGTGAATGTCGATTGCAGTAACGTAGGACGAATAATAAGAGACATTAGCACCCTGTAATGGGCCTTTATGGCACAGTATATTTACTACAGATGAGTTGAGGGAACAGCCTTTTTGTTCGAATCAGTTGTTAAGTGCCAAGTGGTAGAATGCAAACTCTAACACATTCCACTTTAAATTTAGCTCCTATCACACTCTATTTGCTGGACAACTAAGTAATAAACTTTTGTTTGTGCGGTGCAGATACGGGTCCCTGATTTGCGGCAAGAGGAAACGCAGCATGCGTGAGCGCAGTGTGGATTGTGCGGGAGACCGCTCGCAGGGTGGTTCGGCAGGGAGTGGCGCTCGCCACCGTCAGCTGCTGCGACCGCCCCAGCCCCTGGGCAGGGGGCGTCTCGCACCCCCGCCGCCCACCATGGACGTTGACGGTGCTGGGGCACTCGAGGTTGCCAACTGGTGAGCTGTCTTAGAGTTTAAAAATAATTTTTTTCTTGTTTAAGAGTTGCTTGTTCGAGGCATATTTTTTTAAAGTAAATTCTGTTATCAATTGTTGCCGTTGCAATGTTGCGATTGTCGTTGCGTGAATTCGCATTCATTTCTCCAGTTACTAAGCAACTCATACATGCAGTGTGTGGTTCTTGGTGAGCGACTGATATGTTCAAGGAAATTGACCAGATCCGCCGATTGTGAAATACAATCAATTGTGTCCTCATGGTTTGTTTGAATTTCTTTTTGATCGGTGATGAAGTGTGCCTCTGTACCATAGTCTGCTGCTTCGATTTAGTTGTCACATTATACACCCAAGTCTCTACACCTGTCACAATATGGTCCAGGGAACTCATCGCCTTTCTCACATGTGAAAAAGGTCAATGCACTGGAAGCCCATTGGGTTTTGTGTTCCTTGGTGAACATCTTGGGCACCCATCGTGAGCACGATTTTTAAAGCTGTAATTGACCAGTCACAATGTTATAAAGGACACTCCATGAAATTTGTGGAAAATGCAGAAATTGTGAACTTCCCATCCTCACGAATTTTTTCTTTGGCTGTACTTACCAAATGATCACTGACCAGAGATAACTGAGCGTTACGCTGTTCATCGTGAACAGAGTTGCAGTGCTCGTTGAACTTCATTACCCATCTCCTGATTATTCCATCACTCATGGAACCTTTACCACACACTTCACGAATTTGGTGATGAATGTCAGCCAGTTTGACATTCTTGCATTCAAGAAATGGATAACTTATCTTGAACATGTCAGTTCTCACCACGAGCCACATGCAAGGACTAGGAATCTTATACTGTATGTACAAGTTGCTTAGCAACTGGAGAACTGAATGCTGATACAGCCAATGGCAATTACAGCATTGCAACTGTAATAATCGATAGTGAAACTAACTTTAAAAATATGCCGTGTAATAACAGCTCAGACCTTTGCACCTTTTAACTCTTATTCACAAGTTTATTTGTTTTTCATTTATTCTATATGCTTAAATGTTTGCTTCTGCTAAAGTCATGTGGGATTTTTACAATTCTGCTACAAGTATCAAAATTGTTTAACTAGTAACTGTTATTATGTATTTTAGTTTGACATTAGGAACAACATGGATTTGATACCCCATCCAGACATTACCACAGAATGCAATCAGTTAGTAACTGATATGATAAGGGAGCTGATGTGCAAGTGCATTATAAAATGGTGACACACATTGTTATAAGTTCAATCTGAATTTATTAATAAGCCACATAAAATTTCCCGTGCCACGACCAACACTATAGCTAATCAATTTGAGCGTGCAAATAACATCGAAGTTCCTTTCTCAAAGATTGTAAGTACTCGCCAGACACTTCGGCTTAGCCGACACCACTCCTAGCAATTACTCCAGCCAAAACTAACTTATTTTGATATAACCTCAAAATGTGCCAAAAAAGGCCAAAATACATGAGTATTATACCAAAGCGTTCCACATCCACTACACTACACCTCTAAATAACTTTTACTTTATTTAAAACATTTTTACATAATTTTTAGTCTAAAAGTAGCACCACCACAAACTGAGCCACTAAACATAGACAGGAGTAAAGAAGTGATTTGTTTTTTAGTGCCCCACGGCATGTGACAATGGGTCTCAATTACTTGAAATTTCCTAAAAAAATTAATCCTATTGAAATACTTCTTCAAGCTCTAAAAATGCTTTAACCTAACTCAGAATAGTTCCTAAACATGCTAAACTTAATGAGTGTACTCCTGCAAACCTGTTTTGACTGATTTTTCTACAAATAAATCCCCACATCAACAAAATACTGTGTCATCACACTGGAATTGGATTCATTGGAAGATAGGCGGAGGGTGAAAAGCTTACACGGTGTATATTGCTGATGAGTGAAAAGATAGGTCAGAAAATTAGAAGGGTTGCATGTAAGGTAAAAGATGAACATGGCCACCATCTGGCACTCAATTTCAGACATAAAGGGCATAGGAAGATTTTGTTTAATAGGTAATGGAGTGGAATAAATTAACAAGAGAGATGATGAATAGTTTACCAAAACGTTGAAAGAATTTAAAGTAGATTTGCAGAGGGCAAAGGTAGGCAGGCACAAGAAAGAGAAAAATAGATACATAGGGAAATTGCCACCAGAGAATGAACTCCATTGGAATTAAATTAAATCCTCTGCTATATTTTCCACAGTTTTACCAACTCGCAAATGACAGGATGGTCGTTTCTGTGATGACTTGGCTGATTTTCTTCTATTTCTTTGTCAGTAAGATCTTACTGTCAGCAAACCATAATGAAAGAAGATTAAAATAAGACAATAATATTTAACTAATTAAACACTAAGTCACCTTTTTTAAATTTGCCATATAGTGTAGGATGTTTTGCAACAGTGTTATTGGGATTAATTTTATAACTGTAGTTTTATTTTGTAAGAAGGTTATTTTAGTATACTTGATAGTGGTAAGTAAACTTTTTCACATACTGGTAGTAGAAGAAAGAAACTGAGGCACTCATGTGGCAGTCTGACAAATTGTTTTGTATTTAAACCTCATACAAGCTTTCAGCCTAAGTTTAATTTAACTCTCACAAGATTTGCGCAGGACATTGTGTTGTAATCAAGGAGAGATAGCACAAGGGTGCAAACGAGTTTATGCTTGGAATGGATGGGAAACATTTTCTTGCTTATCCGTAGGACTTTGAGGTAGGAGGAGGTGAAGTTGCAGATATTTAGTGCATATACTTCTCCAGTTATGGTTTTCTTTAGTAATGTCTGTCAACAGAACACGCAATTTTGTCCTTGCTATTATTGGAAATAGCTTCCAGTATTCTTTTTCATAATTTCTTCATTTTGTTTTTCTTGCAAGGTGTTCTCAAATTAAAAAAAAAAAATTATTCGTAATTACGATCCTGGCCAACTGAAACTCCGATTGTGATAACATTGTAACATTCATCATTGCCACTGCTGTCAGTGGCTTTTTAATTACTATTGTTTTTGATAGTACATGTAATTTGTCACCACATTGTGTTAGATTACAAGTAACATTTGCACAATGCGGTGAGTTATTTGATGATGCTGGGGTTGAAAACTATGATTGTGGATACAGCATGGAGTAAGGAGCAGTAATGATGACTTATTTTTTGCATTAATAAGATAGTTGTCAGTGTTTAGACATTTATTTTGTCACCCAATTTTGATGTAGTTACACCTATACGTGGTTGTTTAGTTTCATGTATGATTCATGTGTGTTTCGTTTTCCACTTTTTCTTTTGTAGTGACATGATGAGCAGTAGTAGCCTGAGCAGTTCGGAGAGTGATGCGGGTATCTACACCAATGATGAGGGCCGTGAAGGTAATTAGGTTTTATAAAGGATATTTCTTAAACCATTACTATCTACTTTTGAAAGTTAACAAGAGTTAGTATGTAATGTATGAGCTCAAAGTCACTGAAAATTGTAAATATAATTTGAAATTATGATGAAATAGAAGGAACAGAGTTTTAGGCTTTGTTGCTTTTTAATTAATTATCATAACTAATTGATAAGTTTTTAAAAAAATTCTGTTATGTTCAACTCTTTTATCATGTCTCAAATTAAAACATAATGGGGTATTGTGACATGTGTTGAACTGTTGTAACTGTCTTAACTTGCTTTCTTTTATCTATTTTTATTTTAAATATAGATATATATCATTGCCTAATAGCATTTGCAATGTCACTATTTTGCAATTGTTGCATAACATTGTTTCCCATTTTCTACCTTTTTGAATCTGGATTTGTGCTTAATCTTTGCAGGTTTACTAATTTCTAGACTCTGAAGGATTGAACTGTTCCAGGAATAGGCAGATGTGAATAAAATAATTAGGAAAAAAATGTATAATCACATAATTATATTTTGTTAGGTTCATGTAAATTTCAACCATTACCCTTTGAATAATGATAAACATTTTCGTGGCATTTTAATCCAATTTAATGTTGCAATGTTGCTGCTTGTACATTTTACTTTGCTATGAATATGTCAGTGGATAACAGGGCTCTCAAAATTTGTCATTAGTTACCTCATTTATTCCTCCATTCAGGGCACAGATGATTATTTGAAAATAAAACTGGTTACCATTGACAAGTTGTATTTATTCAAACCAACAACAATAAAATCCTCAGGTGTTGAATCCATCGGTAGTATCCTACCTTCCTTATCAGAATAAGAATTTGCAGGTCTCTTATCGTCGGCCAATTTGTAATATTAATCTCTAGAATGAATAAGACAGACCTACAGCTCATTCCATGCTGTAAGACTTGTGACGTTCTGCTTTCACCACATTTACCAACCAAACCACTAAAAGGTGCTTTCCTGAAGTATGGTAAGCCACTTGAAAAATTTCGCACATCATTCACCAATTTATTTGCAACAGTTTCCTATGTGATCATTCCCCCTTCACATTGTTACCTGCTTTTTTCCTCCCCAAGCTAATAATTATACTATTATGATATTTGGTAGGTATTAGTAGTTCCTGAAGACTTATCTAATGGATTTCATGTTCTGCTGATGGTCTTTGATAAAAGATTTGTTTTGTACTTCTCAATGCTTCTGTGCCATCCTTCCTGTGGCAGTGAGTTTCTTTCTCTGTCATTAATTTAATTTCTTATTCAGTAACTTTTATTTCCTATCAATCTATTTTTCTGTTATTGTTAGAACAATAAGGATGAAATTGCATATGGTAGAGTTTTGGCAACATCCTGCTTTGACTAATTTTTTTCGTCCCTAGTTATTTATAGAAAGCAGCTGCTGCATGGACAAACAGCTGTTAATAACAAACCTGCTACTTTCATCTATTGCATTATATGAGCCACGCCAGGACATCGTGTGGTTTGGAACCCATGTTAAGCTGCCACGACAGAGGCAAACAAATGGCAAATCAAAACTCTATCACCAGGTCTTGAGACTTACAAATTTACTTTTTACTTGTTTTTGTGCTCCATGTAGATTTCTTTGGCAGAAATAATTACCATTTTCTGTAGTATCCAGATAGTTTGATGAAATTATTGGTGGTTCATTAGGCAACATTTCAATCTCTTAGTTAAATAAATTCTTAAATCTCGTCGTCATAAAGAGTGAAAATATTAGATGGGAAGTAAGGGGTGTGGTGGGTACAAGATGTTTGAGCTTGTACGATACTTGGGATAGAAGTTCCCCTCATTCAATTCCTTACAGTATTAAATGCTTCTCTTCTCAGACAAGAGGTGAGTACAGTAGTAGGATACTGTTGCAGTGATATCCTATACACCGTACTCATTTCCAAATGTCAAGCTGCTACACGAGCCTTTATATTCTACAGGTGATGACGAGCAGAGCGACTGGTTTGGCGGGGGCTGGTGGGACGAGGACGAGGAGGGTCCTCCCGGCAGTGTGGGAGCCGACGACGAGGATCCCGCCTTCGGGGCCATACTGTCCGGCAGCTTCGAGCATTTAAGTGAGGAAGCCAAGGAATCCTACAGGGCACACGTTCGCTTCCTGAGACAGGGTCTTGTAAGTACTTGCCTTGCAAAACTTTTCTGCAGTGATTGCTTAAGGACTCGGAATATTTGAGTATTTGTTATTATTGAGAAGATTTTTGTTAAGTATGAAGTATGGACAGTGATATCTCCAAATCAGTAGTCTTTACTGAGTGTGGTGAATTTGTGTTCCAGCAAAGCATTTCCTACCTATTTTTCATTTCTTGTGAAAAAATTCCCGAGGAACATGTTTCAATTAAGCTTTTGAATGTAAAGCAAGTAACTAAATATATTTGAAAAAATGGGATAATTTAGTATGCTCTTTTGCCCTTCCTATTTCCTAGTTTTGGGAGTGCCAAAAGGTTATTATAAATCTCTTTTCAGTCTTAAATTAAGAAATTCTCTCGTTTCTGATACTGGCCAAATTACCAAAAAATCATAGTCTAAACACACACAATTCATATAACACAGTCGCATCAGAAATATGGCTCACAAGGAAAGGGGAAATGACTCATCACTCACCAATGTTGAAGGCATCGACGAGTGAAACACATATATGACAAACGCAAGAGAAAACAATGTTTCGGTTTTACACCTTATTCATGCTGTAGGAAATGAGTCATGTGGTTCGGGAGGTGTGCACACGCTGAAGTTTAACACATGACTCGGCGTGTCAAACTTCGGTGTGTGCACACCTCCCGAACCACATGACTCATGTTTTCTTTAACATGAATAAGGTTTAAAACCGAAATATTGTGTATTCTTGTGTTCATCTTATTTGTTCTTCACCCGTCGCTGCAATCAGCTTTGGTGAGTGATGAGTCAGTTTCCCTTTGCTTGTAATTTATATTTCCTAAAGCCTTTTCCTCCAAAGACATATGTACTGTTTTATGTCTACACGTACAGTGTCATGTGTGTTCTCAGAGTGGTCGTGAGATTCGTGGCGGACGCCGTAGAGTCCGAGGTGACAGACCTGGATTTAGCGTCTTCACGTCGGCCAACGAGAAACTTTCACGTTTCCTTCAGGATCCTACACAAGTAGAGCTCAAGTGAGTGGATTGCTGTGGTATTATTGTAATTTGTAGTACTTAGTGAATATACACTCGAGCCAAAGAAGCTGGTATAGACATGTGAATGCAAACACATAGATATGTAAACGCTCAGAGTACGGCACTGCAGGTGTCTGGCACAGGCATTAGATCAGTTACAGCTGCTACAATGGCAGGTTATCACGATTTAAATGAGTTTGAATGTGGTGTTATAGTCAGCGCAGGGGAGATGGGACACAGCATCTGCTAGGTAGTGATGAGGCGGGGATTTTCTTGTACGACCATTTCATGAGTGCACCGTGAATACCGGGAATCCGGTAAAATATCAAATCTCCGACATCGCTGCGGCCAGAAAAAGATCCTGCGAGAACGGGACCAACGACGACTTCAACGTAACGTAAGTGCAGCCCTTCCGCAAATTGCTGTAGATTTCAATGCTGGGCCATCAACAAGTGTCAGCGTATGGACCATTCAATGATACATCATTGATATGGGCTTTCGGAGCCGAAGGTGCACTCGTGTACCCTTGCTGAGTTCAGGACACAAAGCTTTACGCCTCGCCTGTGCCCGTCAACACCGACATTGGACTGTTGATGGTTGGAAACATGTTGCCTGGTCTGACAAATCTCATTTCCAATTTTATTGATTGGATTGACGTGTCTGGGGGTATTCATGGGGTATTCATGGACCCTGCATGTCAGCAGGGGACTGTTCAAGCTGGTGGAGGCTTTGTAATGGTGTGGGGGGTGTGCAGTTGAAGTGACATGGACCCCAGGGCCGCATAGGCTCTGTGGGCCTCTAGGATATACATGCTGTATGGGGGCACCCCGGTTGGCAGTGGTCCTGGCTGCCTCCGACTCCGGCTATGGATGCTTAAATTTATGGGCGACCTTTTTTTTTTTTAGCTCAGCTACTGGTTCAGATGGGGGACCCAGGGTTGTGCGGATCCTTAGCCTACAGACTATGTAGCCTATGCTTAAATGCTGCACTGATACGTCTAGATAAGACTGACAGGTGATACGCACGTACTCATCCTGGCTGATCACATGCACCCATTCATATCCGTTGTGCATTCTGACGGACTTGGGCAATTCCACCAGGACAATGCGACACCCCACACGTCCAAAATTGCTACAGAGTGGCTTCAGGAACACGCTTCTGAGTTTAAACACCTCTGTTGGCCACCAAACTCCCCAGACATGAACATTATTGAGCATGTCTGGGATGCCTTGCAATGTGTCGTTGAAAAGAGATCTCCACCCCCTTGTACTCTTACGTATGTATGGGGACAGCCCTGCAGGATGCATGCTAACAATTCCCTCCAGCACTACTTCAGACAATAGTCGTTCATGCTATTTTGTGTTGCGGCACCTCTGCGTGCTCGCGGGGGCCCTACATGATATTAGGCAGATGTACCAGTTTCTATGGTCCTTCAGTGTATATTATTTATACATATCAAAAATACAGACTACCATGAGAAGCCCATTGCAACCTTACCATAGTTATTTTACTTCAATAATTCTATAAATTCATAAAACAATCAAAGATAAATAGCAGAATTAATCTCTTTATCCTGTAAAAATAACCTATTTTTCATTGCAGCAAATGTGTGAGATTAATAAAAAAAAGGTTTAAGTAATTTCGGTTTTTATTTAGATAAATCTCTCCAGTTGTAGGTAAAAATTTTGATTCACTTGAGGAAATAGCAACATTCATCCAACTACATTACTATCTTTGTTTGAAAATAAGGAATAATAGAGAAAATAACATGGATCGTTTACCACAGGTGAAGGCAGAACTCCAGACAAGTACACTTTACAATATGTCGGCAAAATGACCGAGTCATTTTAGAGGTTAGTTGAATGGAAGGGGATCAAATGATTGAGTCATGTGATAGGTCTGGATGCGTGCACGTATTGTTGTAAATTGTGTTTGTGTTCTTGAGTTTGTCTGGTCCTCCTGTGGTAAGTGATGGATTATTTTCCCTATCCTTCCTTATCTTCATTGCTGAACAACAGTTTCATTGTCACTTTTTTTTTATTTTGCAGCTATTTGGGATATAAACTTAGTTTTATTAACCCTTAGAAATACTTTTAGAAGAGGAAAATATATAAGAAGCTTCCCTATAGATTTGTGGTAAAAGATGTTATTCTATTTATATTCTCTGTGTCACTATTAGTCTGTGTCAGTTTTTCATTTTTTTTTTGCAGACTTCATCCAATGAAAGAGAATGAACGGGACCAACTTTGTCAGTTGGCATCATTGTATTCTCTCAAGATGTCTACTGACCCAACGCTTACATGTCCTGTGCTCACCAAGACAAGGTAATTATAGATTCTATTGTAAACGAAGAGGGTAATACTAAAGCTTTCACTGCAGATGTTTGCGTTGGTATACTGTACGCTATTGTGATAAGGGTGTCACTTGAAGTGTTGTTTATTGGTTGTGTTCATTTTATTTCTTGTCACTGCAACCTTGTTGTCATCTCCTTTGGTAAGTGATTGGTTTAGCCTCATTCCAATTAATAAAGATTTCAATGAATTAACTGGAAAATACACATTTAAAAATATTGAAAATATTGGGTAGTGTAATAGAAAGAATTGGCGTCCTCACAATTTCCCCATTTTTTCTGAAAAGTAGTGTTTCAGCTGAAGTGGCAGTTTTATTTGTTCGTTTCAGTACCAGTTACGTACATAATTCAGTAAAGAAAATGATTTGTTCATATGTTTGTGATTTACTGTTTCATTGATCAACTTAAAGTTAAAAATGACTGGTATTTAAAAGACAATCACTTGTCTTTACAACAAGACTGGTCAAATATTACAGTAGTTACAATTGTACAATTTATTATAAAAATCATAGCATTGTTTTATTGAGACATTGATTTTTAGCTTAAATATAGTAGTTGGTTGCAGTGAGATGTTTTAAATAGATTGAACAGCAGTATGAAGTTGCAAAGAAAATTGATAGAAACAGTTTTTTTTTAAATTATTGTTACTAAAAATTAATGGTGGAGAAAAAGGAACTGACACTAAATGCAGGGAAGTATGGAACCAAATATAGAAATGAAACATTAAAAAACTTTCTTAAGTCATTTTTTGTACGTTACAAATTTCTGACGTAATAAAAAAAAAGTTAAAAGTAAACATTTTTGTCGGGTGGGGGGGACCAAGACCCAAAGACACTACAAAATTTTGTGTACGTTTGCTCTTAAGTATTGTAGAAGATATTTTAAATTGTTAACCCACCTTCGGAGAAGTTAAAACACTATGCTCCACAAAATAATCTTAGAACACAAATTTTTATGCGAATCTGTAGATTAGTTATTCTCACTTTTCAGAAATACAATGCAGGCCGTCCGAGTGGAGCAGGTAGCCCTGAGCAGACTGCATCCGGGTTCCCGTCACCACCATCACCACCTCGGCGACTTCAAGCGTCGCCGCAAGATGGCACAACCGATGGGTACGTGACTTACTAGAGGCCCGCTGGCACTTTTACAAAGTTATTCAGAAGATGAGCTGCTTGTCATAGTTATTGCATGAGAGATACATTATTTTGCAATTCTCCTTCAGTTTAGACAGGATTGAGACTGTGATAACAGGGCATTCTTCCATCTGTTTTGAGTCGGAGATTGGGCTGTGAGTGTACCGAACCATAAAAAATACTCTATAACAAATTCTCGGCCCTCACACAGGGAGCACGTCAATTCGATGTGTCTCATTGAATTCATTCTCTCACTTCATCTTCCATTGAAGGATCAGGTTCTTGGTTGCACTTGAATAGCCTATGCTGATCAACTGTTACCATTGATATTGGGATATGAGGAGATGTGGGAAGGCATATGGAGTGCATTCTGTCTCAATCTTAATGGCTATGTCTGATCATTCTTAACCGACTAATAACTGGATTCCGAGCTGTGCTTAGCTGGTACAGTGTCTCTGTTTACAGTGATTTTCTTGTGAAAAATTTCCATAGCCCCTTTAATCGAACTGTCTCAGTAGCCTTCTGCGTAGGCTAGTATTTGTATCACCCAAAGTCAAACCTGTGTCTTTTCTCTATGCCTAGCTGACTTCATCACTTGACCCAGTGCAAGCATCTCGCATTCTGTCTGTCTGTCCAATGTACTGCTGCCCATGCTTACAGTGGATGGAATAAATACCACAATGTCTGAGACACCAACCATTCTTAGCACTATATAATGAATCCTTTATCTTCCCATGTGGACGGAAACCAACACGTCACAGGATTAAGCCGAAGAGCAGTTTCAAAATCTTGCATCAAATTATCACGCTCCTCCTGTGCGAGGCCTCACAACTTTTTTATACAAGTGATAAACTGGGAAGGATCCATTTTTTCATAAATAACAGTGATTCAAATGACTGACAAAGTAGGCAGTAGTTGTAGAATATCCATCCTTTCTTTAACTGTACAGTGATTTCTATTTCTGTCCTAAATTTTCTAATCTTGAGTTGATAAACATAACAATTTTACTTTTTTCTGTAATTACATGTAAGTAGACACTAGTGTTGTAATTATAAGATGTGTTTCTTACCATTTGAGGGCACATTTCTTTTCATGGCTACATACTGCAATGAAACAGCAAAACATGGTGTGTCGACTTTTGTGCCCTACTGCTTTCATTTAAATAAAGGAAACTATTTTAGCGTATTGATTTTATTTATTATTCGTGTAAGTCTGGATTGATTAGCTGTAGAAACTCGTAAATTATCTTTACTTTTCAGATATTGTCACTGCCGGAATAAACCCCATTCCCGACAGCAACGTCGGCAGTGCTATGCTGCGCAACATGGGCTGGGAGCCCGGCAAAGGACTGGGTGCTCACGGTACCGGAATCACCGAGCCCGTGATGGTGACGATGCGGCCGCGCTACCAGGGTCTGGGGCACAATCACACACCCAGCTAGTTAGCAGTCGGATATCACGGAGAATAAGCTGCGAATGAGTGTGGTGTGTCAGGTCTATGTTTGTGAGAATATTTGCATTTTATTGTTGGAAATGGGTTTTATGTTGTATTTAATTTTCTTTTTCCGAATGGTCTGATTAGCAATTTTCTTGAGCAATTGTGCTTCGAGAAGTGTGTGGTAAAAGTTCACTGAGCAGCTGATTGTCAGAGTGTGCGAGTATTTTTTGTTGTTAAATACACAACTCAAAAAGACTGTGTTGTTGACTGTTTTGTAATTATGTAATTTTGAGACCCTATGAGGAATCTGTTTTGTCTTTTCTTGTTGCTGTAGCTATGGTATTAGACAAGACATATAGTTTCTCTCCACATTAGACATAGAACTCTCCACCATTTGTAAGTGTTTCAGTGTTCATATCATCTGTCCAGAGAATTATGCCTGTTCCCGAAAGATGTCTTGATTTTTTATGTATACTATTTTGATATAGATCTGAGAAGTTATTTCATGTCTTTCATAATTTTAGTCCCTTCATCTTGTGATGATCAGCATATGTGTTTATTCATCAGCTAAACATTCTGGATAGTAGCGTCAGGAAATAATATGTTGGTGTATTTCTTAAGAGTAAGTTACAAATTATCTATCTAGATGTCTCCGTAAAAATATAATACTGTTAATATTTGAATTTTGTAGTTTCACATCGAAGCTAGATGCAAGATTGAGATGTTTCAGCTTGGAGTTTCAATTCAGACGTGCTGCTTGCTATAATGAAAATGGAAATTTTCAAAACAGTGTTATCTGTATGTGTTTGACAATATAGTCAAAGTAACACTGGGAAAAAATTAAGTTTAATAACTGTTGTGTGCAATACATTATACTGAAGCAGAAACCAATTCTTAGGTTACATATTCTTCATTACCTGTTCTTATGTCATTCAGTATACTCCCCCACCCCACTCCATTTTTATACTCCAAAGACTGTTGAAGTTTCAAGAATAAATGTTAAGTATGTTCATTCCCCAAATGAGTTGTTTAATTGTTGAGAGACTGCTATAGATCAAGGAGATAACATATTTTCACTGTCAACAATAATAGTAATAATAATAATAATGAGATGAATATGAGTTTTTACAGACAGATATATTTTTTCAGTGTATATTCAGTTTTTACAGGCTTCAAAATGTGGAACATTTTCTTCTTGTGTGACGTTATTCTATAGTTTCTGCTCCATATAACAGTGTTTCCAGATGTGTATTATTTTGTTGATTAATACTACATTATTATAAGGTTAGGAAACTGTTTTTGTTTTGTTATCTGGAGATATATCTAAAATTTGAGTTATGCTATGCTCTTTATTTTTTTCATTTCTTTTCCTTGAAGAAGTGTTGTTTTATATATATGCATGACATATTCAGTTGGGATATAGTGACATGTATTGTAATGTCATGTTTGATACCTGACACTACGTTTAAGTTTTTTTTTCAAAAGTGGAATAAATATTACTCATTAAAGTTTGTTTTTTAATATACTTTATAAAAAATTTTCCTGCCCCACCAAGAGGATACATTGAACATATACAAGGTGTAAACAAAAATTAATTTATTTATTTGTCAATACTTATACTGTCTTCCTGAAAATTACCTTTTGATATATAATGTACTAGGGATGTAACGAATATCCGCATCCAGAAGTGCGGAACTTTTGCATGAAATCCTGCCTCTGCATCTGAAATTTTTCACGCAGATATATAGCAGATGTTTACTTTATATTGCAATATATACTATTCTTTTCTATTTATACGAGATTCTGCCCATTGTTGATTATCTAACAACAACATTTCTTTTTTTCTTTTTTTTTCTCCTCGTGAGCTTTCAATAAAAGTAACAATGAACTGAACAGTGTTATTTCTTAAGCGATGAAATTACAAGTTTGAAGTTGCATGTAAAGTAAAGCAGCGTATTCGCGGTCCAACTTACAGGACATCCATGTAGCACTACCGTACGATGCGCTCACCCATTCATGCTACTTGTTGGGATCCAATAATGTTCCAAGCAATCCTTTCCACTCGTAATTTCTCGCCGCACACTAGTGTCCTTATCGTACAAGCGCAGGATGTTTCCTCCAATCATGATCCAACACCATAGTTTGTTAGAGGGCAAGGACCCGTGTCGGTTGTCTGAGAGTCAAACATCCATCATGTCCTACGTGTAGTCCTGTAGCCCCTTTCACGGCCCATCAAGAGTCCTTTATCAGAAAATCGGATTATCGTAGGTCCTACAAGTTGGACTGTGAATAGTTTTGGAAAGGTGGGTGGTGGGCACAGAGAATTGCGGCATCGTGGCCTTGTGTTTGACACTTGAATTAGATGAGCTGTGAACGCCGCAAAGTTCATATGCCAAAAATTATTTTTAGACACATGAGTAGTTATGTAAATGATTTAATTCACTTGTGAAATCATCCCACATTTTTTGTTGTTGAAAGATGAGGCAAAAAATAAATCAGTAAATACACTTATGATAAAATGTAGAATTTGGCATAAAAATTTACTTTTATATTTTAAATTTATTTTGATAAAATATTAAAATCTAAATAATTATAAATTTATTTTTCCGCATCCGCTTCTGCAAAACAAACACATCCACAGATGTCAAACACTGAACATCGGCATACGCACAAGGTGACCTCCGTTATAACCGTATAATCTACAAATACTAACAATCTTTCCAATTTGTAATATCTTTTATGAACATTGTCTCTGGTAAAGCCTTCAATTAATCTAGTAGTTTTATCTTAATTGTTGTTCTTACAGCATTATACTTTTCTTCGAGAACAGGAATAAGTTTTGGGTAGCAATAGTGGATGAACATGGTGGCTGTGGAATTATGACAGTGTGGTTCTTAGCCAAAAACTCTAAAGAACCCTTTCGTGAAATTCTTTCAGATTAGGCCTCAAGATGAGCAATTCTTAATAACCTCATTGTCTGATAATCTGTGTACAGATTGACTTAGACATCGATGGTTGATGTGCTTGGATGCACGAATCTCTTTATCTTCAGTGTTGCCATGGTCTCGTATTTCTAATCAATGATCTCGTATTTCTATTTACATCTTCTCAGAATGTCTTGTACTTCTATTTACTGTTCTCGTATTTTTATTTATTTTACCTTGTCGTCGAGTGGAAATATTTACTTAATTATTTATTGTAGTTTCTTCTAAAGTTTTATTTCCTTTGCTATGAGAAAATACGAAACACAATTTCCATTCCACATCATCCAGCTTCGCCAAATAAATAATAATCTAATGTGGATTAATTCCCTTTTTATTATAATTCTATAACATCCTTAATCATGTGAATATGTACAGGTTCTTTTACACAGTAACTCAAAATTCAAAGCGAACATGACACGGCCTTCACCAAGCTTGTCTAGTCTTGATCTATCCTCTTCTGTTTATATAAATGTTTCCTTAGTTACCCATTTCACAGAGTAATTATTATTGTAGCCTGTTATACTACAATGGCCATCTGGCAATTGTTTGTAATACACTATCTGGGAAGTTCTCTGCATAGGCCAGAAATGACAATGCTCGTGTAAAATGAAAACATGGGATTTGATGACTTGCCCTTAACAGAGACATATAAGTTAATTTATCATTACCATTTTGAATATCAGGCATCTCGAGAACTTCTTGTACTTATAGTACTAGTTATAAACTGACACTTTTGACGTAAGTTACAAAACTTTGATCACACCATTGCTTGAATATGGTGGTGTACTATGGGATCCCCGTTTTTTGTATCAAATACAGGAGCAGGAGGGGGTGCAAAGAAGGGCTGCTAGATTTATTTCTGGAAATTTTTGCAAAACGCAGTCAGTAACCGATATGATAAAAGAGCTGGATTGGGATTCATTGGAAGACAGGAGGAGGGCGAAGAGTGTCATTGGAGTGCACAATGTGTATATTGGTGATGAAATATTGAAAGACATTTGTTTAAGAATTAGTAGTAATGCATGAAAGAGTGCCAGCTTATGGTCGTCATTTCCCTATTTTGGGCACAAGGGTGTGGGAAGATTTTAATTCATAGGTAAGGGGGACAGGGATTGGAATAAGTTACCAAGAGAAATGGTGAATAATTTACCATAAATGTTAAGAGAATTTTAAGTTGTAATTTGTAGAGTGCAAAAATATGTGGATACAGGAAAGGGGAAAAGTGAGTGTGTAGGGCAATTGATACCGAGCTTGAGCTTCATTGCAACTAGATTAAAACCTTCCTTCCAAAACTCTTGTCCAATACTTTAAACACCTCCTGATACTTTAATTTTTAATGCAAATTCTTTGTTCAGTCATTTTGAAAATAAATTTAAAAAATCAATGGAATATGCTTGCTTGTCAAAAACAAGTTCTGTATCCAGTATGGATGAAAAATGATGTGCGAATTACAGGCAGTAGAACACAAAGCACACCACAAAATTAATAAATTCTTGAATGAACTTCATCTGAGAGATTATAGAAGGGTGAAGTATTATCATGTTAGCTGAGGCAACCTAGAGCTGTGTGTGTCATAGGCCATTTCACCTGCTTTCTAGAAAGTCTAACATGCGAGAGCAGAACAACTCCATTTACAATACACAAAGAGGGGTCGGGATGATGTAAAATATTTATCACAGACCCTATGTTGCTCTTATACGTTTTGTTCGGTACTATCTATCACAAAAAATTGTTTATCTCATTGTTAAACTGTGTGTATAATGTTAATGTTTACGTAAAAGTACATGATGGTTGTGTGTAGTGAATTTTATGTGTATTGCTATGGAAAAGTAAAACAGCAGCATGCTCAAAGTAAACAATATTTTAAATCATTAAGTAGTCAGATGTCCGCAAATTCTGGTGTTGTAGCTCTTACAACTTTTTAATTAAAAGAAAATGCTATAGGAATAATGGAACATAACTATGATTCTGACAACATTTAATTATTTAGTTATAGAGGAATGCCAGCATAGAGCAAGCATATTACATTTGGTTTCTAACTTGTACAAATTGTTTATTGCAGTTAAATTTCCATGAAAAGGTTTCAGATAACTTCTGTTAATGACCAGTAGCATTTTCTTTATGTATTATTTTAACAATGTTGGGTTATCAAGACCCTGAATGAAATTTTGGTTTGTTCCAAAGCGAGTTCTAAATTGTTTGATATTAAGATTTGGCAATGCTGTGTACGATGTAATGTTCCCATAGTATTCAATAAAACTCATTCTGTTTCTACGTGTATATTGAAGTTTATACAAAGCAATCCACCATGCTTTGGCTTATCTTGGGGACTGGGGTAATATGAGCACAATAAGTTTTGATAGTTTAATCAAGATAATTTAAAGACTCAAGATGAATATTTTTGTGGAATGATAAATCACTCACTCACCGTTATAACCTGCAATTAATGGACAAGTTAAATATCACTAACATGAAGTCATTCTTTAGAGTAATGTAACAATATGCGAGGCCTTAGTTACCGAGGAATGAAGGAATGTTCAAAGAGAGCAGTGTAAGAAAAATATTAATGAGGCACCGCATTTTAAGTTTTGGAAAACTGACAGTGTTGAAAGCAACCATGGAAAAGGACAAGTAATTAATTTTCGTTAGTAGTTTATATCTGTATGCATGTCATTACTAACCTGGCACTAATGAAAGCAGCTTAAATTGCGAATAAAATCTGAATTCCTCATACCTTATTCTGTTGAAAAAAGTTGCAGTTGTCATTGTGGTCCAGGCTGCATTTCAAGCTAACCACAAACTCCGTTAATGTTTCCACCAGAAACTCATTTAAAAGGGGCATAAAAACATTCACTGTATTGCAATATAAACTTGATCCCATTTTTCTGTTTGTAAACTCTTCTTCGTGGTAAGGTAACATCAGCTGGTTGACGTGTTCATTTGGCCATGATCAAACACCCTCACCCATCCCCATGGTCATTATTCAGCATAAATGGGCACTTATAGGGATTTTAAAGTCACGCTATCGATCTTGGCATAAATTGCAGTAGCAGCATATGACGCAGGTAGCATTTTAACCGATCCATCATATTTAGAAGTCTGTTATCAGAATTAATATCTACAATCACACATGTACATGAAGGGTAGAGCTGTTGATAATATAAAGAAAATTTCGCTCATGAGTAACGATATTTCAATACTGAAATCTGGATATCAGCGTCCATATTTTTTAAAAAATAAGTTAAAATTTTATGTTTCCCCCATAGAGGATGTCAAGTTATTACAAAATTTGTAAATCATAAGAAAAGTAAAAAAATAAATAAAAAATTGTGATTTTCCTTGTACTTACACCTTATTTACCCAAAAAAGTGAAATTGCTTTTCACATTAATATCTTTATGTGTCATAAATTTTCATTATAAATGGAGTTTACTAGGCTTTACCAATGTGTTAAAATTTACTTTTTTCACTTCTTATTATGGAAATTAGCGGAATTCGAATGATTTAAAACGATTATGACACTCTATCATAATTCCACACAAATTCCAGCAGTCCTAGTAACTCCTAATTTGGTATACGTACATGATTTCAACCCCCAACCCTTAAAAAATCCCTGTATTCAGCGACGTATCTAGGTTAACAAGGGCCCCAGTGTAAAAAATATATTTTGGGGCCCTCCGGCCAGATGGGCGAAATTTTTTTTAATTTACCAAGTCTGGTTTGCTAGCACGGGCTCCCTGAGCTTTGGGGACCCTCTGAGCTGTACTTGGAGTCCCCTGAGGTTGGGGTGGCCCGGTGCACGGCACCGCCAAGCCATCCGATAGCTACCCCATTGCCCATATTTATCCAATGGCAATCTCTAACGTAAAAAATCTTGATGTAAATTACTTCATTAATTGCTTTCTCCTGGATGGGGCTATTTGCCTTTATTTAATAATAAGTAACACATTTAAATTTCACTTTGTTCCTACATTTAATTTGGAAGTTATTGGTACACTGCCTACTCAAACAATGGGAACAATGCAAGCAGGCCATGGGGAGCCCATTATTTAAACTGATCTTGCATATTGCCAAGGGAGTATTCCGATTTGAAAATTAGCAGTAATATTGGGAAGTGCAGATAACAAACGATTGCCAAGGTGAAAAAATTAGATCCAAAAAGTAAGACAACTCAAATTATAAACCAACAATAAGAAATGAAATTCCACATAGAACGATTATTGTAAAAAAGTGGCGATTATACATACTATGGTATTTAAACTTCAACATAAATAAATGCCTCTTACAAATTCACAAAAGACAAGATTTCCTCTTGAGGGTGTTACAAGTGTTTGAGTAAATCACAGCCGCCATGCCTTTCATTTTTGTAAAAATTATAACATGCATAATGGCCAAATCATTATTTTTTTTTTTTTTTTAAATCTATCCATAACTCCTTGACAAGCCATTTTTTTCTTCAGAAAGTGTAGACTTGGATCAGAAGAATATCTCATTTTTACACGATTTGTTTTTGTGAAGTTATTGTCGTTTTTTTTTTTTTTTTTTTTAAATGGAGTCGATGCATTGATACATTTTCTTCGATATCTGGCATGTGATATTTTTTATTTTATTTATTTTATTTATTTATTTATTTGCCCTTTGGTCTGAGACCATTTAGCCAGCATTATACATTAATGTTTGTTTGTTATTTTCTTCTTACAGAGTATTGGAGGCTTCAAATCGTCAGTTCTGTGTCTTGAAGGAAGCGAACTATTGCCTTGTAGATTTGGACATTTTTTGATTGAAGAATTGTGGTAACACTCGCAGGGAATTTGACTGAAAGCTGTTCGAGGCGCCTGTAGAAACGTTTTCGTTGTGATTGAAACCGTGAACAGGAGAGAATGATGTGATTGAGGTCTGAAATTTCTTGGTCTAAGGTGCATATAGGTCTTTCTATTATATGAAGGCGGCATAAGTGGTGAGGATAACAACCATGTCCTAGCCTCATTCTAATGATTGTTGTTGCGTGTCTTCTTGCAATATTGTGCTCTGCGAACCAGGGTGTCTTCGGTATTGTAGGTTGTACTGCTGAGTAGTGTTTTCCTCTTAGTAGCTGCGTCCGGGACCAGTCTTCATTCCAACTGAGGTATGCCTTCCTAGAGACTAGTGGGATGAAATCCCTCCAAGGTAGCTGAATGCCTGCAAAGTGCCCTTCGTTGATGCTCTGTTTCGCTAGCTGGTCGACGATTTCATTGTGCATTATTCCTATATGACCTTTAATCCAGAGAAAATGTACTTGTATGCCAACTGAAGAAGCTTCCGAAGCTAATCTTATTATTTCATACAGGTATTGATGCATTTTGTTACTCCATACTGGGTTCTGTAATTTCTGGAGAGCGCTCTTAGCGTCAGTAAGTATTAAGATCCTTGGAAAGTGCTTGTCTAGTCCGTACTTGATAGCTGCGCACATGGCTATAGTTTCCGCTGTGTAAATTGACGTCTCTGCAGGTAGTAATGTTTGTCCGTACTCGTTAGTATGTGGGCAATAATAAGCGTATCCTGCACCTTCCGTAGTTTTAGAGCCGTCGCTGTAAATATGGATGTAGTTGGGCCAAGTTTTGTTCAAGAAGTGTGAAATTGCTGTATTGATGTTGTTACTCCGGATGATATTTTCTGGTAGATAATATATTTGTAGTTTCAGGAACTGAAATTCGTATGGATACAGGAAGCCTGGAATAATGCGGCTTTTTAATACGAGTGGTTTAATCTTTTCATATTCCTTGTATCCTTTTGATAGTAGAGGCACTCTTTTCGCTGGTGGTGGTCCGTTCATTGTGAGTATTCTGTTCATTACTGACAGCTTCTTTAGTAAAGGATGTTCCTTTATAGCAAAGATGCGAATGAGGTATTTGTTTGTAAGAAGTTCCCGGCGTATAGAAAGGGGCATTTCCGTTGCTTCTATCAGAAGAGCATTGGTAGGACTAGATATTGGTTAAAATATCGATATATCGAAAATCCGATATTTTTAAAAATATCAACAGCCCTATTGAAGGGTGTCAAAGAAAAGTTTGAATTTTCGAATACCACCTAAACACACGATAAGTATTTCAATGTTTCAGCCAATCGCAGGAGAATGCGACTTGAGTATCGATACTTAATAATGATCAGTTAAGATTTATTGTGCGCGCATTTCAATTTGTTTATTACCAGAGCTGAGCAGAAATGTACGTTATTGGTAGAAGTTAATGGCAACGGCTATCGCAAATTAATAGATTTATTTTCTGATGCTTAATTCCACGAGAAGGCAATCTGAAATGGCGCAGATATAGAAATTAGACGCTGTCGAAAGTTTTTAAAAGTGACATCTAGATAAAATCGTTGATGTTTTAAGTCGGTTATAGAGGCGAAATAAATCTGACTGTTGTGCAAAACACGGCTAGTAGAAAAAATTGTTCTTTCGAATGAAAACATTACCAACACATTCCTTAGGCTTTACTATTTAAGAGAGTACACAAGGCCAATAAAATCGGTAGAGAGAAGTAATATAGTGCAAATTTTGGGGTTACGTGCGGTCTTAGCTAATGTGTAACAGCCATAATTATCGTGAATGTGCTCTTCCGAATGCGGTATGCATGCTGATTAGTGAAGGATGTGGTTAGGCTGAAATTCAGCCTGGACCAGAATGACGACTAATATTCCGTGGTGCGTAGTTGATTTTGAGTGAGGAAGGTGGCGTCCATGCCGAATTCTGACTAATAAAGTCAAAGGCGGCATTTCTATTTACGCTAACACCTTTGACCTCCAACGCTCGGAGAAGCACGAAAATATGTTTAGAATAACAAGCAATCTTAAAAAAGCAGTGGTGTGTGTCATTTCCGTGTAAAACGTTACATTCTACCTCAAATAATATTTTAATAGAGAGAATCAAAGGAACAAGAAGATATCAATACCATCTGAAAGAAATTATACGTAATTCAATGACGGCAGTGCGTCACTACATTTTCAATCAACAATGCTAAAAACTCTCTGCTTAAAGTTTTTAATACAGCACAAAACACGCATATACAGCTATACCACACACCTGATAGTGCTTATATTAGCCATCAAAGTGCAGATTCGGGATTTCCATGAAGTGGTTAAAACAAAGTGCACGCCTCACTAAAGCCACGCTATCACATTCCAAATCATTTTCGCATTCACGCAGTCCAATATCAAACGCCACACTTACATTTTCAAATGATGATGTTGGTATTTCAATGTCATAACCTGGCTTTCGCCAAGCATATTGCAACGTAGGCTTATACGTAGGTTCAGCAATTTGATTGTAATCACAGAGTGAAGAAATAACGATCATGTTTCTTCATTTGCGGTTTGGCACATTGTAGTCTTACAAAATCAGTAAACCTTCTGATACATATTTATTGCCGAAAGAAGAAATATTGGCAATATTTTGTTGTTGTTGGCGGTAATATCTTAAGCAAAACATATTTGTTTGGAAAAGTTACATTTAGAAGGGTACGATCTGTATGACCTGACCAGGAATCACACAATAGGCTCTCTCCATGGCTCTTTAATGGCGTTAGCAAACAAGTGCGGAGTTCTGCATGGAAATGACACACACCACTGTTTTGTTTATGATCGCTTGTTATTCTAAACAATTTTAGTGCGGTTCCGAGCGTTCAAGATCAAAGTTGTCCCTTGTAAGCAGTAATATGCTTAACCGAATGTTTCTGCGCTCATTATATCTTCGATACCTGTTTTACCACTTTCAGATAAATTTACTCTTGAAAAGTAAATGCCAGGAAAGTAATTAACCATATTTTAAATTCGAAAGTACAGTTTTTTCTACTCGCCGTATTATTTTGCAACGTTTAGGGGCGTATGTTGGATAAGTTTAATTAACGCCTTAAACATTACTTACCACACACAGTAAGCTAGGTTGAGATCAACAGTGTGACTTTCGAAAAATTATAATTTCCGTCGTGTACACATGAACAACTCTTAAACGCCGAGCGTGGTGGATGAGTGGTTAATGCTCTGGTCTCGCATTCGGGAGGACATCGGTTCGAATCCACGTCCGGGCATTCAGATTTGGGTTTTCCATGGTTTCCCCAAATCACTCCAGGTGAATGCCTGGATGATTCCTTCAAAATGCCATGGCCGAATTCCTTCCCGTTCCTTGTTCCCAGTCCTATCCCGCCTCTAACGAACTCTAGTCGATGAGAAAAAAAAACGCTTATGGTCCAAATAAATTTAGAAAAGTACATTAATAAGTCACGAAATTATTTACCAGCGTGCTAATTTAGGACTGGAAAATGTATGTCGCGCAATAGACTATTGCTGCAGCCAACTTTACAGCCAATGAATAAAGAAGTCATCGTTGGTCTGCCCTTTTCAAGGGATTGATGAGCGAAACCCAGCTCACATTTACTAATAACAACTCTGAAATGTTTTTTGTGTCACAATTAGGTTTTGTTTCGAAAACCGATATAAACATGAAAAGACTCTGAAAGCTTCTTATCTAGTGACTACCAGTTCTAAGCCAAAGGTTTTAGGTATTATTGGAGATCCTACGTGACCACATATCCGCTTCTCTACACAAACCCAGCTTTCCCTTCCTGGAAGTCAAAGTCGAGGGTCAAGAATTAAATTGTTCCTGGTTGACTTGCTGAGGTGATTGTGAAAGGAAATGTTATTCGCGAAAACATATCAATCGGTTGTCTACATTCTCTTCTTCACTCGAGATCGAGAAAACTTTTAATACTACTTCGTGAGCTTTACTGTAAACTTTCTTATAATTTGAGAATGACCAAAAAAATGCGTCTAACCTCACTAAATACGCCACAGCTCACGATAGAAAGAATTTGAGCCTACCGAAGATGTCTTAGAAGAGATACAGCCTTGGCCTATCATGACAAAGAAGAGAGCCCTGATCGATTTTTATATATATATATATATATTTATATATATACTTTAACTAAACCAAAGCAGTGGAATATAACTGAAGATGGATATCCGAGGGACAGAATGGCAGGTGACTTTACAAATGGTGATAGTTGCTCACTAGGAACTAGCGGAGCAGATAGAATTTGCGCCATTAAACTTCCCTGGAGTGATATATACGACAGTTCCGTGTTCGGTCGTGACTCATTCTGTGATCGAATGCGCCTCGTGGCCACATTCCTCTGTTGTGATTGCAATCTCTGTAGTGAGCTGAGGAATGCGGGGAATTTGTGTGGCAAGCGCGCATCGGAATCTGTCTACAAATAACAATTAATAGCCCCGGCTAAATTACACGCGGCGGTATAGACCCAGGCAGTGAGTGACTACGAGTCTATTATTCTTCTCTCTCCATCAGTCTCTCGACTGGTATGGTGCAGTCCTTCATTGCTTTTGGCCCAGTATATATATTAAGATGCGACATACATCCTCAATTATCTGCTTTACTCGTATACACACATACGAGATATGACCGAAAGAAGACTGTACATTTGAGATATTTTTGAAAAAAAAATATCCAATTTGAGTCATTGTTAATTACTGGGGTTCGGATCTTTATTACAAGTCCTGTTTTTTCCTTGCTTATTCTGAATTAAACACTGATTAAACGTTTCTGATTTTATATAGCATATAAATGCATATTCAGGCCTATTCCTAGTTTTTATCATATTGAGGAAAATATGTATGTTCATATTTTGAGTAAAAATCTGTTAAGTTTTTATTAGTACCTGGAATTCACTAGAGGTTATAGATTTGAAGAAATTAAGATAATTATTCACAGAACTGTACTCCTATTATACATTGGAGGAAAAAACAAAACTAATTGTCACTGAATTGGTCAGAATTCACTAGTCAAGTATTAAAGTTATATATTATTATCATTCTCTAATGGTTAATGTTCCGGCCGCCTTTTAATCTCGACAATGCAACAGCAGCAAGCCTGTGTCGATCCTCATCAATAAATGTCTCACTGTCGCCAATACTTTTGAAAATAATCCTCAGTCAGTGCTAAATCGGAAGTGGATCAGTGAGTACCACCATGCTAAAAACAAATTTTCTGAAAGTGTGGAATTACGAATTTACGTAATTAAAGAAATTTGAAGAGGAGGATTTTAGTACAGAAGACAGAGTTCTTTTCTGTAAATTATGTGAAATTAAAATGACTTCAATAAAAATTTAATTTTCCAATGGTGCCATGAGTACACGGAACAATTTATGCTGACTACATGAACATTACTAGATCAAATAAATGATGGATAAAGCCTGGTTCACGTTTACCAGCATCAATTGAATCACTAACCGAGATACTAATTTTATTACAAGAAGAAGAATTCTGCAGATTATACAAGAAGCTCGTCAACGATAAGGACAGATTTAAAAAAAAAAAATTTTAGGATGAGTAAATATGAGTTTGAAACCATGTAGCCAGAATTACACCAGTGATAACTAAACGAGATACGAAGTTCAAAAAATCTTTATCACCAAAAGAAAAAGTAGCCGTTTATTTGAGCTAAGATTTCTTTCTAATTAATATTAAAACTTACCGTAACGTTACAATTATTTAACTTTGGTACAAAATTTGGTTTGGATACTCTTACCTACAGAGCAAAATTAGTTTCATTCTGAGGCATACGTCGGAATATAGCCTAAATGTTTACTGTCTAATTCTCGGACTCCTTGTCCTTGTATATTCGTTTTTTAAAACAAATTAAATTGCAATGGAGCGCATGCTCCGGTGGCAATTTCCCTAAACACCAATCTTCTCCCTTTTCTGCATCCATCTACATTTACCCTTTACAAATTTTAACTTTATATTCTTTCAATGTTTTTTGGCAAATTATTCATCATTTCTCTTGGTAACTTATTCCAATCCCTGACACTCTTACCTAAAAAAGAGAATCTTCCTACACCCTTGTTCCTGAAATCGAGTGCCAGCTTGTGGTCATGGTCATCTTTTCCCTTCCATGCACTACTTTTCATACCTACTGCAATATCTTTCCATGCCTCATTACCAATATACGCATTGTACACTCCCATGACCCTCTTCACCCTCCTTCTGTCTTCCAATGAGTCCCATTCCAGCTCTTTTATCATATCTGTTACTGATTGCGTTCTGCGATAATTTCCAGAAACAAATCTGGCAGCTCTTCTTTGCACCTTCTCCAACTCCTGCATTTGATACTCAAATTGTGGGTCCCATACTACACTACCAGATTCAAGCAATGGCCTGACCAAAGTTTTGTAACCCAATTCCTTTACTTCTCTCGTACATCCCCTCATCACACTCTCCAAGACTCCAACAAATGCAGAATTTTCAAACCTTTTCCTACTACCTGTCCAATGTGATCTGCCCAGTTAAGCTTGTTGTCAAATGTAATGCCAAGATATTTACATTTCGAGTCTTCAATAAGCAATTCTTTTCCCACCTTATAATCAAAATAAACCTTTAGTTGTCGGATCCTTGTAGTTCTTATTCATTTTTACTAGACCCTTGTTGGATTCAAGTGATACTGATGATGGTCTTTGTGGTGATGGTGTACTATGAAAATCATTTCGTGATTTTAACCCTTTCGATTCATACCATGCTGGCGAACTTACATAGTTATAGCTCGAATCTGTTTACGTTTTCTATTACTACATCTTTCATCATTCAAGTTATAAAGAAATGTTTATTCCTTAATTATTTCTCTTACTTTTGGTTATTCATCTTGTTTTATTAGATCAGGTGGTATTGGCGAGCATGGAACCGAGTGTGGTGGGAGAGCGTTAACACAGTGGCCTCGCGTTCAGGAGGAGGCGGGTTCAAATCCCAGTCCTGCCAAATTTGGGATTTCCATCGTTTCCTCAAATCCCTCCAGGCGAATTATTCTTTTAAAAGGCCATGGCCGAATTACTCCCCGTTCCTAGCCCCGATACTTTCACGCATCTAATGAAGCTAGCACGGAGATGTGCGGTGGCGTGGCCTTGTGCTTGACGCTAGAATTAGTTGAGCCACGAACTCCACAAAGTTCATATGACAAAAATTGGTTTTTAGACGCGTGCGTAATTATATTAATAATTTAATTCACTTGTGAAATCATCCCACTTTTTTATTGTTGAAAGATGAGACAAAATAAATCAATATGGCAATATTATATGGAAACAGACTTTACTTATGTAAAAAGATAGAATTTGGCCATAATATATACACTTATTTGTATTTTAATTTTATTTTTGATAAAATATTAAAATGTAAATAATTATAAATTTAATTTTACACCTCCGCTTCCGACAATGCTGTCCTGGTGTCTGAACGGACACGCGCCGTAGATGTGAATACGCCTGTGGAAATTGTGTGCAATCATATTTTTTTGTCTGTGCCGATGCGTTTCTCATACGTACTGTCTCTGTAGATGTGAACGCCGCTTAACTGAGCATGTTTTGATGTATAGTAAATTTGAGTGTTTGGTCATATTTGGTTATTTTAAGTCATATTTAACCGCTTTTAGGGCGGACAGTGTCGCTGACCGCGGCATGTCCAAGGTCAGGAAATAGGAATACGGAGCTTTACCTCCGCTAAACATACGGGAATATGGCTTAAAAGCTGTGAAAAACTCACTGCCTTTACCTATTTACCCGTTTTTAAGGTCATATTTGCATGCATATTTCTCTATTTTTTGGTCATAGAGATCCGAACCCTAATAATTACCTCTTGAAAAGGAATCACTTGGCTTTAAAAATCGAGCGTGTGTGAGTGAGCTGTAACGTTCTGGTCCCGCATTCGGGAGGACGCGGGTTCGAATCACCGTCGTGCTGTCCAGATCTGAGTTTTCCACGGTTTCCCAAAACCACTCCAGGCGAATGCCGGAATGGTTCTTTCAAAAGGCCATGACCGAATTCCTTCTCGTTCGTTACTCCCAGTCCATTCCCGCCTCTAATAAGGGACCATCCACAAATTACGTCACACGTATTTCATGATTTTTGGACCCCTCATGTCACAGGTTGTCACATTTGTGAGACCCCCCCCTCCTCTGGTGTGACGTCACATACTTTGCAATTTTAAATTTATAAATTAAAACAGCACTTCCAAAATGATTTATGTGCCTATTTCTAGTTCAATCATATCAACAATAAATCAAGCATTTAAGAAAATATATAAAAAAAGCATAAAAATCGAATTAATGATACAAAATTGAGTCATCATGTGTCCATGGATTTTGAACCCATTCCTTGATACTGTTTATTATTGGCGTAATAATCACTTCATTCTTGATTTCGATAGTGTTTGGAACATTCGATATGTCAACATCATCTTCATCTTCCGCCACGAGCCAAAAAGTGATACAAATTATGCATGTGATGTCACAATGTTTATGACACGTCCCTCCCCTTGTCACACGATGTCACACTTTGTTGACCCCCCCCCCCCCTCAAGGTGTGACGTAATTTATGGATGGCCCCTAACCTCGACTTCGACAAGACCTAAAGCAAAAAAAAAAAAAAAAAAGAAGTTTTTCCATTCGTGTAGTCTGTTTGTATGAATGGACTCATGCAAAAACCACTAGAAAATGCATGATGCACTGTCGTCACCACGGTTATCCCCAGAGAAATCAACAACTCGTCATCTTCAATGTCGTCATCAGTAGGAGCGACCATATGGTCTTCTTCTGAGTCCAACTCTTCGCCGAGCTTACCTAATAGGTTTTTTGGCTCGACTTGGCAATTTTGGATTCTTTTTCTTTACTGAGGCACCTGACTACACTTTCACAATCATCTGACAGTTGTTCAAGGCTGTACACTCTACACAATTCTTCTATCATTCGCTGTAAGGAGATCCAGTTATGACAACAAATCTTCTCGGGCTTGCAGCCGGATTTTATTAAAAAGCAACTAGCCCAGCAGCCATCATCAGGTCAATTATGTACCGGCGATCTTGCCGTTACGAATACCAGGCAGCAGCAGCAGCAGGCAAGCAGTTTCTGCCAACGCCGAAGGCGTTGGCTGTATTTGGGGAGGGGTACCTATTGCCCTTTGGCAGTATTTGCCCCTACATTTTCTTTAGCAGTAAAATTTCATTACATTTTTGGGCTGGTCCATTGCTATTTGCTCTATGGGTGAGTTTCATTTCTTTTTTTTTTTTTTTTTTTTTTTTTTTTTTTTTTTTTAATATATACGTAAACAATTACCCGTTTAGTAGAGACTTGGGCATTTTATGGCGTAGTTCAATATGTTCGTAGCTTCCCAGGTTGCGTATGAGTTCATTGTTGCATTTGGAGGCACTTTCGTAGAACTTTTGGGCCGCGGAAACCATCCGTGACTTGAGTTTCGGTGTTTTTGCGAGGTGGTGGAGGTCTTCCGTTGGGAAGTCAAAGGGTAGATGCAGTGCTCTTTTCAAAGCACGGTTTTGCAATACCTGCAACTTTTTCATATGTGTTGCAGCCGCATGTCCCCATACAGGACTGGCATATTCGATGATAGGTCTAACAAGAGCCTGGTAGACCTGGACGCCGCATCTTGGTGGCAGTGATGAGGCATGGTTCAGGACTGGGTATAGTGCACCCAGTCGCTTGTTCACCCTGCTGCAGATATCCTCCACGTGGTGTCGCCTTGTCAGCCTTTGGTCCAGTGTGATCCCCAGGTAGCGCACCACTGACTTCTGGGGTATCTGCTCCGCGAACAGCGTCAGGCCCATTGGTCTCGGTGTGCCTCGCCTACTGAAGACGATCGCCTGTGACTTCGCTGCGTTTATCTTCACCCGCCATGTGGTCGCCCACTCCTCGAGCAGGTCCAGCGCTTCTTGCAGTCGTCTGGCGATGAGTGGCAGGCTCCATGACGAGGTGAAGTAAGCCGTATCATCGGCATAGAGTGCAGTAAAGATAGAGGCGAGTCTGGGGATGTCAGCTGCGAAGATAAGGAACAGCACTGGTCCGAGGACTGATCCCTGCGGTACGCCTGCCCGAACGCGTCGTCTCGTAGAACAAGATTTATCCACACGCACTCTGAAGGTTCTCTTCCTGAGATAGCTGCGGAGAAGTTCAACGAATCTTCTTGGGACCCCAGCTGACTTCAGTTTGAACAGAAGACCCTCGTGCCAGACGGTGTCGAACGCCTTCGCAACGTCAAGCAACACCATTCCCCAATATCTGCGTCGATTGAATGCGTCCGTCACCTCTTCCGCCACTCGCATCAGCTGATGGGTCGTCGCGTGTCCTGGGCGGAAGCCGAACTGCTCTTCTGGGATGATGTTAAGTCGCCGCACATATACCATTAGTCGACGCAGCAGAAGCCGCTCAAAGGTTTTTGACACCGCTGGCAGTAGTGAGACTGGCCTGTAGTGTTGCGGAAACGTTGGATCCTTGCCAGGTTTAGGAAGGGCAACTATTTCCGCCTCCTTCCAGGCAGCCGGGAACTTCCTCTGCTCTAGTATGCTGTTGAAGATCTGCTCTAATCGCCCTACTGCGGCCGGTGGTAAGTTTCGCAGCATGAGGTTATTCACCCCGTCGCGGCCTGGTGCCTTCCTCGCCTGGGATTTGCGTAGCGTCTCTTGTATCTCCTGCACATCGACAGGCTCTATTTCTTCGTCTTCGTGTTCGTTGTTTTCCCAGTAGCGCCGCATCTGAAGGTGCACTCTTTCTATGTGGTCATCATCGTAGGGTTCGGGTACAGGGCGAAAGTTTTCTTCGAACACGTCTGCAAGGACATTGGCTTTGTCCTCTTCGGTGTACACCAGGCCTTGCGCACCATGCAGCGCCGGGGTGCGTGTTCTGGTGCGTGTGAACCTCCTAGTTTGTTGCCAAGCGGTTCCATCCTCTACCCGCAGTTGGGCCACCCGGTCGTCCCACTGTTGGTTTCTGTGCGCCTCTAGCTTGGCCTTCACCTCGCGTGTGAGCCTGTTGAGCAGCGTCTTGAACACTCTCACCCGGGTTTGCTGCCAGCTTTTTCTCACCCGATTCTTCTCTTTTATGAGTTCTAGAAGATCTGCAGGCAGTTGCCCAGGCTGGCGATTTCTCCTCCGTGGCGCCACATTTTCCGCGGCTCTGAGAGTGAGATCTGACCAGCACTTTGACGAATACCAGGCGTTTACTGGTGTCGCTTAACAACCTCACGACGCTCGCCGTCCCGCTTCACTGTGATTGGTCGTAGGCGGCGGTCACCCATCCAAGTGCTAACCACGATCAGTGTTGCTTAACTGCCGGAGCCCAGCTGTGATAATTTTTTTTTTTAATAATCTATTTATTTAATATTTATGGCAAATACACATTGTTTTGAATACAATATAACAAACGATACCAAATATATACACTTACATTAAAACCAAGAATCTGTTCTTCGAAATATTGTAGGATTAATGCCATCTCAATATTCAATTATCAAAGCTCACTATTTCTTGTGATATGCAGCACGGTTTTGCGGTAGCCTCTTCAGCCCAGCTCCCTGGCCGTTTTATATCCTCTGACTGGACGGGTGAATGTCACAGAAATCCTGTTATTTCTTCCTTTGTTTGATTCATATCTTGACTGCCAGATGGAGCGCACCTCCGATATACGATGCAAGCAATATTTTGGCGCCAGAGACAGTCAAAACAATTTATGGCATTGTTGTCGTAAGGTTTTCTCTCTATTTATTTAAGGTAAGTTTTCTGTCATTATGATGTCTAACATCCTCGCATAGCATTTTTTGTAATTTTGAAATTTTACTGTTTCATAATAGGTGACGTTCATATAGCCAATGTAATCTTCAAAATTTATTTTTCCATTTTGTATTATATAAACAATGGTGTTTCCTATTAACCATAGGATGGTATTTTGTTTTTTGGTTGGAAATCTAATTTTTTGTGGTTTGAGAAATTCATTCACGTTGATTGCAAGCGGTGATGTCCTATCTAAGAGCAATTCTTCTTCTTGCCCAGATCCTGTATTTCAGGTAATTTTATCTTAGCTCCTCTTGATATGTTTAATTTGCCAATCTTCAAGCCGTAATATTAGCTGCAGAAGCCGGCAAATTATTTCAATTCACAGTTCAGAAACAAATAAATAATATATATCGACAATGGATTCTTTTAAGAAACACTCGAAAGCACATTTTTATTTATAATAACTTGGTACAAAATACACTTCCTTATATTCCGTTTTTTTTATTCAACTACGTGCCAGCTAGATATTATATTCTCGTCCAAAACTCGCCATATTCTCTTCTCTCTTTGCCGCTGTCCAAAGATATACATTACCATAGATGACCACTGTCCATAGATATTCTGGCACTTTACTACACGCTTATCTTTTTCTTTCTTTCATACCAATTTAACACATTTGTATGCACAACACAAGCAAGACTAATATCTAATTAATTTTTAAAAAATATTATTCACAATAATATTTTAAGGGACCTTGTCACCTTACAAAACCCAAGAAGATTTGTTGTCATTTATTCGCCGGGAAAGCCTACATTCACATATAGATCCAGTTATGATGCAAGTCTCGACGTACTTGCGACCATGATTGCTTCTTCTTTACAATGGTGGCGATCGAAGGTTCCTCATATGGACTAATCCTTCTGGAAGTTGAAGCTTGAGCAGTTGGTCGTTGATCTGGTGTGCTGAAATCTTGGTGGTTACTTGTTAAGAGCTAGCCCATTATTGGACCACCAATGGTAGCCCGTTTTTAGACCATGCAGTTGATGGTCTTGGCAGCCGTTACAAAACAAACAAATCGAACTGGACAGGTGTCCTGCATGAAGCTCAGGTCATGTACTTTGAGATGAGGTGGAAGCCATTTACTTTACTGAATAAGCAAGAAGGGAGAAAGGGAGAAATTAAAGTTTACATACCTTGAAAAGTTTTGAGTTTGTCATAAACAAGTTTTCTTATAAAACAATTTGCGCAAACACATCACTTGATGTTCCTTTTGGTGCCATTTCGTGCCTACTAGCAACCTCCTTACCCACTTTCAGCAAGTAGCCCGTATTTAGACCCGAGCCCGTCTTTGGACCTTCTCCTCTACAAGTCACTTCTGCCTTTTTAAATAATGGTTTTATAACTTATTCTAAACGGAAATATATTAGGATAAGTATGAGACTTATAATATCTGAACAATTATTCAATAAAATATAATCTTCACGGGTGTTCAGCCGGATGGTGTCAAAGTAACACGACGTTTCGACAGCAAGCTCGGCTGTCTTCATCAGGTATCGGTGTCTACTGGCTGTCGTAAGCTGGCTGTCATCGCGTCGACTGACTTAGCTCCTCGACGCACTTCCTTATCTACGCCGTGTTACTTTGGCACCATCCGGCTGAACACCCGTGAAGATTATATTTCATCACTACGCCGGGAAAGTCTCTACTCAATTATTCAATATTTTGCTTGAGATGTTGTCATAGCTACGAGAAGGTTTGGGTTTTAATTGTTTCATGAGTTTACTTATTTCTGAGGCTGTTATTGGCGAAACCATTGAACTGCCATAATTCTGTTGATTCCTGCTTGCACAAAGACTAACATCATTTTTACCCTTGTCACAGTATCATATTCCATTCTTAAATATGTAATCAATATGTTATTAATCAATTTTAAAAATTCCTGACATATTTTTTTTACAATCCTTGTTGTGATGTAAAACGTATTAGGAAGGAAGACAGTAAGGCAGAAGTTGTTTGTTTATCCGACAATTCATTTATTAACAGAGTTATAATACAAAACTAAACATTTCCATAAACAAACAAGTGTAAAATTCTGATATTTTTCCTTCATATTATATATTTTATTATTTGGTTTTTCTCACACATCTACGAAAATACTTATAGTCTTAGAATTTGGCGCATACATGTTAGTCGCGTACATAAAGTAATGACTATTTATAGGTACTGAAAAACTTGAATGTTACAGAGATTTAAATGCTCAAATTTTTAGTCTCGTTGAACCATTCTGTGACTAAAGTGACTTGTGCTGGTGTCATCTGGCAGTTTCTGGAGACAAAATAATTCCAAGTAGATTAATCGAGTAATAATTATTTTGCATGGTACTAAGATGATTATGATACAATTAACGTAAGTTATATGAAATATCTTTTGTCTTAGTAACATAATTGATCAGAAAAATAATTATTAGAAATAATGTTGAGACTTGTAAAATGTTTTTACATGTCCTGAAAGACAGATAACATTTTAGTTGTAATACTCTAAGAAATTTATTTACATTGTTTTATACTCATATTTACTGTATTTACATATCTGTATAGTTATACTGGAAATATTTTCCGTTATAATTAACTGGCTCTTCTATCTTTGGCTTAAGACAACAGTATTAGAACTAACTGAAATTATTTA
Source organism: Vandiemenella viatica (assembly GCA_031002005.1). Lineage (NCBI taxonomy): Eukaryota > Metazoa > Arthropoda > Insecta > Orthoptera > Morabidae > Vandiemenella > Vandiemenella viatica. The sequence continues at coordinate 123,541,351 of CM061918.1, forward strand.
CAAAATGTACATATTCATTTCATCCATTAATTTGCGTAGCACATAACTCTTGTGGCTGAATGATGTTATTTTGATGCCCATATTCGCACACAATTTGCAGGAGCAAATGATAACCTTTATACAATACAATATAACACATTCATTTTCATAAATCTCATGATAAGGGGCTGGCTCTATGGAATGTGTAGAGGAGTCAGTTTACATAACACAACAGATGTATATACCGGAGGAAGCGCTATTACAGAATAATATGTACATTAATGATACCAACAATATTTACACAAGATACCGGCAATTGTTTCGTAGATACCTTTGAAAGAAATTCTTCTATAGAGCATAAGGAGTTGTAAATTGAATATTATAATTTTTTCCTGAATTTTATGTTACAGTATCTATAGTATGCTAGTTAGCTCACGACACTGGAATTTATAAATTAATAACTTTTAGGGACTAATGGAATCAGCTTTAACGGAACTAGAAGGGTTACTTAAACACATATATGCAAGTTTAAAAATTTAATAATACAAACAAAAATGTTTAGGAAAATCAAATGATGTATGCCTTTGGTAAACTAGTGAATTAAAGAGAGATGAATGCGGTGCTTGTCACACCAGTTACAATCTAGTGCCAACGTCACAGAAGGGTACGAGGAACTCTACCTGCGTCGGTCCCATCTTAAGTGTATTAATGATCTAAACAGAAAGATCGTATTTACTTTCCTGATAGTTCAAAGGATCTTTCGAATAAATGCACTATCCCATAAAGGTTCATTCATAGGATGAGAAAGGCAACGGACAACTGAATAGCAAACAACTGAAAAAGGCAAACACTACACTACCATCCAGCCACATGTACCTGTCTGCTCCATCCTAATTTTTTTGATGACTTAAACAGAAAAATCTACGCCTAGCAATCCAAATTTCGGTTATGCATTGTTTCCAGAAATCACTACAGGAGAATACCCGGATGGTTCATATAAAAACCCGTGGCCGAATTCCTGCCCGTTCCTTATCGCCCATCCTCTACCGCATTTAATGACGTCACGAGGAGAGAAAAAAATGGTGTGTATCCCAGAGACGTTGCTAACCATTCACCTGCTTTAAAGAAAAACGAAGAAGTGAAATTTATTTGTGTGCGTGAGTGAAGTTCCCGTGCTTTTTATCTATTGGCTATTATGTTTCTTTTAATTTAGATACCATTTTCAGAAGTTCTTAGCCATTGTTTGTTGTCACGAGTTCGGATTAAACTGCCTTACAATGGGTGAAATTGCGTTCCAATAAATCAATATTTAAAAGAGAACCTGGGAAATCTGCAATTTTTTAAGCCGTTCAAGTATTTTCATAGATGGTTTCAGAAAACCGCATAAAAACCACACACTAGGCCACAGATTAAAAACTTTCATGCAGTTCCCTGATCGTTTTATCCTGCTCTGAAAGTTTTCTATCCTTAAACCACAGCAGAAAAAACCACTGAAGAGCCTTATTTAGTTCCCTTTCTCCCATTGCCCTACATTCCCAGTGAAACCACTTTTTAAGGCTCCTCTACACAATCGCCCATGATGGGCGATTAAAAAAATGTACATCATCGTCGCATCCATCGCCGATTGAACGACACGTCCACTTTGGGGAGGGGAGGGGGGGGTTATTGTACTGAAAATCTAGGGAGGATGGGCTGCCTAGACGGAAGTAGCTGGCCCTTCAATCTTCTCAATGCGACGCCTTTACGATTGTAGTTGTTTTGTTTCGGAGTTGGCCGCCACACATCTAGAACCTAAGTCAGCCAAAACTGTCCTTCATAAATCTAAGAAAACGGATAGAAGATAGAAAAATACCCCCCACACAACAATGAGTGTAGGGCTTTGGACACAGTCACCTTAGGTACGCTAAGTACACCACAGCGAGAAGAGGCGAAACTATTTGTTTGCTCTTTACTGATACACATTAAAAAATTCTATTTACCAAATAACCATACAGCTAACATGCTTTTTCTATGGTAAGTGGTTTCATATATGCGAAATATTACTTCCTGTGATCGTTGGGAAAATCGGGACACATAAGAATACCAAGTGTATTTTCAGAGGAGTTAGGTAGCTCACAATAAAGTATATGATTGACACGGAAGTAGACTCAAGGTTAAATTATTTTGATTAACTCATCTGAATGGTACAGTAACTTGGTGAAAGTAAAATGAAGTAAATTCTTATGGCATGTTTTGCCGGTAGGTCAAAACGAGCCATTCAGTCCAAAGAAAGATACATTTTCTTTACACCACTTCTTATGCTGAAAAAATTCCTTTTGTTAAGAACTTCGCATTAGATTATAATATGTGACAAACCTACCTGCAGGGATATTAATAAGCTTTGCTCCTGTTAGAAGACAAGATTTATAATCAACCACTAAAACTGTAAATCAGCATGTGTCGAAATTGCTGTAAAATTATTTACAGTTCTACTTTATACATTTATTCAAATCGTTCAGAAATTAATGCAGCATTCCTAATGGATAGCAATAATCACTTTAACGTCTATGTAACCATACACCTCACATAAACAAAGTCAGCGCGCTCCACACTTGCCGATTGTCAATATGGACGCATTGTCTTTAGTGGTAACATCGTGGAAATGCTTCCAAAATCTTTGCTGGACAACAGCTTCCCGTTGAAGTTATGGGAATTTTGAACCTTCCCCAAATTTCCAGTGTGAGCCAGTAATAAATAAATGGCCTTTTAACATCCGTAGGAATTGGGGCACTAATATCGTCACAGAACGACCCAGCCTAAAATAGAATGTTTCTGACAGCAGTGATACTAGCTGGTAGTTCTATATATAACTTACGACGGAAAATCCACCTCACTTCATAAGGTTGGTACGACATCGGCGCACAATGGATCTACAGAACTCCTGTTCGGAGTTTCGAGATACACAGCACATTAACTACAGGACTCACTGATACCATAAAAAAGGTCTGGAACCATTTTGTTTATGTCATTCAGCCGACTTTCTATCATGGTCACCAAATCCTTTCACTATTGTTCACTGTACATAGAAAACTTCGAACAACAAACTAATATGCATCAACAAGAACTGTGGAGGTGTAAAAGAGAGAAGTTCACAACAAACTCATTTTCTCCAGCAGAATTTCACTTAAACTTTGGGTTGAATTCGGACGCATTAAATATTAACTGTTAATTCAGTTGACTATTGATTCCGCGTAAGGATAAAGAGGACACCCATCCTGTGATATTGTTTGCACCTTTCAGCTGGTCGTCTGCAGAATGGTCGAAGTGATCTTTTGCTGTGCTGTAAGTGAAATCTCTGTAGCTGTCACTCGTGGTTATCTGAAGAGCTGCGCCACAAGATTATCTTTGGTAACATTGCTGCGTATTTGCGGAACCGTTACTGCAATATTTTGCGTCGCTGTTTCACGTAACTGTCTTATCAGCGCTTAACTCTATTCTGGTTGTAAACATGTCCTAATTTTTTATATTCCTCTGGAACAGAAGGTGATGCTCTTCCTAATATCGCTGAACGGTGGTTATGCTCGAGAGCGGTCTAGCGGTATCTGCTGTATTGTAGTGATCTTTGGAACAGTCGCCGTTACGTTCGATATATAGCTTGCTGTGTACGATACACTGATGTACATAATATATCTTTAGGTATTACCCTTTATATTGCTCCTAGTTACGTGTTTGTATCTTTGGTTTTTCTGTTCTAATATCCTTGGTATAATTGTTGCGCTTTATCTATGAATCGTTCTCATATACATTGGAGTACTACTGAATTTGTAAAATTTAGAGAGTCATATAAAAACTATCTTTTATATGGTTGTATCTCTGATTTTGGTACTCAACTACCTCTGGCGTAGTTGAATAATATCTCTTGATTGATCACACAGTCACTGCTGCTTTGCTGGATATAAACAGATCTCTTATTCTCGCAAGTACTATCCTCCATTTCGTTGTTGGGTACGTGGTTGCATCTTTGGTTTTGACACTCTTTGTGGTTATCTTTGGAGTGGTCAGCGCTCATTTTGAAATCGCAGTTTGAGAGCTTATCACCTCTGATTCTGTCAGCTCTATTTTTGGAGGGCTGCAGACAGCGTTGCTGCTCGGTGTGTGGTTATCTTTGGAGTCGTCAGTGTTCGTCGAAGACCTCCGGGAGGTCCTCTGGTCGTTGTTGTGGCTGCGTTATGGGCGACATAGCGATGCTAACTTGCGACACCATGGTGCGGCTGATGGCATCTTTGGACTTATCTGAAACACACAGAACAGGCTCGTCAAACCTCGCTATACTCTGTTCATCCTCAAATGAAGAATCAAGGCCATGTAGGCGAGAGGAGAAATTAACAGCGTGCGCTCTTTGCCCTTGATAGGAAGGGGTAAGGGCAGCGGAGTGGGGATAGACCAGAGTGACCTTGAGCCGCCTCTGTTAACTGAACAGACTATATCAATGGCTTCTGCTGCAGCCATCTGTCATGTTGGAAGTGTGAAACAGTTGACAGTATTACTTACCTGTCAACTCTGGAATTTGTTGGCACAATGGGCAGTTGGGAGCGCAGTATGTCAAGGATGTGACTAAGCACGCCTAGCGACAACGCTCAATAAGTTCGTCGAAATAACGAAGCAGCTTTGTCGTTTTCGGTGACGACTTACGTTTTCAGCACTAGTGAAAAAAGTGTGACATTCCTTGGTACTATCACATTGAAAGTGAAACATTTCTTGTTAGAAATTTGCTCTTTTCTTGTGGAAGGAGTACATATGTAGTTTGTGATCAAAATTGAAAACAGATGTTTCTCATGATTAGTCACTAAATATACAATATTCAATATCTGATGAGTTAATTTTACTATCTTCCAAGGTCGCCATTTTGTTAGGGAGAAGTGAATCATATTCACAATTAATTATACAATTAATGACTGAGTTTGCTTAATAGTTTGTTTTACGACCAATGTTTACGAGACAACTAACAGTTGGCGACGAAAAGATAAATTTAGGTTATGATCAACGACACGTTGAAAGAAATTGCACTTACTTGTCTCTTTTTTTTCGGAGTTTGCGCTGCGTTTTTTGTTGATATCGACAACGTTTCGGCACCGACTTGGAGCCTTCGTCAGGGCTTTTCGGTGTTTGCGCTACGTTTTTTTGTTGATATCGCCAACGTTTCGTCACCAGCCTGATGAAGGCTCCAGGTTGGTCCCGAAACGTTGGCGATATATATATATATATATATATATATATATATATATATATATATAAAATAAATAATTTTTTTTTAAAAATAATGACGGTTGCGAAAAGTGTGAAAATTTATACGACACTATTGCATACTAGTTTTTCTTGTCGTTTACGCGGACGGCAAGGATTATTGTCACCTGTTATTTTATTCAAACTTAATTTATTTTCACTTTTTCGTTGATATTTTTTCCACTTACTGTCTTTGTTTCTTTATAATTCGGAAATTTGGGCCTAGAGTATAGAGCGGTGTGTTTTCCACGTCTATTCAGTTGTACCAATTTATTCCCTAGGTATTTAAATTACTACGCTAAACACGTTAAAAATTTAGAAACATTACGATTTCTACAATAACATGTTTATCGTGGTGCGTATGACATTAATAATGAATTAAAATTTGCTAATCTGAAAAGTTAATGCGGGAGGAATTTAACATTCCAATTATAAAAGAAAATTAATAGTTCTATATATGGTGGTAATTAGATGACTAGGGGAATTTCCAACGCAATTAAAACTGATAATAATAATTACAATTAACTGCTAAATTTTAACACATTTTTCATAAGTATAAAGCAGAATAAAAAATCATTTAAAATCATTTGTATTTATTTATATACTAAGTGGGGAATTTCTGCATGGGCTCATTAGTTAATTATTAGTAATAATAAAAATAATAATAAAAATTAACGTAGAACATAGTAAAAAAACTGATTTTATACGTAGGTTGGGGTTGCAATAAATGAGAAACGAAAGTAAAGACAAAAAAAGAGTTTATTTCACATAAAGTTTGAATGCTGTGAATTTAATTGAATCAAACTAAAGAGAGGTAACTTGAGTTTTAGCTTGTTCCAATAGTTTCCAAGGACCTGACGTTGCAGGAAGTAGTTGGAACAAGAGAAAGCAAAGAGAGAAAAAGAACAGGCAGCGGTAGAAGAAATCTCTTTGGAGGAAGCCGTAAACATTTTTATTGGAGTCTGCGAAGTTTAACGCAATTATAAGCTGCCTGCTCGTAACCGAGTTAAGCGGCTAGTTTTATGCATACGACTCCATCTTGTTCGTCCCATCTCGTTCCGGAACTGGTCGTATCTTCTGCTTTTACGCGAATTGCGTATAAAGAGCTGCCGCCTCCGTTATCGAAGTTTCTCGGATGGAGGAATGCAGGCTGGTACTCCACTCACATCATCATGCCTCGTGAAGCGGATTTACGTGTTACCACTAAAAGGAATCGGGTATATTACCGTCACGTCCAACGTTTTTAAAGCAGTTCTATCATTAACGTGGCGCAACAATCTGATGATGAATTCTTGTAGAACTCGACGAAACAAAACGAAAATAAAGATTAAAAGGGCAGTTCTATCATTACCGTGGCGCCAAAATCTGATGATGAATTCTATCAAACACGGCAAAGTAAATCGAAAATAAAGAATAAAATATTTTTGATATCTCCCTTGGTTTTCGAGATGTAGCATGTTAAAAATCAGTCATAGGTATAGTTCCTTCTGCTTTTGGTGTTTTTTCTTCTGGTCAAGGTCGTATTTCAACCTAGCAACAATCACTGGGAAGAAAATAAAAGTTATAGTTCATTTCCACCATGTAGATATGGTGGTTTTGGTGAAAAAAAATTTTTCTGGTCGACGCCGGATCTCACCCTAACCTCCTCACTTTTGAGATATCTCGGGAACTAAGCGAGATATCAAAAAATATTATTCTTTATTTTCGATTTTTTCGTCGAGTTCTATAAGATTCAATCATCAGATTGTGGCGCCACGGTAATGATACAATCCCCAATAAAAGTTTTTGATGTCTAGGTTGATTTCGATATATAGCATGTCAAAAATCATTTATAGGTATAGTTTCTTGTGCTTTTGGTGACGTTTCTTCTGGTCCATGCCGTATTTCAACCTAACAACAACCACTAGAAAGAAAATAAAACACCTATACTGCATATCCACCGTCTAGATGTAGTGGTTTTAGTGATTTTTTTTCTGGTCCAGGTTAAATCTCACCATAACCTCCACACTCTTGAGACACAATATCTCGAAAAAAATAAAATTATTTGTCTCGCAAAATCACTTTCTGGAAATAATGTATAACAATAAAACTAATTTAGAGATTTTGAATGTTACCTTAATCATAATCAACAGTTAATAATGATTGAATAATAACCATAATACGGTAGCCACCACTGGTTCACTTGATAATACCACTTAAACGAAAAATTATTAATAATAATAGTAATATTTAATTAAATTGAAATGGAGCGCATGCTCCGGTGGCAATTTCCCTAGACAATCATCTTCCTCCTTTTCTGCACCCACCAATTATTTTGGTAAATTATTCATAATTTCTCTTGGTAACTTATTTCAATCCCTGACACCCTTACCTAAAAATGAGAATCTTCCTACACCCTAGTGCCTGAAGTCGAGTGCCAGCTTGTGATCATGGTCATCTTTTCCCTTCCATGCATTACTTTCAATTCTTACACCAATATCTTTCCATGCCTCATCGCCAGTATACGCCCTGTACACTCCCATGACCCTCTTCACCCTCCTTCTGTCTTCCAATGAGTCCCATTATAGCTCTTTTATCATATCTGTTACTGATTGCGTTCTGCGATAATTTCCAGAAACAAATCTAGCAGCCCTTTTTTGCACCCTTTCCAACTCCTGTATTTGATACTCAAAGTGTCCCATACTACACTACCATATTCGAGCAATGGTCTGACCAAAGTTTTGTAACCTAATTCCTTTACTTCTCTCGTACATCCGCTCATCACTCTCTTCTACAAGTGCAGAATTTTGAAACCTTTTCCTACCACCTGTCCAATGTGTTCTGCCCAGTTAAGCTTGTTATCAAATGTAATGCCAATTTATTTACATTTCAAGTCTTCAATAAGCAATTCTTTCCCCACCTTATAGTCATGAACCTTTAGTTTTTTATTTGTGTATCTAATAAGCTGACTCTTCTTTGCATTTATCTTCAGTATCAATAACATTAATAATTATTACCAAAGCTCTTACCCATTCTCAAAACCAATTCAAACACGTTCTGGCATTTTCACAAGACAATCTTACATTAACTTCTTTGAACAAAATTATTTTCTATATTTACATGAAATTAATTGGTTGAAGAAGAAATAATCAGATAGAGAAAGGTACGCCTAGAGAAAACAATTACTTAATGGGCAAGTCATGTCTTAGTTAAATACTATCAAATAATACTAATACTAATACTGTAGATCAATCCATATACTTATCTTAGACAACTAGCACGAAATATTGGCATGCCTCGATCTCCAGTTGAGAAACCTATACAGGGTGATTCAGGAGGAATGTTAAATATTGAATTAGGTGGTAGTGAGAACAATATTGAGTAAAAATATTTCATATGTGACCGATTTCCATTTGTTTTGGACATACAGCTGCTGGTATGTTATGCATAAAATAAGCCTCAGAAAATTATCAACAGCGCACAAATAACTTATTAAAGTACTTTATTCAAGTACATATTTTACAACAGTTTAAATTAAATGTTTGAAAATTCCACCATCGACCTCAATACGTGTCGACTTCAAGCATCAATAAAGTGCTTCAATTTGTCTATTGAAGTCGATGATGGGATTTTCCAGAATTTAATTTAAACTGTTGTAAAAAATGAGTTTGTTTTTTGTACGAATAAAGTACTCCTGATCATTTTCTGAGATTTATTTTATGCATAACATTTCAGCACCTGTATCTAAAAAACAAATGGAAATCGTACACATGTTTATATGAACCTTTTCAGTCAATGTTGTTCATACTATCAACTCCTTCAATAATTGTCACTCCTCCTGAATCACCCTGTATAAGAACTCTAGCTGGTACAAGTGCTGTTACGTAACGTTGAGTGAAGCTATGTTGAGTGAGAGCCAGTTGATTAAGCGTGCTTAACTTTAATCAGGCATGCCACTTACACTTCATGTGAATTTAGGCGATGGAATGTTGGCATTGGAGCACCACTTCCCGAGTCTGCGGATATTCCTCGCAGCTGCAGAAACCAAGTAAATGCATCCTTGTCAAACTTACCTTTTCACTTAAAGCTGCTCCCGTAGTTCTATTTGCCGATGGATTCGTATCTGTCAGACCTATTAGGTTTAACAATGCCTACGTCATCCAACTAGGTGAGGATTCATTGACTTGTTGCACTCACATAGCGCTAAAATTCTGAAATTATAAATTTTCTGTCCTCTTCCTAAGCAGCTGCAGACGACAATCAATACTCCTATTCCTGTTCCAGTTAATCAGTTACCTGTGAGACGAGAGGTTATAATTTTAAGAAGAATCATAAGAATAACGACGGCAATACCTGTAAAAAAAGTTTCTGTGCCCACTGTGTTTATTGGTTATACTCTGTTCACTCAGAATTGGCGGCTCAAGGTCATGTTCCCCTGGACCCGCACCACGCCTCCCGTCCCTACTTCTCCCAGCTGATCGCTGTGTCCAGGTATCCGAGTGCCAAATTTCCTCTTCGTATGTAGTCAAACGCAGAGGAAAGGGGGTAGAGTGAAGTGACCTTGAGCTACCTCTGGAAACTGATGGAACTATGATAGCAAAACTACTCTGTACTTGATAAATCATGCAGCAATTAATTTTCAGGCAGTTAAATAATCTTCAGTTTGTACTTACCGTTCTCGTCTTATTAGTCTGCGATTTATATACATACTTTGCTACCAGCATGGCGTTGGAGTAATTGAAATATTTTTGCGGAATTCAATATTTGTTTTGTTTAAATTACGCTAGTAACTCTGTTCCCATAAGATAATTGCTTAAGGAGCGTCCATAAACCACGTAGCTCCATTTTGGCCTCCTGTGAACCCTCTCTCCCCCCCCTCCCCCCACGTAGCCCGACGTGGATTTTGCCTCTATCTCCCCCCCTCCCCCAAACGTAGCACGTAGCTTCTTTTCTCTATTGATTCCAGAAGACATTTTGTACTGTTTTCTCTTGTCAGACTATCGTAAATTACATAGAGAGATAATTAAATGATGGAAATAAATATTCACATGCTGTTGTGTGTTCTGTACCTCATTTTAACTGTGACTAATAATATGAATGAAAAGCTACGTGGCATGGCTCTGAACCCTCCCCCCCCCTTTCCACTCTCTTAGCCCAGCGTAGCTTACAGCCAACCCCTCCCCTCCCCCCATAGACCGAACCACTTAATTTATGGACGCTCCTTTATTAGTAATCTCTGAGATCAGAAAACAGCTGGTCAATACAAACTCTTCGACATCGTTTCACACAAGTCGTTTGGAGTACTCAAACGATTCGTTGTTTCTTTCAGTTATACAAACAGTGATATTTGCCGCATTAATGAGCATTGGGTATTGCAAAACGAATGTGAATTATATAGTCCATAAATGCTACCATATTGTGAAAGCTTTGGTGCTAGCCCACTGGCTGAAAATTCAGGATCTCAGATTGAAATACCGATGCAGCCAGGAATTTTTAAGAGCTTTGCATTGATCGCATGAGCTTGCTTTGACGCTCTGTATATCCAGCCACAATACAGGGTGATTCAAAATAACGTGGACAAAATGACATGGTAGATCAGTCCTGCAATAAGAATCAAAAATCGCATAGGAACAGAGGGTCGCAACTGCGATCCGGAGCCGCTACAGGGCGTCTAAAATAATACTGACACAAAGAGAAGAAACAAAACCATTACAGATCATTTTATTGATAATTACTCACTCACATGCGACTAATGCGAACCAAATGTTGAGCCTACAGCAGATGCATCGAGACAAGCCCGGCATTTCCGTTGCATGGAACGGCGCACCTTCTCAAAGATACCAGGTGTATCTCGAACACATCCGGCTGCCGCAACGATTCTTCCTACCAAGTCTTCCGGCGTTTCAACAGGTGTTTCATACACAAGTCCTTTAAAAAATCCCCACAAGAAAAAATCCAAGGGAGACAGGTCTGGTGATCGTGATGGCCATGCGATTGGTCCATCGCGACCAATCCAGTATATAGGCGTTTGCGACCCTCTGTTCCTATGCGATTTTTGATCCTTATTGTATGACAGATCTACCATGTCATTTTGTCCACGTTTTTTTTAATCACCCTGTAGAGGCGGAATGTGCGGCAAGTTGAAAATCTATCACCAGATCGTTGGTCAACACGAAAATACTTTACTGTGAACTGTATCTTCCACAAGGTTATGAACTTGCTACATGCTTTTGTCGCTTCAAAATAAGAAGATGGATGTGGCAATCTTTATGAAACAAAATTGTCTGAGGTTCATTTACATCAAAATGGATAAATTCTGCTCTGACAAACAATTCGAAGCTGCAGGCTTTGCATATGAAAAACCACAATTTCACAATTTATAGGACAACCGCTCTAAAATAGGCCTCTTTACCATTGTGGTTTCCGTGGATTAGCAGTGAAATTGTCATCACTGACTGCTGCATTTTTAACGAGTACAGATTTACTCCCTCTGGTAAATACTTTATGACCAGCCTTCAAGTTACTCTGAAATCATAGAACTAGGAACACATGCAGACGAATCAGTGATAAGGTCTTAGGTATTACTGAAACACTTGTCTTAGATTTTCCAGTTTCATAAATAATACAAGCATGCTTAGGATCGATATATATGACAAAAGCTGAAATCTGTATGGTAGATGGTATTCTGAATGAAACTACTGGCTTACATTTATCCTCCCACAACCGACACACAAAAAAAACTCGCCACAGCAATACACATAGCACGAAGCTACTCACAGTGGGACATAGGGAGACGTAGAATTACACTAAGGCATGAGACAGACAGACAACATGAAAGGAACTACTCACATTAGCACCCTCTGTTGCTATAACGGCTAGCGTAGTACTTTTATAGGATCAGTATCGTGACAACTATTAACACACACACACACACACACACACACACACACACACACACACACACACACACACACACACACACACACACACACAGTAAGACCCTCGCCAGACAAGTAACATACATCTTCTAGGCAGGCACGTAGAGACTTGGGCAGGATGTCCTGGTGGGCAAGTCATCATGGAATGCTTATTAAGTAAACAAGCAAAGCTATAATGGTTTTCTATGGTGATACAGTGGAGGGGAATTGCTGGACGAACGCTTAAGATGTAAACTAGTGAGCCAGGACTGAAATTCCGCACTGAGAAGACATCACGTCACCCGCTCCGTATCTACAGATCGAGGAAAAAATGCTGCACCGGCAACCACAATTCGGTTTCACTTATTTGCCGATACTCTGCTATAGCTAGAGTTACTAACACAACCGCGAAGATGGAGCCATAGGCACAGAGATGAAATGCTTTCACCTGTAGATACTCATCTCAACTAACAGCAGTTTGTTATGAAACAGGGCTAAAACTTCGAATTATAAACAAACAATAACACGTGAAATTCCAGATTAACAATTAATTAAAAATGGACAACTTGATCTTTAGAATGGTGCTTCATTTAATAGATTTTTGATTACATATGAAGCACGAAAAAGCTTTTATAACACAAATGGTCATCTGGAAATAATATATATATGCGCATATCAGTTGACAATAAGCTCAGCTGGGCAGTAACTACTGGGCAGTTGGTATGAAATGACGGAATGTAGCAGGGAAGTGAAGAAACAGGGCGACTTTTTGCTTGATTGCAGTGGAGTAATATGAAAGCTATATGGTGGGTATCATTTACGGAAGTTGGAGGGGATAGAGCATAAAGAGGACAGCTAGATTTGTCTGCGGTTATTACCGCGGAACAGAGATGCAACTGATATCATAAAGCAGCTGATATGAGAAAGGCAGCCGAGTTTGGACTCAATGTAACAAAGGAGGCGAGTGAAAAGTCGGTGGCTGCGTGTGATGCATACATAGATGACCCGTGCGAAAATACGACGAATAGCGGGCTGATGATTTGTAGTGGTCTGAAAAAAGAACCGGCTCATGTTTTAGCAATATCTTTCTGATGTGTGCTATCCTGCAGTTCTCTACTTCGACGTAAACACCTGAAGCTATCCCTTCCCGGAAGTGAAAATGTTACAGAGCTCAGCGGACTACAACTAAGCTGAAAAAACACACGCAGTATATCGATATCTCTCTGATATGTGGTGCTGCTATCTAGCAGTAATGCGATCATAGACCGTGCTAAAATTTCGCGAATAAAATATTTGTGTAGGAATTGTATAGCAAAACACAAATGTTTCCTTAACAGAAAAAAAATCACCCGAAAAGCTTATTGCTATAGAACATAAACGAAGTTTCGCGATACGTCCGAGACATTTGGTGTTGCTATCTAGCGGTTACGCGATCAATACTTATCGACGGCAGTGAAGCCTAGCGGTTTGACTCTGAACTGTCTCACGCGTGACCTTGATAGTTAATACATCTCCCTTTTACGAGTTAACTTCCGATATATTTCTTTCTTCATTCATAATACCTAATTTACCAATTTCGGTTAGGCATGATGGAAGATAAGCACCTCGTCGCCATAAAAAAATTATCCTTTAAGGGTCGCATTCTGAAAAATTTCTTTCTTAATTTATAATGTTTCGAAAGTGGAGACCTTAATTTTTAAAAAGATGTCTTATTTATCGATTTCGGTTAGGAATGAGCGAAAATAAGTGGCTCATGCCAAAAGAAACACGTTTTATAAATAATATATATGATGATTGGCTATTAAGACTGTGTTGTTTTTCGACGAAGAATTAAAAGTATTACATGGATGGGAAGAGAAAATCATAGCCGCAAAGTAGCAGTTAATTTCAAGCACAGGGAAGTTGGGAAAGTAATTATTTAGTGAATTTAATTTAATATACAATCTGTATAGAGATAATTGAGTGTGAGAGATTAACTTACTGTTAAATAATTTTTTTTTGTCTCTCTTTTGAGGCATCCATTCATAGGGATTTTAAGTAGCCAGTGAGGATTAGGCTCATTATCGCGTGACTCGAAAGCCGCAACCTCGGCGAGTGGGGTCAGCGTTCGGTTCAATGTGATACGCGAAAAGCGTCCCAATTGAAATCACACACTAATCGCTTTAAAACTAACATCACGTTTCATATCATTCGGTACACAATTTGTCTAATGGAATCGCATAATAACTGCGCTGTTATTCAATTTGTTTAACAGAACGCAACATACAAAGCAGAAAGCATTTTTTCAGAAATCTGTTTTTAACTGTCACACTGAATAGTACCGTCATGATATGTTTACTATTCAAAATTTTACTTTAGAGAATTCAACTGATTTTAATTTAATTTAATTTAATTGCAATGGAGCTCACGCACCGGTGGCAATTTCCCCATATACCCTCTTCCCCCTTTCCTGCACCCACCTATATTTGCCCTTTACAAATTTCAACTTTAAATTCTTTCAACGTTTTTGGAAAATTATTCATTATTTCTCTAGGTAACTTATTCCAATCCCTGACATCTTTACCTAAAAAAGAGATCACTTATGCCTGAAATAGAGTGCCAGCTTGTGGTCATGGTCATCTTTGCCCTTCCATGCATTACTTTTAATTCTTACACCAATATCTTTCCATGCCTCATCACCAATATACGCCTTGTACACTCCCATGACCCTGTTCACCTTCCTCCTGTCTTGCAATGAGCCCCAACCCAGCTCTTTTATCATATCTGTTACTGATTGCATTCTGAGCGATAATTTTCGGAGACAAATCTAGCAGCCCTTTTTTTGCACCCTCTACAACTCATGTATTTGACACTCAAAATGTGGGTCCCACATTTTGAGTGTCAAATAACCGTTTTGACTATACCCTGTTTACTCTGAACTGGCGGCTGAAGGTCATCTTCCCTGCCCCCGCTCCTCACCTCACCATCCCCTCCCTCTCCCAGCTGACCACTGTTGCATCCCCATTCATCAGGGTTCATGTTCTCAGGAATGTACGGATGGAACCAATCAGAAAGGTGAACGGCGAGCAACTGGAGACAGGATGATTCTAGAAGCCCCGATGAAACCCTTAATTTGGTGACGTGCGATTATATTGACTGTAATGAAAGTTGGTTGGTATTTGTTGGTTTTCATCTGTGTTGTTGGACTTTTGGCGACGCGCGGGGGTGGGCGTAACCTTATCTGACGCAACTGCCGTCTTCCGACGTGTGAGAGGCACTTGATGAAGCCATTAGACTGGACGCTGGCGCCAGAGTGCGCTCTTAGGCTGAGAGGCGCATCAAACTACTTGTAAACAGTCAGCGGCATCTTGAGATGCTCCACAGAGACCTCCATCCGTCTCCGCTATCACGTCGTTCTACAGAAACCATGTTACGTCTTCCATCATCTGGAAATTAACTACCTACATTTGAAAGAATACGCCCACAAACAACAAACTCTGTCACAATTACTTCAAATTGACAGACAGATGCGATACTTGTCAAAATGCTGAGTCGTTGATTCATCTATTTAGCTGTGACAGTGTCTGGACGCAGAGGAAGCATTCAACTGCAAATATGTTGAAAATTTCTCCGATTGAATTATCAAGCAAGATTTAGCGCGCCGACCCCGGCAGCGTAGGTGATAGCGTGCTAGCCTCACGTTGCAGGGGTCACCGGTTCGAGTCCGGCCTCGGGCATGGGAGGTTTTAATTAAGTGTTGTGTTTGTCTTGTGTCGTCTATACCACGTCGAATCTATAATACACTGAAAGATACAATACATACTTGCAAACTACAAAATTACATAGTGCTGGCTGTATGGTCTCGCAGCCAAATGCCTTAAAAAAAAAAAAAAAAAAATTTAGCGCGTTGGACTTCAAAACAGTACCCCCTTAGAAATACGACACTTTAATATAGATTCTAGGTCAGTCTATGAACGATATGTAATGTAACCTTGTCGGGTGTTCCACTGGAGGGTGTCGAAAAAACACAACGTTTCGACAGTTGATTCGGCCGTCTTCATCAGGTGTCAAGTGGCTGCCTAGACTGGCCTAGTTTCATATCGAACTACTGTCCAATCCGAACTACTGGCGAGAGGCAAACAAAAAATGATGTAGATACAAATGGTAGGTTTATTACAGGACATAACGAAAACAGTATCAGCAAGGGACGGTACAGACACCTAAGGGAACGTCCATAAACTACGTGACTTGGGAGGGGCGGAAGAGTTTTGTATAAAGGCACGGTGGGATACGTGGGGAGGGGGTAGCCGCAGACAAGCCACGTAGCTTTTCTTTAATATTATTTTTCACGGTTAAAATAAGGTACAGGACACCACACAACAGCACATGGATATTAATTTCCGTCATTTCATTATCTCCGCATGTAATTTAGATATCCTATATACATACTAACAGTGCTCCGCATTGTTACTTGAAGTCATAGCGTTGGGCTGCACGCGGCCGGCGCATTTTAACTAACCGACACTCGACGGAGCATTACAATTCGAATAACATTAGGCATGCCGCACCGAGACTCAAATTCGCTTACAGATGTCACACGGAATCTTCCAAGGCAGTGAAAATTCTTATTGTTTTAATGATTTGAAATAAAACTGGATTTATTAAGATCGCCCGCGTATGACCACCTTGGTAAAATAATTTTAAGTTCAAAGTGTGATGTGAAGTGACGCTGTTAAAAAAAAAAAAAAAAAACTTACTAGGTTTATCGAAAATGTTTTTCCGACGAGTTTTCATTATCCAAAGTCTTATTGAAATCTTTTAAGCATATTTAAGAATCCGTGGTAATGTGGAAAGAAAGGAGACAGAACTGCAGCAAAACAATAAAAAAATGCAGCTCTTCTCAGTTTTTTTACGCTGCACGTATATTGTTCTATTTTCTCAATTAATGATGAATGAAATAAAGAGGATGTTTTTGGTAACACCTCAAGAAGAAGATGACCCCTGACTGTACTTGAGAAAGAGATTTTTCTCAATGATTGATGGTTTGAATGAGTGCTTGGTGTCAACATTTTGTTCAGAATATTTATAATTATTGAAAAATTCATAAAGCAATATCAGTTGTGTTCAATATATACGCAATAATTTGAATAATAGGGAAAAAAGCTGCGTGACACTCGGTGAGGGAGGGGGGGGGGGGTTGAATGGTCGAGGCAAAACCGCGTTAGGGTACAGGGTGAGGGGGAATCGGGGTTAAAGAGAAGACAAAATGGAGTCACGTAGATTATGAAAGATTTCTAATAGACTTGTAAATGGTCTGCCAAGTTTACCATTGATGGGCAAGGCGGAAAATGTGAAGTGATATGTGTGGTTTGAAATAAAATCGCCAACGTTTGTAAAGCGTAAATCAGTTCATTTTCGATTGTAAACTTTATCTTGGAGTGGATGCTATTGAATTAACAGATATTAATTAGCATGAAGCGTACCGTAAGGTTCAGTATTCAATAATCCATTGTAGCAATATTGATGTATGATTGATGTGAGTTATTATCTTCCTCTCCAGTACTCTATACTCCGTAAGCTCTCAACTGACGGTTCAAGGTCATCACCTCACCACCTGTCCCCCTCCCCCCCCGAGCAGACCGCTGTGTCCATGCATTCGATAAATGTATTTCTTAGCTGGACCAGCACCATAATCGTGGAGTGTTAGGAATTAGGTCGTATAAATAGCGCGTTTGGTAAAACAATGCGGATTCGTCTACAAATACAACCGACCAATCAGCGTTCGCTACACATACTTCACAGCTAACATCTAAAAATATAGCCTCCAATTTCATCAAACAAAAAAAGCAACAACAAACAGAAACAAAAAAGTTCACTACGTAAAAGGCATTGTTTGTTTCTAATGTCACTGTGTAATTACAGTACGTATTTTAAAATCATGCAAACTTCGCACTGCCCTTTCTTCTAACAGGTCGGTTGTCATGTGAAAGTACCAGTACCGGTTTAACCACGTAGCAGGAGGTAGCAAATGCTACGGGTCTCGCGCTTTCTAGGGGGCCTCGCGCCTCCTAGGGGGGCCCCGCACCTAGGCTAGATGGGCGACCTTTTTTTCCCCTGGAAAGTACAATACACTATTAATGTCAGACACAAACCACTAAAATTTACTTTTGTAGGTGAGGGATTGGAATAAATCACCAAGGGAAGTGATGAATAATTTACCAAAAACAGTCAAAGAATTAAAAGTTTGTAAAGGGCAGAAGTAGATGGATTGGAGAATTTACACTCAATAGAATGTAGGTATGTTTGGAAATTGCCGAAGGAAAATGTGCTCCCTCGGAATAATAAAATACACCTCTATTTAGAAATGCGTGTTTTGGTTGAGTGGCTACATTTCGAGTCTCTTTATCCTCCAGAGCATGGTTTGTGCGAAATTTCAGCGCTACCGCAGAATTCGGGGAAGTTTCCCCGTTGCTTGTGGGCGGTGGTTTATACGGGGTGGGTGCCATCCATCAAGAGCAGGGGGTGAATGGGGAGGCAGCTCTCATTCCAGTTACGAGATAATATTCAACATCGCGCGCACTGAAAGGGATTTTAACCCCTCCGATATGCCAGCGCGTTCATCTCCGGTGATACAGAAGCGCCATTCAGATCAAAGAGGGGCTTTCGCTTCCGCAGCGTAACAAAACACGTATGTCTTATCGTTTCCACGTAAGCATCAGGCCTGGGGAACTGTTCTTGCTGCATTTGTAATTATTCCTACCTCTTCTTTGATCTGAATAAGTTTATTGTTTCCGTGAGTCCCGCATCATTAATTCTGTACAAGCGATGTTTCCTCTTTTTCTTTTGATTTTCTTTTTTGTCGTTTTTACTGTAGGGGAAGACCTGGCAAAGTGGCCTCGCTAAGGTTTGACGATGTTTTAAGGTAACTTACAATATACCTAAAGGCATTAAAATCAGGGGTTACAAACTACATACCAGAATTTTTTAGTTACCTTTTCATTAAGTTTAGTACGTAAAATAACCAATTTGTCAAAAAGTATCCAAATGGCCACTTTAGAATAAAAAATGAGTGATTAAAAACGTTCTAAATTTGCAAAATAGTGTACTTTATTTTTTAAAAAAGGTCATGTAGCTTGTAAATAATAGAAATTATAACGGGCAAGAGGCATTGCAATTTTCCGAAACGAAGGAATAGCTATTTCGTTCAATTCCATCGAGTTCATGAGCCCAAAAGATTTGGCACTAGATCCATCGTTCCTGTGATCTTAAGCTGAAAAAATTTCGTTGCAGGCACTGTTTGCATTCTTGATCATCGTCATCATCAAAAACTCTTTTTGGGTTAGATTTTCTGCGGTTGGTGGTTTTCTATCTAGCATTGGTTTCCATTTTTTCCTGTTTTCTTCGTTTTGTTTGCTTTGCAGCTTTAAGTATATTTTTATACTAGCTGTGCCCGCGACTTCGTCCGCGTGGAATAGTTATTTTGGGCATCATATTTATTTTTGCAAACAACCTCCTCAGCTTTATAAATTATAGCAGTTACCCACGACTTTGTCCGCGTCAATTTCTGTTATTATTTTAGACAATTTTTTGCAAATTTAGTTTTTAAGTTTTTAAAAAAACATAATTATTTTAAAGTACTTCTGCGTAAATTATATTTTTAGTTTTATTTTCTTGTGGCAGAAGAACATATTGGTTTTCTCTGCAACCCGATCTTGACAACGCGACATATAGTTGGCCGTGTGAAAAGAAGTCTTGACGTAAATCGATTCGTACGTGTTAAAATGTTTGCCCCTGTGATTTATTAATTGTAACGGCGAAAGATAGCTTAACGGGAAATTGAATTCTTTTAAAATTAAAAGGTAAATCATTTGGAATCATTGGGATGCGAGGTATAAGCACTGTTTGACCAACTGCTGGACCAGCCAAAACTATTGCAACGATCACGTTATTGCGTAGAAATTTAATTGGAAGTCGGGTTCCGTTACATAAATTTGGTGGTTTGAGATTTCTAAGTAAAATTATTGGGGCACCTATTTTTAACTTGAGGGAATTTGGGGGAAGGCCACTTGGGTTCAAAGAATTAAGAAACTCTTGTGGGTAATGTACCGCATCTTCTTGATCCATTACGTTATCAATAGATGTGTAGGTAACTATGTCTCCTGGAAGTTTACTTAAAATTAGGTCGTTAATTTCGTCCACGCTACTGTTTCTCGCCGCCAATATTGCCCTTTGACACATCCATTGATGATCTTTATTTTCTATTTCGCTGATTTCAGGGTAAACTTTCGATATTAAGTCCTCAATGTTACTTACTCTTTCTCCTAAATCGCGATCAATTTCAATTTTATTTTCAAAATGAGGTACTTTCCCGTCTCCTATTAAAAGTAACTTTGAAGGAAAAGTTATACTACCTCCCCCCAAATGTGCTCTCATATTTGTAGTTAATTTTAAAATGTTAACAAACTTCCATAATGGGGAACTACAACCGTTCAGAAGGGAGCCGACCGCGCGTAATATCTTCTAAGATGTTCATTGAAATTAAGTGATGCCAAAGACAATTTTGTTCACAATTAAATACTCTTAATCAACAACACATTTATTTGGATAAAGATTAATATTATTATGTTGATACAACTCTAACAAATAATTGGTAATAATGCATTCATTTCGACCAAATTTGATTACCATAAAAACGGTTCTAGTGAGTTAATCTTAAAAGATAGACATACAGTATACTGTCGCGGAAATTTTTTTAGATCATTTCAAGAGGAATAATCCTTTCATACATATTTTTTTGTTATCTTGAACCGTTTTTCGCAGCGCACGCAACAGAAGCCCTCAAAGATGAATAATTTTTCCCGTTTTTTCCACATTTTCCATTGTTTCTTCGCTCCTATTAGTCGCAGCGTGATGTTATATAGCTTAAAGCCTTCCTTGATAAATGGTCTATTCAACACAAAAAGAATTTTTCAATTCGAACCAGTAGTTCCTGAGATTAGCGCGTTCAAACAAACAAACTCTTCAGCTTTATAATATTAGTATAGATGAAACTGATGTGAAAATCTGCAAAGAACCTTTGTTTCGGCCTTTGCATTTGCTTTTTCCTGCTATTGTTGCACAACAGTATCCTTTGGGTTCACAGAAAAAGATGTTTCCGGTCGTTGAAATACCCCAACAAATGATTTAATTACTTTTGTTTTTTATTATTATTAATATACTCATGTCAGCTTCGCATGATAATGAAGCATTGTGTAATGTTAATAATCTGTAAGGAACAAACAGAATCCGTACGCAGCAGACAGACGCCATAGCCACCAGCAGGTGGACACACTACCCGGTTCGGCGCCGTTACAGAAACATCATCATTCTATCTTAACAATGCATAAGAAACAATCATGATCACCAAATCAGGAAATTACAGCAAAAACACCACTCTTACAAAACAATTTTGTTCAGAAGCCGCAAGTCATTTGATTTCTTAGTAATAAATTCATAAACTGACCACTTACCAAACATCAGGCTCATCAAAAACCACAAATATTCTAATAACTTCCAGAGACGATACGCTAACCGGATCGGGCTTCTCAAGATAAATGGAGGAATTAAGTTGCACCAGTTATGATTTTTCCCGCGTGATGGCGCCATACCATGGCCCAAAAAAACCCCATGGTCACTTTACCCGGCTCTCCCCTACTAGTGTAAGCATGTGACCGTAAATATATATGTATATATATTGCATATCGTCACGTTTTTAAGGTCAAATATTTTTCTAAGGTTTTTCGTTACCGTTTCACACATCATTTGTTCTCTATATTGTCAGTATGTCTCTTTAGTTTTTGTATATCGTTACAAGAAACGTACTCGAAAACTTGTTCAACCAATTGGCCATCGAAAATCACGCCTATTGTAATAGGGTCTCGTTCACAGAAAGTCTTTGTCTGTTGATATCTTTACACTGAAATGCTCTGATCATACTTTCAATTCATGGAGTCCAGTTTTAATGTTACAACGAATCGTCCACCATTTACGGATATGTTCAGAACAATACAACTCGAACAGATTTGTGAAAGTATAAAAAAGATTATTCACCCTATGTTTTCACTTAGCCAACATTGCACTCACCACCTCTTTGAAACCTCTCTCGTTTAACGCGCTGTCCACGGGAATTACATCTGGTATTCTGTCGTGTGGTAAAAGAACAGTGCTTGGCAGAAAATTGAGCAGAGTTCAGGTGACATCAGAGTTACAGATATCGAGCATTTATTTTCAGAAGGAAAAAAAAACCTGCAGAAATAATTTTCATTTGGTATAGATGATAAAGGTGAATCTTTGGGTTGGGTTGTGGTTGAGAGAGTTGCGGGGGTTCAGGGAGTTGAAGGAACTGAGAAGGTTGAGAGAGCTTAGGGGAATGAGAATACTGAGGGAGTTTGGAGGTTGAGGGAGCTAGGTTGTTAGAGGGGTTGAGTGAGCTCAGAGGGTTGAAAGAGTTGAGGAGGATCAGAGGGTTGAGAGAGTTAACGGGGTTGACAGAGTTGTGGGGGTTGAGGGGTTTGAAACAGTAGAAAGGATTAAGGAGATTGAGGAAGTTCAGGGCTTGAGAGGGTTGAGGGAGTTTAGGATATGGAGAGAGTTTCGTGGTTGAGGCGGTTGAAAGAGTTGAGAGGCTTAAGGGGGTTTATAGAGTTGAGAGGTGAGGGGGTTGAGGGTGTTGAGAGTTTAGTGGTTGAGGGGTTCATTTTCTTCTTTCATTTTTTTATTTTTTACTTGGGCTTTACGCCTCGTCGACGGCGAGGTCATTAGAGGCGGAATGGGATTGGGGCAAGGAACGGGAACGAATTCGGCCATGGCTTTTTAAAGGAAGCATCCCGGAATTCGCCTGGAGTGATTTGGGGAAACCATGGAAAACCCAAATCTGGATGCCCGGACATGGATTCGAACCCACGTCCCCCCGAATGCGAGGCCAGAACGTTAACCGCTCACCCACCACGCTCGTTGAGGGGTTCGAAAGAGTTGAGAGGGTGAAGGGGGTTGAGAGAGTTAAGAAGGTTGAGGGCGTTCAGAGAGTTAAGGGTGTCGAGAGAGGTTACTTGTTGAGTGGGTTGAGAGAGTTGAGGGAGTAGAGGGAGTAACGCAGCTGACATGATTGAGAGGGCTGAGAGAGTTGGAGAACTGAGGGGACTGAAGGAGTTGAGAGGATTGAGAAATACGTAAATACAAACTACTATCCCAGATGGTACACGTACTAAAAGTAAATGTGGTATATACACTTGGATAAAGACCACTAATATGGTGATTGAAGATGAATCTATGGATGGAGGAAGGGATCCAAACTACTCCAAAGCATGTATGGTAACTGAAGTTGTATATACGGGAAGAGAGACGAAAACAAAAGATTACCATTACTCCTACACATATATCGCAGTGCTATAGAAGTGTATACAAACACTACCTGTGCACAAGGAGTTGCTTCACCCCGGTGTTAGCGGTGCCGTGATTTGGGTCACACTGGTGGTGGTTAGTAGACACACACGTCCCCCACTCTAGTGTCGTGTTACCTGCAGCCGGATGAGGCGGAGAGACCTGGACCTGGCGCTGCGGCTGCTGCTGGCCTGGGTTCGTACCTTGACAGCTGCTGTTGTTGGCGGTGGGCGTCAGCGACAGCAGGCGAGGCCGCCTGAAGAGCAGCACCGTCTTGTACGCCTGCCGGTACTGCTTGTTCATGATGACGTAGATGATGGGGTTGATGCACGCCGACAGGTACAGCATCAGGTAGCTGAACACGTGAAGCGCTGCGGCAAAAAACGGGAACGTTGAGTTCGTGTACAATGTGATGCAAAAAAAAAAAATTGGAACGGCATTTTATGACCGGCGCCTGTAAGTTATGCAACCTTTCCCAAGAAGTAACTAATTGCGCGAACTCTACCAAATGTGCAGCGCGTTTTTACTACATCTGTTGGATATAGAGCACTGTATAGCACGTCACTGGTCGAATGTACACTGCAATACAGGAATTTGGAAAATTATTGTCGCAGCAACTCCACTAGCATATTGAAATGTACCAAAGCAACAAACTACCTTCTGGCTTCCGCCTTTATCACAAATTTGTAATCGTGGTTTTTTTCTAGAACCATCACTGTGTTCATTTAAACCGAGATTGGTTCAAAATGGGAAGAGTTGAGGTTTCCGAATTTTTTTTCACAATGGGTGCTCCTAGCGCCGCCATATTGGCGTCAGACTGTTCATACATTCAGTACGCAACCAGCCGTGGTAGTTTGCACATCGTTCCTATCGTACTTTGAATACAGTAGAGTGTTAAAATGAGCGCTGCTATTAAAAATCCCGCCAGTTGTGAAGTGCGAGCTGTAATACGGTGTTTGTTGGCGAAAAATCACAAACCAATTGAAATTTATCGCCAGATTTGTGATGTGTACGGCCAAGGAATAATCAGTGAAAGCCGAGTGAGGCAATGGTGCATTGATTTTAAAAATGGTAGGCCTAGTGTTGTGAGTGATGAACTGGTGGTGAAAATCAACGAAAAAATCCGTGAAAATCGTCGTTTCACGATTACGGAGCTTTCAGAACATTTCCCCCAAATTTCACGGAGTTTAGTTCATGAGATTGTGGTTGGTAAACTTGGTTACCACGAATTTTGTGCCAGGTGGATTCCGAAAATCTTAACAGAAGACCACAAAAAACAGAGACTTGCTGCAGCACTGACGTTTCTGGAAGACTACGCCAAAACTGGAAACCAAGTTATCGATCGTATCGTAACTGGCGACGAGACTTGGGTAAAGCACGTCACCTGTGAAACAAAACGGCAGTCTATGGAATGGGGACACACGCATTCGCCCAAGAAACCGAGGAAGTGTCTGCAAACGCTGTCAGCAGGAAAAATTATGGCTACTGTGTTTTGGGATGCTAAGGGTGTGATTCTCGCTGAATTTCTTGAACGTGGCCAAACAATCACTTCAGAAAGGTATTGCGAAACACTCAGAACATTAAGACGCGAGATACAAAACAAGCGTCGGGGAAAACTCAGTGAGAAAGTTTTGTTTCTCCACGACAACGCTCGTCCACACACGGCCAATCGTACCCAAGAGCTCTTGGATGGGAAGTTTTCAATCACCCGCCGTACAGCCCGGATTTGGCACCGAGCGACTACCACCTGTTCCCGGCGATGAAGACGTGGCTCGCAACACAACGGTTTGAAACTGACGCTCAACTGCATGCCGGTGTAAACCAGTGGTTGAAGTCTCAGGCGGCAAATTTCTACAGAGAGGGTATCGACAAGCTTGTACCACGTTATGATAAGTGCCTTAATTTAAATGGCGATTATGTTAAACAATAGCCTAAGAGTTTACCTCTAAAATGTATATAATAAAAATCGTTTTTTTTTTCACTTTGTTTATTTTTTATTACAAAACGTCTGTTACTTTCTGGACAGCCCTCGTATATATATATATATATATATATATATATTCATGGCATAAGCACTGTAATACCTACAGTGGTCATACATCAACATGCTAAGTACATAGTTCTCAACAAATACGACGGACCTTCTGAACAGAGTGTGTTGGGTATGCAACATATCTATATGTCACTAGATAAAAGTAGAGAGTGTAATGGTAGACATGGAATCAACTATCCTAGCAACAACTGTTGAGCATACAACTTTACCGAACATATATCCAACTTATGGATAGTAGTAGATATAACACATCGGGCCATTCTCTCTGCAGTTTCTGTTGCTGATACAATATTGGCTACCACATAACTGGCTGTACGTGCAGTGTGGCTCCTTTTGAGTATGCAATACTTGACCTCACATCACGCAATACGTGTCCATTGTGGGTCGCAGGTAATCAGGTCGACTTTATCACCGGCAACTAGTAGGTATGCAAAATATTATAGACTGCAAGTACGATGTGAGACGTAATTATTGGATTGCGCTCTGTATACGGCGCCTCTGGGGTATGCAACACGGCTTGTTGCGTCAGTCGCTAGCTGTACTGTGTGGGACGTAACTAATGGGATTAACTCTCAGGGCAGCGCCTGATGAGTATGCAATATAGCACATCACGGTCACTCACTGCCAGTGCAATGTGGGGCATAACAAGGGGCACGACCGCCCTTAGCAGATAAGTGATTGTAGTAGAGGATGCCTCGGGCATTAATCAACTCTGGTTGATACTATCAGATTTGAGAAACAGCCTACTTTTATGAAAGGAGAAGAGGTTAAAGTAAACAGGTACTTCAAAGAGAAAAGTCTGTCGATTGAAAAAGTTACGTATCACTGGAAAAAGACAACTTAGAAAATATTAAGAACTGCCTTCTAACTCACTATAGCTATTCTAAATTCCAAATAATTATAATATGTTACAATTTATTTCTCTGGGTCGATGAATTTTGAAACAGTCTGTGATAATGTCTGCATTTGTTGTGTCGTTGCTACAGTTTACATCCTTCTATGATTAAAGAAATTAAGCAGAATAATATATTATCCAAACTATTGGTAAATATGTGTAAATTGCTGATATCTGAAATCTTATTGCTGTTTTAGGAGCCTTCATATTACCACTCATAAATTCTTCTGTGGTGGCAAGCTATTTTCAAATGGGATGACCCTCGAAATGATCGCTTTAGAGCTGTAATATTAGCTTGTATTCCACTCAAGGTTTCAATTGTTGTGCATTTGTCTTAATGACTGTATTCTCAACTCCGCTTTTGCTAATGTTTGGACCTAACTGCAGCTACCTAGCCTCACCTGATGATTCTTTCAAATATCGGTAGAAAGGATTGAAAAGTTTTAGTGCAAACAGGAACTTGATAAAAATCTGGCTACGAATTGCGAAAATATTCTCGGAGTTCCACCCGCATCAGGGACGTTTCGACGGAAACGAAACCCGTCTTCATTTTCAACCAACTGCCGTTGCAGTTGTTTGTTTTGATCGTCCCGAGAAAAATATGGAAGACAAACGTGCAACCTGTCACGGTCACCATGTCGTAACCTTGGTTGTTTATGCGCCATATTCTTTCGATATCGTGGCATTAAAGTTGGTGCACAAAGCAGGATATCTTCACGGTCACCTCTGTAGTAACTTTCCTTTTACTAAGAAATTCACATTAACTAGACCGTTAGTTGCATTTAAGTATATAACAATAGTTTCTTTTACTGAATAAAGTTGTTTTAATTTGAAATCTTTTCTGAAATCAAATCGCCAACATCAATTCGAATTTTTGGACTTCTCAGCAAGGGTGTATTATTAATTACATTCAACGATTTTCAAAGTTCCTTGATGTTCTGCAAACTTTAATACAGCATAGAAAAACTAGACGTAGACGTGAAGAAACAAGCAGTTACAACAATAAATACATGAAATACCTAACGTTTTAGACAAATATCAAACAATGTATGAGTTTTGGTAATGTTTTCTGATGTAGTGACTGCCGGGGGCAACTTTGGGAAAGTATCAAAGCAATTGAACTGATAATTTACCGATAACTTATGAGACACATTATATTTTCTTTAAATGGTGTTTCATAACCAAGGTGAAAAGTACAGTTTTCGGTACCAAACAAAGTTAATTGATTCATATTTAATGGCATAGTTCCCTCGCAGCCATTCCTGATTTTTTGTTTGATGAAATTAGAATATCAATCAAGAATTAAATTGCAAACATTTTTAAATTTGATTTGAACTGAGTAGTTGTTATATCCGATAGGTGGTGCCATTAGATAGCTAATTCTTCTAACAACTGTAGTGTTAAAAAATAAAAAGAATTAATTCATAAAATGACGCCAATGCAACTGTATTATGTAGGTTTACTGTTGTACGCGTTTCGCCTCTCCTCGAGGCATCATCAGCGACGAATCTATTTTAAAATTTACATTTGATTTACAAACTTATTTGACATAACGCTAAATTGATACATATTCTTATTATTTACACTTACTATTTACATTAGCGCATTTCAGGATAGTAACCACACATCTTTGCTTTCTCTCCAAAGCATGTTTCCATTACAGCCATTTGTCGTTGCTGTTGTGTACACGATATAAACATTGCGTCCTCTTCAATTCGCTTGTTTTCGGTGGCCATCTTATTTTCTTACTGTCAAAGGTGGTTATGCGCTGACGGCGCCAGAAACCTATCAAATACATGCACTCACACACTTACATAAAATTAGATATAAAATCTCCCACGCAATTTCAAATCTGGCGCCGTCAGCGTATCACCACCTTTGACAGTAAGAAAATAAGATGGCCACCGAAAACAAGCGAATTGAAGAGGACGCAATGTTTATATCGTGTACACAACAGCAAAGACAAATGGCTGTAATGGGAACATGCTTTGGAGAGAAAGCAAAGATGTGTGGTTACTATCCTGAAATCCGCTAATGTAAATAGTAACTGTAAATAATAAGAATATGTATCAATTTAGCGTTATGTCAATAATTTTGTAAACCCAATGTAAATTTTAAATAGATTCGTCGCTGATGATGCCTCGAGGAGAGGCGAAACGCGTACGGCAATAAAGCTACATAATACAGTTGCATTGGCGTCATTTTATGAATTAATTTACTAAGCAACTGCGGCAAAATGGCCTACAACAAAAAAGAATTATTTAAGTTTTAGAAAACTAAAAAGATACTTTGTAATTCATGTTAAATGCACACTTTGAAATATTCACTAATAAATCTTTAACCGGGCGCATAATCCAAAATACCTCTGAAATCACCCAAAATTGTCAGAGGGATAAGTAGAAGATCGTGTTAAAAATATTTCTGCCGAAGGCTTTGCAGTTCAAGGACAGAAAGAAACACAATCCACAGAATGTGTAATGTAAGATCAAATTAAATGCTTTTACTATAACTTTGGTACCAATCACTTTTCTTATTGATTTTAACCAGAAAAATGACTTATCCTACAGTTTCCCCCCACTTCACGGGGCAACTTTGGAACATAAACGGAAGAAAATTTCTATGTGAAACACAGTCATAATTTGGTCTGCAGTACCATTATTCGAAAGAGGAAGGCCAGCTGTAACCAGGTAACTCACCTTATTTTGTTAAATTGGTATTGTTTTTTTTCTGAATTCTCAAAAAAGACTAAAAAGTATACCAAAGTAGCCTAATTTTTGGCGTTTATATGATATTAACGATTTTCTACTAAAATAAAATCGAGCACTCAGCTTGCATGTGTTAGAGACGCGATTGGGCCTTTCTCGTCCACAACACGGTGTTACCCCAAATGTTATGTAATTCTTCAGAGGCTGTCCGGTGGCTGTCGGCTGTTGTGGTTAGCTCCCCAGACTGGTTTAACTACTTGAAAGTAAGAAGTTATCAGTGTTTGAGTGTGACTACGCACCTGGCTGTGAGACGTCGGGGTCGGCGACCTTGACGATGGTGATGGGCAGGTAGCAGACGACGAACGAGAGGAAGATGGCGAGCACCATCTTGGTGATGCGCCACTCGTTGCGCCTGGCCTTCAGCTCCCTGGCTGCGTGCTGCCTCGGCTGGCCCGCTCCACCTGCCGCCTGCTGCTGCGGCTGCTTGCCCGCCTTCTGGTGCGACCGCATGCGGTTCTCAGACCTGACATCGTAACCAATGGGACGGCGTTGGGCGCCTACACTTCAACAGTCACTACTACGTCTAACAGAAACAATAAATATATGTGTATAGTAAAATGTGCTTCTCCTTCACCTTTCCTAACGTTAGCGGTTTTTACCCAGTAACGCGGTGACCGATCTTGGCTCGGCATCTTCCGATTTCTGTTCAATATACAAGATTTTGAGTAAAGTTTGCTTAAAGTAAAAGGTTTGAAGGCTTGCTAGACAACTTCCTTGCTGTAACCAAAGAGAAGTATAACTAACGTCAGTAGGCTTACTTGTACCTGACACTTCTACGAAATAAGATTAGAGCCGTTTCCAAAAAACTAAATACCAGACTTGCTTCTTTCTTTTTGTAAAATCGTGTTACAAACTTGAAAAGCAAAACGTTACCTACATATGAAATTTCGTCCAAATCGCTAGAGCCATTTCCGACATCGTCTGGTTTACCATCTCATAAATTGCTGTTATTATGTTAAATACAAATCTTAATACTAGTCAGGGATTAATTAACGGTGCGAAATTTGTGGTAATTCTGCGATAACCGTTCGATGATGGATTCTTATGTAAGTTGACGAGACAAATTGAAATTAAAGAATAACATTTTTTGATATCTCGCTTAGCTATCGAGGTATAGTATCTCAAAATTGACGTGGTTAGGCTGAAATGCTGCCTGGACCAGAAGAAAAATTTCGCCATAGCCAAATTTGATGATAAAATTCGTACGTAACTCGACGAGAGTTTAACTCATCATTGGGATGGACAAATTTGGAGCTTTCGCTTTACGGCCGAATCCTCTTGCTGACGCCAAACATTTCATATCTACTGCCAGGTCGTGCTACGTACTAATGAAGGAAGTGAAGTAATAGCATATGTCTACAAAATGTGGTAATTGAGTTCTGTGAGTGTTGGATATATTTTTTGTTGGCGAAATGTGTTGTTTATGAGGCGTAGATTTTTTCCTTTTTTTCTTTTCAAAATTGCATTTGGCATGTTAGCTATACTGTCAGCTCAACGTGTTTCCTTCTCTTACCATGTATAGATTTTATGTCAGTGTGATTTTCACCTCTTTTGTAAGGACACAACAAGACGAACACAACATTCAATTAAAAGCACGAAGCAAGCATGCTACCCCTATGGCTCCAGGGTCGTGCCCGGTCCCGTTGTACCTTATCGTTCCAGTGTGCAGAGGCTCAGCGCACTGAGCCACAGTGGCGGCTGCTTAGAAAAATATTACTAGAAAGTTATTTCCAATACTCGTTTCCTTAAATATTTATGTTTCAAATAGTAACAGTTACAGTATGCGAAAAACTAAACACGGCACAGAAATTTTGAAATTAAGCAACATTTAGCGACAGATTCACCAGCGAGGACTTTGCATTTCACAGACCTAAAGTTACAATTTCGTGTCCTGGTGCCCCGCATAAACTTTAAATTTAGTTTTAAGTAATCTAAATTCCTTGCCAAGTGTCATGTTACTAAATAATCAAATTTACTTAGAGAACAGCAATACTGTCAGATTTCAAAGAGTGGAGTGTTAATTTTGGTATAGCACAATCTTTGACGTTTATCTTTAATTCAGAGTAATCTTTGTTCAAGTTGCGATACGTATTCTTCTCTTTGATGACACCCATCTATTCAGGTTGCGATAGTAGAGTTTATCTTTGATGCAGTGTAATCTTTGTCACTTATTTTTTTAGGTTGCGATAGGAGTTTTTATGTTTGATGTAATGAGATCTTTGGCACTTATTTGTTCAGGTTGCGATAGTTGTGTTTATCTTTGATGTAGCGTGATCTTTGATACTTATTTGTTCGGGCTGAGATATGTGTGTTACGATAGGAGTGTTCATCTTTGATGCTGTGTGACCTTTGGCACCTATTTATTTAGTTTATCAATAGATCTTTGAGGTAGCGTGATCTTTGGCAATTACTTGTTCCGGTTCCGATAGGAGAGCTTATCTTTGATCTAGCGTCACCTTGGCGCCAATCTGTTCAGGTTGTGATAGGAGTGTTTATCATTCCTGTAGCGTGATCTTTGGTACTTATTTGTTCAGGTTGCGATAGGGGTGCTTATCTTTGATGCAACGTGATCTTTGGGACTTATTTGTTCAGGTTGCGAAATGTGTGTTTATCTTTGATATAGTGTGATCTTTGGTACTTCAGGTAGTGATAGCAGTGTTTATCCTTGATGTAGTTTTATCTTAGCACTTATTTGTTCATGTTGCTGAAGGAGTGATATTCTTTGAAGTAACGTGATCTTTGGCATTTATTTGTTCAGGTGACTAATGGCATGTTTATCTTTGATATACCGGTTATTTTTGGCACTTATTTGTTGAGGTTGCGATCGGTGTGTTTATCTTTGATGTAGTGTGATCTTTGGCACTTATTTTTTCAGGTTATGATAGGAGTGTTTATCTTTGGTGTAGCGTGATCTATTGCACCTATTTTTTCAGGTTGCGCTCGAGTATTTCTCATTGATCTAGCGTGATTCTTGACGCCCATCTGTGAAGGTTATGATAGGAGTGTTTATCTTTGATGCAGTGTGATCTTTGGCGCCTATTTATTTAGTTTACCAACAGATTATCATTCACTACTTTGCCAACCATTCACGTAGAGTTATATAATGCAGTTTTTAAGCTACACTATAGGCTTTGAAACTGTGGAAAACACCTCCCAAATGATTCTTTCTGCGAAACTTAAACAGCGAAACACCACAGAAACTGCCATATGCTGATTTATACATGTACTGATATTCCGATAGATTAGCTATCACATGGATTATAGTGGTAAGAGTGTTGACAGTAGAGTTAGGAGAGGTGTTTTACTCACTGGTGGACGACCCAGAAGATGCGGGCGTAGCAGGCGACGATGACGACACAGGGCACGAGGAAGCCGAGCACGAAGAGCGCCGTCTTGGAGGACCTGCCGCGGCTGTCGGGCCGGATGGAGCACGAGCCCAGCTTGGCGTCGTACCCGAACTCGCCTGCAACACCAGCAGTCAATATTGATTAATACCAGTTAAAACGCCCGTCAAAAGTGACGGATATCGCCTAGGGCTAAGGAAAAACAAAAAACGATCTTTTTTACTCATATTTTTCGTATAAGTAAACAGTACTCTGATTAGATTTTCGAAGTACAGGGTGTCCACAAATGAATATCGGGGTTTTAATGCTTTATAAGATTTATTATATTATCCTTACAGTTATAAATGATATGTCAAATGAAAGAGCAACTCAAACAGTTTTATATACAAGCTTACAAGTGTTCTATGTGGGCACCATTTGTCACACGGCACACATCAAGTCTGTAGCCGAGTTCTTCCCAAACGTTGAGCAGTGTGTCTTCAGTAACTGTTGCAACAGCTGCTTCAATCATCTGTCGTAATTCAAGGAGGTCGGCTGTTAACGGAGGCACATACACACGATCCTTGATGAAACCCCAAAGGTAGAAATCGCATGGCGTTAGGTCAGGTGAACGTGGAGGCCACGCATAGCAAGCTCTGTCATTGGGCCCCTTGCGGCCAATCCAGCGGTTGGGTACAGTTACTTTCAACCAACCGCGTACTTCGTTATGCCAGTGAGGTGGCGCACCATCTTGCTGGAAAATGAAGTTCTCTGGTTCATATTGTTCCAACTGAGGGAAGAGCCATTGCTCTAGTGTATCAAGGTAAGAAGTACCAGTTACAGTCGGTTCATCAAAACAGAAAGGTCCGTAAACTTTCCGCCGGGATACGGCACAAAAAACATTGATTTTAGGGGAGTCTCGTTGCACTTGTACGATCTCTTGAGGATTTTCTGAGCCCCAGATCCACACATTATGAGTGTTAACATGTACACTGAGGTGAAAGGTCGATTCATCACTGAAGACAACATGATGTAGAAAATCTTCATCGTCATGTAACAACATTTCGTTAGCGAATTTGGCACGTAAACCATGGTCTGCAGGCTTTAGAGCCTGTAACAACTGTAAACGGTAAGGACGTAGTTGCAAGCGTTTCCTTAAAACTTTCCAAACAGTCGACTTAGAAATTTCTAATCCGCGACTAGCCTTCCGAACAGATTTCTTTGGGCTACGAGTGAACGACTCTCTCACTCGCTCAACAGTCTCTTCGCTAACTCTTGGTCGTCCCGCGCTCTTCCCTTTACAAAGGCAGCCTGTATCTTCAAACTGATGATACCATCTACGGATGTTATTGTCACTTGGAGGATCACGCCCGAACTTAATGCGGAACGCACGTTGCACAGTAACTACAGATTCAGTCTTTGCAAACTGTAAAACACAAAACGCTTTCTCTTCACTAGTCGCCATCTTTGCTACTACCGCATTCTAGCGGATCGCAGCGGAAACATTTCACGCACATGCGCACTAGTGCCAACGAACAAAACTGTTTGAGTTGCTCTTTCATTTGACATATCATTTATAACTGTAAGGATAATGTAATAAATCTTATAAAGCATTAAAACCCCGATATTCATTTGTGGACACCCTGTATTTAGCTAGGATCCTTTAAATAATTGCATTTGACTCTAAATGACGGAATTTTTTTATTGTTATAAAGAAGATTCTAACTACAGTACACTGAAGAGCTAAAGAAACTGGTATAGGCATGCGTACGCAAACACAGAGATACGTAAACAGAGTACGGCACATCAAGACATCAGGTGTCTGGTGCAGGCGTTAGATCAGTTACTACTGCTACAATGGCAGGTTATCACGCTTTAAGTGAGTTTGAACGTGGTGTTATAGTCGGCGCACGAGAGATGCTCCGAGTTAGCAATGAGGTGGGGATTTTCCCGTACGACCATTTCACGAGTGCACCGTGAATTTCGGGAATCCGGTGAAACATCAAATCTCCGACATCGCTGCGGCTGGACAAAGATCCTGCAACGACGACTGAAGAGAATCGTTCAGCGTGACAGAAGTATAACCTTTCCGCAAATTTATGCGGATTTCAATGCTGGGCCATCAAAAAATGTCAGCGTGCGAACCATTCAACAAAGGATTTTTCCATTTACATATTAAATTTCGAAAAATTTCTTACTTAATTAATGATGTTACCAAAGCGGAAAACTTAACCGTTAAAATGATATATCATTTACCGATTCTGGTTAAGTGTTAATAGAGAAAGGTGGTTCGTCACAAAATAACTCCTTTTAGAAGTAATATACGTATATATGATTTGATCAAGATGTAAGTTTTAGTGGCGTACCCAGAACGAATCCTTGAGGAAGGTTAGAATTTATTCGAAAGACAGGGGAAAGACTGACGACTGCTGGATACTAAGGTATGACATCGAGGGCACCAAACGGCCTTTTGGGGAGAGAAGAGTAGGGATTTGGGAGGTCGCCAGAGTTGAAAGAAGTCCGCGGGGCCCAAATGAAACCGCGCGTCAGGCTGCACGGCGGAACTCGTAAAAAGGGACCATCTGCGGGGGCGCTGGACCGCGCCGATTGTTTAGTGGAACCAATAAACGGAGGGACAGCGGCAGCGGGCGCGGCCGTTCCCTTTTATAGACGAGGGAACGCTTTATGAACAGTGGGCGCGTGCTGCCAGATGCTTCCGCGCAGACCTTGTAGCGCTGTGCGTCGCGCAAGAAGACGCGCAAAGTGCGGAGGCTAGGCTAACGCAGTACCGACTTGGGACAATGTTTCGCATTGGGTGACGAGAACCGTACCAGACACGGAAAGGACTAACAGGCGCTTGAGCGGATCCCAAGCCCAGCACCCAGAACGAGCTTTTCTGACAGTTTCCCCAGTCACCAAAGTGTAAAGGTCCAAATATTATTATGGGTGTGAATATAAATGTTGTAAGATTGATTCGTGTGACAGTAACTTGATAGTATGTAAAGGGAGACGCCATATTGCCTGGCTCTCTGCAGTTCAGTTGACCAACGGACTGGCACGATGTAGCAAGGTAATAGTTGCGAGTCGGTCTGCTGCCGCATGGCAGTTGGACTTAGTCTGTTCTAGTCTTCTTGTAGTATTTCATTCTGTTCCATAGCTCGCCTGTCTGTTTAAGTTCCAGTATCATCATGCATTCCTAACTTCATAGTTTAACTTATAACTTGAGTCGCTTGCATCACTGTTTTACAATGTTGCGTTGGGTTTTATTGGTTATTCACAGTCATAACAGTTATCATTGTTTGCAAGTCATGCCATAGTTAAATCAGTATCTCACGTGTGAAGAAGACTTAGTTCTCTTGTTGTCGATACCATATTGGTAAATCTGGGAGATACTTCGCGTGTTATTCCTCCCGTCATAACTAAATTGGAAATGCGGACGCATGTATTATGTTTCGGTATCTAATGAATAAATACTCTCATTCAATCCATTCTGCTGGTGTTCACAATCATTTATCAGTCGTTAGAGTAAGTTACCCAGTTGTTTCAGGTATAATGTATATGATGTGAGTAATATGTCCGCAAGGTAAGAAGTACATGTTCTATCTATTGCGAAGAGTAATGTTAGCCTTCATCGATTACTAACGTAGTTGGCGAATCTGCTTCACTAGACTCGCCTGGTGTCAGACTGACAATTCAATATGATTCTATATTAATCTGTCCACTTGACAGTTGCTCAATCTAATAACATCATAAAACGCCCACAAAGTAACGACCACAGTAACCACGGCCAATCCTTTACAAAGGCAAGTAACACATTCTATTTCTATTACTATTATTCTCGAGTCATAAACATAAGATATACAGTTAAACAATGATGTAAATTAAACACACTAGAACACCTGAGCGAAAATTTTGCGAATACAGTGGATAGTAAGGTGGAATTTGTAATAGCATGAAACAAGAACAGCCTTATTTGTTTCAATTGTTAATTTGTTTAGTGTAACAAGTACGTAAGAAAATTCGACGCCAGTGAAGCAGATTATGAATTTCTCTGTGATATGTGCTACTGCTATATAGCGGCTTGGTCCTGAACTGTCATATACGC
Organism: Vandiemenella viatica; assembly: GCA_031002005.1. Lineage (NCBI taxonomy): Eukaryota > Metazoa > Arthropoda > Insecta > Orthoptera > Morabidae > Vandiemenella > Vandiemenella viatica. Next base: position 123,578,026 of record CM061918.1, read on the forward strand.
GCGACATTCACAGATGTTACTATTTCCCTTTAAGGGTCTAATTCAGAAAATTTCGTTCTTAAAATATGATCTGACCAAATCAGAGACCTCAGTGCTTAATATGACAGCTCATCTAACTATTTCGGCTCGTGACACAAAAATGCGTAGTAGAAATATTAATATTTTTGCCATTAACCGTCGGATTTCGAACAATTCCTTTTTTTAAAAATGATTTGAGTAAGCGGAAATCTTAATCTCCAAAGTAATACCTCGTTTCTCGATTTTGGTTAGATATCAATGGAGATAAATAGTTCGGGAGAAAAAAAAATATGTAATGGAAATAATGATAATTTTGCACTTTAAGGGTCGAATTCTGAAAAATTCCTTTCTTAAAATATCATGTGACCACGGCGGAGACCTTAATCTTTAAAATTAAACCTCGTTTGTCTATTTCAGTTAGATGTCAAAGGAGATAAATGGCTCGTGACACAAAAATGCGTTGTAGAAATATTGATACTTTTGCCCTTTAAACGTCTAATTGCGAAAAAAAACTATTCTTAAAATATGATTTAACCAAAGCGGAGATTCTATTCTCTAAAATAATACGTCATTTATCGATTTCGGTTAGATATCAAGGGAAATAAATAGCTCGTAGAAAAAAATATGTTATGGAAATAATGGTAATATTGCCCTTTAAGGGTCGAATTTCGAAAAATTCATTTCTTAAAATATGACGAGACCACGGCGGAGAACTTAATCTTTAAAATGAAACCTCATTTATCTGCATCAGTTTGATTTCAAGGGAGATAAATGGCTCGTGACAAAAAAAACGTTGGAGAAATATATATACTTTTGCCCTTTAAGGATCGAATTGCTGAAAAATTCCTGTCTTAATATGGGATGTCACTAAAGCGGAGATCTTAATCTTTAAAATGGTACTTCATTTGACGATTTCAGTTAGGTATCCAGGGAGATAAATGGTTCGTGACACAAAAAAAACAGGATTTTAGAAATATTCAAATTTTTGCCCCTTTTTTTTTTTTAAAAAAAACTTACTTAAAATATGATATTATAAAAGTGGAGACCATAATCTTTAAAATGGTACTTCGTTCATAGATTTCTGTTTGGTATGAAGGGAGAAAATGGCTTGTGAAGAAAAAAAAAAACACGTCTTATAGAAGAAATATATATGATTACACCCATTTTGACAAGTACTTTGCAACATGGCCTGGGTCAGATACACGGACCCTGCGAAAAGCGAAATCACTGAAATCTTGTTCATTGAGACGTCGACTCATAACAAACAGCAAACACCAAAATAATTTTTTTCAAGGAAAAAAAATGGAAATAGTAAAAAAAATTAAAATATCTGGGGGAATGGATTAGTTGGAATGCAACAGAATACAAGGCAACAGAATCCATAAAATATAAACCTGAATTGACCTTCCAATTAACAAGAGAGACATTCATCAAGAAACCCCCTTTCGTGGGGGTCCAAAATTAAGCATTACAAAACAGAGGTAAAGGCGGAAACATTGCATGCAGCAGAAACTCTGATAGAACAACTGGAACTAAAAGAAAGAAAAAATTTAAGAAAAGTCATAGGAACAAAATTTCAAGATAATAAAATAATATACATTTAAGAATAAAACTCTCTCAAATGAAAAAATTGAAAAACTCTCAGATACTATGAGCAAAAGGGGACTAAATTTCTATGGACATCTTCTCAGAATGAACTTTGGAAGATTAACCAAACAAATTTTTTATTTCTTCCATAACCACATAACGAAGCCTAATTGGTTCACAGAAATTGGAGAAGACCTAAGAGAATTAAAAATTACAGAGAAGACATTACTTGATAGAACAGCGCAGATAAGATTTAAAGATGAAAGAATAAGGTTCAAAGAAAATCTAAAATAAAGTCGAAACCCATCGTCTCGGAAGAGGAGAGAAGAAGGAGGTACGAGAGAATGAAGAAATACTGGGCGTGAAGGAAGGAACAACATGCTAGGAAGTGATTACTCGTCGTACCCCAAAGAGGGCGAAACGAAAGAAGGAGAAGAGACATGCCCGTGATTGGATTTGGCAGACGAGAGTCAGGACTTGCAGGGTTCGGCGCCCCGGGCTCCGGTCACGTCTTCGAGCCCCGGTGATCAGTCTCAATTAGCCTCTCAGCAGGGGTGCGACACAGAGCTTCTCTTGATTACCTCCCCAACTAATTAACAACTATCCGGGTCGCCGCTCGCTCGCTGATTCTATTCTTCGACTCCAACACGTGACTTAGGAGCAAAGTTACCAAACGGAGCAGTTCGACAAGTAGGGGCTGCATTGTTATGAGTCCTCAGGGATGCGAGAGGCTCTTTGTGGTTCACTGCCGGTAATACTAATGTGCTGTTGTTAAAGAGAGTCGGTTGCTCAGTAAAGCTGACAGAAATTGCTCTAAACTTGATGACCCGGCGAAAATTTCGATAGTAAAATGTTTATGTAACAATTGAATAGCAGAACACTGGCCTGAGCGAAAATTTCGCCAGTAAAACACTATGAACAGCGAGGTTGGTGGTTTGTAGTAGGTTGAGAGCAGTACTGGCACATTTGTAGCAATATCTTTATGATTTCACCTGATGTATGTTTGCTATCCTGGAGCCCTCTACTTTGACGTAAACACCTGAAACCAGCCGTTCCCGAAAGCCCAACTATCACAGACCTCACCTGAATAAAACTAAGCTAAACAAAATACACACAGTATATCCCTATTTATGTTATATGTAGTGCTGCTATCTAGTGGCAACATGATCAATCATTATCGACACCAGAGAAGCCTAGCGGTTTGGCTCTGAACTGACTCATACGCGTGACCTTCATATTTCAAATTTTTGCTCTTTAAGGGCCGAATTCCAAAAAATTCCTTTCTTAAATTATGGTTTCACCAAAGCTGAAAGCTTAATATTTAAAATCATACCTCATTTATCGTTTTAGGTTATGTATGAAGGGAGATAAATGGATCGTGAGAAAAAACTCCTTTCAGAAATAATACATATGATTACATACTGCGTCAATTTCATGCTTCCCTGTATTGTCAGTAGCTGTTATTCTGTTCATTTCACAAGAAATCTCAAACCATTAACCTGTAATTCCTTTTCTTGCTGCATATCTTTTATCGTTCACTAAAATTCTAAGCAATGAGCAAAAAGCCTACAAATAGTTTTAATAGTCATATAGCGTGCAAGGAATCAACACTGCAGGTAGATAGAGTCTTCCTCCCTAGAGATATGAACCGATATGGGCATTCCTTAGAATGGCACAACCTGGTGTAGCTAATCAACTTAGTTGGTAGACAACTTGACGGAATAATCCATACTTTTTAGGAGTCTCGTCGACGTAAAGGTAATTGAAGGCGGGTAAGGTACTGGCACAAGGAATGGGAAAGCAAAAATTTGGCTATAGCCTTTTTTAAGGAGTCATTCCAGCATTCGCCTGGAGTGACTTGGGGAAACCATAGAAAACCCAAATCTGCATGGCCGGACGGGGATTCGAACCCGCGTCCTCTCGAAAGTGAATAGCATTACCGCTCGCTCATCCAATCGATATATCGATATTAAGCACGAAGAAGTTAATCGTAAATTAAATATAAAAATTTCGTTATACTATGGTGTACCGATTCATTAACTTATTCATTTAAATGGGTAGTAAAGATATCTTTGGTGTATCTTAAAGGATTGTCGATCCCTCATACAGGATGGTCTATGGTGTAAATCTGTACTATCTTGAAGGGATTATTATTCATTATTCCGTTTGGACATAAGATACTACGCAAATTTTAAATTAGACCACCAGCTCTCAAAATCTGAAAACAGCCTCCGAATCGACGCAATAGTTTTTGCGTGATGTCATTTCAAACCCTCAGACACACGCAGCTCGCTTACAGAATCACTTTCCGCACTTGAGTTGTGTACAAGCAGTTGAGCAGCGAACCCTAAGTGTACGCTGTTCATTTACCATCTGTGGGCTCAGTTTAAGGTGTGATTTGAGGTTATGTGTCAACTTGATAGCAGTGATGTAGATTGTGTGTACTCACCCCAGACGCCGAGCAGCGTGGGCAGCTGCATGCCGTAGCTGAAGAGCCAGCAGAAGACGATCATGACGGCGATCCAGTGCCGGCGGTAGATGCGGCCGTACCACGCGTGGTGCGCGATCATGATGTACCTGTCGAAACACACACATCAAATCACAATGTGGCAATGCTACTATAGTCCGTTCAGTTAACAGAGGCGGCTCAAGGTCACTCTGCCCTATCCCCACTCTGCTGGCCTTACCCTTACACGCAAATGGGAAATTTGCCAGTAGCCTACCTGGACACAGCGGTCAGTCTTCAGAGGTAATAGGGGAGGGGGTGGTGAGCAGGGGAACATGACCTTGAGCCAGTCGCGAGTGACCTGAGTACAACAGCTCCTGACAAATATTGCCCTTAACTTTGCATTAATTAAACTTAATCGTTACATATTATTTCTTCTTTAATGCCATGTTTTTATTGTCATCCACTACCACGATCATACCGTATGAAGAATGTTGACGAATAAAATTTGATACTTTTCGTAGCCGCAATGTTGTAAAATTTACATTTAGCACTGGTTCACTGTTACTGATGCTCAAACCTAGGATCTGTCTCGCGGCTGCGTCAGTTTAATGTATCTCTCAGGATATTTCCTGTAGCAATGTGCACGTTCCTAATTTTTTTTCAGAATTTTCCCGCATTTATTTCACGAGTTATGCATTTAGGCCCCAATGGCACATTCACCCCCGTAGCGCCCCCTAGAGTGGCGACGTTGATATAAAAATCGTTCCGAAGGCCATGCTAACCAAGATAAGAACTGGTATGCCCCATGAATGGGATGGGCCAGGGGCACTTTTCACTGTCTTATTCCGCTAGATCCTTTCATCACGATTGGAGAAGCCGTTTAGCCCAAGAAATGCAACAAACATGCAGACAGACAGACAGACCAGACCAGACAGTCCAGACCAGACAGACAGACAGACCAGACCAGACAGACAGACAGACACACAGTCAGACCAGACACACAGACGAGACAGACCAGACAGACCAGACAGACAGACCAGACAGACAGACAGACAGACAAGACAGACCAGACAAACCAGACAGACCAGACCAGACAGACACACAGTCAGATCAGACAGACAGACGATACAGACAAGACAGACGAGACAGGCCAGACAGACCAGACAGAAGAAACAGAACAGACAGACCAGACAGACAGACAGACAGACAGACAGACAGACTGACAGACTGACAGACAGACCAGACAGACCAGACAGAGAGACCAGACAGAACAGACAGGCCAGACAGAACAGACAGAACAGACAGACCAGACAGACAGGCCAGACAGACAGACCAGACAGACAGACCAGACCAGACAGACAGACAGACAGACGAGACAGACCAGACAAACCAGACAGACCAGACAGACACACAGTCAGATCAGACAGACAGACGATACAGACCAGACAGACAAGACAGACGAGACAGGCCAGACAGACCAGACAGAAGAAACAGAACAGACAGACCAGACAGACAGACAGACAGACAGACTGACAGACTGACAGACAGACCAGACAGACGAGACAGAGAGACCAGACAGAACAGACAGGCCAGACAGAACAGGCAGACAAGACAGACAGGCCAGACAGACAGACCAGACAGACAGACCAGACAGACAGACAGACAGACAGACCAGACAGACATACCAGACAGACAGACAGACAGACAGACAGACATACCAGACAGACAGACAGAGTTACTTTCGCATTTATAATATTAGCATAGATATAGAGTGTTGTGTTACCTGTTGATGGTGATCATGGCTATGGACAGCAGCGAGACGCCGACGTTGCCATATCTCATGAGAGGGAACAGCTGACAGAGCCCGTCTCCGTGCACCCAGGTGCCCGTGATGAAGCGGGACGTGCTGAAAGGCAGCACCAGCAGGCAGAACATCAGGTCCGCCACGCACAGGCTGCAACACCACACAAACACCAGTCTCGAATGACATCGCTCTGCTGATCCGCACAAGATTAATCGAATCAAACACTCGTAAAGAGACAGAAATATGGAGGCTTCGTGTGAGGGGTGATCAGAAACTAAGTTTGCAATATAGCTAAAACATAATACATACATTTCGACATATCTCGATATAGGTTTAGGCACTTGTTGCTTCATGGGATGAGTTTGGATATTTCATTCAGGCAAAAATACTGTCCTTGCTTGATCAGCCGCGTTGTAGCAAAGTGTTTCACCTCATCGTCTGAAGCGAAACGTCGACCTCCTAGGGGCTTCTTCAAATGAGGAAAAAGAAGAAAGTCGCTTCAAGTGAGCTTCGGTCTGTAGGGATATTTTTTTTTCCCTTCGGCTTTACGCCTCGTCGACGGCTAAGGTCATTAGATGCGGGATGAGACTGGGGACAAGGAACTGAAAGGAATTCAGCCATTGCTTTTTTGAAGGAAGCATGCCGGAATTCGCCTGGAGTGATTTGGGGAAACCACGGAAAACCCAAATCTTGATGCCCGGACAGGGATTCGAACCCGTACCCACCCGAATGTGAGGCCATAAAGTTAGCCGTTCACCCACCACGCTCGGTAGGGTCTGCGATCGTCGTTGGTTACGTTTTCTCTACCGGCCGCATACTTTCGACACCATTCTGCGACATGGCGACGATAAATCACAGTCTCTCCGTGAACCTTTACTAGCTGCCGGTTACAGGTTTGCGCTCGTTTAGGCGCCGTTTACAGCCGTATCGTTCTGTATATATGCTGAGCTGTTTGAGTTTATAATGTTTAAGAAAATAGTTAAATTTGGTCTGTAAGTCGATTCTTGAGTGCAAGAAACTTGGCAACAGCGGATATTCACTGTAAGATTTGTGAACTGTGCGGTGATAATGCTGTGAGCGATATTAAAGTTTTTTTAGTTGGTGAGAGTGTTCTAGGACGAGAGGGTTAATGTACGTACATGATAAACCACGCCCAGGCCAACCCTATCTGATTTTGAGCGCGATGTGGACAACGAAATACCAGAGTCCAGACCTTGCACCCAGTGATTTTCATTTGTTTCGGATCGTAAAGGAGTTCTTTGGTGGTGAACTGTTAAACGACAACTGCGGTCATGGGCACCTTCCCAGGCTGCAGATTTCTTTGATGTTGGGGTTAAAAAAATTGTGGTAAATCTTTGAACAGAAATGAAAATTCTGAAGAAACATAGATGAAAGTATGTGGAATATGGAAAGAAATATGTACTTTTTTTTTAAAGGATTTTATGGTATTTTGCTACTTATTATAAAAGGGACCTCATTTTAATATAATATTCCTCGTATGTTTATTGAAAAGATTAGCACAAGATAGGAAGCGCTGGAGGATTGGATCAAGCCTGTCGAGAGAGTAACGACAGCAAAAAAAGTTGGATGAGGATTTTATTGTTGAAAGCATAAAGTGAAAATAACTTCCGATATGAGCTTATAACAAACATATATGCGTAAGAGGCATTGTGTAGGTGGAAAGGAAAGGTTTCTAAGTGTTTCATCTACTGGACAGGGTGATGAGGGGATACAGCAGGAATGCGATGGAGTAGGGATAAAACACTTTGAGGCCGAAATTATAAGACGTGATTCAAAGAATGGCAGCAAGATGTGTTTGTGAAAGTTACAGTAAGACAGTTCAGTAACTGATATGATATACAGGGTGTTAAAAAAATGTAATGACTATTTTAGGTGGTGATCAAAACAAGGCAAAAATGTCTAATAAATATTGGGACACAAACGCGTACTTTCGGAGTTAATAGCAAGTGCGTAATGTGTCGTCCGTCTGTTGCAATGCATTCCTCTGTCCTGCGGTATTAATAAGAAATCACGCACTCTTTGGAACTGTCGTGATGGCTTCTGTATGTGCTGACGTGCACTGATCAATGATCCTTGTGCAGGACTAACCACTGCAGTTTCAAAGAGTGTGAGATTACTTCGTCAAAATGGCATTTGATCATTGTCAAGTGATGGTAATAAGTAAATGAATCGATGGCCCAAAATCTCGCGAATATGACGAATAGTGAGGTTGGTGATTTGTAATTGGCTGAAAGAAGAAGCGCCTCATTTGTATCAATAGTTTATTTGTTTAGTATAATAGTATAAGAGGTGTTTTTTTTGTATTACCGGCCCCCCCTCCCCCCTGTGGTGAGATCTGGTTTTCGTGAGACCCCCCCTAGTAATCGCCCTCGCAACTTTTTGAGACCTTTTTTTTTAGGTCTCACCCTTCCGAAGCCGGTTACACCCCTACTTTTCGACGAAATACCCCCCTAAAATCGAGTTTCGCGTCATTTGTAGACTTTTTTTGTAGCCCTACAGTCCAACCAAATTTCAAAAACGTCACGTGAGATTTCCGTAGACCCCCCTTGGTGTGATTTCGCCTGACAACCCCCCCCCCCTATTTCACCTCACGTAATTTATTGACTCCCCGCTAATAGATACGTAACAAAAGTTGACGAGAGTGAAGCAGTTTATTTATATCACGCACGACTTTCACAGTTATTTTTGTCCTTTAAGGGTCAAATTCCGAAAAAATTCGTTCTTAAATTATAATACTGCTTTAGTGGAGACCGTAATCTTTTAAATGAAACCTCATTTATTAATTTCGGTCTGGTATCCAGGGAGATACATAAATCGTGACAGAAAAATAAGTTATGGAAATAATGATAGGTTTTCCCTTCAAGGGTCGAATTTCGAAAAATTTCATGTTTGAAATACGATGTAACCAAAGCGGAGACCTTAATCTTTAAAATTTTACCTCATTTATCTATATCAGTTAGATATCAAGCGGGATAAATGGCTCGTGACACAAAAACGCGTTGTAGAAATATTGATACTTATGCCCCTTATGGTTCGAATTCCAAAAAATTTCTTTCTTAATATATGATGTGATCAAAGCGGATGTCTTAATCTTTAAAATGACTCATCATTTATCGATTTCGGTTAGGTATGAAGGCAGATAATGACTTGTGACAAAAAAAACACCTTTTACAAATAGTATGAAGGTGATATTGCGACAGTCATGTTGTAGGAATGGCAGATGGAACGAAGGAAAGTCAATAGGAATTGCAGTTCGGTCCACACAGTGGAGGTATAGAGGGATTGGAATTTCGAAAGCGGGTCTTGTGAATGTTCACTCAGGCAGGTGTAACGGTGCGCCTGTTGGCACTGCATCTCTAATTACCTCCACTAGCTTCACTCGCTGTGCGTTTAACTCGATCCCGACAAACGTGTCAAGTTCATCGGAAACACCAAGCTTAAACTTCAGCAAGACAAGGTGTTCTGATCAGACTGATCCTCTTTTGCTGCACTGTTCAGCGACGGGTTCTGACCTCACTATACTATTCTCGTGTCTCACTATCGCAGCTGGTTTGACGTAATCTTCCGTCTATTCTGATAATCTATTTGTCAGCATACCCATTACAACTAGAGTCCTCGATTATGTATTTTCCAACAAGCAATTGAGGAAGTAAAAGAAAAATTTGAAAGTGGCATTAAAATTCAAAGAAAATCAGTCAGTATGCTGCGGCTAACTGAAGTCCTGTTAGCGGAACTCGGTGAGGATAGTGAGAAATTACTCGATGACATGATCAAAATACTGAGGAAAGATTTTCTTTATTCTACTCAGTGTGTGCCACATATTTGTATTTTTTTTTTATAGTTTGTGAAAAATAAAAATCTTCTTTTTGAATAATTACAGAGGTTGGACAAAATAATATGAACACCATGCGATAGAGTACAGGTTGTTGCATGTTGGCACCATTACTTCCGTGTGAATACTGCGTGTGCGGCGTATTTGACGTGGCAGGTCTTGTAGGGTAATCAGTGTATTATACGTTGTTTTTTTTTTTTTTTTTTTTTTTTTTTTTTTTTTTTTTGCGACGATTATATCAAGCGATCGGTGAAATGCTTGATCTCTCAGACTTCGAAAGAGGGCCAATCCTTGGAGCTCGGTTAGCGGGAGCGTCTGTGACGAAAAACCAGCTGAAATGTTTAACGTCTCGCGAGCGACAATATCCACGGTAATGACAGCATACACAAAACATGGTAGAACATCGTCGGCGAAGAGGACTGACATTCATGGAAGGGCTGCAATTGCAAAACCCCTTATAACGGTGATCAACGCTAAGCTGCGAAACAAGTGGTGCCATGATCATAAAAACTGGACACTTGATGATTGGAAGAATGTGATATGGTCCGATGTATCATCGTACACATTGTTTCCTACTAACGACCGGGTTTATGTATGGAGGACACGAAAAGAAGCCTACGATTCAGACAGCCAGCGTCCTACAGTCAAGCTTGGGGGAGGTTCCGTTATGATTTGGGCGGCTGTATCGTGGTATTCACCTGGTCCTCTCATTCACATCACTGGCCGGATGACTGCGAATAAATATCTCGACATCCTCAGTGATGAAGTTCTTACTATGACTAGAATACTGCTGCCAAATACTGCCATCTTCCAAGATGATAATGCGCCCATACACACAGCCAAAAGGTTTTGTCCTGATTCGAGGAGCATCAGAATATCATCAAACATCTTCCCTGACCAGCACAATCACCAGACCTCAACATAATCGAACCGATGTGGGGAGTTTTAGAACAGAGAATAAGGAGCAGATTTCCATCTCCAACATCGTTGAAGATGCCTTGGTACAAGAATGGGACAACATTCCGTCGGAAACTATTCAGACACTCTACGAATCTATTCCGCAAAGAACTGCAGCTGTTCTATAACCAAAAGGTGGCGCAACACCATATTAATAAATCAAAAGTATGTAAATGTCAGCTGTTCATATTATTTTGTCCAACCCCTGTATATATATTAATTACTTGTTTTATGTGATTTCATCAGTAAGCAATCAATCAACTGTTAACAGTTGCAGGGAGACCTGGATAAAATATCTAAATATGCCAGCAAGGAATGAAGATAAATTCCAAGAAGAGTCAGCTTAGTAGGTACACAGACAAAAAAACTAAAGGTTAATTATAATTGTAGGGTGTGGTCAGAATTGATTGTTGAAGGATTGAAGCGTAAATATCTTGGCATAAGGTTTGATAACGAACCCATCTGTGCAGAGCACATTAGGCAGGTGGTAGGAAAAGGTTACAAAATCCTTCATTTACTGGAGAGGGTGATGAGAGGATGTACCAGAGAAGTTAGGGAGATGGGTTACAAAACTTTGGTCATCTCATTGCTTGAATTTGGTGGTGTAGTATGGGACCACATTTCGGTCATGAAATACAGGAGTTGAAGGGCGTGCAAATAAGATGCAGCCAGATTTGTTTGTACAAATTATCGCAGGATCCAATCAGTAACTGATATGATAAGGGAGCTGGATTGGGACTCATTGCAGGAAAGGAGGAGGGTGAAGAGAGTACTGGGAATGTACAGGGCATATGTTGGTGATGGGGCTTGGAGAAACATTCGTCAAGAATTAGGAATAGTGCATGGAAGAAGACGACCATGAACACAAACTGGCACTCGATTTCATGCATAAGGGAGCGCGAAAAATTGCTTTTGTTGGTAAGGGTATCGGGTAATGGAACAAATTACCAAGTGATGAATAATTTACCAATAACGCTTAAGGAATTTAAAATTAAAATTTGTAGATCGGAAAAGTAAATGGAGGAGGAATATAACATTCAAGTTATAAAAATATTATAAATAAAAGGGGCAGTTAGATGACTGAGGGAATTGTCACCGGAGTGTTAGTTCCATCGCAATTAATAACAATAAAATTTAATTTCTGCCGCTCAAGGTAATTTTCTCCGTTGCCGGAGAGAACACGGCGGTTGTAAGGGCCGGAGACTGCGTGCAGATTCATATTAATTGCGAGGCCCGGCGATGTTCCGGGAACACGGCTTCCCGTGAGGTTGATGGAGCTATCAGCGGGACGGAGGAAGCGTTGATTAATGGCCGGCGATCGAGTTTAAGCGCTCCGCTTGCGTCCCTTTTGTTCGTGCCCCACTAACAAGATTAATTGCCCGGCGCCTGTTGCTGTTTTTATGCGTCGTGCTGTTCCTACCGCGAGCGGTTGTCCCGTTTCTTGCGACACAACAGCCTGAATTTAACGTGACGACGAGACGGGAAAATTGAACACTGGGTGCTGGAAAAATAACTTTGTTTTTGAAGTGAGACTTGATTTGTACATTTACATTAAGCTGTCGATTGGCCAACAATTTCTTTAAGAATCTGGCCTCGCATTCGGGAGGACGCTCGTTGGAATCCCAGTCCCGCCACCTAGATTTCAGTTATCCACGGAACAATGAAGCTGGAAGTCTGACTTTTACAACACCGGATTAACGGAAGATATCATACGAGAATGAGTAACATCTATCGTAGGAGGAACTTCAGTGTGCTCCAGAGAGGCCGTCTTCTGAGAGACAGCTGGGACTGTCTTAGTATTCCAGGACAACTCTTGATGGCATGAGTAGTGTTGTAAAAAATAAGCGGTTTTTTTTCTGACTTGAAAAAAAAAAAAAAAAAACATGCGAAAAAAAAACGTTTTTTTCTGGGACATGTTTTTTTTCATAAGTACTAAATTTTTAAGGCATTAATATGACTGTTTTAGAGTTTATACTAAGTACTTATATTATTTTTAAAATCTAATATATTTTTCTGGTCAGTAAAAAAAAAAAATACGATAATATTGGCAACATTGACTGAAGTTTTCTTTTATGAATGGGGACTTCCCGAAAAAGCTAGGTTGCGTGAGAAGGAATCCCCGTTCCTCGTTGTTTGGATTCATACTCGCTATTTGAACTAGTGCTGCCAGCCCTACAAATTTATCTGTAGACTTACGGATCTTTTCAAAAATTAGGAATTTTAAATTTATCTACGGCATTTTGCCTCTTTTTATTACTTGTTGTGCCTTCCTTATATTCGTATACTTGTTAAACTTGCAGCATATAGTGATACTGAATCATTGTCAGTAATTATGAATCATTTCCTTGTAACCGTTGGCGTAAACCAACGATTGAAAACAAATAAAGCTCCTGTATTGTATAATAATAGATTTAAATTCAAACTTAAAAGACCGTAAAACAGAACTATCGGCGCAGTCTTTATGCACAGTGTGTACCGTACTTTGTTCACAATTTACACACTGCAAAAATTGCAATCTCAAAAGCTTTTGCATACAATACAACCAGTAAAAGAAAATGTAAGTATTTCTGAAGTTATGGATCTAGAGGAGACAGAAGAAGAAACTGAAAATTCTGACTCCTACCGAACTAGTGTTGGTAATACTGATACTAGTGAATGTGGTACTGACGTAGAGGACGAATAAAAAGTTATGTTACCTATATAGATACATTTATGAATCATTATGTAAGACATTATATGATTTAGTAAGATTTAAAACACACATGTTAAATGTAAGTTCCATAAATAAAACTATAATTTATCAAATATATTGTTTTCTGAAAAAAAAAACAAATTTAGGAAAAAAACAAGGGTGCTAAGTTTTTTTTCATGTTTTTTTTTTCACAAATCTGATTTTTTTTTTTTTTTTAATTTGCAACATTATGCCTGAGCGGCTGACTTTGCTACCGGTTCCGCGGGACTCTACCTGTGGAGCGCAATCAACAACAACAACAACAAATGAATCGAAGAAGTGTGGTTGTAACAATTGGTGGTGGTGGTAACAGCAGGTGGTTGCCTGTTTCTTCAGCATTGCCGGTCATGTGGCGACAGTGGCGTTAGAGCAACGTAGGACGGTCAACTCTGAATGGTACATGACCATTTGTTTACTAGAAGTCGTTAGAGAAATTCGGAAAGAGTCGAAGAAGAGCGAAGAATTTTTCATCACGACAATGCGAGCAGTCACACATCGGCTCAAACAAAGGAATTTTTGACCAGTCAAAACATCGAATTGATGGCTCATGCGCCGCACAGCCCTGATTTGGCACCCAATTACTTCTTTTTATTGCCGCACATCAAAAACAAATTACGTGGTCAACGATTTTTTCACTCGAAGAAGCTGTTGATGCATTCAAGACGCATATTCTGGAGTTACCTCCATCGGAGTGGAAAAAGTGCTTCTAAAATTGGTTCAAACGCATGCAAAAGTGTATTGATCTTCACGGAGAATATTTTGAGAAACAATAAAACCAATTTCGATCATAAATATTTGTTTTTACATTATTAGGTCAGAAATATAAACAGTAACCCTCGTAGTATTATTAGTAAAAGTGGTATTAGCAAGACGTGCTAATAGTAATGTTAGTAGTAATATTAGGAACAGTGGTAGCAGTAGTAGATGCATTGGTGTTGCTTGTACCCACTCTGTTTAGTAACAGTAGAAGTGGTGGGGAGATGGGAACCTGAATTGTCTTGCATTCATCTTTATATATAAAGATGAATGTATGTTTGTTTGTTTGTTTGTTCTTCATACAAATCCACAGTTTTCATCCGATCTCGATGAAACTTTGCACACTTATCCTTTGAAACAAGGAGAAAAATACTGTCTACATTTGGTTGAAAAATTATCTGTATAAATAACACATGTTGTGTCATAACTTCGAAATACGGCGATGGACAGACACGTTGGATGTGGACGTCTCCAGACCGTGTTTCTGTGTAGAGAACTGGCAGCTCAGTGGCTAAAGAGCTTATTCACGAACGTCGTGGTCTCCGGTTCAAATCTCCGTAAAGGCTAAGGTTTTTAAAAATTGTTTTTCATCGTAAGAGGCAGGCCTGGGCCGTATGTTATTTGGATTGAATGTTAAACTGTAGATATTAGAAAGTTAGGGGTGCGAGACAAATCGTAGGTAGTCTTGCAATTTTGTAGGTGTACACTTTTTTACGTTATAATGATCCCTCAGGTGTTGTTCGCAGTCAGTGTGTGAGTGTGAACCACAGTAATACTAACATAAATACGGAAGTAAGTCTCTGTCTTTTTGTTACGTTTTGACGATTATTTGGCTATATCGTTGTGATGGAATTTTATAAGGAAAGCTGTATGAAGGGCACAGGATAATTTTTCCAGTATGATTAACAGTTGTAGTCACGAAATTTTGAAATCTTATCGAATAGTGACAGAAATATGTTGGAAATTGATTCTCTTCAAGAGGCAGTTTCGACGGTAGAATGATATAGTGATAGCTTTCCTGTCATATTATGCGGACTCGATATTGTTTGGGACCAATCCTTCGTTACCAACAACTTTTTATATTTAATTCTGGCAAAAAAAAATTCTTAATCCACGCGTACGAAGTCGCGGGTACGAGGCTAGTTGTTTATAAAGTGAATACTCTAAACACATAAGATATAAATGTATATGCGTGAAAAAATAATCGAAATAAGGGCGCAGATTAGGGTCTAGGTGCTGGGCTATTTTGTATATGGGAAAATAAATAAAATAAAATGGTTTTCGTAAATCATTCCAGGAGAATTCCTGGACGGTTCCTTCAAAAGGCAATTACCATCCTTAAATCGATTGCGAACAGGACTGGGCAGGTCTATGGAAAACCTAGTGAAATGGGGTTATACTGATGGTACCAGTATTAAGTGCGAGTGTGGTGAGAACCAAACTATGAATCATATGCTCGAGTGCCCTATGTGCCCATCATCCTGCAACAACGAAGACCTGTTTCGAGCAACACAGAATGCAATTGAGGTTGTGAAGTACGTGCGAAATGTGTTTAAAGTTGTTGATTTGCACAATGTTTTAACTGCGTATTTGATGTTTTTGAGTCGAGAATGGATAATAGTAATACACAATATTTCCGCGACATAAATCTCCGAGATTGTGTTTGTTTCCGGAGAAACATTCATAAAGATGGTATCTTTACTGTATATAGGATCTTTGTCCAAGTTATTCTCGTCAAATATATTATTAAAATGTTAAAGAACACTTCGCAAGATTATAGTGTATTGCATCAAGCCTTAGTGTGTACCTTGTATTTAGATATTGTATATCTCGGAAAAAAGTTATGTGATAGCCGTTCTCATAATCAATTTTCTTCAGTTACTAGCCTATAAGCCGGTCAAAAATGACGGATTGAACGCAGATTTGCGGCTCAGAACTAAAATAATTTTTTATTAATTAAAATAACTCGTTCCTCCCGTTGCAAAGATAAATGTTAATATTCCTGCACACAAATGAAAACTTTTTATCGCAGGCACATTAATACATTCACTGTATCGCGATATAAACGTGATTCGATATTACTGTATCAGCCATCAGAGAATATAATAAAACCATCTACATCGAGTAAATATATATCAACAAAAACCAGCCAATAAAGAAAGTATTTACACTTATACGTACATCCATAGAAAACGTGAGGCGTAACGAGAACAAAGTCAAAACGCGTGGCCGGGCTCGGTAGCGTACCGAAGGTCGCCGGTTCGAGTCCAGCCGCGGGCATGGGTGTTTAAGTGTTGTGTCAGTGAATATCATGTCCGTGCTGTGGTGTGTATAACCGGTTGGAAAAATGCATATTGGGAGAAACTGAAAGTTCTGGATCACTGTTGAGTTGGTTGTATGGCTTCAGATTTCGAAAAAAAAGTTTCATAACGCTGTAGCAAGTGCTCACTGTTTAAAATGAGCCTAAGTGACAGGGAACAATTTCGTAGCTGTGCTGCCGCTAAAGCGAACATCCTTATCTAATATCATACTTTTTTGGATCAAAGTATCCTTAAGTACGCAATACAAACTCCGGCCCTACTAATGTTGGCCTTGAGTGCACTACTGTTAATTTAATTTAATTTAATTGCAATGGAGCACAGGCTCCGGTGGCAATTTCCCTACACACCCATCTTCCCCCTATCCTGCACCTACCTACATTTGCCCTCTACAAATTTTATCTTTAAATTCTTTCAAAGTTTTCGGTAAATTATTCATCATTTCTCTTGGTAACTCATTCCAATCCCTGACACCCTTACCTAAAAAAGAGAATCTTCCTACACCCTTGTGCCTGAAATCGAGTGCCAGCTTGTGGTCATGGTCATCTTTTCCCTTCCATGCACTACTTTTCATACGTATTGCAATATCTTTCCATGCCTCATCACCAGTATACGCCCTGTACACTCCCATGACCCTCCTCATTCTCCTCCTGTCTTGCAATGAATCCCATTCCAGCTCCTTTATCATATCCGCCACTGATTGCATTCTGCTATAATTTCCAGAAACAAATCTAGCAGCCCTTTTTTGCACCCTCTCCAACTCCTGTATTTGATACGTAAAATGAGGGTCCCATACTACACTACCATATTCGAGCAATGGTGTGACCAAAGTTTTGTAACCCAATTCCTTGACTTCTCTCGTACATCCCCTCATCACTCTCCAAGTGCAGAACTTTGAAACCTTTTCCTACCACCTGTCCTATGTGTCCTGCCCAGTTAAGTTTGTTATCAGAAGTAATGCCAAGATATTTATATTTCAAGTCTTCAGCAAGCAATCCTTTCCCCACCTTATATTCATAATTAACCTTTTGTTTTTTATTTGTGTATCTAATAAGCTGACTCTTCTTAGCATTTATCTTCATTCCATGTTTACCAACATAATTAGATATCCTGTCCAGATCACCCTGCAACTGTTTACAACCCTCTATCGTTTTGAATCTTTTATACAGCATTATGTCATCTGCAAACAATCTAATTTCAGATAGTAAACAATCAACACAATTATTCATTAGAATAATGAATAGCAATGGTCCCAATACGCTACCCTGTGGCACACCCATTTTTACTTCAACTTCTTTTGATACTACATTTCCTACCCTAACTTTCTGTTTTCTACCTTTTAAAAATTCTTCTACCCAGCAAATGACTTTCTTATCCACTCCAATGGTTTTTACCTTATTTACCATTTTATGGCTTACTCTGTCAAACGCCTTAGACAGATCTAGTGCTACACTATCAATTTGGCCTCCCTTGTCCATTTCATCTGAAATATCTTGCATATATTCCACCAACTGAGATTCGCATGAATATCCTTGCCTGAAACCATGTTGCCTGCTTGAAAACCACTTACGTTCCTCACATATACTGTTGTTCGGTTGACTGTTATCTCGCCGACTACCAGTGGGCCATCTTTCACAGTCTGTGGTTGACAATTATGTGCTTCAAGACCGACTGAAAAGGGAGCCGTTTTTGCAGGTATAAATTTTCTGTCTCTGGTGATTGCCGGATGTTGGTTTTTGATAGGCCAGCTCTTCGTTGGAAAACCGGTTGTCTACCCTCGCAATACACTGCCCAATACCTGTTACCCGCGACTTCGAACGTGTGTACCTAAAATTTTATTATTGCAATTGGATGTAGAAAGCAGTAAATTACGTACCTAAAAGGTGTCCCACAAATTGACTGCGAGAGAAATGAAGCCTGAGTCACCGATATAGCTTTACAGGGACTCACACACGCTACCCGTCTATCCCGGCTAATGAGGTGCCGCCTTCCTTACAACGCGCCGTGGGAAGAACATTCAATAAAATAATCTAACACATAACAATGTAACATAAGAAAACAATTATTGCTTACTAATGAAACACAGTAGTTTATTTTGAAATTTCACTAACATCGTAACGAACAGACAGAGAGACGGTGTTAATTTTGCATTTACAATATTAAGTTAGATCTGAGTTCGTTTACTACCTTAGGCTTGCTAAGTCCCACTGCTAACTTCAATATCAATCAGCAGCAAGTAGATATCCCGCCAACTTCAACATATGGCCCTAATGTTGATTTCCGCGGTTGTGATATCTCTTAGCATATTACTATTATTAGCAAACAAACTGCTTTACAAATTATACACTTTAGCGCAACGGATATCATTGTTAAATAAATCAACCAATATATTCATTTATCTGCCAAAATTTATTGATCACTGCAAACATTCGTATTCTACAATACACAGCGGATACACTACTATACATTCCTTCTCTCCTAGTCCTTCCTCGCCATCTTAACAACCAACCTCCCCCTCCGCCAACAGTACAGTCATACCAACCACAAATAATGAAATTACTAAAAAACTTAAAACAATCCAAATACTACACACACTACTCATGCTGTGAAGTCTGTTACTTATAAATCTATTTTATTTACAATCTTTTGACAATGATTTTGTGAGTGGGGTCTCACAGGCTGAATGGTATGTTGGAAGATCCTTCAATAGATTCCGTGATTTAGTTCTACAGAACAAACTAGAACCGGAAGGCAGGCCTTGCAGTATCTTTCCATCCTGTCACAGCTTTGTCAAACTCTGTATATCAGTTAACTACTATTAATTAGCACTGGGGCAGTCTTTGAACCGCAGACAGCTTGTAAACAGATCCGTTACCCGATAGAAGTAAACTGCCCTGACAGCTGCTCTGTTGGTCGTCCCGTCCGTCACTCTACATACAACTCACCACTTAAACTAATCACTCAACATTGGGCAACGCTCTCAAAACGATTATCGAATACGCTGATCTAACCACTGTCCTCTTGGGTGATGCAATACTTTTCTTTACACCCTGGTTGATAACAGCGGAGGTGGAAGGATATTGCCAACTGCTGAAACAAAACTTATTAACCCTGAAAGGTAACCTACGTCGTGGAGGCTTGAAGAGGTTCAGTCATTTATAATAAACTTATAATAAACAAACTCATTTTAGAATTGAATTTAATACAGGGTGGGTCAAAAAAGACTTTACAGCTTTGAAGTGATATAGAAATTTATAGAGATAGCTTACAGAATCGGTACATGCGTCATTTTGTAGCAAACAACCTCAAGTTTCACATAAAAGTGTAATTTTTGGCTCGATGTGACTACCATTTGACATGCGTCAAACATTCCACCGGTAATCAATTTCTTACCACACTCATTGGAGCAAATCGTGCGTAACTTATGCAACGGCATCGTAGATTCTGTCGGCCAAATTGTTTGGTAGGGGAGGAACATACATACCATCTTTAACGAAATCCCAGAGAAAGAAACCCAGTGGTGTCAAGTCTGGGGAGCGAGGTAGCCATGTGATTGGCCCTTCACGGCCAATCCACCTACCTGAAAAACGATTATGGAGGAAACCTCGAACTTCTGTGAGGAAATGAGGTGGTTCACCGTCTTGTTGGTAGTAAACCATCCCATCTCCGTCATCTTCGTGGATATATTGTTGCAGAGTTCGTTTCGTGAAACCAAAATACACAGCGAGCCTGCTCCGCACCAGTGAAAGTTGCCATTTTAAATGTGCACTACGCTGCCGCCCCTGGTGGCGGTATAGTGTACTAATCCGCTACGTTCATCAAACTTGAGGTTGTTTGCTACAAAGTGGCACATATACCGATTCTGTAAGTTATCTCAACAAATTTCTTTATCATTCCAAAGTTGTAAAGCCCTTTTTGACTCATCCTGTATTTAGAACATTTCTACATTTCTTAAAAAATCCAATTATTTTAAATAAACATAATCAATCGGAAAAAAATTTGTGCCTATGATGCGTATGCTATCTTTTACTTATGTTGTTATATGGTTATCTTTCTAGGGTTAATTTTACATCGTGCCAATCTTACAGGTGAAAATACTACAAACACGTCATTATTGGCATCACTGTTATTATTATTATTATCTGCAATTGGGCCCTGTCGGATTATGCGAAGCCTTAACGATTCAATTTTCTGAGTTTCCCTATAGCTCTCCGTGGATTCTCTTCCTCTCTTCAGCCCACTTCGTCCCCGGTCTCTTAGTGACTTCATTCTCTGGCGGTACTTCCCATTGGTTAATTTTTATCTGTGCGTCTCTCTTTCCATGATTTCTGATGAGTTTATTTGGGCTTTTCTCGGTCTTTTTTGATCTGCTGGACCCAGGGCACAGTTTTTAACTGCCCTATGTACGTCATAATTTTGTGGATGAGTCTTGTTGCTGGTAGTCTGTGAATATGTCCATAAAATCTTAATCTTCGTTTCCTGATGTCTGCAGCGAGGTTTGACAGTGTTTCTCTTGTTTTTCGAGATTTGAGTCTGTATCCGTCATTTGTTTTTTCTGGGCACTGTTGTTATTATTTTACGACTGTTTGAAATTTGAATACAGATTAACATCTAAAGGTTGTGCACGTGGACAAGGAGAAAAATCAGGCAAGCAGGAATAGAGTCTCGTGCGATTAATACTACACTTTCGCAAGATTACCGTTGGTCAACTTACTCCTCTTCCTCCCCCCCCTCCCCCCCCCTCCCCCCCCCCCCCCCCACCACCGTAGAAATCCACACCCTTTTTTCTTGGTTCATCTTTTGTTCATTCTTGTTGTACGTCTGGGTGTATGTATGTTTACCCTTGCCATATATCCGGCCTCTATCATGAGCAGGGTTATTCATCGGAATATTATAAAGTGTGTTCTTTATATTCGTTCCGGATCTCCTGCCTTTTTATCTGTGGTTAGTGATGGGTTTACTTCCAAATCTTTCCTTATTTTCATTGCGTGATGGAAGTTTCCTGCCGCTATTATCCTAAAGGCTGATTGCTCGAATGATCTATAAAAACACAAATCAGGAGTATGATAGCTCGGCAGGCAGTCGGCTGGCACGGAAATTAGTGGGTAACACATTTTAAGGTTAGGCTGTCCAAGCCAAGCCACGTGTTCCCTCGCCATACTAATAATATCTTTCATCTCCACTCAAATTTAATGTAGCTACGTTAGGATTAAATACACTCTGAATTCTAAGAACATTCAATAGCATAATTTAACACTTGGCAAAGTTACATAAGAAAACAACTATTGCTCGATTTTTGAGAGCTCACAAAACAGGTCACATGTAATTATTTTCATTGTTTTTCGTACAAACATCGGGTGTGGTCTATTTTGTTACGTAATCTATACAAGTGCTATGGGCCTCGCGCCTTCTAGGGGGCCTCGTGCCTACTAGGGGCCTCGCGCCTCCTAGGGGGCCCCACACCTAGGCTAAATTGGCGACCTTTTTTTTTTTTTAGCTATACAATTTTCTCCCGGACGGCAAAAATTAAGGGCCTCTTCTTCACATTTGCTACGGGGCCCGCGCTGTCTTAATCCGGCCCTGATCTATAGTCTGCGGTTTACAAAATCTTGGGTGGAAAATGGTGCTTTGCACCAGAGCTAATCTCTAATCCTTTAAGACAGTGTTACCAGTTTAGCTATATTTCTCTTTAATTATGCACTCGTATCAAACCGTACACCTAATGGCAAAGACACTCTTTCAATATTAAGAACTGTAAATATTGTTTGAAGAATTAACACTTGTAAATGTGTTACATATCTCAACGTACAAATGAGAGAAGGTAGGTTTGTTTATCGAAATTACAGCAGGACCCATTCAGAAAGTGGTTTGATAAATGAGCTGGACTGCGAGTCACAGGAGGAGGGTGAAGAGTGGTGAAAGTGTACAAGGCGTATATTAATGATGAGGCGTGAAAGAATTAAGAGAGATGCAGGGAATGGAAGAGAAGACCATGGCCACAAGATAGCACTCGATTTAATGCATAAGGATTTTTTTTTTTTTTTTTTTGTGGATAATAATGTCAGGGATTAGAATAAATTACCACGAGAGGTGATGAATAATTTATCAAAATCGCTGGAAGAATTTAAAATTAAAATTCATAAATGGCAAAAGTAGATGGTTAGGGGAATTTTACACTCAAATAATTTTATTTTATTTTTATTTTATGTGAATAGACCTATACAGATCACGCAAAAACGTAATCATTTTCTGTCCGCGTTTCTTTTGCCATTCCAGTATTCTCGCATCCGTTTACTGAAGGCAAGTTTATTCTCTGAAAAAATATAATAATAATAAAGAGTTTAACAGATGACTAAGGAAATTGCTCGCAATTAAATTAAATTAACTGATTCTGTGGTATGAAGAATTACTGCTTAAAAAATTGTTTAAGCGGAAGGCAGCCTTTTGGAAACCGTTCCGGCGTTGTCATTATTATTTTTTTTCAGGTGTATAGCAGCGGAATCGTTTTCGGTGCAGTGAATACCTCTGGACATTTGGTGCGGAACAATGCTTCCCCTTTCCCCTCTCCGCTATACGGAGACACACAGAGGGACAAAGGCGGCAAATCGCTTTGAAGTAAATACCGAATCAAATAATTAACGGGACGCGCTCATTGTCATGCGGAATTAATAACGGAAGGGTGTGCGGGGGTTGGACGGCCGTAATCAAACTTTATTGAAAATTGGGAGGGGTGACACAACCCCTCGCAGTGTTACTCGACTGAAAACTGAATTACGAAAACTATCAGCCGCGAGACGAATTCAATAAAAATCGCCACGTCCTCGGAGGGAAATGAACGAAGGGGTTGCGCAGAAATTGGGAACAGCATTGAAGAGTTAGGGTGGATGAGGAAATTACCTGTACGCTGTGCTGAATGACTTGAAAGATTCAGGGCAATATAGAAATATCGTGCCCGTGGTGTGGTTTTCAGGTGGTTTTCCACAGACAGCCAGAAGAGAGTTATCGAAAAGAATAAGAGACTACAATGTTCAGCTTAATTGGTACCCAGAGGAAAGAACTACCTACACTAACCTTACATGTGGGAAAGAAACTCTGTCTGTTTGTTACGCTATCACTGTTAAACAGATCTTGATGAAATTTGACAAGTAATACTATGTATCTTTGGGAAGGACATAGAATACATTTTTGTCTGGGCAAGTAACGCGTTTTATTATTAAATTTTGAAAACTAACGGAGTGTTGACAGACAGACGGGTATCGTGTGTAAGTCGCTGTAATGTTATATCAGTCACTAAGGGTTTGTTTCTATCGAAGTCAATTTGTGTGACACCTTTTACGTAATGCATTTCTCACGGGTTTACAGCCGGATAATTTCTTTATTGAAAATTTATTTATACAACGTTTCGGCAATTATCTCCGTTGCCTTCATCAGGTTAGCTGTTATATAAAGTAACAAGACGTTGTATAAAAAAATGTTTAATAAGAAGTTGTCCGTCTGAAAACCCGTAAGAAATTCATATCATCCATACACCGGGAAAAACTAAACTCTCATACCTTTTACGTAGCATGTAAGATTTTACATTCGCACAAAAACACA